>CM055122.1:782889299-783536799 GCA_029206835.1 Rana muscosa | reverse complement strand
CAAATGAATAAAACAAGACTAGCAGCCAAATGACACTCACGCTTTACTCAAGGTCTCTGCCACAGACCTGGTGAACTTGGTCTCTGCCACAGACCTGGTGAAATTGGTCTCTGCCACAGACCTGGTGAAATTGGCCTTGGCCTAGGGAGAAGACATCCCTCCGGAGAGTTACCGGGACCCTTTCCTTCACCGTGACTACCGCATCAGTCCTTCGGAACGGTTCCTCACCTGGCCTCCTCCCAGCCTCTTCTACTCAGATACGGGTCCCCTTGCAAAGCGGCACCCTGAGACTCCTCGATCCCCAACGGGGCCCAGGCCTTTGCTGCAATTCCCGAGTCCTCGCATCCAGGACAGACAGGAACAGCAGAGTAGTACCTCACACTGGGACTAAAGGTGCCCAGGATGGAACCAGAACAGAGAACACCCGCCCTTGGACCTAGGGTGCCCAGGATGGACTGGAACCAGAACCAGGGGTAGGACCCCACCGACTAACCCCAAACAGGCAGCGTCTGCCCCTTTTATCTCCTCTCCCAGGGCGCACAGCAGGTTAACCCCGCCCCACCGTACGTTTGCCGAGAGGGGACACAAAAAGGACAGCCCTGTACTAGTGGTTCAACCCTAGCCTACTATGGCAGCGCCACCCGTAGGCCACAGGGAACTGTACACCAATACTCTCCCTGTGGATAAAATGGTTGTAAACCCTGACAAATCAAGGTGTTTGGGCATACTACCTTCCAAACACTTCCCTTAAATTGAGGACCCCGCTACAGTGGTTTTGTGAGTTTCCCTGGTGCCATCATCAACTGACACCAGGGAGCGAGCACATTCAGGGAAGCAGTTGGCGGACCTCAAACTTTCCAGGATTATTACAGCAGATTTCTTCTGATTTACAAAGCTACACCATGTACTCTGGTTCCACCATGACACCTGCTTTAATTTTGATAGATGGCCACAAGGTGGTTACCCTTAGGAGGATACCCTCTTTGGGTACTGGTTGCTGTGGGTGTTTGCAGCAGCACTAAGGGGCAGGAATATGGCCTGTAGATGTGGGCTCACATCTTGCTATATCTCTGATTCCTATTCCTGACTGGGTATGTTTTAGGTTCAGTACTTTGTATATGTTAAAAACATCATTGCATCTTTTACAGCCTTCCTTTCAGAACAGCTGTAGCAAGTCAAAGTAAATGTTCTGTTACTACTACAGACTCAATCTTCTGGAGTAGTGATCTGCATAACTTACCACCGGCATCACAAGGTGCCTTATGAACTCAAACTTCCAACTTTGGGCAGAGCTTCTGTCATTCATAAAGTTGCCAGGTTCATTTTTACACAGTTCCTTTCCAGACACTGATAGCTGCCATTCCAGCATTCAGAGGGGAGAAAGGTCATCAGTATGGGCATATGCATTTTTGCTATGGATGAAGATATCGATATATCTAGCATTAGGGAAGAAATCTTGCTGGATAATTAATAGGGCCTATTATCTATTATCCCTGGTTTCCGGGGACAGTCCCCGAAATCAGGACACTTTCCCCGGACCAAGTCTGTCCCCGGTTTTGTCCCTGGATTGGATTTGAACAGGGGCTGGGTCAATTTCAAAGACGGTCAGTGCAGAATAAAAATCTGAATTGCACACCCCCGCTCCCACTAGCTTACGGGGTGTATTTTTGTTCCATTATCTGTGCCCCTTTCTGATGATCAGGTGCTGGTTGGAGCGGAGGGAATATTTCTTCAGTTTCGGGTACATGCCCATTCAGCTCCGCTCGCATGTTTTTTCTGCCTTGGCTCAAGTACCGGCCAACCGCCAGCCAGATTAACTCCTTGCCTCCCCTGGCAGAGTGATCTTCCTCCGTTCCCCACCCAGTAGTAGCCGGGGCCCGGAGATTAAGACTTGACAAGTTGTGAGTCCGGCGACGGTGACGGGCAGAGAGTCGCCTATTGCCGCCATTCCTAGAAAAATTATGTCCCCGGATTTCTTTTAAAAAATCTGGTCACCTTACTATTATCTAAATGTCCATGGGTAGACATCTCATTGAATTAAAATTGTGTACGATGGGATCCATAGTTTGGAGATCAACCTCTAGCCTTGCTTGTTCTGTAGCCCAGATAAAGGCAAGAAGAAGTAAAATTATTGACGTCAAATTATTACTATCACAGGGTGTTCGAAATATGCAATGATGGAAGCCTACCAGGCATCATTGCTGTTTCCCCTGGAAAACATCGAAGCTTATTCACACAAAGCAGGGGCCATTTCCTGAGCTGGAAAGGTTAGCGCTTCTCCTTCCAAGTTCTTTAAGACCGCATCCAGGTCCAGTTTCCAAACCTTCATAGACATTACCAACCGGGCCTGTTCTCTAACTAGAAACAGGCTGTTGGGAAGTAGGTGCTTAAAGCTGGGGTCCCGCCCTGATCAAGTAGTCCTATTTTGTCCTCTTTGTAAGTCGTCCTGGAAGATGACTGGGGAAAAACAGTGTTATTACCTAATAACTACTTTTTCCAGGAATCTTCCAGGGTGGCGTCAGTTCCCTCCCTTATGTGAGTGGCAATGTAGAACATAGAGTAAGAATAAAGCTACGCTAATGAGGGTTTAATGATACTTATTCTGAAGCCTTCGGTTATTTGTTAAATACTGAGGAGCTGATGCATGTGCAGTGCTTTTTATGATGTGGATCATGTGTTTCCTGTGCTAGGTGGGAGGAGCATATATCTCTGTAAGCCGTCCTGGAAGATTCCTGGAAAAAGTAGTTATCAGGTAATAACACTGTTTTTTATTCCACTTGCATATGATTGGACATTCAAAGAAACCATGGCTTTGTCTGATTCACTAAACTAAGTAAACATTCTCTTTTCAAAGTGAAAAGTCTGCCTCTACTTCTCAATAAACCATTCCCAGTGCCCTAGACAAGTTATTTCTTAAGCACATATTGTTTTAACTTTTCATACCAAATAGCAGCTCCTGTAAACTGAGATTTTTTTTTTTCGCAGACAGACAACATAATCCCTACACATGTGAATATCTTTTTTTTTTTTTACTACCTTATACTTAGCTTTGTCAGTGTGCACCATGCTATATACCGTATATACTTGAGTATAAGCCGAGTTTTTCAGCACATTTTTTTGTGCTGAAAATGCCCCCTCGGCTTATACTCGAGTCTGTGTCCATCTTCACGTTTGTGCACCTGATTCCGACCAGCCGTAGGTCCCCTGGACCCCAACCTTGGCACACATGTAGCCCCACTCTTCCTCTACAAGTGTGCAAAGTTTGTTTTCCGGGGGACCTACGGCCGGGGAGCACCGATTTTTCAAACCCGGGCACCCCTTCTATAGACTCCTATGTTAAACGTCAGTCTAGTCACACAGCGCAGGAGATCATATAGGAAGATTTGGCACAGTGAGGCATGGGCACAGTGAGCCATGGGCACAGTGAGGCACGGGCACAGTGAGGCACGGGCACAGTGAGACATGGACACAGTGAGGCAAAGTGAAGCACAGTCAGGCATGCAGATGGACACCCTAGGCTTATACTCGAGTCAATACGTTTTCCCATTTTTTGTGGTAAAATTAGGTGCCTCGGCTTATATTCAGGTCGGCTTATACGCAAGTATTTACGGTAACTGCTTTGATCTTAACAAACCAAAACCTGCACTCTGTGTACATGAAATTATGGGAATGCACTATAAAGGAAATACTAAAGGTAATATATTTATATCCTTTACACAATTCTTATTTATTTAATTTATTTTTTTTTTGCTAAAAGAATGGGAGTGCTACACCAGCTTGTACAGTGCTTTGAAAGATTTTATTTTGCAACAGCCAATGTGTTTTAGAGGCTCAGCACTCCCCCTTCATCGGGGCTAAAAGGTGCCTGGATTAAAATAAGCATGACCATTTTAGCCTCAATGAAGGGGGTGGGTGGGGGGGGGGGTGCTGAGTATATGTAACAACAAATAACTAAGGGGTTCCATTGTTTAGGGTGTCACATTGGTGAGAGAAAGATGCAAACTACTCAAAGTTGCTATACCTGAAATTCTAATAAATATTAAAAAGCTAATTGTTGATTACGCTTATTTATTTTTTTAATCCTGAAAACTTCATATGGATGCTTTATCTTCAATTATACATGTGTTCTATGCTTTACAAAATGAAACCTAGATAAATTAATTGATAACAGTTTAATTAGAACTATACTAGTCTGTGAAGAAAGCTAGAAAACATGCACAGTTGGGTGTCTAGAGGACCAATTTATAAAAACTTGGTATAGCATGTTGGAAGGCAATACTATTTTAAATAAAACCTAATAAATATTTTAAGTCATTCTATATTTTTGCATCAATAAGGTACAATAAATACTGCCCCATTGACTGAAATCTGAGGACACTATTGTGATGTTGCAATGACTGCCAGTTCCATAATAAGAACTGATGAGAACATTGCTCTAGCTAAACAAATGCAAGGAACATTCTCTGCATTACGCACATATACTGCATTCAAACCCATCACAGTAAGTGCTTTATCATAGTTATGCTAATATTTGCTTTTCTAATAAACCTGCATACTTTAAAAGGTCAAAAGAAAACAAGCTGTTATGGCTGCAGCATGCTGTAATCTTAATTTGTGTAGGCATGCTTTAGCTTTTAACTCAGAATTGTATTTCAATGCATTCTATTACATTCTGAAAAAGTACTAGCTTTGGAGTAAAATAAAAAAAAATATTATAAATACAACATACAGTATGCGCTAATCTGTATTGCCAAGGTCATTTATACAGTATAAACAGCCGTGTCTGTATCATTTGCCAACTATTATATTTTTCCAAAGAGCTGACAAATATTTAAATATCTGTCATAATTTTCCTTTAATCTCAGGTGCAGCATCAATCAGCATGGAAGGGGTGGGGGTAGGGATAAAATAATCAGGCCCTACTGCAAAGCATGGTATTGTCCATCTAATTTTGGAAGCTTCCTGAGAAGAGGGAAGAGCAGAGTGATGATCTCATCCTCGTTGCTCCTTTATTGTCCAATCACACACAGGGATAGACTCTAGAATGAACTACACTGCTCATTTGTAGTGTCATTCACAGGAAACTACCTGCAGTAGGTTCATTAGGCTGGGCTTTCAGTTGTTTATTGTTGGCCTTTTCCCCCAAATGTGGTTGTCAGGGACTCGCTGACCAGTGCAGAGCGGATGTGCAGAGACAGAGGCCATTGCACATGCGTGGGCACAATTCCAATGATGTCCCTCCTGACAGGCAGGTCTGTGGGCTCCGACGAACGCCTATGCGCAAGTGCGCGCACGTATGCACGTGCACGTGCCCCCATTAGCATTGGCGTCCATTTGTAGTATATAAGGATAGCAGATGTACTAGGGCCTTTGCTGTCTGATCTGAAGTTTCCCCCTGTATCCTGTTCCCAGTGCCTATCTGTGATCTGATTGTTACCTGGCTTCCTGACTACTCTGATTCTATCCATTCCTGATCTCGGCTTGCTTGACCTTCCTTCTGTCCTAACCCCGGAGTTCTGTTGCCAAACCTCTGCCTGAACTTGACCATTCTTAAGTGTTGCCTCTGATGTACCTTGATTCCTCTGTATCTGACCCGGCTTGTCTCACTCTGCACCTTGCTTTAGCCTCCACGTACCTGCTTCCGCGGTACCCAGCACCAGCAACCCCCCGGCATCCACAGCACCCCTGCATCCACAAGTGCCTGCACCCACAGCCACAAACTGCAGCTCCACTACTGATGCTGGCTGCTGAAGGTGTCATCCAGCTATGTAGAACATCACAGGCACTCCTACCCCACCGTGCTCTCGCGGCCGCTGTTGCAAACTCAGTTGCCCTTGAACCGGAGTTGTACGAGAGGCTTCCTCTGCTCGTCAGGCTCTATCTTAAGGTACGTGACAGTGGTCTTCAACTCTTGTTTTGTGGTCAGCTCAGGTCACTTTGACCACCTGTTAAGGAATCTGTCTCCTTTCTTCTGTACTTTCTGTGTCCTATTATGTTTTTGCTTCTTTAGTTTCTCTTTCTCCCTCAATCTTTACTTGTTTTTTTTCTGTACTCTAAACCATTTTCTGTGCCACAGCACAAGCATACTGCCCTATGTATCTGTTTGGATGGGCTGCACACATGCATTGTTCTAGCCAGGTGCACAACTCCTGACTGGTCCTCAATCCTTTAACATGGCCATAATTTGTGCAGTTTGCCCATTGTATTGTTCAGATTGTTGTTTTACATTATTTTACTGAGCAGCACCTGTCATCAGCTAACAAATGTTCAGTATGACATATATGCATTGTCTATTAATATTTGCAGCCAAACATGTCTGCCTCTCATTCACACATAAATGTCCCTCTTTTAGGTCTGTTGTACAGATCTGTATAAATATTTGCATATTCAAAATATTGATCATTGCTACATGAATAGGGTTGTCTTTTTATTTTGTTCACTTTTTTTTTGCAGAAATGTTCCACCCCCCCTCCCCCCCATGCATGCCACAATAACATGCACAGTGTGCACTGTGTCTCCTGGGTATAGCTTTTTTTCTTAGAGGAAAGGTGCAGGAACTCACGCCCCCATCTCTAGGTCATGCTTGTCTCTGCCTCCTACATGCCCCTAGACCATGTCTCTGCCTCCTACATGCCCCTACTGTGCCTTGTTTTTATACAAAGCAATGCAGTATAATGAAGAGATGGCACAATCCAGCAAAAAGACAGCCCCCTATAGCCAGCAAAGAGACATCCCCAAATATTTAGCAAAGACATGGTCAAATCCAGTAAAGAGTCATTTCCGTATATTCAGCAAAGAGACATGCCAATCCAGCAAAGAGATTTTCCCAAATATTCAGAAAAGAGATGGCCCAATCCAGTAAAGAGACATCCTCATATATTCAGTATAGAGACATTCCAATCCAGTAAAGAGACATCCCCATATATTCAGCAAAGAGATGGCCGAATCCAGCAAAGAGACGCCCCCATATATTCAGCACAGAGATAGCCCAATCCAGCAAAAATACATCCCAGTCCAACAAAGAGACAGCCCCCATTTATTCAGCAAAGAGACATCCCAATCCAGCAAAGAGAGATCCCCATACAGTATATTTAGCAAAGAGATATGCCAATCCAGAAAAGAGACATTTCCATATATTCAGCAAAAAGACATTCTTGAACATTTAGCAGCCCAGTCCAGCAAAGAGACATTCTCATAAATTCAGTATAGAGATGGCTCAATCCAGCAAAGAGACATTCCATACATTCTCATATATTCAGCAATGAGACATCACCATATATTCAGAAAACAGATGGCTGAACCCAGCAAAGAGACATCCCAATCCAGCAAAGAAATGTCCCCATATACAGTATTCAGAAAAGCGATGCCCCAATCCAGCAAAGAGAAATTCCAATCCAACAAAGAGACATCCATATATATCCAGCAAAGAGATGGCCCAATCCAACAAAGAGACATTACCAAATATTCAGCAAAGAGATGGCCCAGTCCAGGAAAGAGACAGCCCAATCCAGCAAAGAGACATCCCTATATATTCAACAAATATATGACCCAATCCAGAAAAGAGACATCCCCATATATTCAGCAAAGAGACAACCCAATCCAACAAAGAGACCAATCCAGCAAAGAGATGACCCAGGCAAGCAAAGAGACATCCCCATATATTCAGAGAGATGGCCCAATCCAGCAAAGAGATGGCCCCATATAGCAAAGAGACAGCCCAATTCAGCAGAGACGCATCCCCAAATATTCAGCAAAGAGACAGTCCAATCCAGCAGAGACATTCCTATATAGCAAAGAGATGGCCTAGTCCAGCAAAGAAACAGTCCAATCCAGCAAAGAGACAGTCACAGGCACAGCACAGCCCCAATATGCAGTAATGTCAATTTATCATAAAATGTCTAAAATCTTGTCTCCACAGTGAACACTAAGCACAGTCAGCAATCAGTCAGTCAGTTGGACAGGCTACCTACACAATTGAATAGCAGCTCTTCCACACAGTTGAGCTGACTGCTGCCAAAACAAGCATCCGGTCTGCAGGTAGAGACCAAACGGAATGCAGATGATATGCATCCTGAAACTATGAGCTCTGAGCTGTATTGCCTTTGCTCACCACCCTGCTTTTCTACAGTACATGAAGGCTCAGAGAGAGTGCTTTGCTCCCACACTGTCTCTGGCGGAGGTGCCGAACAGCGTTCCAGCACGTTTTGCCAGGAAAAAAGCCCTGCTCCTGGGATATGTACATCACATATCCCAGGTGGCATAGCGCTTCATTCAGACAGAAAAGGGGAAAACTGGATCCTCTGAGTGGGTGGTTATCAGAAATGTGCACCCGACCACCTGATAACCAGGGGGGAAAGTTTGAGACTATCGTGTACATGATGACTTGCCTTTTTTTCTGTCACTAGTATAAAGGCAAAGTAATGGCATTTTGTTTAAGTTTTCTAGTAGACAGAAGTTTGATGGTGTTTAATTGCTATGTCAGTATCAAGATACGGTGTTAATGTGTGATTTTCTTTTTTTTATCTGGCAGTGTCTCTATTTTGCTATCTTTGAACAGTTTGGTTGCATACAAATGCATAAAAATGTGTCAACAGGCCTCTATTTTGCACCTGGCCCTTTGACACTCATTCATCCTGCGTGGAATTTTTTCAAATGTAACATTGCAATGCATGCACAAAAAATTATATTTTAGAAATAAGAAAATTAATAAACTTAAAAAAGGCTTGGGGAAATAATAAAATCATTAAATTTCCTTTGGTAGAGCCAGACATTTGGTGTACTGAAGTGAATGGATGAAATGACAGCCAGTCAATGGATGACATGACAATGAGACAGCTTGCATCTTCATAAAGAGAAGCCAAACCTTTTTATTTCTTCAGTACTGAACTCTAGGCAGAAATAAAAGACACACATGAATGCAGCTAGGTAACATTAATACATCATTAGATGTTTTTTTTTTTTTTTATGTAGCTCGGGTATGTTCATGAATTTGACTTGCCCATACATCTTGCAATCTCCTATATAGCAGAACTTAGACTAGAAGATGAAGGGGCAGGACTGCATGCAAATATCTTGACAAGGAACATGCCGATAGGGGACGAGAACAGACTAAGCAGAAAGATTACCAATCTGATAATGCTCTTTTACTGGCCATTTGGCAGGCTGGAGGTGGAAAGGACGCTACTGTACTCCTTAACTATATGTAGTGTCATCCACCTGAGTGTGCTGTCTGGCATGGCTCTATAAATCTCAAGACTGGATAGACAGAAATGAAAATCCTTTAGGAGCTAAAAGAGCTCCCGAATATGTTTTTCTGTTTTTGTATTTAGCTGTTTGCTAAAGTTCAGCCTTAAAAATCACAGTGTTTCCACTCAAAAGGTATTGGTCCATTCTGCATAGCTGTAATGGATAAATAATTTTCTGCCTGAGCTGAAAGTTTAGTAAAATTATTAAACACAAAAAGCTTCAACAATGAAGATATTATTTAATTGTCATTTTTTGAATCATTCTGAATTTCTCCAAGAAAAGATAATTATGTACTATTTTCACAATTAAAATAACTGTTACAGCATCTGTAGGTCCATCACTTGAAAATTAAAGCAACAAAGGTGATGTGCAGTAAAAGAGTGCTAATAATAATAGTAATAATAATTATTATAAGGATGGTGTTGGTAGAGAGTGCATGGCAGGTGGTCTAAATGCAGTGACCTTTCTGTGTCACCAGCAGATCAGCAGCCTGGAAAGGCCTGAGTGCTGAATGCTGCATTATTAATGCCTCTGTGCCCTAGTTTCCAGTTTCTGGCCAACATACATACCAGTCTGTGCTAACTTATTTTGATGCTTGACATACATGCAGTGAAAAGTAATGATCATGTTTATGTATGGATTAAAATCAAATCGTTTTTTATACCTTGCTTGTCTACAAAGTCATGTTTGCAATGTACAGCTTACCTATATCTTTCAAGGATTAAAACAGATCAGAACAGGAAATGTTTATATAATAAACAAAACAAAATTTGAGAATGACAAGTGTGCCCTTTACACTAATCTATTCATGGGGAATTAAAATGTATAAATTGTTGTTTTTAAATATTTACAGCCAAAACTACCACAATGTAATGAATATGTTGTTAAAGGAAATCAATGGTCACAGCATGCACTTTTTAATTTTTTAACATTACCATTGTAATAGCAATACAAACAATAGTTATTCTTAACGATACAATGCAATCTTACTTGGAAAATCTCCTTTAAAGTGGTTGTAAACCCACTTTCTAAACAAACACCTACAGGTATGCCTAGATTAAGGCTTACCTGTAGGTGCATGAAATATCTCCTTAACCTACACGGTTAAGGAGATATTTGCATTTAAATGCGGTGACGGTGACGTCACGCGCATGCGCATGGGGTTAATCCCATTTACAAATTCGGCTAGGTCGCAGTATTCGACGACGTAGCCAAATTCGACGGGTCATGCGCGCATGCGCAGAGTCACGTCTTCGCCGCTCCGGCCAATCACAGCGCCGGAGCGGCGCTGTGATTGGCTGGTGCGGCGATACCCGGAACTAACATTCCGGCTATCGCCGCAGTGATGTCTGCGGCTGGACAGAGGGACGCGGACTGCTTCGGGGGCCCCGATCTAAGGTAAGTGGTACATAATGAGCTAATATGCTAGTCATACTAGCTCATTATGCCTTTCTCTTGCAGGTGGGGGAAAAAAAAAAAAAAAGAAAAGTGGGTTTACAACCACTTTAATGTTGTGAGTTCTGTCTGTCTGCTGGCAATCTCTTTTCACAACTTCCTGGATTCCCTGCATGCTTTGCAGCTTCTCCTCTTCTGTTTACTTTCAGTTTCTAAAGACTACATTTCCCATGGTACCTCGCTGCCTGGAAGCAGGATGGGCAACGGGACAATTTTCCCCACCGAAAATATTACTGACTGATTCCCGAGTCTCTCTCTCACATCAGTGTCATCAGCAGCAGCGGTGCCGAGAGAGACCCTGTTGCCTTCATGCCGTGCTTGGGCCTGAGGGAGGAGGTGGGTGGAGCCACACCGCTGGCTTGGCCTCTACTGTTCACTGCACTGGTTGTTAGCGCCTGTGCCACCTGGTATCTAGCAACCAGTGACGTCAGTCATGTCTGAGCCGCTGCTGAGGAGGAGAGCCCCAGCATTCAGAGTGGAGCCTTCTTCCTCCTCAGCGCCTAGTGTAAGTGTTGACTCCACCCACCTCCTCCAGGCTCCAGTGCGGCGTGAAGACAGGATGAATTAGTGGCTGTGTCACTGTGTCACACTGCCTGCAATCCTGGAATCCAGATCCCGCTCATCTCTATTGCTTCTCCATGGGAGCCCCTCCCCCCATCAGAGCACCAAAGTATATGAATAAAAGTGAGTACAAAAATTAATTATGATGTAAAATCGCAGAATACAGGTTGTATGGCATTATTTATGAAAAAAATGCTGCCCTTTTAGTATTGACATTTTTGTTTTGCTCAATCTTGACTTTTTGCAATATGGCACTGCGTTAATTTAACTGACAATTGCGTGGTCGTATGACGCTGTACCCAAATAAAATTTATGTCCTTTTTTTCCCTCAAATAGAGCTTTCTTTTGGTGGTATTTAATCACCTCTTTTTTTTTCCGCTATAAGCAACACTTTCTTTTCTGGCAGTGCCCCTCCCGAGACTAGACTCTGGATCTGCCCCTGCCTGGAAGGAATCCCTGTATTGACCTCACCTCCTGAAACTCCTTATCTCAGCAAATCTGAAGGTTCTGTGAATTCTGTAACCCAGCACTGTCTAATCACAGGGCACACTGAATACCTGTCACAGAATTGAAGGTAGCAAATGTGTGGGGATCTTTATAAAGTAAGTTTACAAACTTCAATATCATTCAGATTAAAATCTAAAATTAATATATGTGTAGCGCCCTCCTAGTTATACAGCTAGGCAAATTTAGTTTTTGGCTCCATTGTAGTCAATGTGGTGGTGATTAATTGTTTTGTCTGCTCAGGATTCCTTCCCCCTGCATCTGGGAAAAGCTTCCAGAGCATAGGGGTGGAGATTATCCTCTTTGTTGATTCATCTAATGTCCCCCTGTGACTGTGCTTTATTAAAAATGCAGCTATATAATATACCTTGTTTACTGATCGCAGATCGGCGATCACGTGACATGCCACCTCTCTCTTCTCTCGGCTCGACAGATGCAGCGGGTGGGGCCGAGGATCCCTCGCTGATGTCATTCAGGAGGGGAGGAGGAGAAAGGTGGCCCCTCCCACTGCAGCTGTCATGCGAGAGAAGAGGGGCGGCATGTCACGCGATCGCTGATCTGTGCTCAGTAAACAAGGTATATAGCTGCATTTTTAATAAATAACAGTCACAGGGGGACATTAGATGAATCAACAAAGAGGATAATGTAACATTAACCCTAATTTGAGCAGTAGGATGGGAGGGGGTGGCGCAGACATGGAGCAGACAGTCAGAAAGGGGAGGGAGGAGAGGACACAGGAGACACAGAGCAGGGCTGCTGTTGATGGAGGCATGTACGCTGAAAATGGTGTCAGGGCTCAGCAGCCTTGATATATCGTTGTCAAAGTACATAGGGGAGGGCATAAACTTGGAGGATCAAACAGGTATTTCAGGTGATACGGTGGGCCAAATTACGCAGCACAAGCACTGGGCTGTATATAATGCTTTAACCACTTAAGCCCCGGACCATTTGGTAGCTAAAGGACCAGAGGTGAATTCAGAATTTTGCACTGCGCTGCTTTAACTGTAAATTGTGCGGACATGCAATGTTGTACCCAAACAAAATTTGCGTCCTTTTCTTCCCACAAATAGAGCTTTCTTTTAATGGTATTTGATTGCCTCTGCGATTTTTCTTTTTTGCGATATAAACGGAAAAAGACCGAAAATTTTGAAAAAAAAAGATATTTTCTACTTTTTGTTATAAGAAAAATCGAATAAACTCAATTTTAGTCATACATTTAGGCCAAAATGTATTCAGCCACATGTCTTTAGTAAAAAAAATGTCAATAAGCGTATATTTATTGGTTTGCGCAAAAGTTATAGCGTTTACAAACTAGGGTACATTTTCTGGAATTTACACAGCTTTAAATTTATGACTGCCTATCTCATTTCTTGAGGTGCTAAAATGGCAGGGCAGTACAAACCCCCCCCAAATGACCCCATTTTAGAAAGTAGACACCCCAAGGAAATTGCTGAGAGGCATGTTGAGCCCATTTGAATATTTTTCTTGTTCATACATCACGGGACACAGAGCAGCATAGTCATTACTATGTGGGTTATATAGAATTACCTTCAGGTGCTGGCACTGGCAACTTCCAAAACAGGAAGTACCCTCCCCTATATAAGCTCCTCCCATCCGGGAGTACCTCAGTTTTTTGCCAGTGTCTAAGGTGTTGGCCAAGGTTAACATGTATTCATCTGGGCTTGTGTACAGGTTCTCTGGGCCTTAGCAAGCTATTCCGGATCCGACCAAAAAAGCTTCATAGCTAAACGGTCGGTACCCGGGCCTTGCAGAGAAGAGCAGGGTTTTGCCTGTAATGCCTCTCCTAGGAGGGCTGGACCCTGGGATCCAGAGCTCTGGTCATACCCAAAACCAAGAGGCTATCTGTGCAGGGTGCTATACAGGTCCAGGGGAGTGGAATCCTTGGGAACCCGGTCCCTGAAGGTCTAGTACAATGCCTGCCGTGAGAGGTGCAGTTTGGGCTTCTGTGGACCAAACAAAGTCCTGCGGCGGGGAAAAGGTAAGTGGGAGCCCCTCAGGAACTTGGTTCTATTGAAGGGACCCCCAAGCCTAATATGTCTTTCTGCCTGTTACCTAAGAGGTATTCCCGCTAATAGCTGTATATGCCTAAGAAATCCTAGAAATGTCTTTTCATAAAGGAAGTTTTAAAAACTGTAAACCTGGAAATGTTTTTCATAAAGGAGGTTTTAAAAAAAAAAAAAAAAAAGACAAAAGTGCGGTACCTGTGTTTGTCCACTAGAGGCCGCTGTGGAACGTCTTTTTTCTTGGGACTATTCCTTCCATGGTGAAAGTCCAGGCAGATGAGTGAGCTCTCTATCAGGGAAGCTGCATTCCTCTGTCATGCTGCCAAGTAGTTTCCTTCCATCCCCGAGTCCTGGTGAAACAGGGACCCTGGCTCCTCTCCCTACAGGGCGCCAAGAGCGCACACGTGCACGCGCGCGCGCGCACACACGCTTTCTTTTTATAGATTTAGCTTCAAAAAAGTGGGCGGAGCCTGGCGGATGACGCGCTCTGTGCGCCCAGCACTTCTGCGCATGTGCGGGCGTCCCAGCAAGATAAAATGACTCAGTCCACGCTGCTTGCTATGGACACAGAGCATGAAAAGGAGCTGGTAGCATGGTATAGGGGCTTACAGCGGGCGGTTGATACAGGCATCCCCAGAAAGACGCATTAGTAGACACCCACTGATGTACATAGCAGCAAATTGCATTAGACTATTTCAGTAAAGGGGTGTATTGCGGCTGGAATACCTCAGCTTTGAACTAAGGAATATGCCGCCTAAAAAACTCAGAGATATACCTCTCAGGAAGTGTAGGGGGTCTCCATCGGGCTCTGAGGATCTGGAGCAGTCATCTGCACCCTCCTCCCCTGAGAAATCAGAGGTTAATACCCATAAGGAACCCCCGGGAGTGCCAGGTACTGCGGCTGTCCTCAGTCCACCTGCTCCTGCATATATAACAGAGGAGGTTTTTGCCTCAACTCTGGAGGGATTGGAGCAGAGATTAGCAGCATTGATCGCTTCTTCTCTGCAGGAAAGAAAGCGCGCCAGATCTCCATCACCTCCATTAGAGTGCCTGTTGGCAGAGCAACAGTCCCAGGAAGGGACCGACCTACCTGAAGGGGATCAGGAGGAGGTTAACTCTGTTTTTGAGGAATCGACAGTAGATGAACCATTTTCAGCATCACAGACTGAAAGATTGTGGGTCCAGACCCTAACTGACATGGTTCGATCTGCATTTAAAATGCCTCTTGTTGAACCATCAACTACTGCTGTCTCCTCATTGGGATCGCTAAAAGCTCCCCAGGTTAATTGCTCCTTTCCAATACATCCATTATTGGAAGGACTTATATACCAGGACTGGGAACATCCTGATAAACTATTTGTTCCGCCTAAGAAATTTCCGGTGATCTATCCCATGGAGGAAAAGTTCACCCAGAGATGGAATGTTCCTACGGTGGATGCAGCCATCTCTTCTGTGAACAAATCACTGACATGTCCAGTAGATAATGTTCAAATGTTCAAAGATCCAGTAGATAAAAAATTGGAATCTTTATTAAAATCTGCTTTTTCCACAGCAGGGGCTGTTACACAGCCAGCAGTGGCAGCTATTGGGGTCTGCCAAGCTTTAAAGGATCAGATGAAAATGGTCCTGAGGGATTTGCCAGACCAGCAGGCCCAGGCTCTGGCTGATCTGCCTAGAGCATTATGCTTTGCGGTTGACGCCATCAAGGATTCTATCCATCAGGCATCCCGCCTCACGCTGTCTTTGGTACATATGCGTAGGCTTCTGTGGCTCAAAAACTGGTCTGCTGAAGCTCCCTGTAAGAAGCTCTTAGTTAGCTTCCCATTTCATGGGGAACGCCTTTTTGGCGAGGACCTGGATAAGTATATCCAGAAGATTTCCAGTGGTAAAAGTACTCTCTTACCGAGTAAGAAGAGGTCTAGGGGTCCATCTTTTAAGAGGACTACCTCTCCTATCCCTGCGACGTCTGCTACTAAGCAGTTCCGACGGCCTCCTCGGTCAAACTCAGGGGGTAAAAATCAGGGACAGTCACAGGGTAATAAGAAACCCTGGATCCGAAGGGGTACTAAACCAGCCTCCAAGTCAAGCCTATGAAGGGCTGCCCCCACTCAAACGGGTGGGGGGAAGACTTCAGTTGTTCGCAGAGACCTGGCGGGAGACGATCAAAGACAGATGGGTGCTCTCCGCAGTAACTCTGGGATACAAGTTGGAGTTAAAAGAGTCTCCTCCATCCCATTTTATGTGGTCAGGCATGCCAAGAGACCCTCTGAAAAGAGGGTCTCTCCTATTGGCGTTAGAACAACTATTGCTCCAAGGAGTAATTATGGAGGTTCCTATGGAAGAGTGGGGGTTGGGTTTCTACTCAAACCTTTTCACAGTCCCGAAGCCAAACGGGGACATAAGACCCATATTGGACCTAAAGAGTCTAAACAAATTTCTAAACGTCCGGTCTTTCCGGATGGAGTCGATCCGATCGGTCACCGCTGCCCTACAGGGGGAGGAATGGTTAGCCTCGATCGACATCAAAGATGCTTACTTGCATGTTCCCATCTTTCCAGGTCATCAAAAATTTCTACGCTTTGCAGTAGAAGGGCACCATTTTCAGTTCAGAGCCTTACCATTCGGTCTGGCTACAGCACCACGAGTGTTCACAAAAATTCTGGCCCCACTATTGGCCGATCTAAGAACACGAGGTGTAACGATAATGGCATACCTAGACGACCTGTTGTTGATGGACCACTCAGTTGCCAAGCTAGAAGTGGTAATTGTCGATACAATCAAGTATCTAGAATCTCACGGTTGGGTCATCAACCTGGACAAGTCAGCCCTACAGCCAGTGAAAAACCTGGTATATCTAGGGCTACGGCTGGATTCAGACCAGAGGAAGATTTTCTTACCTCTAGACAAGGTATCCTCTTTGAGGGGCTTGGTCCGTCTGCTTTGTGCAAAAAGACAGCCGTCCATACGCCTGTGCATGAGGCTGCTAGGAAAGATGGTAGCATCATTCGAAGCTGTGCCATACGCCCAATTCCACTCAAGGAATTTACAGAGGGCCATATTGTCAGCCTGGAACGGAAAAATTCAGGCTCTAGACTTCCCGATGGCTTTGTCCCCTTCCGTTCGGAAGAGTCTCTGCTGGTGGTTGATCCCCCAGAATCTCCAGAAGGGAAAACCCTTCAGTCCGATATCTTGGAAGGTGGTCACTACAGATGCCAGCCTTATAGGCTGGGGGGCAGTACTGGAGCAATGGTCTCTCCAGGGCAGATGGTCAAATGTAGTAAAAACCCTGCCCATCAATCTCTTAGAGATACGAGCAGCCCGGTATGCCCTAGTAGCCTGGACATCCAGACTCCAAGGGTCCCCTGTCAGAATTCAATCAGACAATGCCACAGCAGTGGCATATATCAATCATCAGGGAGGCACCAGGAGTCGTGCAGCCCAGAGGGAAGTAAGTCACATCCTGGAATGGGCAGAAAAGCATGTCCCATGTATATCAGCTGTCTTCATTCCAGGGGTGGAGAATTGGAAGGCGGACTTTCTGAGTCGCCAACAGTTATGCCCAGGGGAATGGTCCCTTCATCCCGAGGTCTTCGGAGCAATATGTCAGCGGTGGGGAACACCGGATGTAGATCTGCTAGCATCCAGATTCAACGCAAAGGTGGACAGATTTGTCTCCCGGACAAGGGATCCCCTCGCTTGCGGCTCGGATGCTCTGGTGTTCCCTTGGGATCAGTTCAGACTGATATATGCATTCCCTCCGCTACAATTGTTGCCTCGACTCCTTCGCAGAGTCAGGTTGGAAAAGAAGCCGGTGATCCTGGTGGCTCCAGCGTGGCCCCGAAGGGCCTGGTACGCGGAGATCATCAAAATGTCTGTGGGGAGTCCTTGGACCCTTCCACGTCGTCCGGACCTGCTTTCGCAAGGACCGATATACCACCCTTCCTTACTAACTCTAAGTTTAACGGCCTGGCTATTGAATCCCACATCCTAAAGAAGAGAGGTCTCTCTAACTCTGTGGTATCAACTATAATCAATGCCAGGAAGCCTGTATCCAGGCAGATCTACTATAGAGTTTGGAAGGCGTACATCACTTGGTGCGAGGCCAGAAAATGGCATCCACGTAAGTACGTTATAGGCAGAATTCTGGACTTCCTGCAGTGGGCTGTAGACAGGAAGTTTGCCTTAAGTACTATCAAGGGCCAGGTTTCGGCCTTATCAATACTATTTCAAAGGCCCCTGGCTATGCATTCACTTGTCAAATCCTTTATGCAAGGGGTGACTCGTATTATTCCACCGATTAAAGCTCCCATATACCCATGGGATCTAAATTTGGTTCTGTCGGTTCTGCAGAAGCAGCCGTTTGAACCTTTGCGGCACATTTCCTTGGTTCTACTCACCAGAAAATTGATATTTTTAGTAGCCATATGCTCGGCTAGAAGAGTGTCGGAATTAGCCGCCATGTCCTGTAAGGAGCCATATCTGGTTATTCATAAGGACAGAGTAGTATTACGCCCTCACCCAGCCTTTCTTCCTAAGGTGGTATCGAGGTTTCACTTGAACCAGGATGTGGTTCTTCCTTCTTTTTTCCCCAAACCAAGCTCGGTAGAGGAAAAGTTATTGCATTCTTTGGATGTAGTAAGAGCAGTTAAAGCTTATCTAAAAGCCACTGCTCAGATTCGTAGAACGGATTCTTTGTTTGTTCTGCCGGAAGGCCCCAGAAGGGGTCAGGCAGCATCAAAATCTACTTTAGCCAAGTGGATACGACAGGTCATAATACAAGCCTATGGCTTGAGAAGTAGACCGCCTCCGTTCAAAGTTAGGGCGCACTCCACGAGAGCAGTTGGAACTTTATGGGCAGTGCATCACCAGGCCTCCCTGGCTCAAATCTGTAAGGCCGCAACATGGTCTTCAGTACACACGTTTACTAGGTTCTACCAGGTGGACGTTAGAAGTCAGGAGGATGTCGCCTTTGGGCGCAGTGTGTTGCAGGCCGCAAAAGATCCTCATGCCTGATGGCGCCCAGCTTATGTATGGTGTATCCCCCCCCTCATTTGGCATTGCTTTGGGACGTCCCACATAGTAATGACTATGCTGCTCTGTGTCCCGTGATGTATGAACAAGAAAGTAGGATTTTTAAAACAGCTTACCTGTAAAATGCTTTTCTTGGAGTACATCACGGGACACAGAGCTCCCACCCCTCTTTTGGGGACACGTATTGCTTTGCTACAAAACTGAGGTACTCCCGGATGGGAGGGGCTTATATAGGGGAGGGTACTTCCTGTTTTGGAAGTTGCCAGTGCCAGCACCTGAAGGTAATTCTATATAACCCACATAGTAATGACTATGCTGCTCTGTGTCCCGTGATGTACTCCAAGAAAAGGATTTTACAGGTAAGCTGTTTTAAAAATCCTACTTTTTTTTGTCCCAAGTGATTGAATAATGACAAAACAAATAAAAAATTACAAAAAGTTGTCACTAAATGATATATTGCTCACACATGCCATGGTTATATGTGGAATTGCACCCCAAAATACATTCTGCTGCTTCTCCTGAGTACGGGGATACCACATGTGTGGGACTTTTTAGGAGCCTAGCCACGTACGGGACCCCTGAAACCAAGCACCGCCTTCAGGATTTCTAAGGGCGCAATTTTTTTATTTCACTCCTCACTACCTATCACAGTTTTGAAGGCCATAAAATGCCAAAATAGCACAAAACCCCCCAAATTACCCCATTTTAGAAAGTAGACACCCCAAGGAAATTGCTGAGAGGCCTGTTGAGCCCATTGAATTTTTTTTTTTTGTCCCAAGTGATTGAATAATGACAAAAAAAAAAAAACAATTACAAAAAGTTGTCACTAAATGATATATTGCTCACACATGCCATGGTTATATGTGGAATTGCACCCCAAAATACATTCTGCTGCTTCTCCTGAGTACGGGGATACCACATGTGTGGGACTTTTTAGGAGCCTAGCCACGTACGGGACCCCGGAAACCAAGCACCGCCTTCAGGATTTCTAAGGGCGCAAATTTTTGATTTCACTCCTCACTACCTATCACAGTTTTGAAGGCCATAAAATGCCAAAATAGCACAAAACCCCCCCAAATGACCCCATTTTGGAAAGTAGACACCCCAAGCTGTTTGCTGAGAGGCATGGTGAGTATTTTACAGCTCTCATTTGTTTTTGAAAATGAAGAAAGAACATTTTTTTTTTTTCTTTTTTTTTTTCAATTTTCAAAACTTTGTGACAAAAAGAGAGATCTGCAAAATACTCACAATACCTCTCAGCAAATAGCTTGGGGTGTCTACTTTCCAAAATGGGGTCATTTGGGGGGGTTTTGTGCCATCTGGGCATTCCATGGCCTCCGAAACTGTGATAGGCAGTGAGAAGTGAAATCAAAAATTGACACCCTTAGAAAGCCTGAAGGCGGTGCTTGGTTTTTGGGGTCCCGTACGCGGCTAGGCTCCCAAAAAGTCTCACACATGTGGTATCCCCGTACTCAGGAGAAGCAACAGAATGTATTTTGGGGTGTAATTCCACATATGCCCATGGCATATGTTTTATTTTATTTTTAAACTGTTGCTTCCATATTTATTTTTTTTATCACTTTTATTGTTATCTCAGGGAATGTAAATATCCCCTATGATAGCAATAGGTAATGACAGGTACTCTTTTTTGAAAAAACTGGGGTCTTCTAGACCCTAGATTTTTCCTCTGCCCTCAAAGCATCTGACCACACCAAGATCGGTGTGATAAAATGCTTTCCCAATTTCCCAATGGCGCTTTTTATATCCGGGGGGGGGACATTCCCTCCCACTGCTTGTAAAAGCAGTCCAGAGGCTAATTAGCCACTAGGATTGCTTTTACATGAAAGCCGGCCGCAGGCTGAAAAGAATGATACCAAGATGATACCTAAACCCGCAGGCATCAATCTGGTATAACCATTCAAAGTCCAGCAACATACCAGTACGTTGCTGGTCCTTGTTGGACATGTATTGTAATCTTTTTTTTTCATGCAGCCAGTTGGCTGAACGAAAAAAGAGATTGATCGGTGGGTATGCCCACCATTAGAATACCGCCCTTCATCCACCCACTTCCAATGATGGGCATACACGCACCATTTATATATGCCGAAGCATGGGGGCATCCTCCCGCAAAAAAGTTATGCCGCACACACATGGTCGGACTTTTCCACGCGCAAACCTCCGTCGGAATTTCGCGGCATTAGGAGCAAAATCGCTCCTCCGCCCCTGCTGCCCCAATGCTTCGGCATATTTGCTTTTTTTTAACTGTGGTGGTGAAATCACCTCCTACAGCACTGGAGTCGCAGGGATCAGGCCTGTCTCTGCGAACGCTGCAGTTATGTGTGTTGTGTTTTGCAAGTGACAGTGATCGATCGATACTGCACTTGGGTGGCCTGGGCTGGACGGAGGGACAAAACGCAGGTGCTAGCATGTATCTGGGCTGATCCCGCTAACACTGCGTTTTTGGGAACCCTAAACTGCTGGGGACGCTAGTATAGATCTGATCAGATCAGATATTGATCTGTTCAGATACTATACCACTAAGGGGGGTGTATGCTTCACGCGTGGGTGTTAGCGCTACTGGCACTAACCTGACGCTGCCTGGGGTGTGACGCAGACCCTCTCTGACGCTAAAACCTAATTGATATCACCCGCCGGGCGATCAGGGGGTTAAACCTTTATTGGGTTATATACGGCGGGTGCCCTGACACTATAAAAAGCAAACTAACTAACCAGCATCACCCGTAATATGATGATCACTGGTGAAAGGGTTAACTAGGGGCAATTAGGGGGTTAAAACCTTTATTAGGTAATATATGGGGGTACCTGACGCTATATAAAAACCTGACGGCGAACCTAAAAAAAATTACCAGCTACCGATCTGCATCACCGACACTAAGACAGCGTTTAGAAAAACGATCGCTTAGCGACAGTGGTGATGGGGGTGAAAGGGTTACCTGGGGGGCGATCAAGGGGGTTAAACCTTTATTAGATAATATATTGGGGTACCTGACGCTATAAAAACATGCGGCGAACCTAAAAAAAATTACCGGCTACCGACCTGAATCACAGACACTAAGACAGCGTTTAGAAAAACGATCGCTTAGTGACAGTGGTGATAGGGGGTGAAAGGGTTACCTGGGGGGCGATCAAGGGGGTTAAACCCTTATTAGATAATATATTGGGGTACCTGACGCTATAAAAACATGCGGCGAACCTAAAAAAAATTACTGGCTGCCGATCGGCATCACTGACGCTAAGACAGCGATCAGAAAAATGATCGCTTAGCGACAGTGGTGATAGGGGGTGAAAGGGTTATCTGGGGGGTGATCAGGGGGTTAAACCTTTATTAGGGGGGGTTAGGGGGCTACACTGGACCTAAGACTAAACTTTGGTGACACTTTTACAGTCACAAATGTCACTGATTGCAGTGATCACTAAATAAATGGTCACTGCAATCAGTGACACTGTGACTGGGGGCTGGGGGGGTGATCTGGGGTGTCTGGGGGGGCCTGGGGGGGCGATTTATGTCCCTATGTGTCCTGGTGTCAGTGTAGTGTTGTGTGCACTGACCTGATGTCTTCTCTTGTACGGCGCTCGGTATATGTGAGCGCCGCACCAGAGATGACATCACTTCCTCCTGCTCCCTCTGTCTGACACAGACAGAGGGGGCATTTCCATTCGCCGGGAGCGATCGCGAGGGGGTGGCCAGAAACGAATGGCTGCCCCCTCATCCCGGAACGCTCCCGGACACTTAGCCACTGCTCACTGTATAGGAGGGGGGTCCGATTGGACCCCCCAACTATACAAAGGCAATCACGTATGCTCTACGTGATTGTGCCTGTCGGTGCCATTCTGCCGACGTATATATACAGTGAGCGGTCGTTAAGTAGTTAAAGGAATAGGATCTTTATTTATTTTTTGGGGTTAACAAACACTTTAAATGATCAGCTGAATATTTATTATGCCCTGGCCAATTCCTGGAAGGGAACATCCAGAAGTTGACTGGGGAGGTGATACATGTGCAGGAGCCCTGAGCAGACTGTTCTTTCCTCATTAGGAACTGTTCAGGCCTACCTGGGGCTGCTTCCCCTAGAAGAAGGATCACTAAGACAAGAGACCGCCATTTAGGCCTCAGCATTTTGGTTGCGTTAAGGGCCTGAGGAGGACAGCTAAGAAGGGGATACCTGCTGAAAGACACTGTTTCAGAGTCCAGGTTTGGAAGAGGCTTTTGTCATTTCACTCATTAAGGATCTACCCATTGATATTGGGGGGCAGACAGAGAACCAGTTGCTAACGATTGTCCTATGGTCTACAACTGTGGGGCCTTAAATGTACAAACACCCCTAGATAACTACAGAGAAGCTGTTATAAAGAGATTAACCCCTTCCCAGCGCAGCCTCCTGGCCCTTTAATTGACTCTAAATGCAGGAAGGCAGGGGTGGGCATTCATTGGCTGAGACAGTGGTCACATGATCTGAATGCTCCCAATTGCAAGAAGGCATCGGGAGCTTTCCGGTTCCCCCCCCCCCCGAAAGACTGTACTGGGAGCATGCAAGGTGCTCACTCTTAGCACAGAAATGTTTAAATTGGAGATGCATAATTGGTCTCTCTATGTTAAAGCCCACCTGCTGAGAGGCCACATATATGCGTATGGCTAGTGAGAACAGGTTAAGTTAGTTCTTTTGCTGCTGTTGTTGATTGTTTTTGCAGTATCCTGTGACTCCTTCATTGGCCCTTCCCACTTGTGATGTCATCGGCCCAGCATACACTGGTCTATGACGTCACAAGGGGGGTTTACCGATGACCCGACTCCTTAGTCCATTTAGCGACAAGAGGAAGCAGAGCTGTCAGACAGTGGGGGCCTTTGATGGGTGCGGACCTTTATTTTTCATTAGGTTTGCACCCGCTGTACATAATGATTGACAATGAGTCTACACCAGGGTAGTGATGAGCCGAACACCCCCGGGTTCGGTTCGCACCAGAACCCGCGAACGGACCGAAAGTTCGAACGAACATTAGAACCCTATTAAATACAATGGATGCGAACGTTCGAATTCTAAAGTGCTAATTATAACAACTATTATGCATGTTATTGTCATAAATAGGGTTTGGGAACCCGGGTTCTGCACCAGGGGACATGTATCAATGCAAAAAGAAGTTTTAAAAACGGTCGTTTTTCGGGAGCAGTCATTTTAATGATGCATAAAGTGAAAAAAAAAGTCAAATATTCCTTTAAATATCGTACCTGGGGGGTGTCTAAAGTATGCCTGTGAAGTGCCACGTGTTTCCCGTGTTTAGAACTGTCCCTGCACAAAATGACACTTCTAAAGGAAAAAAAAGCCATTTAAAACTGCTTGCGGCTTTAATGTAATGTCTGGTCCCGGTAATATGGATGAAATTCTTTAAGAAAAATGGCATAGCTACCCCATGACCCCCCCCCCTACCCCAGCCCATTACCAGCCCCTTTGGGTCTTGTATGGATATTAAGGGGAACCCCGCACATAAAATAAAAAAGGCCCTATATACTCTGAACAGCCGTATACAGGCGGTGCATACAAGACAGGGACTGTAGGTTTGTTCTTATGTAGAATCTGTTTGTAATTTTGAACAGGTACATTGTTGAAGTGTAGCTCCAGCCCAAAAATCTATTTTTAAACTTTTTGGGAAACATAGGTAAGGGTTATCACCCCTGTAACATTTGTTTTGCTGTCTGTGCCCCTGTTCAGAACATTTCACCTCACTTTCCGTCCCAATGACAACTGTTTTTGAAATGTGGTGTTTTTCTTGAAACAAGGATTGCTGATAAAGCATCAGTACAGATGAGACCCCTTTCTCCCATATTTATTCTTACAGGAGAGAATTTTCCTTTCTAGGGGTAGATTTCCTCTCACTTCCTGTTGTCTTCTTTCGTTTGCAAGTAGGAGTCGTTTGTAAGTTGGATGTTTGAAAGTAGGGACCTGCCGTATATACTCTGCAGAAATAGGCCCCTTAGTTGTTGGTGTTGGCACAACACTGTAAGCACTCAGTTACTCTTGGTTGGTGCTGGAACGCCCTGCTGTCAACTATTATATCAGGAATTTTAATTACATATAATTGTTGAACAGTGGTAGTAAAAATTGGGGCTTTGATGGTGGTGCTGGTGCCACAACACTGTAAGCCCTGACAGTTACTCTTGGTGGGTGCAGCAATGGGCCCTGCTGTGAATTATTAGATCAAGAATTGTAATTACATGCCCCTTTTGAACAGGGGCTGAAAAATTGGGCCTTTCGTGGTGGTGGTGGTGGTGGCGTTGCCACAAGACTGTAAGCCCTCAGAGTTACTCTTGGTGGGTGCAGCAATGGACCCTGCTGTGAATTATTAGATCAAGAATTGTAATTGCATGCCCCTGTTGAACAGGGGCTGAAAAATTGGGCCTTAGGCACTGGTGGCACAACACTACAACCCCTCACAGATACTGTACTTGGAGCACAGCAATGAGCCCTGTTGCAAAGTATTGCTTCAAAAATTGTAATGACACGCCCCTGTTAAACAGGGGCTGAAAAATTGGGCCTTAGGCACTGGTGCCACAACACTCCAACCCCTCACAGATACTGTACTTGGAGCACAGCAATGAGCCCTATGGCAAATTATTGCTAAAAAAATTGTAATTACACGCCCCTGTAAAACAGGGGCTGAAAAATTGGGCCTTAGCCACTGGTGGCGGCACCCATAAACAAAAATGATCTTCCAAGCTATCATCATCAATCGTATCATTGAGGACTCGGAGGAGGAGGATAGCCAGTCAACATAACAGCACAGGCACTCAGCATCAGCATCAGTCTTGAAGGGATGTGACATGTTAAAATCAATTAGTCTGTTATATCAGCATCAGGTGTGTGGTAGCTGGTGGTGATCCAAGACTGGTTCATCTTGATGAAAGTCAGTCGATCAACCGAGTCGGTGGACAGGCGCACCCTGTGATCCGTGACAAATCCTCCAGCAGCACTGAATGTGCGTTCCGAAAGAACGCTGGATGCAGGACAGGCCAGTAGCTCAATTGCATACTGTGCAAGCTCTGGCCAGTGATCCATCCTCAAGACCCAGTAAGCCAGAGGATTTTCGGTGGGGAAGGTGTCCAAGTCTGACCTTGCCCCTAGATATTCCTGCACCATGTTTATCAGACGCTGGCGATGGTTGCTGGAACCGATCATACTTTGGGGCTGCGGACTAAAGAATTGTCTGAACGCATCGGTCAGACGGCCACCTTCCCCACCGCTCCTTCTTTGACTGGCCGAAGCCTCAGCAACTCGTTGTCCAGGACCAGGAGTTTGTAACCTCCCAGTCTCTGGGAACGCGTTGCACAGACCTTTCTGCAAGGCCTCCCGGAGTTGTCTCATCCTCTGCTCCCTCTGCGACGGTAACATAAGGTCCGCAACCTTACCCTTGTACCGTGGATCAAGGAGAGTGGCCAGCCAGTAATGGTCCCTCTCCTTGATCCGAAGAATACGAGGATCCTTCCGCAGACTTTGCAGGATCAGGGAGGCCATGCAGCGTAGGTTTGCTGAGGCATTCGCTCCGGAGTCCTCTGGGTCACTAAGGACGACATGATCCGCAGCCACCTCCTCCCAGCCACGTACAAGTCCACTGGTTTCTTGGGACTGTAAATCATCCCTAAAAGACTGCTGCTGATGATGCTGAGTGCCAGCCTCCACCTCCATGCTGACACAATCCTCCTCCTCCTCCTCCTCCTCCTCCTCTTCCTGTGCGATGGGTGGGACAGAAGGAACACTGTCTGGGTAAAGGGGGCCTTGAGAGGCAAGGAAGTCCTCCTCTTCCTGCCTCTGTTCTGCCTCAAGTGCCCTGTCCATTATTCCACGCAGCGTGTGCTCCAACAGGTGGACAAGAGGTACAGTGTCACTGATGCATGCACTGTCACTGCTCACCATCCTCGTGGCCTCCTCAAATGGTGCCAGGACAGTGCATGCATCCCTGATCATGCCCCACTGGCGTGGAGAAAAAAAACCAAGCTCCCCTGACCCTGTCCTGGTGCCGTAGTCGCACAGGTACTCATTGATGGCCCTCTGCTGCGTGTGCAGCCGCTGCAGCATGGCCAACGTTGAGTTCCACCTGGTGGGCATGTCACATATAAGGCGGTTCTTGGGCAGGTTCAACTCCTTTTGCAGCTCAGCCAGGCGAGCACTGGCATTATAAGATCTGCGGAAATGCACACAGACTTTCCTGGCCTGCCTCAGGACATCCTGTAAGCCCGGGTACCTGCCCAAGAACCGCTGCACCACCAGGTTAAGGACGTGAGCCACACAGGGCACATGGGTCAGTTGTCCCTGTCGGAGGGCGGAGAGGAGGTTGGTGCCATTGTCGCAAACCACCATTCCTGGCTTAAGCTGGCATGGCGTCAACCACCTCTCGGCCTGGCCCTGCAGAGCAGACAGGACCTCTGCCCCAGTGTGGCTTCTGTCCCCCAAACACACCAGCGCAAGCACGGCATGGCATCTTTTTGCCTGCGTACTTGCGTAGCCCCGTGAACGGCTACGGAGCACCGCTGGTTCATAGGACAAACCACAGGAAGAGGCCATGGAGGAAGAAGAAGAGGAGGGGGTGGAGGAGAGAGGTGTGTCACAACCAGTAGTAGCATTTTGGAGGCGTGGCGGTGGGACAACCTCCAACACTACTGCACCTTGTCCTGCATCCTTCCCAGCTGCCAAAAGAGTGACCCAATGGGCCGTGAAAGAAAGGTAACGTCCCTGTCCATGCCTGCTGGACCATGAGTCAGCGGTAATATGCACCTTACCGCTGACCGCCCTGTCCAGCGAGGCCAAGACATTGCCTTCCACATGCCGGTAGAGAGCCGGAATAGCCTTCCGTGAGAAAAAGTGGCGTTTGGGAACCTGCCACTGAGGAACCGCACATTGCACAAACTCACGGAAGGGGGCCGAGTCTACCAACTGAAAAGGCAGCAGTTGAAGCGCTAGCAATTTAGCCAAGCTAGCATTCAACCGCTGGGCATGTGGATGGCTGGGAGTGAACTTCTTTCGACGGTCCAGCAGCTGGGGCAGGGAAATTTGCCTGCTAGAATCGGACGTCGGTGTACTGCTAGCAGAGTGGCCGCAAGTACTTGGCTGTGACACACCTAATTCTACACCTTCATTCCTCTCAGTGCATGTTTCAGAGAGGACTGAAGTTATAGTGGGGTTGGAGATCCCAGCTGATGCGGTGCAAGGAGAGGTCCGCTTTGTTCTTTGGTGTGGGTCTTTCAGGTAGGCTTGCCAACGAGCTGCATGGCAGGTCAACATATGTCTGGTCAGGCATGTGGTACCCAAGCGGCTGATGTTTTGGCCACGCGATATACGCTTGAGACATATGTTGCAAACAGCAGCTGTGCGATCTGATGCACTAGCCTCAAAAAAGGCCCACACCAAAGAACTTTTTGAATGACGGGCAGAGGCAGCGCCCTGCACAGGCGGAGCTCTGCGGTGTGATTCCGTCGGTGTACTGCCCTTACGCTGGCCACCAAAGGGCATCCTGCCTCGTTGGAGATGTGCCTCCTCCTCATCCTCCTCCTCCTCCTCTCTCCTATTAGGCACCCACGTGGAGTCAGTGACCTCATCATCACCTCCCTCCTCATCACTGGAGCCAATCTGGCAGTATGCTGCAGCTGCTGGAACATGACTGCCAGATTGGTGTCCTTCTTGAGCATCCCCTCTGTCTGCTCTCACGCTACTGCCTTCCTCTAGCTGGGTTTCATCATCAGACCCTTCGAAACGCTGGGCATCCTCCTGGAGCATGTACCCAACACTGTGCTGAAACAGTTCGGGGGACTCCTCAGGAGGAGGACATGGTGGGTCTAGGGAAGGAGTGACTGATGATGAGTCTGACATTGATACCAGGGAAGAGGACGCTTTGGCAGCTGCTTTTCCAGTACCCTGAGCCTGGGTGAGAGAGGATGAGGAGGAGGAGGAGGGCTTGGTCATCCACTCTACCAAGTCTTCGGAATGATGTGGCTCAACATGTCCAGCTGCCGAAAAGAAGGACAAGCGTGTCCCATGGCCATGTGCTGATGACAATGCACCGCGTCCACGACCAGCACTGTTGCCCCCAGACACAGAGCCTGCTTGCCCTCTTTTATTGCCTCCTGACTGTCTGCCTCTCCTTGTTTGCCTTCCAGACATTCTAATAGATGGCCTGCAGGGAGATGGGAAAAAAGCAATAAGGGCTACCTTCAGGTGTCCTTCTCTGTCCCTTGAAACAAGGACTTTGACAGTGAAAGAAACTGACACACTCTCCCTACCTACAGTTTTCTGTCCCTAGAAAAAATGTTTTTTTTAACACAATTTAGCACAAGGAGAATTCACTCACTGTCCTTCCAGGTCCCTGGAAACAAGGACTTTGACAGTGAAAGAAACTGACACACTCTCCCTACCTACAGTTTTCTGTCCCTAGAAAAAATGTTTTTTTTAAGCACAATTTAGCACAAGGAGAATTCACTCACTGTCCTTCCAGGTCCCTGGAAACAAGGACTTTGACAGTGAAAGAAACTGACACACTCTCCCTACCTACAGTTTTCTGTCCCTAGAAAAAATGTTTTTTTTAAGCACAATTTAGCACAAGGAGAATTCACTCACTGTCCTTCCAGGTCCCTGGAAACAAGGACTTTGACAGTGAAAGAAACTGACACACTCTCCCTACCTACAGTTTTCTGTCCCTAGAAAAAATGTTTTTTTTAAGCACAATTTAGCACAAGGAGAATTCACTCACTGTCCTTCCAGGTCCCTGGAAACAAGGACTTTGACAGTGAAAGAAACTGACACACTCTCCCTACCTACAGTTTTCTGTCCCTAGAAAAAATGTTTTTTTTAAGCACAATTTAGCACAAGGAGAATTCACTCACTGTCCTTCCAGGTCCCTGGAAACAAGGACTTTGACAGTGAAAGAAACTGACACACTCTCCCTACCTACAGTTTTCTGTCCCTAGAAAAAATGTTTTTTTTAAGCACAATTTAGCACAAGGAGAATTCACTCACTGTCCTTCCAGGTCCCTGGAAACAAGGACTTTGACAGTGAAAGAAACTGACACACTCTCCCTACCTACAGTTTTCTGTCCCTAGAAAAAATGTTTTTTTTAAGCACAATTTAGCACAAGGAGAATTCACTCACTGTCCTTCCAGGTCCCTGGAAACAAGGACTTTGACAGTGAAAGAAACTGACACACTCTCCCTACCTACAGTTTTCTGTCCCTAGAAAAAATGTTTTTTTTAAGCACAATTTAGCACAAGGAGAATTCACTCACTGTCCTTCCAGGTCCCTGGAAACAAGGACTTTGACAGTGAAAGAAACTGACACACTCTCCCTACCTACAGTTTTCTGTCCCTAGAAAAAATGTTTTTTTTAAGCACAATTTAGCACAAGGAGAATTCACTCACTGTCCTTCCAGGTCCCTGGAAACAAGGACTTTGACAGTGAAAGAAACTGACACACTCTCCCTACCTACAGTTTTCTGTCCCTAGAAAAAATGTTTTTTTAAGCACAATTTAGCACAAGGAGAATTCACTCACTGTCCTTCCAGGTCCCTGGAAACAAGGACTTTGACAGTGAAAGAAACTGACACACTCTCCCTACCTACAGTTTTCTGTCCCTAGAAAAAATGTTTTTTTTAAGCACAATTTAGCACAAGGAGAATTCACTCACTGTCCTTCCAGTTCCCTGGAAACAAGGACTTTGACAGTGAAAGAAACTGACACACTCTCCCTACCTACAGTTTTCTGTCCCTAGAAAAAATGTTTTTTTTAAGCACAATTTAGCACAAGGAGAATTCACTCACTGTCCTTCCAGGTCCCTGGAAACAAGGACTTTGACAGTGAAAGAAACTGACACACTCTCCCTACCTACAGTTTTCTGTCCCTAGAAAAAATGTTTTTTTTAAGCACAATTTAGCACAAGGAGAATTCACTCACTGTCCTTCCAGGTCCCTGGAAACAAGGACTTTGACAGTGAAAGAAACTGACACACTCTCCCTACCTACAGTTTTCTGTCCCTAGAAAAAATGTTTTTTTTAAGCACAATTTAGCACAAGGAGAATTCACTCACTGTCCTTCCAGGTCCCTGGAAACAAGGACTTTGACAGTGAAAGAAACTGACACACTCTCCCTACCTACAGTTTTCTGTCCCTAGAAAAAATGTTTTTTTTAAGCACAATTTAGCACAAGGAGAATTCACTCACTGTCCTTCCAGGTCCCTGGAAACAAGGACTTTGACAGTGAAAGAAACTGACACACTCTCCCTACCTACAGTTTTCTGTCCCTAGAAAAAATGTTTTTTTTAAGCACAATTTAGCACAAGGAGAATTCACTCACTGTCCTTCCAGGTCCCTGGAAACAAGGACTTTGACAGTGAAAGAAACTGACACACTCTCCCTACCTACAGTTTTCTGTCCCTAGAAAAAATGTTTTTTTTAAGCACAATTTAGCACAAGGAGAATTCACTCACTGTCCTTCCAGGTCCCTGGAAACAAGGACTTTGACAGTGAAAGAAACTGACACACTCTCCCTACCTACAGTTTTCTGTCCCTAGAAAAAATGTTTTTTTTAAGCACAATTTAGCACAAGGAGAATTCACTCACTGTCCTTCCAGGTCCCTGGAAACAAGGACTTTGACAGTGAAAGAAACTAACACACTCTCCCTACCTACAGTTTTCTGTCCCTAGAAAAAATGTTTTTTTTAAGCACAATTTAGCACAAGGAGAATTCACTCACTGTCCTTCCAGGTCCCTGGAAACAAGGACTTTGACAGTGAAAGAAACTGACACACTCTCCCTACCTACAGTTTTCTGTCCCTAGAAAAAATGTTTTTTTTAAGCACAATTTAGCACAAGGAGAATTCACTCACTGTCCTTCCAGGTCCCTGGAAACAAGGACTTTGACAGTGAAAGAAACTGACACACTCTCCCTACCTACAGTTTTCTGTCCCTAGAAAAAATGTTTTTTTTAAGCACAATTTAGCACAAGGAGAATTCACTCACTGTCCTTCCAGGTCCCTGGAAACAAGGACTTTGACAGTGAAAGAAACTGACACACTCTCCCTACCTACAGTTTTCTGTCCCTAGAAAAAATGTTTTTTTTAAGCACAATTTAGCACAAGGAGAATTCACTCACTGTCCTTCCAGGTCCCTGGAAACAAGGACTTTGACAGTGAAAGAAACTGACACACTCTCCCTACCTACAGTTTTCTGTCCCTAGAAAAAATGTTTTTTTAAGCACAATTTAGCACAAGGAGAATTCACTCACTGTCCTTCCAGGTCCCTGGAAACAAGGACTTTGACAGTGAAAGAAACTGACACACTCTCCCTACCTACAGTTTTCTGTCCCTAGAAAAAATGTTTTTTTAAGCACAATTTAGCACAAGGAGAATTCACTCACTGTCCTTCCAGGTCCCTGGAAACAAGGACTTTGACAGTGAAAGAAACTGACACACTCTCCCTACCTACAGTTTTCTGTCCCTAGAAAAAATGTTTTTTTTAAGCACAATTTAGCACAAGGAGAATTCACTCACTGTCCTTCCAGGTCCCTGGAAACAAGGACTTTGACAGTGAAAGAAACTGACACACTCTCCCTACCTACAGTTTTCTGTCCCTAGAAAAAATGTTTTTTTTAAGCACAATTTAGCACAAGGAGAATTCACTCACTGTCCTTCCAGGTCCCTGGAAACAAGGACTTTGACAGTGAAAGAAACTGACACACTCTCCCTACCTACAGTTTTCTGTCCCTAGAAAAAATGTTTTTTTTAAGCACAATTTAGCACAAGGAGAATTCACTCACTGTCCTTCCAGGTCCCTGGAAACAAGGACTTTGACAGTGAAAGAAACTGACACACTCTCCCTACCTACAGTTTTCTGTCCCTAGAAAAAATGTTTTTTTTAAGCACAATATAGCACAAGCACAAAACACACTGACACTCTCCCTACCTATCCTTCTCTTTCCCTAAACTAAAGGAATCCAGGTTAAGCAAGAAAGAAATAAAAGTCACTGTCCCTGCCTATGCTGCTCTATCCCTGCTCCGGAACACACTACACTAGGCCGCCGTGCTGGCGGCCTTTTATAGTGTGGGGCGTGTACTAAACACCCTCAGCAATAATTGGCCACAGGCATCCTGCCTGTGGCCAATCATTGCTCTCCTCGCTGCCGGCGCTGTGATTGGCCAAGCATGCGGGGTCACAGTGCATGCTTGGCCAATCACAGCGCCTGGATGACACTGCGATGGCGTAGTGCATTGTGGGCCGTTCGCGTCACTCGAATTTGGCGCGAACGGCCCAAATCGTTCGATCTTCGTCGAACGATCGAACAGCCGATGTTCGAGTCGAACGTATGTTCGACTCGAACACGAAGCTCATCCCTACACCAGGGTACATTGTTTTTGTCTTGTTTTTTTTCCCAAAATAAAGGACTTGTCGAAAACTGTGTGTGTTTTTATTTACTTTTTGACACTTTTTGGAGAATGAGTAGGGGTACAATGCACCCCATACTCATTTGCATGGGGGGCCAGGATCTGGGGGCCCCCTTGTTAAAGGGGGCTTCCAGATTCCAATAAGTTACCCTCTCAACCAGCAGGGCAGAGTTTGTTGGGAAGAGGCCCATGTCCTCATCAAACACCCCCCCCATGTTGAGGGCATGTGGCCTGGTATGGTTCAGGAGAGGGGGGGTGCTTTCTCGCCCCCCACCTTTTTGCTGGTCTGCCAGGCTGCATGCTCAGGAAAAGGAATTGGTATGGATTTTGGGGGGACTCCACACCATTTTTTTCAAATAAAATTGGTGTGGGGTTCCCCTTAAAATCCACACCAGAGCCGAACGGCCTGCTTTGAATTGGGGGGGACCCCCATGCTGTTTTTTCCCAAAAAATGTATTGCCCACAATTGTTTAGTTTACATTCAGCTGTCAGTGGGAAACACCATTGACAGCAGCTGAATAATTCATTGGTAAGGACGCAGCGGATGGCTTGCCAGCCCGCTCCTTAACAACCAGCTTTTCACTGGTTGTTAAGGACACCGGCGGTCGCCCATTCCTTAACAAAAACGCTACCGCTGCTAAACACTTTTGAAAATGCTGGCAAAAAACGCTAAATATTAGCATGCATAAACATGTGCATATGCGTGTATTTTCATTTCTAGTGGCTAGAATAAATTAATATTTGAGGCACTAGAACAAAATTATGTGCATACGCCTCTAAACACAATACATACATAATCGTGCATAGACACATGTAAAAACATGTCAGACTGAGCAATTGTTAGGCTGGAATTTTCTACCTGTTCCTAACAGAGAGATCCATCGTAAATTAGATTTAATACGCATATACCCTAATATAGAGCAATATTTGTAGGCCACAAGCAGAAAACAGTAAAATACTTGGTTAATATTGTACAATATTGTTAGGCAAATGATGACTTTCTGTAAGTCACTATATGTATCCCCGCATTACCCAGTCCTAGAAGTAAGTAACTTGAGTATTCAAGGAGTCAGAGAGAGAAAAAAAGGCTTTTCTCCTCGAACATCAGAAGTTGAAGTATTACAAAGCAGATACAGGGGTTTTTCTTACAGTTCTGGCACTGGCCTCTGCGTGTCACAGGGAGACGTCCAACAAAATCCACTTATAATGGATAAGGGAAAAAGAAAAAATATACATTTTGACTGTAAATGAAATATAAATGTTAGCATTAAAATATTTATACCACTTACTCTTAATAATCATTCTGGGAACCAGAAGGCATCAGTATAGTAATTATATTTAATTTTAGCAATATGCCCCTATATTTTATGGCAGATTCTATCTGGAAATGTTGCTTTTCTTTTTTCTTGCTTTTCTTTTTTTCTGTATGTCTGCTTCTGGAAACATGCACCCAGAAATCTTTATATGGATTACAAGGCTTGATTCTAAAATCAATGGGAATTAAAGATGTGAAAATGATTCTACTCTGCTAAGGCTCCAGCAAGTCAGCAGAATTTTCACACTGAGCTCATCTTCCTCTTCTGTGACATTAAACTAAGACTCACTGACATATTTACAATTATATGAACCGCAGCATATCTGAATATTGAAGTCATATATATATATATAAAAAGCTAGAATATTGAGTTTAAGCACCTTAAACTTGGCAATCTGAATTTACAAAGGACAAAAAATGTGTTAGCAAGCCATTGCCAAGGATTAGGGATGAGCTTCGTGTTCGAGTCGAACATACGTTCGACTCGAACATCGGCTGTTCGATCGTTCGACGAAGATCGAACGATTTGGGCCGTTCGCGCCAAATTCGAGTGACGCGAACGGCCCACAATGCACTACGCCATCGCAGTGTCATCCAGGCGCTGTGATTGGCCAAGCATGCACTGTGACCCCGCATGCTTGGCCAATCACAGCGCCGGCAGCGAGGAGAGCAATGATTGGCCACAGGCAGGATGCCTGTGGCCAATTATTGCTGAGGGTGTTTAGTACACGCCCCACACTATAAAAGGCCGCCAGCACGGCGGCCTAGTGTAGTGTGTTCCGGAGCAGGGATAGAGCAGCATAGGCAGGGACAGTGACTTTTATTTCTTTCTTGCTTAACCTGGATTCCTTTAGTTTAGGGAAAGAGAAGGATAGGTAGGGAGAGTGTCAGTGTGTTTTGTGCTTGTGCTATATTGTGCTTAAAAAAAACATTTTTTCTAGGGACAGAAAACTGTAGGTAGGGAGAGTGTGTCAGTTTCTTTCACTGTCAAAGTCCTTGTTTCCAGGGACCTGGAAGGACAGTGAGTGAATTCTCCTTGTGCTAAATTGTGCTTAAAAAAAACATTTTTTCTAGGGACAGAAAACTGTAGGTAGGGAGAGTGTGTCAGTTTCTTTCACTGTCAAAGTCCTTGTTTCCAGGGACCTGGAAGGACAGTGAGTGAATTCTCCTTGTGCTAAATTGTGCTTAAAAAAAACATTTTTTCTAGGGACAGAAAACTGTAGGTAGGGAGAGTGTGTCAGTTTCTTTCACTGTCAAAGTCCTTGTTTCCAGGGACCTGGAAGGACAGTGAGTGAATTCTCCTTGTGCTAAATTGTGCTTAAAAAAAACATTTTTTCTAGGGACAGAAAACTGTAGGTAGGGAGAGTGTGTCAGTTTCTTTCACTGTCAAAGTCCTTGTTTCCAGGGACCTGGAAGGACAGTGAGTGAATTCTCCTTGTGCTAAATTGTGCTTAAAAAAAACATTTTTTCTAGGGACAGAAAACTGTAGGTAGGGAGAGTGTGTCAGTTTCTTTCACTGTCAAAGTCCTTGTTTCCAGGGACCTGGAAGGACAGTGAGTGAATTCTCCTTGTGCTAAATTGTGCTTAAAAAAAACATTTTTTCTAGGGACAGAAAACTGTAGGTAGGGAGAGTGTGTCAGTTTCTTTCACTGTCAAAGTCCTTGTTTCCAGGGACCTGGAAGGACAGTGAGTGAATTCTCCTTGTGCTAAATTGTGCTTAAAAAAAACATTTTTTCTAGGGACAGAAAACTGTAGGTAGGGAGAGTGTGTCAGTCTCTTTCACTGTCAAAGTCATTGTTTCCAGGGACCTGGAAGGACAGTGAGTGAATTCTCCTTGTGCTAAATTGTGCTTAAAAAAAACATTTTTTCTAGGGACAGAAAACTGTAGGTAGGGAGAGTGTGTCAGTTTCTTTCACTGTCAAAGTCCTTGTTTCCAGGGACCTGGAAGGACAGTGAGTGAATTCTCCTTGTGCTAAATTGTGCTTAAAAAAAACATTTTTTCTAGGGACAGAAAACTGTAGGTAGGGAGAGTGTGTCAGTTTCTTTCACTGTCAAAGTCCTTGTTTCCAGGGACCTGGAAGGACAGTGAGTGAATTCTCCTTGTGCTAAATTGTGCTTAAAAAAAACATTTTTTCTAGGGACAGAAAACTGTAGGTAGGGAGAGTGTGTCAGTTTCTTTCACTGTCAAAGTCCTTGTTTCCAGGGACCTGGAAGGACAGTGAGTGAATTCTCCTTGTGCTAAATTGTGCTTAAAAAAAACATTTTTTCTAGGGACAGAAAACTGTAGGTAGGGAGAGTGTGTCAGTTTCTTTCACTGTCAAAGTCCTTGTTTCCAGGGACCTGGAAGGACAGTGAGTGAATTCTCCTTGTGCTAAATTGTGCTTAAAAAAAACATTTTTTCTAGGGACAGAAAACTGTAGGTAGGGAGAGTGTGTCAGTTTCTTTCACTGTCAAAGTCCTTGTTTCCAGGGACCTGGAAGGACAGTGAGTGAATTCTCCTTGTGCTAAATTGTGCTTAAAAAAAACATTTTTTCTAGGGACAGAAAACTGTAGGTAGGGAGATTGTGTCAGTTTCTTTCACTGTCAAAGTCCTTGTTTCCAGGGACCTGGAAGGACAGTGAGTGAATTCTCCTTGTGCTAAATTGTGCTTAAAAAAAACATTTTTTCTAGGGACAGAAAACTGTAGGTAGGGAGAGTGTGTCAGTTTCTTTCACTGTCAAAGTCCTTGTTTCCAGGGACCTGGAAGGACAGTGAGTGAATTCTCCTTGTGCTAAATTGTGCTTAAAAAAAAAAAAATTTCTAGGGACAGAAAACTGTAGGTAGGGAGAGTGTGTCAGTTTCTTTCACTGTCAAAGTCCTTGTTTCCAGGGACCTGGAAGGACAGTGAGTGAATTCTCCTTGTGCTAAATTGTGCTTAAAAAAAACATTTTTTCTAGGGACAGAAAACTGTAGGTAGGGAGAGTGTGTCAGTTTCTTTCACTGTCAAAGTCCTTGTTTCCAGGGACCTGGAAGGACAGTGAGTGAATTCTCCTTGTGCTAAATTGTGCTTAAAAAAAACATTTTTTCTAGGGACAGAAAACTGTAGGTAGGGAGAGTGTGTCAGTTTCTTTCACTGTCAAAGTCCTTGTTTCCAGGGACCTGGAAGGACAGTGAGTGAATTCTCCTTGTGCTAAATTGTGCTTAAAAAAAACATTTTTTCTAGGGACAGAAAACTGTAGGTAGGGAGAGTGTGTCAGTTTCTTTCACTGTCAAAGTCCTTGTTTCCAGGGACCTGGAAGGACAGTGAGTGAATTCTCCTTGTGCTAAATTGTGCTTAAAAAAACATTTTTTCTAGGGACAGAAAACTGTAGGTAGGGAGAGTGTGTCAGTTTCTTTCACTGTCAAAGTCCTTGTTTCCAGGGACCTGGAAGGACAGTGAGTGAATTCTCCTTGTGCTAAATTGTGCTTAAAAAAAACATTTTTTCTAGGGACAGAAAACTGTAGGTAGGGAGAGTGTGTCAGTTTCTTTCACTGTCAAAGTCCTTGTTTCCAGGGACCTGGAAGGACAGTGAGTGAATTCTCCTTGTGCTAAATTGTGCTTAAAAAAAACATTTTTTCTAGGGACAGAAAACTGTAGGTAGGGAGAGTGTGTCAGTTTCTTTCACTGTCAAAGTCCTTGTTTCCAGGGACCTGGAAGGACAGTGAGTGAATTCTCCTTGTGCTAAATTGTGCTTAAAAAAAACATTTTTTCTAGGGACAGAAAACTGTAGGTAGGGAGAGTGTGTCAGTTTCTTTCACTGTCAAAGTCCTTGTTTCCAGGGACCTGGAAGGACAGTGAGTGAATTCTCCTTGTGCTAAATTGTGCTTAAAAAAAACATTTTTTCTAGGGACAGAAAACTGTAGGTAGGGAGAGTGTGTCAGTTTCTTTCACTGTCAAAGTCCTTGTTTCCAGGGACCTGGAAGGACAGTGAGTGAATTCTCCTTGTGCTAAATTGTGCTTAAAAAAAACATTTTTTCTAGGGACAGAAAACTGTAGGTAGGGAGAGTGTGTCAGTTTCTTTCACTGTCAAAGTCCTTGTTTCCAGGGACCTGGAAGGACAGTGAGTGAATTCTCCTTGTGCTAAATTGTGCTTAAAAAAAAACATTTTTTCTAGGGACAGAAAACTGTAGGTAGGGAGAGTGTGTCAGTTTCTTTCACTGTCAAAGTCCTTGTTTCCAGGGACCTGGAAGGACAGTGAGTGAATTCTCCTTGTGCTAAATTGTGCTTAAAAAAAACATTTTTTCTAGGGACAGAAAACTGTAGGTAGGGAGAGTGTGTCAGTTTCTTTCACTGTCAAAGTCCTTGTTTCCAGGGACCTGGAAGGACAGTGAGTGAATTCTCCTTGTGCTAAATTGTGCTTAAAAAAAACATTTTTTCTAGGGACAGAAAACTGTAGGTAGGGAGAGTGTGTCAGTTTCTTTCACTGTCAAAGTCCTTGTTTCCAGGGACCTGGAAGGACAGTGAGTGAATTCTCCTTGTGCTAAATTGTGCTTAAAAAAAACATTTTTTCTAGGGACAGAAAACTGTAGGTAGGGAGAGTGTGTCAGTTTCTTTCACTGTCAAAGTCCTTGTTTCCAGGGACCTGGAAGGACAGTGAGTGAATTCTCCTTGTGCTAAATTGTGCTTAAAAAAAACATTTTTTCTAGGGACAGAAAACTGTAGGTAGGGAGAGTGTGTCAGTTTCTTTCACTGTCAAAGTCCTTGTTTCCAGGGACCTGGAAGGACAGTGAGTGAATTCTCCTTGTGCTAAATTGTGCTTAAAAAAAACATTTTTTCTAGGGACAGAAAACTGTAGGTAGGGAGAGTGTGTCAGTTTCTTTCACTGTCAAAGTCCTTGTTTCCAGGGACCTGGAAGGACAGTGAGTGAATTCTCCTTGTGCTAAATTGTGCTTAAAAAAAACATTTTTTCTAGGGACAGAAAACTGTAGGTAGGGAGAGTGTGTCAGTTTCTTTCACTGTCAAAGTCCTTGTTTCCAGGGACCTGGAAGGACAGTGAGTGAATTTTCCTTGTGCTAAATTGTGCTTAAAAAAAACATTTTTTCTAGGGACAGAAAACTGTAGGTAGGGAGAGTGTGTCAGTTTCTTTCACTGTCAAAGTCCTTGTTTCCAGGGACCTGGAAGGACAGTGAGTGAATTCTCCTTGTGCTAAATTGTGCTTAAAAAAAACATTTTTTCTAGGGACAGAAAACTGTAGGTAGGGAGAGTGTGTCAGTTTCTTTCACTGTCAAAGTCCTTGTTTCCAGGGACCTGGAAGGACAGTGAGTGAATTCTCCTTGTGCTAAATTGTGCTTAAAAAAAACATTTTTTCTAGGGACAGAAAACTGTAGGTAGGGAGAGTGTGTCAGTTTCTTTCACTGTCAAAGTCCTTGTTTCCAGGGACCTGGAAGGACAGTGAGTGAATTCTCCTTGTGCTAAATTGTGCTTAAAAAAAACATTTTTTCTAGGGACAGAAAACTGTAGGTAGGGAGAGTGTGTCAGTTTCTTTCACTGTCAAAGTCCTTGTTTCCAGGGACCTGGAAGGACAGTGAGTGAATTCTCCTTGTGCTAAATTGTGCTTAAAAAAACATTTTTTCTAGGGACAGAAAACTGTAGGTAGGGAGAGTGTGTCAGTTTCTTTCACTGTCAAAGTCCTTGTTTCCAGGGACCTGGAAGGACAGTGAGTGAATTCTCCTTGTGCTAAATTGTGCTTAAAAAAAACATTTTTTCTAGGGACAGAAAACTGTAGGTAGGGAGAGTGTGTCAGTTTCTTTCACTGTCAAAGTCCTTGTTTCCAGGGACCTGGAAGGACAGTGAGTGAATTCTCCTTGTGCTAAATTGTGCTTAAAAAAAACATTTTTTCTAGGGACAGAAAACTGTAGGTAGGGAGAGTGTGTCAGTTTCTTTCACTGTCAAAGTCCTTGTTTCCAGGGACCTGGAAGGACAGTGAGTGAATTTTCCTTGTGCTAAATTGTGCTTAAAAAAAACATTTTTTCTAGGGACAGAAAACTGTAGGTAGGGAGAGTGTGTCAGTTTCTTTCACTGTCAAAGTCCTTGTTTCCAGGGACCTGGAAGGACAGTGAGTGAATTCTCCTTGTGCTAAATTGTGCTTAAAAAAAACATTTTTTCTAGGGACAGAAAACTGTAGGTAGGGAGAGTGTGTCAGTTTCTTTCACTGTCAAAGTCCTTGTTTCCAGGGACCTGGAAGGACAGTGAGTGAATTCTCCTTGTGCTAAATTGTGCTTAAAAAAAACATTTTTTCTAGGGACAGAAAACTGTAGGTAGGGAGAGTGTGTCAGTTTCTTTCACTGTCAAAGTCCTTGTTTCCAGGGACCTGGAAGGACAGTGAGTGAATTCTCCTTGTGCTAAATTGTGCTTAAAAAAAACATTTTTTCTAGGGACAGAAAACTGTAGGTAGGGAGAGTGTGTCAGTTTCTTTCACTGTCAAAGTCCTTGTTTCCAGGGACCTGGAAGGACAGTGAGTGAATTCTCCTTGTGCTAAATTGTGCTTAAAAAAAACATTTTTTCTAGGGACAGAAAACTGTAGGTAGGGAGAGTGTGTCAGTTTCTTTCACTGTCAAAGTCCTTGTTTCCAGGGACCTGGAAGGACAGTGAGTGAATTCTCCTTGTGCTAAATTGTGCTTAAAAAAAACATTTTTTCTAGGGACAGAAAACTGTAGGTAGGGAGAGTGTGTCAGTTTCTTTCACTGTCAAAGTCCTTGTTTCCAGGGACCTGGAAGGACAGTGAGTGAATTCTCCTTGTGCTAAATTGTGCTTAAAAAAAACATTTTTTCTAGGGACAGAAAACTGTAGGTAGGGAGAGTGTGTCAGTTTCTTTCACTGTCAAAGTCCTTGTTTCCAGGGACCTGGAAGGACAGTGAGTGAATTCTCCTTGTGCTAAATTGTGCTTAAAAAAAACATTTTTTCTAGGGACAGAAAACTGTAGGTAGGGAGAGTGTGTCAGTTTCTTTCACTGTCAAAGTCCTTGTTTCCAGGGACCTGGAAGGACAGTGAGTGAATTCTCCTTGTGCTAAATTGTGCTTAAAAAAAACATTTTTTCTAGGGACAGAAAACTGTAGGTAGGGAGAGTGTGTCAGTTTCTTTCACTGTCAAAGTCCTTGTTTCAAGGGACAGAGAAGGACACCTGAAGGTAGCCCTTATTGCTTTTTTCCCATCTCCCTGCAGGCCATCTATTAGAATGTCTGGAAGGCAAACAAGGAGAGGCAGACAGTCAGGAGGCAATAAAAGAGGGCAAGCAGGCTCTGTGTCTGGGGGCAACAGTGCTGGTCGTGGACGCGGTGCATTGTCATCAGCACATGGCCATGGGACACGCTTGTCCTTCTTTTCGGCAGCTGGACATGTTGAGCCACATCATTCCGAAGACTTGGTAGAGTGGATGACCAAGCCCTCCTCCTCCTCCTCATCCTCTCTCACCCAGGCTCAGGGTACTGGAAAAGCAGCTGCCAAAGCGTCCTCTTCCCTGGTATCAATGTCAGACTCATCATCAGTCACTCCTTCCCTAGACCCACCATGTCCTCCTCCTGAGGAGTCCCCCGAACTGTTTCAGCACAGTGTTGGGTACATGCTCCAGGAGGATGCCCAGCGTTTCGAAGGGTCTGATGATGAAACCCAGCTAGAGGAAGGCAGTAGCGTGAGAGCAGACAGAGGGGATGCTCAAGAAGGACACCAATCTGGCAGTCATGTTCCAGCAGCTGCAGCATACTGCCAGATTGGCTCCAGTGATGAGGAGGGAGGTGATGATGAGGTCACTGACTCCACGTGGGTGCCTAATAGGAGAGAGGAGGAGGAGGAGGATGAGGAGGAGGCACATCTCCAACGAGGCAGGATGCCCTTTGGTGGCCAGCGTAAGGGCAGTACACCGACGGAATCACACCGCAGAGCTCCGCCTGTGCAGGGCGCTGCCTCTGCCCGTCATTCAAAAAGTTCTTTGGTGTGGGCCTTTTTTGAGGCTAGTGCATCAGATCGCACAGCTGCTGTTTGCAACATATGTCTCAAGCGTATATCGCGTGGCCAAAACATCAGCCGCTTGGGTACCACATGCCTGACCAGACATATGTTGACCTGCCATGCAGCTCGTTGGCAAGCCTACCTGAAAGACCCACACCAAAGAACAAAGCGGACCTCTCCTTGCACCGCATCAGCTGGGATCTCCAACCCCACTATAACTTCAGTCCTCTCTGAAACATGCACTGAGAGGAATGAAGGTGTAGAATTAGGTGTGTCACAGCCAAGTACTTGCGGCCACTCTGCTAGCAGTACACCGACGTCCGATTCTAGCAGGCAAATTTCCCTGCCCCAGCTGCTGGACCGTCGAAAGAAGTTCACTCCCAGCCATCCACATGCCCAGCGGTTGAATGCTAGCTTGGCTAAATTGCTAGCGCTTCAACTGCTGCCTTTTCAGTTGGTAGACTCGGCCCCCTTCCGTGAGTTTGTGCAATGTGCGGTTCCTCAGTGGCAGGTTCCCAAACGCCACTTTTTCTCACGGAAGGCTATTCCGGCTCTCTACCGGCATGTGGAAGGCAATGTCTTGGCCTCGCTGGACAGGGCGGTCAGCGGTAAGGTGCATATTACCGCTGACTCATGGTCCAGCAGGCATGGACAGGGACGTTACCTTTCTTTCACGGCCCATTGGGTCACTCTTTTGGCAGCTGGGAAGGATGCAGGACAAGGTGCAGTAGTGTTGGAGGTTGTCCCACCGCCACGCCTCCAAAATGCTACTACTGGTTGTGACACACCTCTCTCCTCCACCCCCTCCTCTTCTTCTTCCTCCATGGCCTCTTCCTGTGGTTTGTCCTATGAACCAGCGGTGCTCCGTAGCCGTTCACGGGGCTACGCAAGTACGCAGGCAAAAAGATGCCATGCCGTGCTTGCGCTGGTGTGTTTGGGGGACAGAAGCCACACTGGGGCAGAGGTCCTGTCTGCTCTGCAGGGCCAGGCCGAGAGGTGGTTGACGCCACTCCAGCTTAAGCCAGGAATGGTGGTTTGCGACAATGGCACCAACCTCCTCTCCGCCCTCCGACAGGGACAACTGACCCATGTGCCCTGTGTGGCTCACGTCCTTAACCTGGTGGTGCAGCGGTTCTTGGGCAGGTACCCGGGCTTACAGGATGTCCTGAGGCAGGCCAGGAAAGTCTGTGTGCATTTCCGCAGATCTTATAATGCCAGTGCTCGCCTGGCTGAGCTGCAAAAGGAGTTGAACCTGCCCAAGAACCGCCTTATATGTGACATGCCCACCAGGTGGAACTCAACGTTGGCCATGCTGCAGCGGCTGCACACGCAGCAGAGGGCCATCAATGAGTACCTGTGCGACTACGGCACCAGGACAGGGTCAGGGGAGCTTGGTTTTTTTTCTCCACGCCAGTGGGGCATGATCAGGGATGCATGCACTGTCCTGGCACCATTTGAGGAGGCCACGAGGATGGTGAGCAGTGACAGTGCATGCATCAGTGACACTGTACCTCTTGTCCACCTGTTGGAGCACACGCTGCGTGGAATAATGGACAGGGCACTTGAGGCAGAACAGAGGCAGGAAGAGGAGGACTTCCTTGCCTCTCAAGGCCCCCTTTACCCAGACAGTGTTCCTTCTGTCCCACCCATCGCACAGGAAGAGGAGGAGGAGGAGGAGGAGGAGGATTGTGTCAGCATGGAGGTGGAGGCTGGCACTCAGCATCATCAGCAGCAGTCTTTTAGGGATGATTTACAGTCCCAAGAAACCAGTGGACTTGTACGTGGCTGGGAGGAGGTGGCTGCGGATCATGTCGTCCTTAGTGACCCAGAGGACTCCGGAGCGAATGCCTCAGCAAACCTACGCTGCATGGCCTCCCTGATCCTGCAAAGTCTGCGGAAGGATCCTCGTATTCTTCGGATCAAGGAGAGGGACCATTACTGGCTGGCCACTCTCCTTGATCCACGGTACAAGGGTAAGGTTGCGGACCTTATGTTACCGTCGCAGAGGGAGCAGAGGATGAGACAACTCCGGGAGGCCTTGCAGAAAGGTCTGTGCAACGCGTTCCCAGAGACTGGGAGGTTACAAACTCCTGGTCCTGGACAACGAGTTGCTGAGGCTTCGGCCAGTCAAAGAAGGAGCGGTGGGGAAGGTGGCCGTCTGACCGATGCGTTCAGACAATTCTTTAGTCCGCAGCCCCAAAGTATGATCGGTTCCAGCAACCATCGCCAGCGTCTGATAAACATGGTGCAGGAATATCTAGGGGCAAGGTCAGACTTGGACACCTTCCCCACCGAAAATCCTCTGGCTTACTGGGTCTTGAGGATGGATCACTGGCCAGAGCTTGCACAGTATGCAATTGAGCTACTGGCCTGTCCTGCATCCAGCGTTCTTTCGGAACGCACATTCAGTGCTGCTGGAGGATTTGTCACGGATCACAGGGTGCGCCTGTCCACCGACTCGGTTGATCGACTGACTTTCATCAAGATGAACCAGTCTTGGATCACCACCAGCTACCACACACCTGATGCTGATATAACAGACTAATTGATTTTAACATGTCACATCCCTTCAAGACTGATGCTGATGCTGAGTGCCTGTGCTGTTATGTTGACTGGCTATCCTCCTCCTCCGAGTCCTCAATGATACGATTGATGATGATAGCTTGGAAGATCATTTTTGTTTATGGGTGCCGCCACCAGTGGCTAAGGCCCAATTTTTCAGCCCCTGTTTTACAGGGGCGTGTAATTACAATTTTTTTAGCAATAATTTGCCATAGGGCTCATTGCTGTGCTCCAAGTACAGTATCTGTGAGGGGTTGGAGTGTTGTGGCACCAGTGCCTAAGGCCCAATTTTTCAGCCCCTGTTTAACAGGGGCGTGTCATTACAATTTTTGAAGCAATACTTTGCAACAGGGCTCATTGCTGTGCTCCAAGTACAGTATCTGTGAGGGGTTGTAGTGTTGTGCCACCAGTGCCTAAGGCCCAATTTTTCAGCCCCTGTTCAACAGGGGCATGCAATTACAATTCTTGATCTAATAATTCACAGCAGGGTCCATTGCTGCACCCACCAAGAGTAACTCTGAGGGCTTACAGTCTTGTGGCAACGCCACCACCACCACCACCACGAAAGGCCCAATTTTTCAGCCCCTGTTCAAAAGGGGCATGTAATTACAATTCTTGATCTAATAATTCACAGCAGGGCCCATTGCTGCACCCACCAAGAGTAACTGTCAGGGCTTACAGTGTTGTGGCACCAGCACCACCATCAAAGCCCCAATTTTTACTACCACTGTTCAACAATTATATGTAATTAAAATTCCTGATATAATAGTTGACAGCAGGGCGTTCCAGCACCAACCAAGAGTAACTGAGTGCTTACAGTGTTGTGCCAACACCAACAACTAAGGGGCCTATTTCTGCAGAGTATATACGGCAGGTCCCTACTTTCAAACATCCAACTTACAAACGACTCCTACTTGCAAACGAAAGAAGACAACAGGAAGTGAGAGGAAATCTACCCCTAGAAAGGAAAATTCTCTCCTGTAAGAATAAATATGGGAGAAAGGGGTCTCATCTGTACTGATGCTTTATCAGCAATCCTTGTTTCAAGAAAAACACCACATTTCAAAAACAGTTGTCATTGGGACGGAAAGTGAGGTGAAATGTTCTGAACAGGGGCACAGACAGCAAAACAAATGTTACAGGGGTGATAACCCTTACCTATGTTTCCCAAAAAGTTTAAAAATAGATTTTTGGGCTGGAGCTACACTTCAACAATGTACCTGTTCAAAATTACAAACAGATTCTACATAAGAACAAACCTACAGTCCCTGTCTTGTATGCACCGCCTGTATACGGCTGTTCAGAGTATATAGGGCCTTTTTTATTTTATGTGCGGGGTTCCCCTTAATATCCATACAAGACCCAAAGGGGCTGGTAATGGGCTGGGGTAGGGGGGGGGGTCATGGGGTAGCTATGCCATTTTTCTTAAAGAATTTCATCCATATTACCGGGACCAGACATTACATTAAAGCCGCAAGCAGTTTTAAATGGCTTTTTTTTCCTTTAGAAGTGTCATTTTGTGCAGGGACAGTTCTAAACACGGGAAACACGTGGCACTTCACAGGCATACTTTAGACACCCCCCAGGTACGATATTTAAAGGAATATTTGACATTTTTTTTTTCACTTTATGCATCATTAAAATGACTGCTCCCGAAAAACGACCGTTTTTAAAACTTCTTTTTGCATTGATACATGTCCCCTGGTGCAGAACCCGGGTTCCCAAACCCTATTTATGACAATAACATGCATAATAGTTGTTATAATTAGCACTTTAGAATTCGAACGTTCGCATCCATTGTATTTAATAGGGTTCTAATGTTCGTTCGAACTTTCGGTCCGTTCGCGGGTTCTGGTGCGAACCGAACCCGGGGGTGTTCGGCTCATCACTACCAAGGATGTTTTAAAATGTGTTGGAAGAATGATTAATCATTAAAAAGTACCGTATATACTCGAGTATAAGCCGACCCGAGTATAAGCCAAGGTACCTAATGTTACCACAAAAAACTGGGAAAACCTACTGACTCGAGTATAAGCCGAGGGTCAACAATGCCCATTTGCACGCCTCACTGTGCCCATTGCAACTTCACTAAGCCACTGTTCCAATCCTCACTGTTCCCATCCTCACTGTTCCTCACTGTTCCCATCCTCACTGTTCCTCACTGTTCCCATCTCACTGTTCCCATCCTCACTGTTACCCTAAAAATTAAATTGAACATTGTAAATTGTACCTGAAACAAAATAGAGAGGCTGCAGCGTCAATCGTTTAAAACTCGCGGTCTCTTCCTCTTCCCTTCCGTGATAGGCGTTTTCTAAGCAGACACAGTTCCGCCTATCACGAACGTTCTCTCATCCTCAGTTTCCCAGCAGACGTCCGTGATTGGCGGAACACTGAACACAGTGTCTGCTGGGATGGGTGAATATGACAGAACGTTCGTGATAGGCGATTCTCAGAAGACACAGTTCCGCCTATCACGGAAGGGACCAGGAAGAGACCGCGAGATTTAAACGATGGACGCCGCAGCCTCTCAATTTTTTTTCAGGTACAATTTACAATGTTCAATTTCGCTGACTCGAGTATAAGCCGAGGGGGGGACTTTCAGCCCAAAAAAAGGGCTGAAAATCTCGGCTTATTCTCGAGTATATACGGTAACTCCACTATTGTTGAGAAAAAAACAATCCCCTCTGGGTGATCTATGTACATTACAAGGATTATAACAATCTTTCATGCAGAGTCCTAACTGTTTCTGCTCTGAAGAAAAATCTGTTTGTGGTCTGCAGAGTGAATCTGAATGTGGACGGCTTTTTCATTAATAATAATCAACAGATGCACTTGTATTGTTCTAATGGGGAAATTTGCAGTGTCTAAATCCCTTACGAAATGGTTAACCCTTTGGGAGTATCTCACCAAAAAATTAATTTTTGTTCCAGAGGATGACTAAAATTTGACTTGTATTTTATTGCATACTTCTGAGAAAATCAGTGAGCCAATTATACAAGCATAAAATTACATTTCTGGGGAAAGTTTTGTACACCAACTATGTACAGAAGGGGTCCAGGTTGCCATATTGTGTTGAATTGTACAGACAATTACAACTGCTGCAGTTTGAACAGGAAAGGTAATTTTTAATAACATTCAATTACAACATGGCATGTGTAGCAATTGTATATTCTAGATTATTATTATCACTATTATTTTGTTTCCATTTTCTGCCCATGAAAATGGAGTTAACCCTTAATAATATGTTTCCATATACAGGTCCTTCTCAAAAAATTAGCATATTGTGATAAAGTTCATTATTTTCTGTAATGTACTGATAAACATTAGACTTTCATGTATTTTAGATTCATTACACACAACTGAAGTAGTTCAAGCCTTTTCTTGTTTTAATATTGATGATTTTGGCATACAGCTCATGACAACCCAAAATTCCTATCTCAAAAAATTAGCATATTTCATCCGACCAATAAAAGAAAAGAGTTTTTAATACAAAAAAAGTCAACCTTCAAATAATTATGTTCAGTTATGCACTCAATACTTGGTTGGGAATCCTTTTGCAGAAATGACTGCTTCAATGCGGCGTGGCATGGAGGCAACCAGCCTGTGGCACTGCTGAGGTGTTATGGAGGCCCAGGATGCTTCGATAGCGGCCTTAAGCTCTTCCAGAGTGTTGGGTCTTGCGTCTCTCAACTTTCTCTTCCCAATATCCCACAGATTCTCTATGGGGTTCAGGTCAGGAGAGTTGGCAGGCCAATTGAGCACAGTAATACCATGGTCAGTAAACCATTTACCAGTGGTTTTGGCACTGTGAGCAGGTGCCAGGTCGTGCTGAAGAATGAAATCTTCATCTCCATAAAGCTTTTCAGCAGATGGAAGCATGAAGTGCTCCAAAATCTCCTGATAGCTAGCTGCATTGACCCTGCCCTTGATAAAACACAGTGGACCAACACCAGCAGCTGACATGGCACCCCAGACCATCACTGACTGTGGGTACTTGACACTGGACTTCAGGCATTTTGGCATTTCCCTCTCCCCAGTCTTCCTCCAGACTCTGGCACCTTGATTTCAGAATGACATGCAAAATTTGCTTTCATCCGAAAAAAGTACTTTGGACCACTGAGCAACAGTCCAGTGCTGCTTCTCTGTAGCCCAGGTCAGGCGCTTCTGCCGCTGTTTCTGGTTCAAAAGTGGCTTGATCTGGGGAATGCGGCACCTGTAGCCCATTTCCTGCACACGCCTGTTCACGGTGGCTCTGGATGTTTCTACTCCAGACTCAGTCCACTGCTTCCGCAGGTCCTCCAAGGTCTGGAATCGGTCCTTCTCCACAATCTTCTTCAGGGTCCGGTCACCTCTTCTCGTTGTGCAGCGTTTTCTGCCACACTTTTTCCTTCCCACAGACTTCCCACTGAGGTGCCTTGATACAGCACTCTGGGAACAGCCTATTCGTTCAGAAATTTCTTTCTGTGTCTTACCCTCTTGCTTGAGGGTGTCAATGATGGCCTTCTGGACAGCAGTCAGGTCGGCAGTCTTACCCATGATTGCGGTTTTGAGTAATGAACCAGGCTGGGAGTTTTTAAAAGCCTCAGGAATCTTTTGCAGGTGTTTAGAGTTAATTAGTTGATTCAGATGATTAGGTTAATAGCTCGTTTAGAGAACCTTTTCATGATATGCTAATTTTTTGAGTTAGGAATTTTGGGTTGTCATGAGCTGTATGCCAAAATCATCAATATTAAAACAAGAAAAGGCTTGAACTACTTCAGTTGTGTGTAATGAATCTAAAATATATGAAAGTCTAATGTTTATCAGTACATTACAGAAAATAATGAACTTTATCACAATATGCTAATTTTTTGAGAAGGACCTGTATATATGTATATCTATATAGATATATCTATATCTATATATAGATATATTTATATTTTTCTGGTTTGCCATAGTTACTCATCAAACTAAATATTTTTTAATTATGACTTAGAGTTAGGTACACACAGTATTAGTTAAATGCTATACTATGTATATCGTGTATGTTTGTGTATACAGTCCTATGGATAAAGGATCCATTTGGTGATTACACTATACTAGAGTTTACACTATATATGGATATGATATATTAGAGTCCACTGTATTATACATTACCATTATGGTCACAGCTAGAGTTCCTCCCGAGGTTGCTAGGGGAGTCTTGCGCAAAAAAAACGATTTCTGCCTCTTAGATGAGTAATCACTGCAATCAATTATATTTTAGCTATCTGTAAGGGGGGGGGGGGTTTCTCATTTACCCCAAGTTGAGATAAGCATCCTTCCCAGTAATCATAGATAGTTACAAAAAGGTTGAGAATGGCCAACTGAGAGATACGTAGCATACAAAAGAGTATTGTATGATAAAAAAAATTGAAATTAGGTTAAAATGGGGCATGGCCTGAAGTTTATAATTTAGTTAAAAATTCTGTGCACAGAAAACAAAATACGCTGTTAAACATCTCATGTTATACCACTGTGTAACAAACATTTGTGCCTATATCAGCTCTTAATGCAATTACCTACTTTATGTTAATAGGCATTTTCTATAAGATAGGGGTTCACTTTAAGAAGCACTGGCATGTATGGATCATGCATCCTAAAGCATCTACAGTACTAAAAGACTTGTATGCTCATTCTTAACTACCACTAGGTAGCCTGTTGGTATCACTTATTCCTTGCAGAGATTTATGCCGATTTCATTTCCTGATTGGTTTGACTTGCTAGAATACATTGATTTACTTGACGACATCCTGTTCTCTCTTGTTTATTCATGTTAGAATAGACCTGTTCACAGTTTGCTCCCCTAGGGGTGAATAGGTTTATTCTTGGAGGTTTACCAGCTAGAAACTGAATTTAAAGATATGAATTTGAAGGATTATTCACGATTATTATACTGACTTAATGTATTTATCAAAAATGCATTCGCTATACTATGTAACTGTAATGGTGTAAATCCTGTTATACTTTTCTTAATGTCTTTATTTGTTATTTTATGTTCTGCTAACTAAATAAAAATGTAATGTTAAAAAAAAAAAAAAAAAAAAAGATAGGTGTTTAGAGAATGCATAGTTTTTTGTTTTTTTTTTCCTTTTTTTATATTTGCTTAATAATGTTTTCTTATGATTTCATTTAATAGACATATCTTTTTACAGTTCAGCTAAGTGTACAACTAAACTGTACTTTTAGAACCAATATGTAGATGAGTGTATCTTGCTAGAATTGTTCCCTAATAATCTCTTGATTGCCCCCCATGGATCATGAATGGCTACAGTCTGGTCTATCATGAATTATCAATTGTGGAAGTTTGCTACAGTACGTGATCATCAGGAATTGCTATAAAAGCCTTTGGGGTGGAGGTTTTGTATACTGAACAAAGTAACACAGCACTAAAAACATCACAAATAGTGCAGTTTAGGCTCTAAAGTGGGCTATAATACATCAAAGACTGGAAGGATTTTACTACCGCTGAACTGTGATTACAATGTATGTATATTCCCCCTTTAAGTAAGCCTGTTACAAACCTGACCAATGCAAACTAAGCCTTTCATCATATTAAAGCATCGATAGGATGGCATTGTATGGGAAAGATAGGAAAGATTTCACTGAAGCTAACGCTGTTTTTCTAATATATGCTCACTTTGGATTTCCCAGGTCTGTAACAGATTTAATTTATTATAGTATAGGGTGAATTTATTATCTAAAGATCCAGAAATAAGCAAATAATTCCCTGGGAGCAGGTCTTCATCAAAGGATCTTAATGGTGGGGATAGAATTTGAACATTGTGTTAGCTCCAAGGTTTGTTACCTGTACAGGTTTTAATCCATTGAAGAATAAAAGCAGCAGGTTGGGAACTCGGATGCAGATTCTAAAAGACAGTAAACCAAGCCAGCAGAGAAACATGAAAACATTAGGCACATGCATCAAACAGGAACTAGGTCAGGTGCCGCAGGCTGAGTTCAGTAGATCATAGCAGAGGACAAGGCTAAACTTGGGACAAAGTCATGATCCAAATGAAAAGCCAGGTACTGGAGGAGAGCTAGGAAAAAGGTAAGACTTCTCAGCAAAGAGCATCAATGAAAACAGAAATTTAAAGTTGGTTTGACATACACGGGCTGCTAATGGCTCATGAGCCACTATTAATACTGTTTATTTCAATGTTTGTAGACACTTGACCATCACACCTTTTAAATGCCCCCAAAACATGTGTATATACCTCCAAGATATTGAGGTTAGACATTTCCATTAAAAAGTACCATTAATGCTACAACATACAAATACAGTTTAGGCAATTGTGCACGTCCACACTGGCAATAGTTGGGTAATGACCTTTTTTCTGTTTCAGCCTGACTGTGCCCCTGTGGACAAAGCCAAGTCCACACTGAAATGGCTTGAATAATTTGGTGTGTGGGAGCTCAAGTGGCCTGCATTGAGCTCAACCCTACTTGACACCTTTGAGATGAACTGGAATACAGATTGTGATCAAAGTTTATTTATCCAATATCAGTACCAGACTTCACAAATGGTCTTTTGGCTGATAGGGCACAAATCCCCACAGGTCACACATCACAATCTTGTAGAAAGCCTTCCCAGAGGAGAAGCGGACATTATAGTTGCAAAGGAGGAAAATGGAAGGGAGAGTAATTCTATACTGATGACCATGGGTTTGGAATAGAATGTCCAACAAGCTTTTATAAGTGTGATAACCAGAGGTTCACAAACCTTTGGCAATACAGTGTATGTAAGTTAAGGCTGTACCTGATGGTCAACAACATGGGCTGATTTACTACAGACTGTTAATTTTGCAAAGGAAGTTGAACTTTGTGAATGAGGTAAAGCTCTGCTAACTTCTATCATCCAACCATATGCTTGTTTTTTATATTCCTTGCAATTGATTGGATATTCTTTGCAAAGTGAAAATTCACCATATTCACTAAGCTCTGGGGAAAATTCCCTTACAAAATGCAACTTTACTTGCAACGTAAACAACCTATATGTCTTCAACCCCTTTTTAACAAAAAAAAAACTTGCTGTCATGCTCCTGTTTTAGTTCAGCCACTTAAAAGCATTGGTCTGAAAAAACATCTTTACCTGATTAACGTTTAATGCATTTTTAATAAAAAATTGTTACACACAATATATGGAAATATAAGCCCATGTGTACATTTGATACTCTGATCAGCAAACCCAAACCTCTGTTTCTAATTGCAGATGTAAAGTGGTGTTGCCCTTCAAAAATATGAATCGGCATGCTAGGTACTGGTTATTTTTTGTAAATAGTGAATAGTTAGTAAAAATTATTCTCAAGCATTCATAGTCCTAAAAAGCAGAGAACAGCATTTCTCTCCAGGAATTATAGACATATATAGAACTGAAAAAAGAACTAATTTGCTTTGCAACTGTTAACATTAAATGCAAATTAAGTATTAACTTTCCATTCTACTTTTCAGTTTTATGTAATACCAATAGAATTGCTACGCTTTGGAATATGCTAATACAAAGGTTTAGCTCTATTGATCTCTGTTTATCACAAACTTTCTGTAACAAAAACATTTTAGATTCTCTTTTCCAATTCAATAAAACCCTGCTGAAATCTACCTAGCAGTAAACCAGATTGTAAGTTCTTTCAAGCAGAGATTTAAATTCCAGTCCCTTCAACAACCCCCATATCTTTATTTATTAGCCTCTTACTCGGATATGGATTTGGGTTTTGAAAAGTGTGTCTAAGCACGCATTAAATTTATTTTTCAAATAGGGTTTTATATTTGATGGTGATACAGCCATATGTGGCTAATCCCACTCACAGAACGAAGATTTCTGCCGCTGGTAATTTAGAATGGAATGGCACTCTCACACAATACTTCACATATTCCATCATAAAACCCCCTTTTAGTTACTGGTACAATCACACTGATAAAGGTTTTATCAACCAGCAAGGATAAAGGAGAAAAGTATGCAGGGAAGTATTATTGATGGATGCATACAGTAATCTTGGCTTTAGATTTGGGTGCAAACTAATATGTTTTATGTTGTTGCTTCTGAAAATGCTATTATATTTCAACAGCAAAGTGTGATCCCAGTGAAATTCAGACAATACCATGAAATTATTTTCATAAGACTATTTTCGATTTGTTAAAGGAAATCTGTACTGAGAAAATATGGAGGCTGCTATTTCTGACCCCTCCTTTTAAAAATTTGAATTGCCTGGCCATCATTCTGATCCAGTGACTTCCATATTTTCTTGGCCACTGACCTGGAATAGACTTGACTCTGACTCCTTTTTCTGCAGACTAGTAACTAGTTACATCCTAAAAAATACTGAAGCAAAAATGAGCCAGGCAACTCTTTTTTTTAGAAGAAGGTCACTATTGACGTATTCTGCATCACATAACACGTTAACTTGTAAACTATGCTTGGCTAGGTAGATTTAATAAGTAAAAGATGTGTTCAAAAGATTAGTTATCTTGGAGAATGCTCCTGTTTCTCTTAACTGTTGGACATGTGACCAAAGTAGAGGCAAAGAGGACAGGCTGGCTCATTCTCCCTGCCAGCAGATATTATGTAACCACTACCTGGCATGTTGATTCCATGACCAGCAGTGTAGTGAGCCTGGTGTAGTATTTGTTCTAGGGACACATGTATTTTAGCTCTTCTATTTTTCTTTACTTATATTTTTAAGCAAACCTTTTAACATACATTTGAACATTTAAACATGTAGTAATTGGTATATTTGTGTGTGCTTATTTATTAATAAGTTATTAATAGGTTTTTGTTTGCATTCATGTATTTTGTCTGAAACTGCATCTTCTTCTTGTGTGACAATTGCTGTCCTGCAAACCTTGCATCAGCTTCTAGCAGCAATCAATTACAGAACCCTGTAGTTTAAGGGTAAAGTATTATGCTTTTGACATAATTTATTAAGTATAGAAATTTACTTTAACTGATTGTTTGTTTATATCTGTATTTTACTATTGATATACAATCTTTGTTTTACAAATAAAATGAAATACATGACAAAGGATCCCAAGGTTCCCCAAAGCAACATGGACTATCTGAAAAAACAGCACATGAAAACTTACCTACGCACATTGTCTGATTAAACCTTTAGACAGAATTGGCCAATAAGGGATGTTTGTTTTCAGATATATTAAATAGTGTATGTAAATTTCAGCTTGAGCTACTGAGTTCCCTAAACAACAGGCTGTTTACAACAGATAGTTAGACAATCATAAAAAGCTCAACCTGGTGAATGGCCCTTCCTAATATTAATTTGCAATATTTCACATTTACCTAACTAAAATTTTTTATTTTATAAATATTGATTTTACTCATCATATAAAATACCTAAATAACGAATAAACCTTTATACATCTTCTCTAAGAGGTTTGAAAACAACTACTGGTCTCTGTTACTTGATAGATGATTGGAAGCTGTGGGGCAATGAGGTTACGCATTTAACAGGGGAACAACTGGTATACTTCAGGTGGCCTCTGACCTCTGATTCCCAAGATATAATGTCAGGCTCAGAAAATGTAAGCAATTGTAAGGTAAGGAAGCCAACACAGTTATTATAATATCAAACTATATTCAGATTTATTTTTTAAAGATACCTAAAGTTATTAAGAGGGTGCATCAGATATTTTGCTGTTTGTCAAAAGTATGGGAATCAGGGTTATTGCAGATTTATACTAACCGAGGTGGATGCAGCATCAGTTCGATGCTGCATCTGTCCCCTGGCGCGTCTACACTAAGAAACGAGTGATCGAGCACTGCCGATCGATCGGTTATCACAGCTCCCCAAGCAGAGAGCTGGTGACTTTCAGTCACAACTCTCTGCGCTGCCCCCTCCTCACTCACTGGAGTGCAGTGCTGTGGAGGGGGCGGGAGCGGCTGGCTCGGGCTCTCAGTGGCTCACTGAGAGGCTGAGCCGGTTGTCGGTCCAGGGATCTAGGCGGATCCTGACTCTGTGGTAGTAATGACGCAGAGCCTGGACCGACTCTGTGACATCAGCAGAGAGCAGAGTTTAACCTGCTCTCTGCTCAAAACGGGTCACAGGAGTGAAAGACGAACTTCACTCCTGTGATCCACAGGAGGAGTAAAGCCAAAACAAGCTTTGGCTGTACTTCTCCTTTAAGAAACAAACCTTCTACTAAAGGTAAGCTTATAGCAGGGTAGGGAAGCATTTACTAAATGCATTTATCCTGCTATAAATGGAGAACTTACATTTATTGGCCAGCAATTTGTGAGCTTAAAAAAGGTCCAAACAAAGAAATTCCTTATATGAGTAGGCCTCTACCCCGCTTATAATCATAAACGTCTGGCATGACTTTTAGCCACAATGAAGACACCAATGAGCACCCCCAAATAAGCAAAAAATGCCTCAAAATCTCTGACACTTAAAGCAGATACCTTTAACCTCCCTGGCGGTATGATTCTGTCTGGAATTATGTACCAAAAGCGGTACAATTATTTTGCATGGAAATTTGGTGTTATGTATTGTAGGCCTGCAATTCTTAGTAATTACTTACTTAAACCTGACCAAACAAGAGTCTAGTAGACATCCCGGGTATGAAAGTTTGAAACACAAAATCATAAATTATAATATAATAAATAACTATAAATAATTATAACAAATAATAATGTAATTCTAATAAAGATTTTTCAACAATGTAATCAAATCAAAAACACTGAAATTTGCTCAGTTGCAGAATTGTCGCTGTCATTAGATTTAGTGTTTGATGACAAATTTCCCCACAAATCGTTATCGCTCAATTCTGCAAGTGATTCTAATTTATTATCGCTGTTTTTTAGCTGGTTTAAAACCACTTTTGACATAAAGCGACACTTTTTGGTTGCTATGGACAATCTCCAGTTTCCAGGCAGAAAGAACAGTTTTTATAATATAAAAGTGCATGCAGGACACTGGACAGACCACTAGGGACAAAGGGGGTGTGTAATTACTTGATACAGTACTGTAATCAGTAAGATTACAGTATACTGTATGTGTATTGTGTCTTTCACTTTTTGAATTTGGCGACGAACTCCACCACCGTGCGCCGCAGCGTCGCAGGTAACGGAGCTCGGCACTCGGCAGTGTGGATCGAGCTTGACACGGCTCGCACACACAGCGGGGAGACATCGCAGGATCCAGGGAACAAGGTAAGTAACTTCCCTTGGATACTGCGATGCAGCCCGAGTCTGGCTTGGGGTTACCGCTCTTAGCATTAAAAACTCACCCCGAGCCCGACTCGGGAATACCGCCAAGGGGGTAAATGATCTATGATCTAATAATTGTGTAAGAAATACAGTGAAGATTATACATTTGTTTATTTTATAGATGATATTACTGTGCCAAAACCCACCTGACAAACTCTTTCCAGTCATTTTGTGACAAAAAAGAATATCATCCATCTATTTCCCAATAGTTTATCAAGAGAGGAAGGCTTTGTACTCAACATCAAGGAGTGATTACTGGAAATTAAGTTTCTTTCTTCTAGAGAAGTATTTAGAAATGTCCCCTCATTAACCACTTCAGCCCCGGAAGAATTTCCCCCCTTCCTTACCAGAGCACTTTTTGTGATTCGGCACTGCGTCGCTTTAACTGACAATTGCGCGGCCGTGCGGTGTTGTACCCAAACAAAATTGACTGTCTTTTTTCCCCACAAATAGAGCTTTCTTTTGGTGGTATTTGATCACCTCTGCGTTTTTTTACTTTTTGCTATAATAAATATCCCCAAAAAATCTATAAAAAAACATTTTCTTTCCACAGTTTAGGCCAATACGTATCCTTCTACATATTTTTGGTAAAAAAAAAAAAAAAACGCAATAAGCGTATATTGATTGGTTTGCGCAAAAGTCTTATGGCATTTTTATTTATTTTTTTACTAGTAATGGCGGAGATCTGCGATTTTTATTGTGACCGTGACATTGCGACAGACATATCGGACACTTTTGACACATTTTTGAGACCATTCACATTTATACAGCGATTAGTGCTATAAAACTGCACTGATTACTGTGTAAATGTGACTGGCAGGGAAGCGGTTAACACTAGGGGCACTGAAGGGGTTAAGTATGTTCCCTAGTAAGTGATTCTAACTGTAGGGGGGGGACTCACAAGGGGAGGAGACAGATGTGTGTTCCTCTGTACTGGGAACACACATGGGTCTCCTCACCGCTTACAGGACATGGATCTGTGTGTTTTACACACACAGATCCACAGTCCTGCTGTGATTGCGGGCAATCGTGGGTGCCCGACGGACACCGGCGCACTGGGTCCCGAGCAATGCAGCGGGCGTGCGCACGCCCCCTAGATGGCCGGGAAGCTCAGGGCGTCATATGACGTCCACCCAGGATGGGAGATCCCACCCGTGGACGTCATATGTCTATGGGCTGGTAGGGAAGTGGTTAAGATAAAATTATTTTCCTGCAACATTCCATAATTCCAAGTAGCTAAAATAACCAACCATAAACAGTGGACAGGATTCCAAAGACCTGTTCTTATTGGTATAACATTGATAACTATACTTAACACCTTTGGGTGTGACGCCGAAAGCTTCATACAGATATAATTTTGTAATAAAGGGATAAAACCATGTGAGGTTGTTTGGGGATTTAGAGGCTTCAGATTCAACTAAATATTCAGATTGTTGCATGCCTTCGGTCTTGACTGATTTTTTTTTTTTTTAATAACGGGTCTGCTTAAAGAGAGAACCATACACATCAGTCCCTAAACACAAAAGAACTCATGATAACAAAAACATACTAAACTCAGTGTATAATGTAAAAGTCTGTGGAGACAGTACCCTGTTTAGATCTGACTTCAGTATCTCAGCACTGCAAAGCATTGAGGCAACATCTATTTTTCTCATATTCTATACACTAATGTTGGCTCCTTTTTAAGTATTAAAATAAAATCATTTGAAAAAGTTGTTTTAAGGATCCAATGTATTTATTTATTTTATTTTATTTTAAGCCTCCTACATTTTTGTATTACAAATACACTTATTAAAGTGTAGCTGATAGTGACCCTTCTGTTTTGATATGTACAAAGGGTCCTTACAAACATCTGTTACCAGGAAAATGTGGTATATCAACCCATCCTTGTCAGACTGATGGTATATACAGTACTGTATAAGACAGACTTCATAGATTTATCACAAGGAACCAGAATAACAGGCCCACGTTTGTAATGAGAAGAACAAAAAACTTTTAGCAAATCTCAGAAAGAGTTCCAAGATAATGCATACAAGGTTCAGAGAGGCTTAACATTTTCTGCACATTCTTGATTCATGGACTGCATTGGTTACCTCCTCAAGAAAAACATACAACATCGTGCCTCTGGTAAAAAGAAAAAAATCTGGTTTTAGATTTTTCCATTAATACCTGTGTAACACAGTAGGCAAGATAACAGCTAAAGAACTTAAAGAGGAAGTAAACCCTGATGGGTTTTACTTCCTCTTTTTCCCCCTGCAAATTAAACGCATAATGGGCTAGTATGCATTGCATACTAGCCCATTATGTTGCACTTACCTGCAAACAAAGCCGGCGATGTCCCCGAGGTCCGTGATGGTGGCCGCATCCATCTTCACCCCTCTTCCTTCCGGGGCCATGGACTCCGGCTCTGTTACTGGCCAGAGTCGCATGACGTCACTTCCGTGCATGGGCGCGGGAGCTCACGGTCATGGCACAGGCCCTTTAGAAACGGCATGATCGTGTCCTTTCTTCAATGACGTCGGTGCAAGCGTATATGGTAAATATCTCCTAAACCCTGCAGGTTTAGGAGATATTTCCAGTACCTACAGATAAGCCTTATTATAGGCTTACCTGTAGGGAAAAGTGGTATGTAATGGTTTACAACCACTTTAAGCCTACATGAAATGGTGTCACTATTCAAGTTCTCAGGGCCATAGATACCATTAGACACAGTAGGCTTATAGGCAGAAGAGGTAAAGCACAGTATATACTCTATATTTACTGGCTACCCTTTTATTTCCCCAAGTAGAAATCGTAATCTTGCATAAGGTTGTTTACACATTATGCCAAGCCAGGGTAGGACCAGCAAAACAAGTAAATCAAGTGATCCTAACTGAAGGATATTGTTTAGGGGGACAAAACTAAGTGTCTATATGGTCTAATTATAGTAAAACAACAAGCTACTTTTCCAAACTTATTCAACCATGGTCTTTCTCTTCCATGTCATAGGAACTGTGTCCCAATGGGTAATATACACTGAAATCAAGAAAATATAACAATTTAAATGCAAAATCTTTATTTAAATATATATAGAGATAAAGCCGATGCATCAACCAATTGTTTTTATCCAGCTAATTATTTAAAAAACAACCCTAAATACACAGGGCAATCTGAAAAAGGCATAATAAAGGAAAGTATACCCTTTATAAATGTGAACAAAATCACAAAATCCTACATATCACAGTTATTGATTCATTCTAAAGGCTAAAGGATCTTATATGAGAGTCTAAGAAAGTTGAAAATCTAGTTTTATGTGATGCACATGTCTCATAAAGTAAACAGAAAACTTCTTTAGCCTTGCCTGAGCCAAATCCTCCTTTATTTGACCCTTACACACTCTCCTCCCAGACACTGCAGCTCACAGTAGACATGTACACTGAAATATTTAGTTTCGGAATTTTGTTTTCGTCCGAAAAATTTATTTATTTAGTTACTCCCGAAATCCGTTTTTATTTATTTTGTTTTTCGTTAAAAAATGCATTCGTTCGAAAATCCAAATTAATTAAGGTAGAATCTGTCATTGAAGGCTTATGGTGTCTGTCGAATGTTCTAAGAAGATTCGACGGAGCAGCTAAACTGTACGATGCCGCAATCGTACCTTTCCAGTCGAATGTTCCGCATACAAGCTATAGTAGAGTAGTATAATTCTATTTATTAATTATTATTACTAGTCAACCAACATTAGAATTATTCTATAGACTATGGGCAGAGCATTTCACCATAAATGTCTGCTCGCTGCAATTGTATGCTTCATCGAATCTTCATGTCTCTTTAATGTTGAATCTTTTCTCTATAATGTCGAATCTTTTCCCTCTTTGTTGAATCCTTTCTCTCTATGTAGAACAATCTTGGACTAATAGAGTTAAGGTTAGGCACATTCGACCGCAGGTTTGATAGACACAGATTGTTATTGTCAGCATCATGTCGAATCTCCCATCTCAATCAAACTGTTGTCGCAATCTTTCGGATTTCGGATTCTGCGCTTTCGTTATCGTTTGTTAAAACGATAACGAAAATACCCGAAATTTGGACGAAAATGCATTCGGACGAAGACGAATGCACATGTCTAGCTCACAGTGGGATAGTTTTAGCAACAAGCAGAGCTGTCAATCCACAGAGCAGTGGGCAGGACTTGGTGTGGCCAGGTGCTGACTGAAAAGCTATAGTCTTGTGAATCAGCAAAGACAAAGAGGATAATCTAACCCCTTCAACATTTTTTTATCCCTCTGTAGTACAACAGGTACAGCCTACATGAGAGGGGCAATTCTGCTTTGAATAAAGAAGCAGTGCAGCGTTGTTGCCACCCCATCACAGGATGATGCATTAAGTGGACTTTATTGGCAGGCTAAACAGGCATTTCTGGAACTTTGCACTGGAAATAGGAGAAAAAGTAAGTTTTGTAGCACATACTTTTTAATGAGAGGTCATAGTTCTACTTTAAGTAGACAGTCTTTTCCAACCTCTTGCCCATTTTTGGAGGTCAACAATTGCAGCCTCATTCTCATGTGTTTATTTTAAAATTCCAGCTAGCACACATAGAAATCATTCTTGAAACACAATTATTGAAAGACATTGGGAGTGTTTTGTGGAAAAAAAATGGGGGTTACTTTGCTATATATGCTGAAACACTATTCTAATACAGAAACACTAGATTCATGAAAAACGAAATACCCCATACTACCGTGACAAAGCTTTAATTTAGTCAATATAGTCGAATGTTTAAATTAGATTTCTTTATAGTCTGAAGTTGCCTATAAACTTGTTATTACAAGATAAGTAATATTTAATTACTTTCTTTATTAGTCATATTATTGCAGGCACACATATATTCACTGGGTTTATTTGTGTCCTAACACAATAATGTCTGTCTCATCAAAAAGCTTTAAAACATACTTCAAAAGCCAGTTTGTTTTACAAGTTATTACAGCTGTAAAAACGTATACAAACCCAGTTAGCGTATTTTATGTTAATCTCCAGCACTTTCATTATTACAGTATTTTAAATTGTTACGAGTCTGTAGCGAAGGATTGTGAATCGCCTTCCATGTTGATGAAAAAGTCTTATTTTTACTCTCTTGTAGATTTAATGCCTCATAAGAAGTGTTATCTTCCAGCTACTAAGACAAGGAAGTGAAAAAAGATTGTCCCATTGCATTTTATTTGGAAAATAAAATGTTGTGTTCAAAGGGGGAAAAAAAATACAGTACAGAAAAACAGAGACGGTACAGTTCAGACAGAGGCAGACTGCGTGCTTAGAACAAGGACATGAATCTCATCTGAATTTAGCTTTATTTAAAAAAGAGTTGTAGGGGAAAAAAGAATTTATAAATAAAAAGTACTTTTCTGTACTTTTGTTCCACAATCATTATTATGCTCTGTATTATGCCACGGGCCTTCTCCCGATAGGCTGGATCTAGAGTGTGATTACCTTTTTGTCTTCCACCTTTTCATTGCATAAATACAGTTTATATTTCATTGTTGAATTATTTGGCATTAATATGCTTTATTTTTTTATGCCCTAAAAGAAAATGTAGCTCCATCATTAATCATGAATGGAATGAGCTTTTGAATTAGCCACAAAATATGAATTATTTTGGAAGGATTAGGTTGGCTTACAAAGACTGACTTTTAATGTTTCTAAAGGATCTTAATGCATAATTCAAGCTCAAACAACATGTATAATACTAACTAGAAGTTAGTGCAGGAAAACTATGTTTAAGTTCACCAAAAATAAATATGTAATTAGTTGTTAGATGATGATTGGTCAAGTTACTGTTTAGCTTCATATATGTCGCTGGTTTATATATACTTTTTGGAATTTTTGTATGCTTATTTCACATCACAAAAGTAGGACAATCAAGGCTCTTCCCTCCAAAAGAGGATAAGTAATAATTGTGGAAAGGTAGTGCCAAACTCAGGGGTTGCAGCAGTAAAAGTTGTTAATGTTAGGTTGGACTGACTACTAGAAAAAAAAATGTCAACACATGGAGGCTGTAATTACATCCCACCTTCTGATAGTACCAGTAACTGGGCTTGCCTGGCTTTAACACTTAAAAAAGGACTGTTATCCTCCATAACCCCCCCCGCCACAACAAAATGGCAGTAATCTATAAACAAGTATATTTACCTATGTCCACACTGCCTTTCCTTCTTGTGTTGATCCCTTTGCAAGCTGCCTCTGTGCAGCCAATGTCCCTGCTCCATCGCCGCCATTATAAAAAATATTTGATGTGTATGCAGTATCATCTCGCTCGTGTGCAGTATCAGAATACTGCAAGATCTTTCGCAGCTTAGGTATGGGATCTCCCTAAAGGCACTAGTGATGTTACCTTTCTAGGGGGTATATGTGTGGCTGGGGCTACATCCCTAGTGCCTTTGGGGGAGCTAGGACGTGGATGCATAAAATGTATTTGATTTTTAGATTTAAAAATCAGTGTTAGATGATTGTTAGATGATTTTACATCAGAATGCAGTGATGTATGCTGATGTAAAGTTTAGTAAAACAATCAAGCATTAAAACTGAACTCCAGGCTATTTAAAAAAAATGTCCAATACTTCCACTCCTTAGGCACAACAAACACAAGCATTGTTTTTTCTTCACCTATCAATTTCTGAAGAAATTACCATTTTAAAATTGCCTTGACCTTATCACTTTTTAAAATAAATTGCATCTGTGCCCGGGCACTTAGAGGTGGGCTTACTGATGTGCCAACATCATATCCAGAACTACATAAAAAAAACTACAAGTCAGATCATGCAATGGGATAGTATTGCAGGAAGTGATTGAAATTGTGGATGGGATTATAGGGGATCGGGTGTGTATCTCTTTTTTGTCTCCAAGCGCATCACGTTTCAATCCAAGTAACACTCATAGTGGGCAGGACAGACCGGGAGTCTGAGTAAAAACACAAACTTTCTCCTGCGCTTAGGAGCCCAGTCACCAAGTGGCACAACCAGAGCCTTCTAATGAAGTAGGGGATGACTAAAGTCTTGATGCCCTCCTCAGAAAAATGGGTATTCTTAAGGCTGAAACATATAGAAAGAAAAGGAGGGAGCACCGACCTTGTGCATTACCAATGGCAAGGTTTATTCATAAATATACAGATAAAATAACTACTCACAAACGAGCTTTAAAATATATGTAGTTGACTATTGCTGTGGCTCTGAGGAAGAGGGTCCGCCCTCGCAACGCGTTAGCTATGATTGGTACCGTCTGGTTCCCCTGGTCACCTGGTCCAGGTCGCAGGCATCTAGAGACATCATTCGCTACTGCCGGAGGGTTGTTAAGCCATATTTTAAAGCTTGTTTGTGAGTAGTTATTTTATCTGTATATTTATGAATAAACCTTGCCATTGGTAACGCACAAGGTTGGTGCGCCCTCCTTTTATTTCTATATGTTTCAGGAGTTTGAGTAACCTGGGTCCTCCCACTGTAACCAGCGCAGATGTAATTAGGTTGTCGCTGGTAAAAAAAATACAATGAGAATGCTACAAACCAGTGGTCTGGGGTAGGAGGGGCATTGAAATAAGGGTTAAAGAAATAATAGGCTGTTTGCAATAAGAAGCAGAAATTGACAAAAGGTAGCAAATTACATTTTTGAAAGTGACATAAAACTAAGAGTTAAGAGTTCAGGTTCCATTACGTTCGGCCAAGTGTTGTTTGTAGACAGAAGTACAAGACAAATGTACAGCACTGGGTAAAACTGAAACCACAGTCATACTCCATGACCTAAAATAGAACGCCAGCTGTCCTTCCAACAGTGGCCACCCTCCAACCTCCAAAGTCCCATCAGAATTTTTTTCTTTTTGAACAAGACTCCTCCTATAGATATTTTTTCCTTCAGCCTTCCAGCCATTCCAGTGACATCACAGGTCCTTTCTCTATTTTTTTGGTGGTGTCATTGCATCAATAGACATTAGCCCAGGCGGCATCACAATGTAGGGGTGAGTGTCAAAGATAGGCTTGGCTAACAGGAAAGGGGAAGAATGACCCAGACTGTCATTCTGCTTGAATAGGACCCACGCCACTAGACCAAGGAGGAAACTGGGAATGGTATTGGAGTTAGAGGGAGTATGTAGAGTTTGGCAGTTTTTTACATGTTGTTTTTACTGATGGTTCCTTTGCTTATGTATTTTTTTTTTATCACATGCTCATATAGTTTACTGTAATGTACATCTATAACACAATCGTAACCTCAGAGTACAGCACTTGACTTGGATAGAAAAAAAAAAACAGAGGTTTATAGTCTTTTCCTATGGACTATTTTATTTTCTACACTGTTTACAGTTTACTTTTCAGTTTTCTAAAAAATATATATTATAACATTGCTCATATAGTTTATTTTATATCTGCACAACCAGAGATATCAGTTGGAGGTGCATATTACAACACATTTCATAAATAAAACCACTTATCAAAACTAAAATATCACTTCTGGGAAAAAAATAGATCACTTTACTTGGCAGAATGTAGATATTTCTGAATTTCATAAAATCTGATTTTATTGCCACATTTTATTTGTAATAACTATTAAATGCAGGATCATTTTGAAAATACTACCAAAACCCATATAAAATTGGATTTGAATAGCCATCTAACTGCTTGTAAATTCTTAGTTAATGTCATCTTCTTTTATTAGGAATGCCTAATAAAATATCCAATTGTATAGACTGTGGTACACCAAACACAGCTGAGGTTTTTGTACATTGTTAAGCTCAATGCTCAAGTAAACCACTTCAGCCCCGGAGGATTTGGCTGCCCAATGACCGGGCCATTTTTTCTGATTCGGCACTGCTTCGCTTTAACTGACAATCGCAACGTTACTCCCAAACAAAATTTACGTCCTTTTTTTTCCACATATAGAGATTTATTTTGGTGGTATTTGATCACCTCTGCGGTTTTTATTTTTTGCACTATAAAAAAAAAAGAGTGACAATTTTGAAAAAAAAGCTATATTTTTTTACTTTTTGTTATAATAAATATCCCCAAAAAATATATAAAAAAACGTTTTTTTTCCTCAGTTTAGGCCGATATGTATTCTTCTACATATTTTTGTTAAAAAAATCGCAATAAGCGTATATTGATTGGTTTGCACAAAAGTTATAGTCTACAAAATAGGGGATAGTTTTATGGCATTTTTATTAATTTGTTTTTTATTAGAAATGGCGGTGATCTGTGATTTTTATCATGACTGCGACATTATGGCGTACACATCGAACACTTTTGATGCTATTTTGTGATCATTGTCATTTATACAGCAATCAGTGCTATAAAAATGCAGTGATTACTGTGTAAATGACACTGGCAGGGAAGGGGTTAAGTGTGTCTTAGGGAGTGATATTCTAACTGTGTGGGGCTGGGCTACCAGTGACACGACATTGATCACTGCTCCCGATGACAGGGAGCAGTAGATCAGTGTCCTGTCAAAGGCAAAACAGGGAAATGCATTGTTTACACAGGCATCCCCCTGTTCTGCAGCTCCGTGACACGATCGCAGGACAACAGCGGACATTGAGTCCGCGGGTCCCACGGGCATGGTCACGGAGCTTGCGGCAGGGGCGCACGCACCCGCATGGTGGCAGATTCAAAGGGACAAAAGGTACGTCCCTTTGCGCAGCCGTGCCATTCTGCCGACGTAAATGTTTGTGCGGCGGTCGGCAAGCGGTTAAATTAGTATACTGTCATACAGTGAATAGTATATGTGGCTCAGCGCCGTGCCACAATCAGCACCTCTGTCCTTATAGTCAGAAGCATGAGGCTCTGTGGTTTGTTAATGGTTTATGTTCAATCCTCTTTCGCTTTTGTAATTTATTGACACAAACTCATTGGTTCATGGGAAAAAAAAAAATATCTTTTATCAAAAAACCTGTAATGAAAAAAGACAGGCAGATGTAGCTTGAGCTATAGCTTTCTCTAAAAAGAAAAAAAGTTTCAAAATATTTTCAATGTTTTGGCTACAAATGACTGTGACTGTGACGTCATGAGAAGCCTACATTAATTCGGAGTGGAGCGAACAGCCAGCATTACAGCGGAAGGAAGCAACGCGTCAACATCGAGGAGGAGAAGAAGACAGCGACGGGAAGACCGGCCCCTCCACTAGCAAAAGAGCTGGAAGAAGATAGTGGAGGGGCTGGCAGAAGAAAGACAGAGAGCCGGACGAGACGACGGGGAAGACCGGGCCTCCGCTAGCAAAAGAGCTGGAAGAAGATAGCGGAGGCCTGGCAGAAGAAAGAACCGGAGAGCGAGAGAAGAACCGGAGAGCAGGAGAAGAAGAAGGCGACGGAGAAGACCGGGCCCCGCTAGCAAAAGAGCTGGAAGAAGATAACGGAGGCCCGGCAGAAGAAAGAACCGGAGAGCGCGGAGACCCCCGAAGTCGGAAGAAGACCCCGGAGCTGTGCAATAAATTAATTTAAAAAGCTGTGTTGTGTTTTTTCTTGACATTTTCTTTCCACCAGGTGAATGGGTAGGGGTACAATGTACCCCATACTCATTCACATAGAGTGGGGGGGCCAGGATCTGGGGGCCCCCTTATTAAAGGGGGCTCCCGGACTCCGATAAGCCCCCCACCCGCAGACCCCGACAACCAACGGCCAGGGTTGTCGGGAAGAGGCCCTGTCCTCATCAACATGGGGACAGGGTGCTTTGGGGTGGGGGGCCGCAGGTCGCCCCCCTGCCCCAGAGCACCAAACCCCCCATGTTGAGGGCATGCAGCCTGGTACGGTTCAGGAGGGAGGGGGGGCCGCTCTCTCGTCCCCCCTCTTTCCCTGCGGCCTGCCAGGTTGCGTGCTCGGATAAGGGTCTGGTTTGGATTTTGGGGGGACCCCCACGCCGTTTTTTCGGCGTAGGGGTTCCCCTTCAAATCCAGACCAGACCCAAGGGCCTGGTATGCTCCTGGAGGGGGAACCCATGTCGTTTTTTTATTTAAAATTTGGCCTGGAGTTCCCCCTCAAGAGCAGCACAGCACAAGTCGCATGCCAAAGTCGGATCATGCAAGACTGCGGTCCGACTTCAATGATAGTCAATGGGCTGTAGTCAGATCAAAGTCGGACCGAAGTAGTACAGGGAGCACTTTCAAAGTCGGACCGACATGTGTCGGACCAGTTAAGACGGCTCCCATAGGGAAACATTGATTTTCACACGTCATGCGACATGAGCTCCCAATGTCGGAGCGTTTGTCGCCCCAGTGTGAACCCGGCCCACAAGTCCTTTTCAATTGTGCAGCATTGTGACTGCAGTGCTGAGCGGTTCTGCAGCTCTTTTGTCAGTGTAGGGAGAGGTTGCTGACATGTCGCAGGCACAGACTAGCGACAAAAATCGCTAACTAATAAAGGTCCACGCAAAGGCCTTTTAAGGACTGGTATAGGTATACTATTTGGTGTGCAGTATATAGGGGTGTAATACACGCATAAAATACTACCAAATATAGAAAGCATATTATAGTGCATTTCTACTGTGCAGCATTGTGACTGCTGAGCGGTTCTGCAGCGATACTACAAAGAGTGAAAAACGCAATTAGAAAAAAGTATTACAACTGGTGTGATAGACCAGTGGCCCCCCAAAACGACAGATTGAAGCAGCGTGTTATATACCTTCTTCCACATATACTGCACTTCTCTAGAGACTTTTGTCACAGGGTCATTTAAAAAAATGACAGGCAGAGGAAGAGGCAGGCTCTTCCGCAGGGGTGGTAGGGGTAGGGCAGGAGCACCAGGCCGGAGCCAAAGTAGGAAGTTGCAGAAGGTGCGTTCCATTACATCAAATGACTCACCGGACTTGGTTGAGTGGCTCACTCAGCCTTACTCTTCTGCACCCTACTCATCCTTTCTATCTGCACCCTCTTCACTCTCTGCTGTGTGCACCCCCAAAGACACTACCACCACCACCACCACCACCACCATAAACCCTCCGCTTGAGTCACTGGAATTACTTTCTGATCCATCACAAGACATTTCCGATGCGCAGGAATTCTTGGCATTGGATCAGGAAGAGGAGGTAGGAACAACCGCCACTCAGCAGTCTGACGACAGTACCCAGATCAGCCCAAGGAGGTTGGTCCCCGCTGTTGCTGCCTACTCCGAGATCTCTAATGTTAGTGGTGGGGAAGGTGACGTCGATGATGACGTGTCTATGGACATCACGTGGGTGCCCACAAGAGAGGACCAGGAGGGGAGTTCAGAGGGAGAGATGGACCAGCAAATAGGGAGGAGAGGCAGACGGAACTTACATTGCACAGGAGGGACAAACCAGACTGCTAATGTATCAGGACTCAGAGCGAGCCATCAACCATGTATGGTGACATCTGGCGCTCCCAGGATGACGGCACATGGCTCCGCAGTGTGGGCTTTTTTTAACGTGTCCGCTGCTGACAATAGTGTTGCCATTTGCAGCCTTTGCAGTCAGCGCATAAGCCCAACACTCACCTAGCGACGACCGCCTTAAGAAGGCACATGAACCCCCATCACCGAGCCCAGTGGGAGCAACGTCGTCAGAACCCACAAAGCCACACTCCAGGCACCGTCCAACCTCTTCTACTTCTCCTTCTCCTCTCTCCTCACAATTGTCCTCCACTCCACCATCCATCATGCCGTCCTCAAGTTTTTCTGGAAAATGCAGGCCAAATGTTCGAGCGTAAAAAAATGATGACGCCGGATAACCAGCGGTTGACCGCTGGCTTGTCAGAACTGATAGCCCGTCAATTACTGCCATATAAACTGGTGGAGGCCTTTCAAAAATTTGTGGCCATTGGAACACCACAATGGAAGGTCCCAGGAAGGAAATATTTCTCACAGAAGGGCATCCCAGAGCTATATGGCCGTGTTCAGCGGCAAGTGAATGTATCTCTGGCACACAGTGTCGGTGCCAAGATACATCTGACCACAGACACGTGGTCTAGCAAACACGGGCAGGGAAGGTATATAACTTTTACTGCCCACTGGGTGAACCTTATGACGGCCGTCAAGCATGTAACCCGTGGCACCCGTGTAGATTTGGTTTTACCGCCACAGATTGCATGCAGGCCTACCTCTTCTTCTCCTCCTACTCCATCCTCCCTCTCCTCCTTGGCTGGCTCCTCCTTTTCCGCTGCTACCGTCTCTTCCGCTGCACCGCCCAAGATCCCCAGAACCTATTCGACATGCCAGGTGAGACGTTGCCATGCTGTGCTGCGTCTGTTGTGCCTGGAAGCCAAGAGCCACACTGGCCCTGCACTCCTTTCAGCTTTGCGTTCACAGGCAGATCAGTGGCTAACACCAGTTGGTAAAGTGGTGTGCGACAATGGTGCCAATCTGCTGAGCGCGTTGAAACAGGGCAACATTACACACGTGCCATGCATGGCAGACGTCTTGAACTTGGTCGTGCAGCGATTCCTTGTCAAATACCCTGGGGTCCAGGACGTCTTGCAGCAGGCAAGGAAAATCTCGGCCCATTTCAGAAGATCTTACACGGCCATGGCTCGCCTTGTGGACGTTCAGCAGCGACACAATCTGCCGGTCAGACATCTTATTTGTGACTGCCCGACACAATGGAACTCAACCTTGTATATGCTTGATAGGCTGCTCCAGCAGAAACGTGCAATTAACGACTACCTGTACGAACTCTGCGGCAGAACAGGTTCTGGGGAGCTTGTTTTTTTTTCACCGCGTCAGTGGCTGCTTATGCGCGACGCATGCAGACTTTTGCGGCCATTTGATGAGATCACCAAACTGGTTAGTCGCAGTCATGGTGCCATCAGTGACATCGTACCTTAAGCCTTCTTTATGGAGCGTGCATTGCGTCGTGTCATTGATCAAGCCGTCGCGGAGCAGGAGCAGGAAGATGAGGAAGTCGCAATGCTGGATGAATTCCCAGGGGGGGCTACTCTATCTGAGACAAGTCAACAGGAGTCTGAAGAGGAGTCAGAGGAGGATGGTGCCGGGGCGGATGAGGAGGAGCAAGAAGAGCATGCTTTAAACCTTTCTGGGATCCCTGTTGTTGTCCGTGGATGGGGGGAGGAGAACGAGGACGACATTATCCTGGATGATGAGCAGGAGCCAGGCCACCACACCGCTTCCAGTTTAGTGCAAATGGGGGCCTTCATGCTTCAGTGTTTTAAGAGGGACCTCTGTATAAAAAGCATAAAGAGCAAGGACCATTACTGGGTGGCAATGTACTTAGACCACCGGTACAAAAAAAAATGGCGAAAATGTTACCACCATCACAGAGGGCTGTCAGAATGGAGCACTTCCAGGCCTTGCTTAGAGAAATGCTGCATTCTGCTTTTGCGTGCGCTGGCAGAGGAATTTCTACTCCCAGATAAACAGTTGTGGGTACCAATCCAACAGCGCCTGCAAGAAGAGGGCGGTTTGAAGATGTGTTGGTCACTTCTGATATGAGATCATTCTTTCAGCCGACTCATCGACAGGTGTCATCCGGATCCAGCATCAGGGAATGCCTAGACCGACAGGTGTCCGACTACATCGGGTTAACGGCCTATGTGGACGCTCTAAGAACTGATGAACCCCTGGACTACTGAGTGGGCAGGCTTGACCTCTGGCCAGAGCTTGCACAATTTGCAATGGAACTGTTGGCTTGCCCCTCGTCCAGTGTCCTGTCCGAAAGGACGTTCAGCGCAGCAGGGGGATCATGACCGATAAGCGCACTCGCCTAGCTCACGACAGTGCTGACTAAAAATGAATGAGGCATGGATCTCGGAGGAATTCAACACATGTGACCAGTAGACCATGTATATGCATAACTGTATAAACGATTTATATAATGTAGCACATGGACCTTTTTTCTACCTTTGGCTCACTTGTAGAAAAAAAGCACACCGTACTATATGCCCTTACCCTCCTGTTTGAAGAGGTTGAGCGGTGTCATATTTTTGGGTCCCGCAGCGAGTTGCTTCCTTCCACTGGTTCTCCCCTCTAGAGTTTAGAGGAAAGTCTTTACCTTTCCCAAAGAAGGCCAATGTCCACACCACGCTTCAACTCAAACACGAGTTTATTTTCCTTTTATGCTTCAGTAACCGGAGAGTTGAAAAGAGAAAGGGGTTTGCAGATAGAACTGATTCAGGCACACTCTTGGCTTTATCGCCACTAGGTCCCGAGTGGGTACAGCTCACCCGGATAGTCACCCAATGGCACTAGCAGCCGGCATGTAGCTCGAACAGTGACTTAGTCCCCTCCAAGGACAAAGTCAAGGAGATCCCTCCTTAGGTACCAGCACTCCGCAAAGGCAGTCTGCGGAGCAAGGAATCCTTCCCTCCGACAGGTCACCAAGCCTCTCCCGAGACCACAATCTTTATCACTCGCCTCCTGTTATGGGACCGATCCTCCCCTGGCTTCCTCTTAGTCAGAGCGGTCGCCCTCACCTGGGCTCCCTGGGTTTCCTTTCTGGCTTTGTAGACCCAGTTAAAGGTACTGGGCCTACCTGGAACTCCGTAGCCTCGGGCTGAAGGTGCCCGAGACCCCACAGTCAATGCTGGTATCCCCCCTCGAGGGGATACACTCCTCTGGGTACAGGTCCCTGGGTATTCGCGCCCAGAACAATGGCGTCTGCCCCTTTTGTACCCTCTTCCGGCATGCACAGCAGGAAGACCAAGCCCACTGCGCGGCTGCCGAGAGAGGACACCTAATAGCCACTCCATCACCTGTGGTTCAACCCCGGGTACAAGTGTCAGCACTACCTATACATCTAAGGGGAACTGCACGCCAGGTGAAGCAGCATCAAGGAGGAGTCCAAACAATTAGAAGACCCGAGCCAACTATTGCTCAGGTCACCCCTAAATTTGGGATACTCGCTACAATTACTTATAAAAAACAAAATAAAAAAATAAAAAATAATGGCAACTTTTCCAATAGCAGGATCATCTCCTGCACCCCCTTCATAGCCTGGCCTTGCGTCTCTTCCATGGCCTTCATGCGCTCCTGAATTGACAAAATTTTGCAGATAAAAAAAAATGCTTGTCGTTGTCGATCGCAGATTTGCTTAATACTTCTGGTATGTCATTGTCCATGTTGTGGGACTATGTGTGCACAGCTAGTAAGTATTTTGTGGCTGCAAATATGACCTGGAGGTTTTTAATGTTCGCCTGCCATTAAAATGAATGGGGCCCGCCGCGAACCATCCCGCTAGATGTTCGTCAATCACTAGTAAACAGCCTATTTTCTTTAGTAAATAAACCTCTTTGCCTTGCGCAATGAGTAGTCTTCCCAGTGTTAGAATAGTTGTTCTTACATTGTAATTTCTCAGTAATGCAATGAACAGGTTACAGAAGCCAGTGATAAAAGAAGCCAAACTGAATCTGAGTTTCAGTGTTATTGTTGGCGGCTTGGTTTCCCAAACAGCTAAAGTAGAGCCATATATCTGCTTATGCTGTTGCCTGCCCACTTTTAGCTTGACTGTCCATGCCACAAGGCTCCACCCATCTATCTTAGCACAGTATTCCAATTTTATAGGTTTCCAGGGCTGCTAGGAGGTTTTCTGTTTTTCCCAGACTGTTCTATTTTTTGGCAAAATCATTTCATCAGGCAGAGCTGCAGAAACTTCCCAAACAATTCTCCACAGCTTTGCCTTATTTATTTATCTGTAAGGCCTCTTTCACACTGAGGCACTTGAAGAACTGCCAGTAAAACACTGAGCGCTTTTGAAGCGCTTTCAGGCGCTTTTGAAGCGCTTTCAATTAATTTCAATGGAGAGGGGCGCTTTTTCAGCGCACTGCCCCAGTGTGAAAGCATTCATTGATTTTAATCGAAATACGTTTTTGTAAGCTTTTCATGCGCTTTTTTTTGCGTGAAACCGCCTGAAAAGCGCCTCAGTGTGAAAGTGGTCTTAGGCTCCATGCACGCAGGGCTTAAAAAAAAAAGTCAGCTTCATCGCTCATGGTTTTTTTTGTACACAGTTTAGGCGAGTTTAGGAGAGTTTGGCATTTTTTTCCTGCCTCTAATCCAAGTCTTCGATATGCTAATGGTTTCCCTTGGCAATCCTGACAAACAGAAAAAACTTTTTTTTGCATGTGAATCATGGCTGCTCTATAACAAGAAGAAAGGGACACATGACAGCACAATTGGCTCAGATAGATTGTTAGTCCTTATATTGATGCAACAACATTTAGTGGTGGAAGATGAGATTCACTCTTTAGGGAACCAAGGCTTTACTTTTTTTTGTATGACTCAGATTTGACTGTAGTGATGAGAGGAGTGGACGCCACACAAAAATGCTACATCTCAATAACTGTTAGAGCCAAGTTTAACACAAAAGCATCAAGCACAGAGATGTTTCTATTAAATTGCAGTTAAGGGGGCATTTAATATACATACTGTATATCATTAAAAAAAATGATTAAACATGATTGGCACATCTACATTATCCCTATTTAACAGAAACTTTTATCAACTATTATCAAGTTATAGATATTAAATAATGTGTAACTACCATACATATGTAAGAAGGAAAAATCTACCAATATGCAAAAGATGTAGCAAAAATACACCATATTCCTAAGGCCATGAACAAATAACCACCTGTATCATGAGCATGTACTTGAGTTGATTCTTAGTGATCAGAATTCACATGAGTATCCTTTTGTATGAGACTAATCAATGACTTGATATGATCTGCTTCTTAATATGTAGAGCCCAAGTTGCTTTTCAGACTTGTTAGATAAACCGATAGTATCTTGAGGTTGAAAGGTAATTACCTGGAGATTAGATTCTACTTTATATTTTACTGAAAAGATTTGAAACAGCTATTTGTCAGTTAAGCTGGAAAACATCATAGTGATTCTCATGCATTATAAGTGGCCACTACAACATAAATGTATCTCTCTTGGACCATGGTCATTAGGGATGAGCTTCGTGTTCGAGTCGAACATACGTTCGACTCGAACATCGGCTGTTCGATCGTTCGACGAAGATCGAACGATTTGGGCCGTTCGCGCCAAATTCGAGTGACGCGAACGGCCCACAATGCACTACGCCATCGCAGTGTCATCCAGGCGCTGTGATTGGCCAAGCATGCATTGTGACCCCGCATGCTTGGCCAATCACAGCGCCGGCAGCGAGGAGAGCAATGATTGGCCACAGGCAGGATGCCTGTGGCCAATTATTGCTGAGGGTGTTTAGTACACGCCCCACACTATAAAAGGCCGCCAGCACGGCGGCCTAGTGTAGTGTGTTCCGGAGCAGGGAAAGACAAGCATAGGCAGGGACAGTGACATTTATTTCTTTCTTGCTTAACCTGGATTCCTTTAGTTTAGGGAAAGAGAAGGATAGGTAGGGAGAGTGTCAGTGTGTTTTACTGTGCGAGTCCTTGTTTCTAGGGACAAAGAAGGAAAGTGAGGGGATTTCTCCTTGTGCTATAGTGTGCTTTAAAAAAACATTTTTTCTAGGGACAGAAAACTGTAGGTAGGGAGAGTGTCAGTTTCTTTCACTGTGCCAGTCCTTGTTTCTAGGGACAAAGAAGGAAAGTGAGGGGATTTCTCCTTGTGCTATAGTGTGCTTTAAAAAAACATTTTTTCTAGGGACAGAAAACTGTAGGTAGGGAGAGTGTCAGTTTCTTTCACTGTGCCAGTCCTTGTTTCTAGGGACAAAGAAGGAAAGTGAGGGGATTTCTCCTTGTGCTATAGTGTGCTTTAAAAAAACATTTTTTCTAGGGACAGAAAACTGTAGGTAGGGAGAGTGTCAGTTTCTTTCACTGTGCCAGTCCTTGTTTCTAGGGACAAAGAAGGAAAGTGAGGGGATTTCTCCTTGTGCTATAGTGTGCTTTAAAAAAACATTTTTTCTAGGGACAGAAAACTGTAGGTAGGGAGAGTGTCAGTTTCTTTCACTGTGCCAGTCCTTGTTTCTAGGGACAAAGAAGGAAAGTGAGGGGATTTCTCCTTGTGCTATAGTGTGCTTTAAAAAAAAATTTTTTCTAGGGACAGAAAACTGTAGGTAGGGAGAGTGTCAGTTTCTTTCACTGTGCCAGTCCTTGTTTCTAGGGACAAAGAAGGAAAGTGAGGGGATTTCTCCTTGTGCTATAGTGTGCTTTAAAAAAACATTTTTTCTAGGGACAGAAAACTGTAGGTAGGGAGAGTGTCAGTTTCTTTCACTGTGCCAGTCCTTGTTTCTAGGGACAAAGAAGGAAAGTGAGGGGATTTCTCCTTGTGCTATAGTGTGCTTTAAAAAAACATTTTTTCTAGGGACAGAAAACTGTAGGTAGGGAGAGTGTCAGTTTCTTTCACTGTGCCAGTCCTTGTTTCTAGGGACAAAGAAGGAAAGTGAGGGGATTTCTCCTTGTGCTATAGTGTGCTTTAAAAAAACATTTTTTCTAGGGACAGAAAACTGTAGGTAGGGAGAGTGTCAGTTTCTTTCACTGTGCCAGTCCTTGTTTCTAGGGACAAAGAAGGAAAGTGAGGGGATTTCTCCTTGTGCTATAGTGTGCTTTAAAAAAACATTTTTTCTAGGGACAGAAAACTGTAGGTAGGGAGAGTGTCAGTTTCTTTCACTGTGCCAGTCTTTGTTTCTAGAGACAAAGAAGGAAAGTGAGGGGATTTCTCCTTGTGCTATAGTGTGCTTTAAAAAAACATTTTTTCTAGGGACAGAAAACTGTAGGTAGGGAGAGTGTCAGTTTCTTTCACTGTGCCAGTCCTTGTTTCTAGGGACAAAGAAGGAAAGTGAGGGGATTTCTCCTTGTGCTATAGTGTGCTTTAAAAAAACATTTTTTCTAGGGACAGAAAACTGTAGGTAGGGAGAGTGTCAGTTTCTTTCACTGTGCCAGTCCTTGTTTCTAGGGACAAAGAAGGAAAGTGAGGGGATTTCTCCTTGTGCTATAGTGTGCTTTAAAAAAACTTTTTTTCTAGGGACAGAAAACTGTAGGTAGGGAGAGTGTCAGTTTCTTTCACTGTGCCAGTCCTTGTTTCTAGGGACAAAGAAGGAAAGTGAGGGGATTTCTCCTTGTGCTATAGTGTGCTTTAAAAAAACATTTTTTCTAGGGACAGAAAACTGTAGGTAGGGAGAGTGTCAGTTTCTTTCACTGTGCCAGTCCTTGTTTCTAGGGACAAAGAAGGAAAGTGAGGGGATTTCTCCTTGTGCTATAGTGTGCTTTAAAAAAACATTTTTTCTAGGGACAGAAAACTGTAGGTAGGGAGAGTGTCAGTTTCTTTCACTGTGCCAGTCCTTGTTTCTAGGGACAAAGAAGGAAAGTGAGGGGATTTCTCCTTGTGCTATAGTGTGCTTTAAAAAAACATTTTTTCTAGGGACAGAAAACTGTAGGTAGGGAGAGTGTCAGTTTCTTTCACTGTGCCAGTCCTTGTTTCTAGGGACAAAGAAGGAAAGTGAGGGGATTTCTCCTTGTGCTATAGTGTGCTTTAAAAAAATTTTTTTCTAGGGACAGAAAACTGTAGGTAGGGAGAGTGTCAGTTTCTTTCACTGTGCCAGTCCTTGTTTCTAGGGACAAAGAAGGAAAGTGAGGGGATTTCTCCTTGTGCTATAGTGTGCTTTAAAAAAACATTTTTTCTAGGGACAGAAAACTGTAGGTAGGGAGAGTGTCAGTTTCTTTCACTGTGCAATTCCTTGTTTCTAGGGACAAAGAAGGAAAGTGAGGGGATTTCTCCTTGTGCTATAGTGTGCTTTAAAAAAACATTTTTTCTAGGGACAGAAAACTGTAGGTAGGGAGAGTGTCAGTTTCTTTCACTGTGCCAGTCCTTGTTTCTAGGGACAAAGAAGGAAAGTGAGGGGATTTCTCCTTGTGCTATAGTGTGCTTTAAAAAAACATTTTTTCTAGGGACAGAAAACTGTAGGTAGGGAGAGTGTCAGTTTCTTTCACTGTGCCAGTCCTTGTTTCTAGGGACAAAGAAGGAAAGTGAGGGGAATTCTCCTTGTGCTATAGTGTGCCAAAGCATTCCTCATCAACCATCTTTGAAATCCTTGTTTTTTGGACAGTCAGGGAAATTGTCGTTGTGCTATTCTGTGCAAAAGCAATAATCCTCAACCATATTTAGAAATCCTTAAGTAAAGGGACAGAGAAGGACACCTGAAGGTAGCCCTTATTGCTTTTTTCCCATCTCCCTGCAGGCCATCTATTAGAATGTCTGGAAGGCAAACAAGGAGAGGCAGACAGTCAGGAGGCAATAAAAGAGGGCAAGCAGGCTCTGTGTCTGGGGGCAACAGTGCTGGTCGTGGACGTGGTGCATTGTCATCAGCACATGGCCATGGGACACGCTTGTCCTTCTTTTCGGCAGCTGGACATGTTGAGCCACATCATGCCGAAGACTTGGTAGAGTGGATGACCAAGCCCTCCTCCTCCTCCTCATCCTCTCTCACCCAGGCTCAGGGTACTGGCAAAGCAGCTGCCAAAGCGTCCTCTTCCCTGGTATCAATGTCAGACTCATCATCAGTCACTCCTTCCCTAGACCCACCATGTCCTTCTCCTGAGGAGTCCCCCGAACTGTTTGAGCACAGTGTTGGGTACATGCTCCAGGAGGATGCCCAGCGTTTCAAAGGGTCTGATAATGAAACCCAGCTACAGGAAGGCAGTAGCGTGAGAGCAGACAGAGGGGATGCTCAAGAAGGACACCAATCTGGCAGTCATGTTCCAGCAGCTGCAGCATACTGCCAGATTGGCTCCAGTGATGAGGAGGGAGGGGATGATGAGGTCACTGACTCCACGTGGGTGCCTAATAGGAGAGAGGAGGAGGAGGAGGATGAGGAGGAGGTACATCTCCAACGAGGCAGGATGCCCTTTGGTGGCCAGCGTAAGGGCAGTACACCGACGGAATCACACCGCAGAGCTCCGCCTGTGCAGGGCGCTGCCTCTGCCCGTCATTCAAAAAGTTCCTTGGTGTGGGCCTTTTTTGAGGCTAGTGCATCAGATCGCACAGCTGCTGTTTGCAACATATGTCTCAAGCGTATATCGCGTGGCCAAAACATCAGCCGCTTGGGTACCACATGCCTGACCAGACATATGTTGACCTGCCATGCAGCTCGTTGGCAAGCCTACCTCAAAGACCCACACCAAAGAACAAAGCGGACCTCTCCTTGCACCGCATCAGCTGGGATCTCCAACCCCACTATAACTTCAGTCCTCTCTGAAACATGCACTGAGAGGAATGAAGGTGTAGAATTAGGTGTGTCACAGCCAAGTACTTGCGGCCACTCTGCTAGCAGTACACCGACGTCCGATTCTAGCAGGCAAATTTCCCTGCCCCAGCTGCTGGACCGTCGAAAGAAGTTCACTCCCAGCCATCCACATGCCCAGCGGTTGAATGCTAGCTTGGCTAAATTGCTAGCGCTTCAACTGCTGCCTTTTCAGTTGGTAGACTCGGCCCCCTTCCGTGAGTTTGTGCAATGTGCGGTTCCTCAGTGGCAGGTTCCCAAACGCCACTTTTTCTCACGGAAGGCTATTCCGGCTCTCTACCAGCATGTGGAAGGCAATGTCTTGGCCTCGCTGGACAGGGCGGTCAGCGGTAAGGTGCATATTACCGCTGACTCATGGTCCAGCAGGCATGGACAGGGACGTTACCTTTCTTTCACGGCCCATTGGGTCACTCTTTTGGCAGCTGGGAAGGATGCAGGACAAGGTGCAGTAGTGTTGGAGGTTGTTCCACCGCCACGCCTCCAAAATGCTACTACTGGTTGTGACACACCTCTCTCCTCCACCCCCTCCTCTTCTTCTTCCTCCATGGCCTCTTCCTGTGGTTTGTCCTATGAACCAGCGGTGCTCCGTAGCCGTTCACGGGGCTACGCAAGTACGCAGGCAAAAAGATGCCATGCCGTGCTTGCGCTGGTGTGTTTGGGGGACAGAAGCCACACTGGGGCAGAGGTCCTGTCTGCTCTGCAGGGCCAGGCCGAGAGGTGGTTGACGCCACGCCAGCTTAAGCCAGGAATGGTGGTTTGCGACAATGGCACCAACCTCCTCTCCGCCCTCCGACAGGGACAACTGACCCATGTGCCCTGTGTGGCTCACGTCCTTAACCTGGTGGTGCAGCGGTTCTTGGGCAGGTACCCGGGCTTACAGGATGTCCTGAGGCAGGCCAGGAAAGTCTGTGTGCATTTCCGCAGATCTTATAATGCCAGTGCTCGCCTGGCTGAGCTGCAAAAGGAGTTGAACCTGCCCAAGAACCGCCTTATATGTGACATGCCCACCAGGTGGAACTCAACGTTGGCCATGCTGCAGCGGCTGCACACGCAGCAGAGGGCCATCAATGAGTACCTGTGCGACTACGGCACCAGGACAGGGTCAGGGGAGCTTGGTTTTTTTTCTCCACGCCAGTGGGGCATGATCAGGGATGCATGCACTGGCACCATTTGAGGAGGCCACGAGGATGGTGAGCAGTGACAGTGCATGCATCAGTGACACTGTACCTCTTGTCCACCTGTTGGAGCACACGCTGCGTGGAATAATGGACAGGGCACTTGAGGCAGAACAGAGGCAGGAAGAGGAGGACTTCCTTGCCTCTCAAGGCCCCCTTTACCCAGACAGTGTTCCTTCTGTCCCACCCATCGCACAGGAAGAGGAAGAGGAGGAGGAGGAGGAGGAGGAGGAGGAGGAGGATTGTGTCAGCATGGAGGTGGAGGCTGGCACTCAGCATCATCAGCAGCAGTCTTGCAGTCTTTTAGGGATGATTTACAGTCCCAAGAAACCAGTGGACTTGTACGTGGCTGGGAGGAGGTGGCTGCGGATCATGTCGTCCTTAGTGACCCAGAGGACTCCGGAGCGAATGCCTCAGCAAACCTACGCTGCATGGCCTCCCTGATCCTGCAAAGTCTGCGGAAGGATCCTCGTATTCTTCGGATCAAGGAGAGGGACCATTACTGGCTGGCCACTCTCCTTGATCCACAGTACAAGGGTAAGGTTGCGGACCTTATGTTACCTTCGCAGAGGGAGCAGAGGATGAGACAACTCCGGGAGGCCTTGCAGAAAGGTCTGTGCAACGCGTTCCCAGAGACTGGGAGGTTACAAACTCCTGGTCCTGGACAACGAGTTGCTGAGGCTTCGGCCAGTCAAAGAAGGAGCGGTGGGGAAGGTGGCCGTCTGACCGATGCGTTCAGACAATTCTTTAGTCCGCAGCCCCAAAGTATGATCGGTTCCAGCAACCATCGCCAGCGTCTGATAAACATGGTGCAGGAATATCTAGGGGCAAGGTCAGACTTGGACACCTTCCCCACCGAAAATCCTCTGGCTTACTGGGTCTTGAGGATGGATCACTGGCCAGAGCTTGCACAGTATGCAATTGAGCTACTGGCCTGTCCTGCATCCAGCGTTCTTTCGGAACGCACATTCAGTGCTGCTGGAGGATTTGTCACGGATCACAGGGTGCGCCTGTCCACCGACTCGGTTGATCGACTGACTTTCATCAAGATGAACCAGTCTTGGATCACCACCAGCTACCACACACCTGATGCTGATATAACAGACTAATTGATTTTAACATGTCACATCCCTTCAAGACTGATGCTGATGCTGAGTGCCTGTGCTGTTATGTTGACTGGCTATCCTCCTCCTCCGAGTCCTCAATGATACGATTGATGATGATAGCTTGGAAGATCATTTTTGTTTATGGGTGCCGCCACCAGTGGCTAAGGCCCAATTTTTCAGCCCCTGTTTTACAGGGGCGTGTAATTACAATTTTTTTAGCAATAATTTGCCATAGGGCTCATTGCTGTGCTCCAAGTACAGTATCTGTGAGGGGTTGGAGTGTTGTGGCACCAGTGCCTAAGGCCCAATTTTTCAACCCCTGTTTAACAGGGGCGTGTCATTACAATTTTTGAAGCAATACTTTGCAACAGGGCTCATTGCTGTGCTCCAAGTACAGTATCTGTGAGGGGTTGTAGTGTTGTGCCACCAGTGCCTAAGGCCCAATTTTTCAGCCCCTGTTCAACAGGGGCATGCAATTACAATTCTTGATGTAATAATTCACAGCAGGGCCCATTGCTGCACCCACCAAGAGTAACTCTGAGGGCTTACAGTGTTGTGGCAACACCACCACCACCACCACCACCACGAAAGGCCCAATTTTTCAGCCCCTGTTCAACAGGGGCATGCAATTACAATTCTTGATCTAATAATTCACAGCAGGGCCCATTGCTGCACCCACCAAGAGTAACTGTCAGGGCTTACAGTGTTGTGGCACCAACACCACCATCAAAGGCCCAATTTTTACTACCACTGTTCAACAATTATATGTAATTAAAATTCCTGATATAATAGTTGACAGCAGGGCGTTCCAGCACCAACCAAGAGTAACTGTGAGTGCTTACAGTGTTGTGCCAACACCAACAACTAAGGGGCCTATTTCTGCAGAGTATATACGGCAGGTCCCTACTTTCAAACATCCAACTTACAAACGACTCCTACTTGCAAACGCAAGAAGACAACAGGAAGTGAGAGGAAATCTACCCCTAGGAAGGAAAATACTCTCCTGTAAGAATAAATATGGGAGAAAGGTGTCTCCTCTGTACTGATGCTTTATCAGCAATCCTTGTTTCAAGAAAAACACCACATTTCAAAAACAGTTGACATTGGGACGGAAAGTGAGGTGAAATGTTCTGAACAGGGGCACAGACAGCAAAACAAATGTTACAGGGGTGATAACCCTTACCTATGTTTTCCAAAAAGTTTAAAAATAGATTTTTGGGCTGGAGCTACACTTCAACAATGTACCTGTTCAAAATTACAAACAGATTCTACATAAGAACAAACCTACAGTCCCTGTCTTGTATGCACCGCCTGTATACGGCTGTTCAGAGTATATAGGGCCTTTTTTATTTTATGTGCGGGGTTCCCCTTAATATCCATACAAGACCCAAAGGGGCTGGTAATGGGCTGGGGTAGGGGGGGGGTCATGGGGTAGCTATGCCATTTTTCTTAAAGATTTTCATCCATATTACCGGGACCAGACATTACATTAAAGCCGCAAGCAGTTTTAAATGGCTTTTTTTTCCTTTAGAAGTGTCATTTTGTGCAGGGACAGTTCTAAACACGGGAAACACGTGGCACTTCACAGGCATACTTTAGACACCCCCCAGGTACGATATTTAAAGGAATATTTGACTTTTTTTTTTTCACTTTATGCATCATTAAAATGACTGCTCCCGAAAAACGACCGTTTTTAAAACTTCTTTTTGCATTGATACATGTCCCCTGGTGCAGAACCCGGGTTCCCAAACCCTTTTTAGGACAATAACATGCATAATAGTTGTTATAATTAGCACTTTAGAATTCGAACGTTCGCATCCATTGTATTTAATAGGGTTCTAATGTTCGTACGAACTTTCGGTCCGTTCGCGGGTTCTGGTGCGAACCGAACCCGGGGGTGTTCGGCTCATCACTAATGGTCATGTGTTTGTGTGTTTATTTATTGCAACATGAATGTAAAAGTTAGGACCGTGCTCCTCTGCTCATTAACATACTATGAGTCTTATTTAGTAAAGTTTCAGACTATATATTTCCCAATACTCCCAAAAGTAAATAGTTTTGTTCAATATATATGCAAGGGCTATTTTCCGTGTCGCAAGTGCAATGTTTGCGCACATAACATTAGTGGGAGACGCAAGAGTGAGACCTTCCAGTCTACGGCTACACTTAAGACTTACCATATGAAGTGTTTCACTACTTGCGCCACGCAATACATTGTTTACTTGCTGACATGCCCATGCAAAAAACAATATGTGGGACGTACGATCCGAACCTTCACTATAAGGGTGAATGAGCATATTGCCAACATAAAAAATGGGAAGACCAATCATAGTGTCCCGCGACACTATCTTGAACACCATGATCGAGACCCCACAGGCACTCAGTTTTTAGCCATAGATCAGTACGTTTCACATTGGAGGGGAGAATCTAGGATTCGGGGAGTATCCCGACTTGAAACGTACTGGATCTATGAGCTTCACACCTATGCCCCCCACGGAATGAATGTTGAATGGGATATCAATTCATTCATCAATAAGGCTTGAGTGCCCTTCCCTTCTTTCTGTGGATTAATAAGATTTTTCGCTATGTGTGCGTATGCGAATCTCCTTGTATTTGGCTTTGTGTGCGCCCTCTTTTAGGTTCTGGTCCATTTTTTATTTATTTTCTCTAGGGTGTCTTAAGTGCTCCCTATATTTGTAGTTTATTTTGGTGTTTAGGTTATTTTATGTACTGTCTACAGATCCATTGACCTGGTAGACTTTTAGATAATTTTATTCCAGCACTTTTCTTTATTTACCACAAGATGGTGCTGTTACTTTAAGGTCTTTTTAGCCTGTTTGATATTACTGGGTGGTGTCCATGCGCTCCAGGCCTCTTTGTGAGAGAGAGGCTTGGCAGACTTTTTAGTGACAGATGAGTGTTTATGTACAGGAAGCAAGGCTTTCCAAGCCTCGCTTTGGTTACATGACACTTCCTGTTTCTACTCATCGTAGAGTGTCCATGCGCTCCAGGCCTCTTTGTGAGAGAGAGGCTTGGTAGACTTTTTAGTGACAGATGAGTGTTTTACATACAGGAAGCGAGGCTTTCCAAGCCTCGCTTTGGTTACATGACACTTCCTGTTTCTACTCATCATTTGCATGATACTATTTGTCCTGGATTGGATACAGTGCGAGTTGTACCGTGTATGTTAGTGGCGTTTTAGCCACACATATTTGTTTTTATATATTGCATATTATTTATTATGTATACTGCTGCATGGCATGTTTGGGTGGGCGTTGAGATGTGGTCTGGGCGTTGAACGCCGCACGTCGTCTCCAACCCACTTTCTCATGGCGGGCTTTTTGAACAAAGGTTATTGGCAGTCGCTTGGGTCTATCTCCAGCTCGGCCTATCATGGTTTGCTTCCTGGGAGGTGCGAACCATATAGCGAACGTGGTAGGTTGACCTGGAGGTGGAGACTACCCACCTTGAATCTGGTGAGCTGTTTACCCAATCATATGTTGTAATCAATTATCTGTCTGATTGGTTGAGAACCTTGTTAGATTGTATTTGTTCACTATATATATTTCTGCAGTGGAAGAGGTTGGTTGATGCCCCTGTTGAAGAATTTTTTTTCGAAACGCGTAGGGATTGGTACACTACCTCATTCACTGCCCCTTTTTAAAAGTTTTTATTGTTTGTGATCACTTTTATGTTGGTTGAATAAACCCTCATTAACCTGCACCATTGGAGCATTCCTTCCCTTCTTTTCTCCTCACATGGGTGGTTGGTCAAGAAATAGCTTCCTTTGGCCACTGGTTACTAATATTCACCGTGGTAAAGAGTCTCCTTTTCTGAGTGGCTTTTCCAATTCCATCGGAGGACCACCTGGATCGGTGTGAAACCCAGAGTCTGCTGTTAAGTCGGGGAGCCTAACGGAAAGTCTACATTGGGGACCCATCTGTTCCAGTTTCCAGACTAACTGATGAGGAGTGCCACTGGGATTTCGTATGCCTATTTGGCCTGCCTAAACCACAGGTCTAATGTTCCGGTAAGAGTATTCTACCTCTCTTTTTCTACAAGAGTTATGTGATGACCCTTCAGTGCTACATGTTCTTTCTTCACAACACGAAAATTTTCTATGGACACTGTATGGACTCATTATTATATTGATATTATTTATCACTTTGGTTTGATTGGAGGCCCAAATTATTGGGCTTAATTTCTTCACTTAGCGCTACATCTTCATTCCATATATACATTTATACATACAGTATCTCACAAAAAATTAGTACACCCCTCACATTTTTGTTAATATTTTTATTATATCTTTTCATGTGACAACACTGAAGAAATGACACTTTGCTACAATGTAAAGTAGTGAGTATACAGCCTGTATAACAGTGTAAATTTGCTGGCCCCTCAAAATAATACAACACACAGCCATTAATGTCTAAACCACTGGCAACAAAAGTGAGTACACCCCTAAGTGAAAATGTCCAAATTGGGCCCAAAGTGTCAATAGTTTGCGTAGCCACCATTATTTTCCAGCACTGCCTTAACCCTCTCAGGATGGAGTTCACCAGAGCTTCACAGGTTGCCACTGGAGTCCTCTTCCACACCTCTATGATGACATTACTGAGCTGATGGATGTTAGAGACCTTGCGCCTCTCCACCTTCCGTTTGAGGATGCCCCACAGATGCTCAATAGGGTTTAGGTCTGGAGACATGCTTGGCCAGTCCATCACCTTTACCCTCAGCTTCTTTAGCAAGGCAGTGGTCATCTTGGAGGTGTGTTTGGAGTCGTTTTCATGTTGGAATACTGCCCTGCAGCCCAGTCTCCAAAGGGAGAGGATCATGCTCTGCTTCAGTATGTCACAGTACATGTTGGCATTCATGGTTCTGTCAATGAACTGTAGCTCCCCATTGCCGGCAGCACTCATGCCGCCCCAGACCATGACACTCCCACCACCATGCTTGATTGTAGGCAAGACACACTTGTCTTTGTACTCCTCACCTGGTTGCCGCCACACACGTTTGACACCATCTAAATCCAATACGTTTATCTTGGTCTCGTCAGACCACAGGACATGGTTCCAGTAATCCATGTCCTTAGTCTGCTTGTCTTCAGCAAACTGTTTTCTTTCTTGTGCATCATCTTCCTTCTGGGACGACAGCCATGCAGACCAATTTGATGTAGTGTGCAGTGTATGGTTTGAGCACTGACAGGCTTGTCCCCCCCATCCCTTCAACCTCTGCAGCAATGCTGGCAGGACTCATGCATCTGACAACCTCTGGATATGACGCTGAGCACGAGCACCTTACTTCTTTGGTCGACCATGGCGAGGCCTGTTCTGAGTGGAACCTGTCTTGTTAAACCATTGTATGGTCTTGGCCACCGTGCTGCAGCTCAGTTTCAGGGTTTTGGCAATCTTCTTATAGCCTAGGCCATCTTTATATAGAGCAACAATTCTTTTTTTCAGATCCTCAGAGAGTTCTTTGCTATGAGGTGCCATGTTGAACTTCCAGTGACCAGTATGAGAGAGTGAGAGCGATGACACCAAATTTAGCACACCTGCTCCCGGGACATTCACACCTGAGACCTTGTAACAATAACGAGTCACAGGACACCGGGGAGGGAAAATTGCTTTTTTTCCCCCAATTTGGACATTTTCACTTAGGGGTGTACTCACTTTTGCTGCCAGTGGTTTAGCCATTAATAGCTGTGTGTTGAGTTATTTTGAGGGGACAACAAATTTACACTGTTATACAAGTTGTACACTCACTGCTTTACATTGTAGCAAGTGTAGCAATTGTTAACTTTTCCTATTAACAAGCTAGTGATTGGTTGCTAGGTGGTCCGAGCAATCAATTATCAGCTTGTTAATAGGAAAAGTACATTTTGGCAGTTCCCGCCCAACCCACTGCCCCCCACCTCATCTAGTTCTTTTTTTTTAAATCATTCTTTATTGAAAAAAAAAATTTTTCCTTACAAAAAGGTACAAGAACACTTAACAATGTTCGTCGTGCATCGACGGTAGGATATGATAAAATATTAAAGAGTACAAGAAACGAGATTTATCACAGTGATACTAAGAATGAATAAGAAAACATCAGTACAGGGTCATCTCTCCTCCGAGGCCACCAGGATTGGAGCACTTCTGTGTCCCAGGAGAAGAGACGCCCGCAGTCGCCCTAGTAATAGAGGATAAGTCCAAACATGTATGTGTCCAAAAATACTATATAGGTGATGTTCACGTGACTTAGTAGGGTGTAACCTACATATTGCTCATTCAAGAAAATGTATATCTAAACAGGGTGCTTTATGAGTTACCACAGCTCCGGACCAATTGGTCCACGGGACCCAGGCCTTCTGGGTCTTTTCGGCCTGACCCATGCTGCCTGCCATAATAGATTCATAACTAAAGTGTAAATTCACAAGGTCAATAATTTGGGAAGTATCCGGGACCCCTTCTGATCTCCACAGTCTTGTGATACATAGCCTGGACGCTAGGAGTATGTGGGTTGTAACATACCTATGGGCATAGGGGATCTTCTCTATGTTTATATTTAGGATCGCCAGCTCTGGTGAAGGGAGTATTTCACGGTGAGTGACTCGAGACAAGAGTTTAAATATGTCTTCCCAAAATGGTTGTATGAGGGGGCAAGACCAGAGTGTATGTAGTAAGTCACCTTTAAGGTATTTGCACCGCCAACAAGTGTCTGATGATTGGGGAGAAAAGTACGCTAGTCTGGCAGGTGTCAGATACCATTGCAGGGTGATTTTTTGGGTAAGTTCCCATAAAGCAGAGCATTTGGTGGAAGAATATATGGATTTCAGTGCTGAGGTCCATTGATCTGTGGAGAAGCAGCAATTTAAATCCGCTTCCCAACGCAAGTGCGAGGATGTTCTAAAGAAGTGTTGTTTACAGTGGAGGCGGTTATAAAAATGAGATATGCCTTTTGTCTTGGAGAGAGCATTTGTGAGGAAATCCCAGGTTTTGGGCGGAAAGGCGTATAGAGGAGTGGGTACTGCCTTTAGGCAATGGCTAATTCTTAAGTGGGTAAAAAGCTCCCTGGAGGGGAGGTCAAATTCTCTTTGTATGTCAGCGAATGGCTTGATGTGTGGCCCCAGGAGAAGAGACTGCATGAAGCGTATGCCTTTACTAGACCAGTGCGCAAGTGGCAGGTCTGGAGATAGATAGCGGAGAGATTCCAGAGGTATTTGGAATGGTGGTTTGGGGGGAATGTAACCTGTGTGTGTGATCATTTTTTTCCATGCATGCACGGATGCTTTCATGGTAGGGGGGAAATCTGACGGGATAATTGTCCCGAAAGGGGTACTCATTAACCAAGATTTCAGATTTGAGTGAGGGAGGAAGGAGTTTTCTATTTGTCCCCATAGTGTGGAGGGGTGGGTACAAAACCAATCTTGTAATTGGGCTAGTATGGCAGCGAAGTAATAGTCCTCAAAATCTATAGAACCCACCCCGCCTGCTAGTTTGTTTTTGATCAGTTTAGTGTGGGCACATCTGGGTTTTTTACCTTTCCATAGGTGGAAATTCAGGACACGTTGAAGGGATCTGAAAAAAGAGGGGGGGGGGATAGGAATGGGAAGTGTCCTAAAGTAGTATAAAATTTGCGGGAGGCAGATCATTTTGAAGGCCGCTAACCTGCCCGACCAGGATAGTTCGTGTTTCGCTATGTTCTGGGATTCACCTTGTATTTTAAGCAGCAGGGGTAAGAAGTTGTTGGAGAATAGGAGTGTAGTTGATCTGGTCAATTTAATCCCTAAGTAGGAGATATCTGTCTCTGCCCATTTGAAGTTGTGTTGCATTAGTAGTACGTTTTTTGTAGTAGCATCTAGATTAATGTCGAGTATAAACGACTTTGTTGTGTTGACCTTGTAGTAAGATATCTCGCTAAACCAGGTAAGTAGTTTTTGTACCTCTGCCAGGGAAGAAGCCGGGTTTGTAAGGATTAATATCACATCATCCGCGAATAGGCTTATTTTATGTGAGATCTGGCCTATTTGTATACCTGAAATGCATTTGTGTTCTCGTATGCGTGATGCCAGAGGTTCCATAAGGAGATTGAAAATAAGGGGTGACAAGGGGCAACCTTGTCGGGTGCCATTGGATATGGGGAATGGATGGGATGTCATACCTTCCGTAAAGACTGTGGCCGAGGGGGATGAATATAGTGCCATGATAGCGTTAAGAATATATCCATCAAAACCAAATTTCTGTAGTACCGATCTGAGGTAGGCCCAGTGTACCCTGTCAAACGCCTTCTCCGCATCCAAGGAGAGGAGCAGAGAAGGCGTTCCAGTAATTTCAGCTTGATGTATGATGTTTATCATTCTCCTCGTGGCATCCGATGCCTGTCTGCCTTTTGTGAAGCCTGATTGATCTTTGTGGATCAGTGTGGGCATTATGTCTATCATTCTCGCTGCTATAGTTTTAGCGTATAGTTTTATATCCAGATTTAGCAGGGATATCGGGCGGAAATTTTGAGGACAGGTCGGCTCCTTCCCTGGTTTGGGTATCGTAATTATAAGAGCGTTTAACATGTCATTTGGGAACTGAGAAGAGGAGGCAGCATTATTAAATATCTCAACCAAGTGTGGGATCAATTGGTCAGGGAATTGTCTATAATATTCTCCCGAGAATCCGTCGGGACCAGGGGCTTTGTCAGCGGGAATAGAACGGATTGTTTTCCGTATTTCATGTTCCGAGAACGGAGCATTCAAATGTTTGATTTGATCGGGTGTTAAAACAGGCAGATGCAAGTCATTAAGAAAGCGGTTAATGTCGTCTTGAGAGGGTTGGGGGGTGCTCGGATCTGCCTTCAAATTGTACAGGTCTTTATAATAGTCGCTAAATGCGTTGGCGATGTCCTGTGGGTTCGTCAAGGGGGTGTGAGTATGAGGGTGGTACAGGTGTTGTATTTTGGACTTTACGCGTCTACCTTTAAGACGCTGTGCCAAGCGTTTCCCAGCCTTATTGGAAGTTGAGTAAGTGGTGGCTTTTAATTTTCGTTGGATACGGTCAAAGGAATGTAGTAGTAAAGAGCAAAGCTCCTGTCTTAGGGACGTTAGCTGGTCAGGTAAAGGGATGTGGGGGTTAGATTTGTGGTGCGTTTCTAGGTCTGCTATCTGGGAAGAAAGTTCGTCTATACGCTGCGTTCTCTTCTTCGCATGTACCGCATTAATTTTCATCAGGATTCCCCTCATATAAGCCTTGTGCGCACTCCACACCACGTTAGGGTCAGACACTGAGCCTTCGTTAAATTTAAAAAAATCACTAATGTGGGCTGCTATCTCTGGAGCGTAGTCCTTGTGTTGTAGAATGTAGTTATTAACTCTCCAGACAAATGAGTTGTGGGTGCGTTTAGAATCGTCAATGGAAAGTGAGATAGGGGCATGGTCTGACCATGTGGTGGCGTGGATTGCGGAGGCAACAATTTTTTGTAGTACCCATTTATCGGACAGAAACATATCAATTCTGGAGTAAGAGTTTTGGCTATGAGAGAAGTAAGTATAGTCTTTTTCTGTGCCATGGTGGCACCTCCATACGTCAAGCAAGTCATGAGCCGTTAGTAGCCCTTTCAAAGGGGAAGGTCTCCTTTTCGCAGCAGAAGTGGAGTCTAAGTAAATATCTGGGACTATGTTGAAGTCCTCGCAAATTATGAGGTGGCCCTTCCTCACAGATTCAATGAGTCTGAAGATCATGCGGAGAAAGTTAATCTGGTGAGTATTAGGGGCATAAAGATTGACGATGGTGTATGGTGTCTTGCCGATGGTGCAGACCAGGATTATGTAACGCCCCTCCGGGTCAAGGGTTACAGAGGATATGTGGAAATCAACCTTGTCTCTAATTGCTATCATAACGCCTCTGGCTTTAGAGGCATAGTGTGCATGGAAGACGTGGGGAAACAGCCGGTTGGTGCACAGCCGTATGTCGGTTTGTAGTAGGTGTGTTTCTTGAATGCAAACAACGTCGCTGTGAAGAGCCTGGACAGTTTTCCACAGGGAGTGGCGTTTAGCTGGGTGATTAAGCCCATTAACATTCAAGGACAGAAAATTGATGGGCATTGTGTAAGCGTGGGCAAGACTATGGAGTTAGGTCTGCACTTACAGTTAGTTGGTAGGTATCCGGTATGTCGTCAGACGGGTCCAGGTATTCGTGGCTGGAGAAGAAAGGATCCGGGTCCTCCCCTAAAGTGAATGCTAGAGCCGTGAATAGAGCAATATGTCAAAATGGTAATAGTATAAAGAGAAAAAAAGAAATATATAAAAAAAATAAAAAAAATAAAGACTTTACAGGAAACAAAAATCTGGACACAGTCAGCGTTTAACAGAATAGAGGCGCGACTCTGAGGAGCATGCGCTATGCTAGTATGAAGTAGTAGCTGTAGCAAAAGACCACTATAACTGTGGTGCTCAACTGAGGTGGTAAATAGAGGTGGAGCGTAATTCCGCTGCGACCTCCGGAAGGGGGTAAAAACAGTCTGAACAAGGAGAACTGAAGTCTTCAAAAATATACTCTGACATCCCAGAGGCGTATAAGAAAAAATAAAAAAGTTGGTCGGCCCATCAAAGTGGTAGAGCTGGTGGCCACCTAGGCGAAGTTTTGGTCCAGGTTACGGCGTGCTTGGGTGTTGCTGTTGCGTGGAGGAAGAGGAGCGGGTGGTTCCGGTAATATACCCCAGGCATGGAGCAGATTCAGGCCTGCAGTGAGGTCGTTTACCACATGCGATTTGCCATCTTTAGTGATAAGGAGTGTGGCTGGGTGCCTCCATTTATATTGGATTTTGTGGTTTTGGAGCCCCTTAGTGATTGGGTTTAGTTGTCTTCTGAGTTGGAGTGTGAATTTGGACAGATCTGGGAACATTTGCACAGCAGTAAAGGGAGCAGGAAGGGGGGATTTAGCTCGAACCCCAAACATGAGATTTTCCTTAACGTGAAAAAAATGCACTCTCATGAGTACATCTCTGGGGACAGTGGCAGCGAGATGGGATGGTTTAGCAATCCTGTGTATTCTATCAATTATTAAATCTCTGGGTGACGCTTCAGGGAGTATGATGCGCATAAGCTCTTTAGCGTAGTTGGGTAGCTCAGCTGGTGGTATTGTTTCCGGGACCCCACGTAACTTAACATTGTTTCTGCAAGATCTGTCTTCTAAATCGGACAGCTTGGTGCGCAGCCATACTTGTTCTTCTTTCATGTCTTCATATGCATCTATGACCCCATTCACCGTGGAGGCACATTCAGTCATACCTCTTTCTATGGTCGACACTCTTTCATCTAATGAGTGTATGTCAGATGTAACTTTTGTAAATAGTGAGGAGAGATCAGTCATTAGAGAGGATTGTAGTGATAATAGCATATCTTTCAATCAAGTACAGGCTGCCCTGAGGTGGGGAAGGACGCCACAGAGGAATGCAGGGCCTGGTTTGAGGAGAAGGGGTTGAAAGCCGGGGCCTCAATTAGTGCCTGTGCCGACTGGTGCGGCAGCGCGTCAAGACGCATTCTAGCCTTTGCGGGGCTGCTAGTGAGGGGGTCACATTCGGGAAGGTGATCGGAGCTGCCTGGGGGCTCAGGGAGGCATGGATTATCCGGATCAGCGTCCGGAAGGTCAGAGTAAGAGGCTCGCTGGTCCCTCGGCGCGGCAGAGCAGGCGCCATCTTTGATCCCACTGACCTTCTCCGCAGGCTTAAAGGCAAACTCGGTCAGTTTCTGCGGCTTGTAGTCCGTGTATCTCTTCCTGGACATGATTCCTGTGTGCAGGAGAGGTTCTGCAGCTAGGCTGGCCGTGGATGGTGTCGTTGTTTGGGCCGTAGTCGTTCCGCTGTCGTCTCTGGGATGAGGAGCTCTCAACTTAAGCAGCCATCTTCAGCTCCGGTCGGCCACGCCCCCCACCTCATCTAGTTCTATTGCCGACTGCCGCTGTATGCCAGGCCCTGCTAAGAAAATCACACGGACGGAGGCTGGGAGTTGAATCAGCTCCTGTTCAACTCTGCTGCCGGTGGCGCCTGCCCCCACCAATGTGGCCCCACACTTGCCCTCAGCTTATTTCCACTCGCCTAATGCAAGCAGGCAAGTGGAAATTTTGAGGGCTGTATGTGTATATATATATATATATATATGTATTTGAAGTGACAAACAATATTTTTGCAGCATTTCAGAGTATTCAAGATGTTTATAGGTGACGCAAGTCATGTTAATATGAACAAAAGAATACCATCATGTCTTACAGTATTTTATGTTCAGTAGTCAGTGGATCCCACCACCTTCTCCGCCTGCTACGAAGACTCATCCCGTTCATCCCGGAAAAAGACAGAGCAGTAGTAGTCGGAACCATTATCAATTCACGGCTTGACTACGCTAACTCACTTTACCTAGGACTACCCAAATACCAAGTTGCACGTCTACAAGTCGTCCAAAACACAGCAGCCAGACTGGTAACAGGGAAAAAACCCTGGGAATCAATCGCACCGTCCCTGAAAAGCCTCCATTGGCTAGCCATAAAGGATCGGATCACATTCAAGACCCTCTGCCTCACCCACAAATGCGCACAAGGAAACGCTCCTGAATACTTCTGCGAGAAAATAAAACACTACACCACTACTCGTGACCTTCGATCAACTAACCAAAACCTCCTCCACATCCCCAAGACCCGCTACAAAGCCAAGGGAGAACAAAGGTTTGCTGTCCAAGGACCAAGGCTATGGAATGCGCTACCCACGAATATCCGCATGGAAGAAAACCATCGGGCCTTCCGGAAAATACTAAAGACCCATCTCTTCTAACGATCTCAACGACACTGGATGCAAAGCGCCTTGAGGCGATTTAGTTCGCAATTGCAGCGCTATACAAGTTACTCACTCACTCACTCACTCAACTGTTTTATTAACAAAAATAACGCATTTTGTTATCAGAATATGTTGTGCATGCTATATATAGCAAGCTTCAGTGTTTCAGACAGACATTAAAGCACCTATACACTTTTTAGATAAAAAATGGGATTAGTTTACTGCAGGTGAAGGCTGACAAATCCTGACAAACTAAATAATCTTCTATTTTTTTCAAATTGTGGTGTCAAAGAGGCAAAATGGTCTCTTTATATATTTATCTGACTTTCGGGTCCATTGTTGGTCATGCATTCTATTAGTTTGACCCAGAAAATCTGTCAGTTGAAATGAAAAAAACTGATGTTATTGAAGTGCAGTGAGCTATTAACAATTACATAATTACCTTGAAGTATGAAATTAACAGCAATAAATACTACTCTGAGGCTTATTCCACCAATAATTAAAAACAATGGAATAAACTGTTAGCGCAAAAGACTAATGCATGATAGATGGCCAGGAATTGGATCTAAAAAAGTCCAGTCACAGTTCTCTTTAGTCCATTTGCTGGTATATAATGACCATTCTATAACAGGGGGGAGCAATGGAAGAATGACAGGAGGCTCGGCTCTGCACAGTCGGCTCTGCACAAGGAAGACAGGGGAACAAAACAGGAAGGTGGCGCTTCCTGTTTTGTTCCCCTGTCCACCAATAATTAAAAGTAGCAGCAAGTAAATATTGTAATTTCTGAACTTGTCTGAAAGAGGCAGGATGCAGACCTTAACAAGTAGCTGACATTGTTGACTGGATAGCATCTTTGGTGCTGCACCAGGATGATTCATCTGACACCATAACAACATAACAAGTTACCACTATTATTATACTCCTCTCCTACAAACACTCATCCTTTCAGCAAATCTTCTATCCTTCATCTCAGTCTCCACAAGATCCAATTGACATTGCTTAAGTAAACCACTTAAGCCCCGGACCAATATGCAGCATAAAGACCAGGCCCCTTTTTGCGATTCGGCACTGCGTCGCTTTAACTGACAATTTCGTGGTTGTTTGACAAGTAAATGTAAACAAAGGTGCTTTAACCTCCCTGACGGTATGATTATGTCAGATTTTTGATGCTGAAAGTCGTTCAATTGTTTTGAATGGAAATTTGGGGTTTTATATTGTACGCCTGTAATTTTAATGCCCTGTACACACGATCAGATTTTAAATAAAATCCGATGGAATTTTCCGTCGGATTTTTGATGAAGCTGACTTCCATCAGTCTTACATACACACCATCAGACAAAATTCCGACCGTCCAAAACGCTGTGATGTACAACACATACGACGGCACTATAAATGGGAAGTTTAAACCCAATGGCGCGACCCTTTGGGCTGCTTTTGCTGATTTCGTGTTACCGCGTGTTAGTAAAAGTTTGGTGTTAGCCGATTCGCGCTTTTCAGTCTCCGTGTTTTTCAGTACGTTACAGCATGACGAATGTGCTATCTCCATTACGAATGCTAGTTTTACCAGAACGAGCGCTCCCGTCTGATGGAGTTCTCCACAGACGATCGGAATTTCCTATCGTTTTTTTTTTCCATCGGAAAAATTTAAAACATGTTCTATTTTTTTATTGTTCTATTGTTCTATTTTTTTACACTGATGAAAAAAGTCAGATGGGGCCCACACACGATCGTTTTTTCCAATGAAAAAAGTCCATCAGACTTTTTTCATCGGAAAAAACGATCGTGTGTACAGGGCATTAGAAATAACTCACTTAAATCTGTCCAAACAAGAGTCTAGTAGACATCCCGGGTATGATAAAGTTTGAAACATGAAATAATAAATTATAATATAATAAATAACTATAAATAATTATAACAAATAATAATATAATAATAATAAAAATTAGTCAATAAATAATGTAATCAAATTAAAAATACAGAAATGTGCTCAGTTGCAGAATTGTCGCTGTCATTACTTTCAGTGTTTGATGATGAATTTCCCCACAAATCACTATCGCTCAATCCTGCAAGTGATTCTAATTTATTATCGCTGTTTTCTAGCTGGTCTAAAACCACTTTTGATGTAAACGGACATTTTTTGGTTGCTATGGACAATCTCCAGTTTCCGGGCAGAAAGAACAGTATTTATAATATAAAATTGGATGCAGGGCACTGGACAAACCATTAGAGACAAAAAATATGTGAAATAATTTTATACAGTAATGTAATCTGTAAGATAACAGTGTACTGTATGTATACTGTGTTTTTCAGTTTTTGAATTTGGCGCGGAGCTCCATCCCCGTGCGTCGCAATGCTCGCAGAGAACGTAGCTCGGCACTGTAAATCGAGCGGAGGACACACGGCTCGCAGACACAGCAGGGAGACATGGCAGGATCCAGGGGACAAAGTAAGTAACCTGTACATGGATCCTGTGATGCAATCCCGAGTGTGGCTTGGGGTTACCGCTTTTGGTACTGAAAATTCACCCCGAGCCACACTCGGAAATACCGCCAGGGAGGTTAAAAAACAAACCCTTCAAGTTTGGTATGTATTTTAAGAGGGCACCTTGCCAAGAAAAAAAAAATGGCATACCGGTCAGACATGTCCATATTTTGTCAATTACATCACTGAGTGACCCAGCCTCTTTGTTTACTTTACCGGGAGGGAATCAGAGATGCACACTACCGCTAAAGTAAACAAAGTGGCGGAGTCACCTGTCATTGGTAAAATATGGACATGTCCCTATTTGGTCAATGATGTCACTGAGTGTCGTTGCTTTTTGTTTACTTCAGCAGTGGGGCCTCCCTAATGTCAAAGAAGGCTCCCAGATTCCAATAAACCCCCACCCGCAGATCCCCACAATAAACCAGCCAGGGTTGTGGGGAAGAGACCCCTGTCCTCATTAACATGTACCCCCTCCCCATGTTGATGAGAGCATGTGGCTTGGTATGGTTTAGGAGGGGAGGGTGTAAGCCCCCCCCCCTTTTCTGGTCTGCTGGGCTGCATGCTCAGATAAAAGTCTGGTATGGATTTTGTGGGGACATTACACCATTTTATTTTTATTTTTGGCATGGGGTCCCCCTTAAATTCATACCAGAACTGAAGGGCCTAGTATGGACTGTGGGGAGACACCCATGCTGTCTTAAAAAATATATATTTTTACTGTCAGCTCCTTTGTATACATTTTTGGATTCCCAGCTGACAGCAGAGAAGAGTCACTGGTTGTTAGGACACAGGCGGATGCCAGCCTCTCAACAATCAGCTATATTAATTTTATAGATTCTTTAAATAGCACATGGCTGGACCACGACTTATTTAAAGTGGAAGTAAACCCTCCTATCATTTTCAGGCAAGGAAGCTGCCATCTTGGCCTCTGTTTAATCTTCAACTGCCATGATGCTGCACATGTGATCAGTTATGACACCAGACATTGGATGGTTTGACAGTTTGCTTGAGAGCACAACCAATGTGACAGTTGGCATTCCCGGCATGCCCGGAATGTAACTGCTTTTTGAAACTGTTAAATCGATGGGTTTACTTCCGCTTTAACAAACGTTTTATTTTTTACATATTTTTTTGTGAATTTACTTTAATGTCAGTTTATGCAGCATTTACCTGTTTCTTATTTTTGTGGTAAATAGCACATGAACTGATAGTGAATGCACCTTTTCAATACCACATGTGATATTTGTATCAAATAGTGACATGATCCATATATCACATGCAAAATTGATCAGCGAATTGAGTCCAATCTGAGCAAAGCCAGGGCTAAATATGGAAAATACTATTTTGGTGCACTCACCCCTGCAAAAAAAAAGAAAAAAAAATACAAAACAGGTTATCTCTAAAGGTAGGCAAACTTGCACTGAGACTTAGGCAGCATACACACGACCGGTTTCCTCGTCAAAAAAACGACAAGAAAACTGTCGGGAGAGTTTTCTTGCCGAGAAAACCGGCTGTGCGTATGTGGGTTTCAGTTTTCTCGTCGAGAAAACTGCCCAGATTCCCCGACGAGAAAAAGACGACCTGCGGTCTTTTTTCTCATCGAGAATCTCGTCGGCCTGTTTCTCGGCGAGAAACCCGAGCGTGTGTACACTTACCTGTCGCCGTGGAAACCTGCGCATGCTCGAAATGATAGCGAGATGGCGGCGACGGCATCAAATGTGACGAGCGCACGCTCGTTGTAGTCGATGACGTCACCGCATGCTTGCCATTAAAAAGAACGGTGGTTCTTTTGAATTGTACGTGTGTACACTCGGCCAGGACAAGTTTCTTGTCAAGATTCTCGTCAGGAAAAACAACGTTTTTTTCCTGACGAGAATCTTGGCCGTGTGTACAGGGCTTCACAGTAGTTGAAGTTTTGATCTATACATGAAACTGGTAAATGATAAATGCACACAAATCTTACTAAGTAGTTGTACAAGTACTCAATAGGTAGTATTTGAACTTTACACTCTCCCCCCCCAAAAAATTTTTTTTAGGAATTAATAAAAAATTGTGGTGGATTTGCATGCTGTTAAAATGGAACTTATGAGTGGAAGGAAAAACCATCATAATTGGCCTGATAAGACAAGAATCAACTTTAGTCTATGAACATACCTGGATTGGAAATCCGTCCCCCCACCCCCCAGCATAAGTCCTCTCCCCTCCCAAAGTCCCACCTAGCACATATTTCCGTCCCCCCCAAATCAAAGAGATGCTGGCAGAGGAAACGATTGTGGCACCTGTGACCCACATTTGGGATGTTGTTAACATTGCCACCCACTGCAGAACGCAACTGCAGTGCCTTTTTACAGTGGTGCGGCAAACGAGCATGGAACGCAAGTTTCAAACAGCCCGCTATAGTGCAGATTTGCAGGATTTTGTTCATATATGGGGAAGGTCCTGCCAAAATTAGAAGGAGAGAGGATTTGCGTTTTTAGGGTCTGTACTGGGAGGGGGGATTTGTGATAGAACTGGGGAGCAGACATGTGCTGGAGTAGGGGATTTTTGAGAGAAAGAAGATTTGTGCTGGGCAGGATGGGGGAGAGGATTTGACTCAGGATGGGGGGGGGATTTGTGCTAGACGTGGGGAAAGGATTTTGCTGAGAGGGGGTTTAGGGATGGGGGGCAGGATTTGTCTTGGAGGGTTTTGAAAAAGGGGAAGAATGGTTTTTGCAGGGATGGAGGGGTGCGATGGCTTTATGTTGGAAGTGGGAAGGGGATTTTGAGTTGGAGTATTTGTGCAGTTGTGCTGAGAGGGGGGATTTGGGGGGTGGAAGAATATCTGTGGGGGATTAGGGGGAGGTAATTTGTGCTAGAAGTAGAGAAAAGATGTACGCTAGGCGCAGGAGGATCTGTGCTAGAAGAGGTATTTGGGTGGGGTGGGGGAATCGGTGCTTGAAGGAGGGAGAGAATTTTTGCAAAGTAGTGCTGGATTTTTATTTAATTTTGGAGGGGAGGGAGTGTGATTTTTTTTTGCTTAAAGGGTAACGTGGAGGAGAGTATTGCTTGTTTTGTACTTCTGACTCTTACTATGCATTACACACTCCTGTCCCCTGCATTCTGTGCATTACACACTCCTGCCCCCTGCATTATGTGCATAATACACCTGTCCCCTGCATTCTATGCATTATATACGCCTGTCCCCTGCATTCTGTGCATAACACACCTGTCCCCTGCATTCTGTGAACAACACACCTGTACTCTACATTCTGTGAATTACATACTCCTGTCCCCTGCGTTCTGTACATAACTCACCTGCCCCCTGCATGCTATGCCTTATATACACGCCTGTCCCCTGCATTCCGTGCATAACACACCAGTCCCCTGCATTCTGTGCATTACATACTCCTGTCCCCTGCATTCTGTTCATTACATATGCCTGACCCCTACATTTTGTGCATAACATTCCTTTCTCTGCATTCTGTGTATTATGTACTCCTGGACCCTGCTCTTTGTGTGTCATGTAGTCCTAAACCCAGCACTAACTACAGCCCTCTGTGCATTACATACTCCTGATCTTTGAAAACACACTGGACCCTTGCAGTCGGCGCTATGTATCCTAAACCCAACACTGACTTTGGTACTCCCCAACCCCTGTGCTCTGCCTTACACACTCCTGCACCATGTACCCAATACTGTACATCATATACTTCTTTCCAAAGTGTTCAGTGACTCAACAGTTGCTGGTTACAATACAGTCCCTGAATACTTAAATTAAGTTCTTATTTAAAGGGGTTGTAATCCTATGCATTAAGGTGAAATAACATCCGACAATACCGCCCCCCCCGATCCCCCGTTTTACTTACCTGACCCCTTGAAAGTCCCATGCTCATCCCCGTCATCCTCCTCGCCATTCAGCCTGGCCGTTGATTGGCTACAGTGGATGGATTGAAAGCAGCGCAGCCATTGGCTCGTGCTGCTGTCAATCACATCCAATTACGCAGCGCGCCGGGGGGCGGGGCCGAGTGATACAGTGAGCGGCAATAGCCGCTGGCTGTATCACAGGAGCGCGCCCGCAATCACTCACCACCATGCTCGCTCGCTCGCATATAGGTGAGTGATTGCGGGGAGGAGCCGAGACAACCACCGAGGGACCCCAGAAGACGTGGATCAGGGCACTCTGTGCAAAAAGAGCTGCACAGTGGATGTAAGTATAACATGTTTGTTATTTAAAAAAAAAAAAAAATGTGTTTACAATCCCTTTAAGGTAGGCTCAGACAAATGTTAAAAGTGGTAAATCCGCGCTAATTCCATGACAAAAAATGGGTATATATCAACCTATATATGTGAATATTCAAAAATTAATACGCAAAAAATGAACAAAAAATAAATAAAACAAAACTATGAATAATAAATATCTGATGGTGCTGAAATTAAAACAGAGAGCCTGAATATTCAGCTCATAAGAATGTGCAAAAAATAGGCATAAGCCTCCTTTCCCTGACGATGCGGAGAAACGCTACGTCGGGTGGAGTATTAGAACCTGACGTCACCACGAACCAGCTGACAGGCTTGAGCCGCAGCTGAGAAGTATAGTTTTAATTGTTTGCTACGTTTTGCTTCTAAAGATGTCAGTAGCCCAGCAAATGGAATAAAAACTTTTGTTTTAAATCTACTGCACTATGAAGCCTTCCTTTTTCCTCTTTTAAATATCCTGCGTGAGCTAATCCAGTCCTGGAAAAGAGGATTTCATGGAGATCACTACAGCACCTGAAACTGGAAAGTGGAAGAGAGGATTGGTGCGGACGAGTGAGCTGATCGGTCCGTGGCCAGATTGATCCCTCCTGTATGTGCCCATATGATCTCCGTAATAGAGATCCTACAATTCTGGTAAGCGGACTGTGTGGCTACTTTTATTATTGCCTATTATTACCTGCCTGTCGTGTGAAAAACAGTATCATCACCTGCGTTTTTTACCTAAGGATGCATCTATCATCCATCCACATTGAATGTCGTTTGTTATGGATGTTTAATTCAGTCAGTTTGTTTCAGTGTTTGTTTTACATTCATTCTTGGGAAGGATTTATATGATACATTCCCAGTGCTTTCAATTTTATTATGTGAAGGACACACATCTGATATATTTCATTGCACATGTTTGTTTTGGTTTTTTTTAGCCTCAGACAAAGCAATCAAAACGTATTTCATAGGTACAAAGAAGTCTGGATTTTGTTTAACCATGCGCTCAAGCCCCTCCCACTGTTAAGAGTTTGGCCACACCCACACTACGTTCTAAGTGCGCTGCAGGTCAATTTCTCCCTCAAGTGTCCCTCATTCTGAAGTTCAGAAGTTGGGAGGTATGAATGAATAGCTTTTTTCTTTAAATCTAACTTATTCTTCTGGCAGGATTTAGCTCCGTATAATCTCATTAGAAATAAAAAAAAACTACGGTCCCCTCTGAAAGACATTAATATGGTATGGTATGAAAGTCCTCAATATGTTTAAAGACATTATCAGTTTATTAATGCACATGTGCATTAATCACTTTTATATCTACAATATCCCTTTCCAGCAGATGGCAGGTTAAAGGGCAATAGTTAAAAGTTGAATATTTTAAATCCTTGTTCTCAGAAAAAGAGCTTCCAATTATTAACACAGCTTTCTTTTTCCTTCAATCCATTACACAATATAACTACCAGTCCAAAACTAATGTATCCTGAAGTCCATTACCGTAACCCATCTGCATTAGTGCCCTGGTTGTGCAGGCGGGATGAAACAGGCGTCATATAATGCAATTTTATGAGATTAACAGCTGCTGGGTGTTTTTTGCAGAGAGCTTCCAAATGTGCTGAGTATTGAACAAGTTCTTGTAATATGGAGGCTGTCAGAGTGTCAGGGAGAGAGGTAAAATAGTGTATCCACCATTACAGCCTTGATAGGACATCTGCCCTGTGCATGATAATGATGTTTCTGCAACCTGCACAAAAAAAGGCATGTGCTGGAACACAACAGAGTGACAATGTTAGGCATGTCAACATGTTTACTGAACCTCATCTAGAAGTGGTGTCAAATAGACATGTTATTATTGAAAAATGTACAGGAATCCTAGAAGTTCAGCCTTGAAAATAAATTCAGAGTACAATCCTCTAAACACATCTACAGTATATGATGTCACATGACCACAATGGTCAAAGTGTCACTACGTGTGTGAGATCACACAAGCAAGGTCACCAGATGTTCATGAAATAAACTGAATCTTCTTATGTAGTTATCTGTATATGATATGTTAAAGAGGAAGTAAACCCCCTTTAAAAAACAAACAAAAAAAAACCCAACCCTGCAAGAGAAAGGCATAATGAGCTAGAATGCTTAGCATACTAGCTCATTATGAATGACTTACCTTAGATCGATGCCCCCGAAGCGCTCCTCGTTCCCCTCTGCCACGGCGATGACATCACTCCCGCGCATACGCACGGAACTGGCATAATCCCGGCATGTCCCATTCAGAAAACCGGGACGCTCAGTGCGCCTGCGCCGTTGTCTATGGCGCGCATGCACCGTAAACATCAGTGGAGTGTTTTCTGCAAATATCTCCTTAACCGTGTAGGTTAAGGAGATATTTCTTGCACCTACAGGTAAGCCTTAATCTAGGCTTACCTGTAGGTGCAAGTTGTCAGAGTGGGGTTACAACCACTTTAAGGGGGGAGAGTGGAGCTAAACTGTTAAAAGAATAAATAAAAATAAAATAAATGTGAGTAGACAGGCTTTTTTGCAGTAAAACAAATTTACTTACCTGTTCGAAATCTTCCTTAGAATGTACATTCACAGGGTTCTGGAATGAACTCCTCTGTGCATACACAGGAGTGAGTTACAAATTCTGGCTGGTGAATAAAGATGCCTGCAAATCCTAAACCCAGAAGTAGACCAGGTGATAGTTTCAGGGAAAGTTGAGTTCTGCTTTAAAGTGATACTAAAGTGTTGGGGGCTTTTTTGTTAAAAATAACAAACATGTTATACTTACCTGCTCTGTGCAGTGGTTTTTCACACAGCAGCCCCTGATCCTCTTGTTGAGTGCCCCCACAGCAAGCAGCTTACTATGGGGGCACCCAAGCCAAGCCGCAGCTCCCTGTGTCCATTCAGACATGGAGCTTCGGCCTGGCCCCATCCCCTTTCTCACCTCATTGGCTCACTGACTTTGATTGACGGCAGCGAGAGCCAATGAGGAGGGAGAGTCCCAGACTGCAACATCGCTGGATCGAGATGGGCTCAGGTATGTAATAGGGGGGCTGCTGTACACAAAAGGCTTTTTATCTTATCTTTTATGCATTAAGATAAAAAAATCTTCTGCCTTTGCAACCACTTTAAGCTGGAGTGTACCCAGTTAAATGTATATGTTTTGCAGCTAGGTTGCAGAGTTTTGCTAATATTTTCTGTGTTAGTAGGTTTCTCCTAAATGCAGTACTTTAATTATTTCTGCCTGCTGCTGTTGAGTTCTCTTCCTAAGTTAGTGTGAGAGGTATCAATGTATGAGTTATAAATATTTATTTGTTTCAGGCAATCACTGAGGATTTTGGTCCAGTGATGTGATGAGGAAAGACAATAAATATTTGGTGCAAACTTCTAGAGGGGTCTTACCTTCTGGGCTTCTGCCTGGCAAGGATGCCACTTTAAAGTAGGGTCTTTGGCCTTGTGCCTGCCTAGTTCCTATGCTGCAGGCCTAAGAAATATAAATTGCTCAAAAGATAGCTGCCCAATTGGAGCATCTTATCTCTATGCTGAAAAGAGAGCTTGGGACAGGCTGCTTCGGGTTGAAATTGCATAGAGATCTCAGTGTTCAACATTTTAGGTTACCTGTCATTGACTGAATAGGGTCAGCAGCCTAACATTCACTCAAAGAACAAAGGTGACCTTTAACAACAAACTGGATCGAAATGAGGGAAATTAGGAAAAATAATGGCATAATTCCAATAATGAAACAAACTGAAAAATCAAAGTAACACCTCAGCTATAAACAGTACATCATAAATCCCAAAAGTTTGACACCAAAGCCACTAGAAAAACAACACATAGTTGTGCATCGTCCTACCTGCAAACGGAACTGGGGCATCTTTGTCCAGTGCAACGAGAGGCGGATCCAATATAACTGTATCGTTGTTCTCGGTGATAACTCCATGATATGAGGTCTCAATCCAAGGTTTGTGCTTGTTAACTGAAATATAAAAAGAAGATCTCTCGTTAAAACTGTTTACTTTAGAATACATCATGTCAGTAATCTATAGTTACTGCAACCAATGCACAGTACAATATAGTCTCAGGTTAGTAAGAACAAAACAGCTCATGATTATCACAGGAATCTTGACACCCCCAATCCAAGTTTGGCAATATTAAATATAGGCATTGAGAAGTTCCCTCCCGACTTTCGAGTTGTGATTACACATATTCTCCTGGTTGTTGGAACATTGATAGCGAAACACTGAAAATCTGATAAAGCACCTAATACTTCCTAAGTCTTCGAAACCACTCACTCCCATTGTGTCTATGAATCCTTACTAGCTAGTAGATGTGGTACCAGTAAAAAAATTGATATGCAATGGAAAATTTGGAAAGAATGGTTTAATGTGAATCCTCTGTTATGAACAATTCTCATCATCATCTATTTCTCTCTGCTCAAGTAAAAGTCAGACCAAAGTCTATTTTACTGTTAATCTTGTTTATATCCCAACCCCTGTTCCATTTTAATTGTATTTTATTTTACTATCTTCTTGCCATGGCTAATCTGTGATTAGCAATCTCAAGTTTAGATCCTCTCCCTTATCACTGGTTTCCCTCTCTCAGTTTAATGCATCATCTGCAACTATATAATACTAGATGTAGGTAAACCGTGAGCTTTTGAATGTTTGCATATTTGTGCCTTATGAGGATAGCTTTACTAATATATGCATTTTGAATTTATATTTTTCGTACTACCTGTACTCTTTCTTGTATTGTGAGAAAACTTCAATAAAGAACAACAAAAAAAAAAAACAGCTCATGAGCACCTGTCTATGACAACCAAATTTAACAGCTGTTGCTCACACAACATAATACAATATGGATGAATTTAGCTTTTGAAGTGGTCCTAAAGTTACCATGGTTTTTATCTTAATGCATCCCTTTTAGCACTTGCTAAGTCCCCCCTCCCTCCTCAAACACTTACTACATACATGAGTCCTGTATCAATCCAGTGCTGTGTCTGGCTGCTCTCCATTGCCATTGGCTCCCACTGCTGCCAGTCAACTCCTGTGAAATGGGAACTGAGGGCAGGGATAAACCATGCTGTGTGTGTCAATGGACACACAACCTGGCTCAGGAGAGCACCCACACTTGTGCCTCCATAGCACACAACTTGCTATGGGGTACACACAGAACAGAAAGAGCAGAAAGTGTCATTAAGGGAGTCCAGAAGAGAAGGCAAGGGGCTGCTCTATGCAATAACATTGCACAGATTAGGTAAGTATAACATATTTTTCTTTCTCGTACATCACGGGACACAGAGCGGCATAGTCATTACTATGTGGGTTATATAGTTTACCTTCAGGTGCTGGCACTGGCAACTTCCAAACCGGAAGTACCCTCCCCTATATAAGCCCCTCCCATCCGGGAGTACCTCAGTTTTTTGCCAGTGTCTAAGGTGTTGGCCAAGAAGTAACATGTGTTTTTCACTGAGCTTGCGTACAGGTTCTTTTGGGCCTCAGTAAGCTATTCCGGATCCGACCAAAAAAGCTTCATAGCTAAACGGTCGGTACCCGGGCCTTGCAGAGAAGAGCAAGGTTTTGCCTGTAATACTTCTCTTAGGAGGGCTGGACCCTGGGATCCAGAGCTCTGGTCATACGCACGACCAAGATGTTTTCTGTGCAGGGTGCTATACAGGTCCAGGGGAGTGGAATCCTTGGGAACCCGGTCCCTGAAGGTTTAATTACAATGCCTGCCGTGAGAGGTGAAGTTTGGGCTTCTGTGGTCCAAACAGAGTCCTGCGGCGAGGAAAAGGTAAGTGGGGGCCTCTCAGGAACTTGGTTCTATTGAGGGGACCCCCAAGCCTAATATGTCTTTCTGCCTGTTACCTAACGGTATTCCCGCTAAATATCTGTGCATGCCTATAACTGCTAAAAAATGTAATAATTTTAAAAGTGGTCAAGAAAAAAAAAAAAAAAAAAAGGTTAAACCGCGGTACCTGTGTTAAGCCACTAGAGGCCGCTGTGGAACATTGTTTTCTTGTCATGTGGATTTTTTCTTCCAAGTCAAAATCCAGGCAGATGGTGAGTTCTCTGGATGGGAAACTGTCTCCGCTGCCATGTTGCAATGCTCGTCCATCCCCCGGCCCTGTGGCAAACAGGGCCCTGGCTTCTGTCCTAGTTCCTTTCAAAGAGAGCGCCGAAGGCGCACTTGCCCGCGCGCGTGAGCGTGCACGCGCCTCTATTTATAGAGGTGGGCTGCAAAAAGGGGCGGAGCTTGGTGGATGACGCTCTGTGCGCGCCGCAGCGCTTCTGCGCATGTGCAGGCGTCCCAGCATGATAAAAAAGCACATTAGCTATTGTCAGCTGGTTATGGACAGAAACAGAGCTGGCAACATTTAAAGAAAGGCATACAGCAGGCGGTTGATGCAGGCATCCCCATAGAAAGGCACATTAGTAGACACCAACTGTTTATATAGCAGCAATTGTGCTAGACTATTGTCAGTAAGTGGTGTATTGCGGCTGGAATACCTCAGCTTTGGGCTTAGGAATATGCCGTCTAAAGGCTCCGGGACTAAGAATTCCAGGAAGCATAGGGGGTCTCCATCGGGCTCTGAGGATCTTGGGCATGCTTCGGCTGCACCAACCTCCCCTGAAAAATCAGAGGTTAGTGACCGTAGAGCACCCTCAGGAGTACCTGGTACTGTGGCTGTCCTCAGTTCACCTGCTCCTGTGTATGTAACAGAGGAGGTTTTTGCCTCAACTCTGGGAGGACTGGAAGAGAGATTGACTAAATTGATCGCTGCTTCCCTGTCACAGGAAAAGCGTGCCCGATCTCCGTCTCCTCCCTCAGAGTGCCTGTTAGCGGAGCAACAGTCCCTTGCAGGGATCGACCTACCTGAAGGGGATCAGGATGAGGTTGATTCTGTTGTAGAGGAATCAACAGTGGAAGAGCCATTTTCAGCGTCGCATGCTGAAAGATTATGGGTTCAGTCCCTGACTGATTTGGTCCGATCAGCATTTCAAATGCCCCTTGCGGAGCCATCAACCACTCCTGTCTCCTCGTTGGGGTCGCTAAAAGCTCCCCAGACTGTTTGTTCCTTTCCAATCCATCCTTTACTGGAAGGACTCATTTACCAGGATTGGGAACATCCTGATAAAATATTTACTCCCCCCAAGAGATTTCCGGTGGTCTATCCCATGGAGGATAAGTTCATCAAAAAATGGAGGGTCCCTACAGTGGACATAGCCATCTCTTGTGTGAATAAATCACTGACATGTCCAGTAGATAATGTCCAAATGTTCAAGGACCCAATAGATAAAAAATTGGAGTCCTTATTAAAATCTGCTTTTTCTACAGCAGGCTTGGTGACACAGCCAGCAGTGGCAGCTATTGGGGTCTGCCAAGCAGTGAAGGATCAGTTGAAACAGGTCTTAAGGGACTTGCCAGATCAGCAGGCTCTTGCCCTAGCTGATCTACCTAGAGCCTTATGCTTTGCGGTTGACGCCATCAAGGATTCAATCCATCAGGCCTCCCGCCTTACGCTGTCTGTAGTACATATGCATAGGCTTCTATGGCTCAAGAACTGGTCTGCTGAAGCTCCCTGTAAAAAATTGCTGGTTAGCTTCCCATTCCATGGGGAACGCTTATTCGGGGAAGACCTGGACAAATATATCCAGAAGATTTCCAGCGGTAAAAGTACACTCTTGCCGGTTAAAAACAGAGTTAGAGGTCCCTCTTTTAAGAGGCCTGCCTCTCCAGTCCCTGGGGCATCGGCTGTGAAGCAGTTCCGACGGCCTCCTCGGTCAAATCCCGGGAGTAAAAATCAGGGACAATCGCAGGGTAACAAAAAACCCTGGGTCAGGAGAGGTGCAAAACCTCCCCCCAAGTCAAATTCATGAAGGGTTGCCCCCACTCAATCAGGTGGGGGGAAGACTCCAGTTGTTCGCAGAGACCTGGCGGGACACGATCAGAGACAGATGGGTGCTCTCTGCAGTAAGTCTGGGATACATATTGTAGTTAAAAGATTCTCCTCCTTCCCATTTTATGAGGTCAAACATGCCAAGGGATCCCCGGAAGAGAGGATCCCTCCTGTTGGCACTAGAACAACTATTGCTCCAAGGAGTAATTATGGAGGTTCCGCTGGAAGAATGGGGGTTCGGGTTTTACTCAAACCTCTTTACAGTCCCGAAGCCAAACGGGGACATGAGGCCCATATTAAATCTAAAAGGGCTAAACAAATTCCTACATATCAGGACTTTTCGGATGGAGTCGATCCGATCGGTGGCCACTGCCCTACAAGGGGAGGAATGGTTAGCCTCGATCGACATCAAAGATGCTTATTTGCACATTCCCATCTTTCCAGTCCACCAAAAATTTCTACGCTTTGCAGTAGAAGGGCACCATTTTCATTTCAGAGCCTTACCCTTCGGTCTGGCCACAGCACCACGAGTGTTTACAAAAATTCTGGCCCCATTATTGGCCAATCTAAGAACACAAGGTGTAACGATAATGGCATATCTAGACGACTTGTTGCTGATAGACCACTCAGTAGAAAAACTAGAAGTGGTCGTTCACAAGACAATCAAGTATCTGGAATCTCACGGTTGGATTATCAACCGAGACAAGTCAGCCCTAAAACCAGTCAAAAGTCTGGAATACTTGGGGCTAAGGCTGGATTCAGGCCAGAGAAAAATATTCTTGCCTCAAGAAAAGGTGTCGTCTTTGAGAGATTTGATCCACCTAGTGGGTACAAAAAGACAGCCGTCCATACGCCTGTGCATGAGGCTGCTGGGAAAAATGGTGGCATCATTCGAAGCAGTACCCTACGGTCAATTCCATTCAAGGAATTTGCAAAGGGCCATACTTTCGGCCTGGAACAAAAAAGTTCAGGCCCTAGACTTACCAATGTCCTTGTCCCCTTCCATTCGCAAGAGCCTCTGTTGGTGGTTGGTTCTCCAGAATCTGGAAAAAGGGAAATCCTTCAGTCCAATTTCTTGGAAGGTGGTCACTACAGATGCCAGCCTTATAGGCTGGGGAGCAGTACTGAAGCAATGGTCTCTCCAGGGCAGAGGGTCGGATGCAGAAAAGGCCCTGCCCATCAATCTCTTAGAGATATGAGCAGCCCGGTATGCCCTAGTAGCATGGACATCCAAACTCCAAGGGTCCCCTGTCAGAATTCAATCAGACAATGCCACAGCAGTGGCATATATCAATCATCAGGGTGGCACCAGGAGTCGTGCAGCCCAGAGGGAAGTAAATTACATCCTGAAATGGGCAGAAAGATATGTCCCAGCCATATCCGCGGTATTCATTCCAGGAGTGGAGAATTGGAAGGCGGACTTTCTAAGTCGCCAGCAATTATGCCCAGGGGAATGGTCCCTTCACCCCGAGGTTTTCCGGACAATATGTCAGCGGTGGGGAACACCGGATGTAGATCTGCTAGCATCCAGATTCAACACAAAGGTGGACAGGTTTGTCTCTCGGACAAGGGATCCCCTAGCCTGCGGCTCGGATGCCCTAGTGTTCCCTTGGGATCAGTTCAAGCTGATATATGCATTCCCACCGCCACAATTGTTACCTCGATTACTCCGCAGAATCAGGGTAGAAAAGAAACCAGTGATTCTGGTGGCTCCAGCGTGGCCCAGAAGAGCATGGTACGCGGAGATTGTAAAAATGTCTGTGGGGAGTCCTTGGACCCTCCCACATCGTTCGGACCTGCTTTCGCAAGGACCGATATACCACCCTTCCTTACCAGCCCTAGGTTTAACGGCCTGGCTATTGAAGCCCACATTCTAAAAAAGAGAGGGCTCTCTAATCCTGTGGTATCTACCATGATCAATGCCAGGAAGCCGGTATCCAGGCAGATCTACTATAGAATCTGGAAGGCGTACATTGCGTGGTGTGAGGCCAAGAAATGGCATCCACGTAAGTACGTAATAGGTAGGATTCTGGACTTCCTACAGTGGGCTGTAGATAGGAAGCTTGCCTTGAGTACTATCAAGGGTCAGATTTCGGCCTTGTCAATATTTTTTCAAAGGCCCTTGGCTTCGCATTCACTAGTCAAAGCTTTTATACAAGGAGTGATGCGTATTAGCCCTCCGGTTAATATTCCCATATGTCCATGGGACTTAAACCTGGTTCTGTCGGTTCTACAGAAACAACCATTTGAACCATTACAGCATATTTCCTTGGTTCTTCTCACCAGGAAATTGATTTTTCTAGTAGCCATTTGTTCGGCTAAAAGAGTATCGGAATTAGCCGCTATGTCCTGTAAAGAGCCATATCTGGTTATCCATAAAGGACAGAGTAGTGTTACGTCCTCATCCAGCCTTTCTTCCTAAGGTGGTATCGAGGTTTCATTTGAACCAAGATGTGGTTCTTCCTTCTTTTTTCCCCAAACCAAGCTCGGTAGAGGAAAAGTTATTACATTCTTTGGATGTAGTAAGAGCAGTTAAAGCTTATCTGAAATCCACTGCTCAGATTCGCAGAACGGATACTTTGTTTATTCTGCCGGAAGGCCCCAGAAAGGGTCAGGCAGCGTCAAAATCTACTTTAGCCAAGTGGATTTGACAGGTCATTATGCAAGCCTATGGCTTGAGAAGGAGACCGCCTCCGTTAAAAGTTAGGGCGCACTCCACGAGAGCAGTTGGAACTTCATGGGCAGTGCATCACCAGGCCTCCCTGGCTCAAATCTGTAAGGCCGCAACATGGTCTTCAGTACACACGTTTACTAGGTTCTACCAGGTGGACGTTAGAAGTCAGGAGGATGTCGCCTTTGGGCGCAGTGTGTTGCAGGCCGCAAAAGATCCTCATGTCTGATAGCGCTCAGCTTATGTATGGTGTATCCCCCCCCTCATTGGGCATTGCTTTGGGACGTCCCACATAGTAATGACTATGCCGCTCTGTGTCCCGTGATGTACGAGAAAGAAAATAGGATTTTTATAACAGCTTACCTGTAAAATCCTTTTCTTGGAGTACATCACGGGACACAGAGCTCCCACCCCTCTTTTGGGGACACTTATTGCTTTGCTACAAAACTGAGGTACTCCCGGATGGGAGGGGCTTATATAGGGGAGGGTACTTCCGGTTTGGAAGTTGCCAGTGCCAGCACCTGAAGGTAAACTATATAACCCACATAGTAATGACTATGCCGCTCTGTGTCCCGTGATGTACTCCAAGAAAAGGATTTTACAGGTAAGCTGTTATAAAAATCCTATTATTATTTTAATTGGCACTTTAAAGCTAAATGACACTAGAGACTGCCTGCAATTAATATGTATTTGCCCCTTCACTCTTTATGGTACCCAAAAAATATTCAACATTCAATCTTCAGCTCTGGTTTGATATGTCAGATCAAACCACAGTGCTCAGCATGGAACCAAGCATTCAACACACCCATACATATACTGGATGCTAAAAATACTTCAACCTTTGTAGCCAGGGAAGATCAGTGACATACCGTAGTTGTCAGAACAGGTAGCTATTAGAGTTGAGCGGACACCTGGATGTTCGGGTTCGACGGGTTCGGCCGAACTTCGGAAAAAAGTTCGGGTTCGGGACCGAACTTTAACCCGAACCCGAACCCCATTGAAGTCAATGGGGACCCGGACTTCTAAGGACTAAAAAGGCTCTAAAAAAGTAATGGAAAGGGCTAGAGGGCTGCAAATGGCAGCAAAATGTTGTTAAGAGCATGGCAAGTGCTCTGCAAACAAATGTGGATAGGGAAATAACTTAAAATAACATAAAAAAAATAAAAAAATAAAAAAATATGCTGGAGGCCCCCTTTTCAGCAGAAAAGGTACGGGAAGTCATTAAGAACCTCAGAAACTCAATGGCACGATGCCACACATATGGTGGGAATGCCCCAGAATACGCCCTTTCTGGAATAAATTATTCAATTTAATGGATAAGCTAGTGGGAAAATAAAATACTTTGAAATAAAAATGTAGCGGGGTGCTAAATTTAAGGGAAGTGTTTGAGTGGTAAATAGGCTCAAACACCCTAATTCTGTAGGATTCATGGACCATTTTGTCCTTGGGGGACAGTATTGGTGTGCAGTTCCCTGCGGCCTACAGGTGGCGCTGCCATGGTAGGCTAGGGTTGAACCGCCGATACAGTGCTGTGCCTTTTGTGTCCCCTCTTGGCAGTAGTACAGCGGGGCGGGGAACCTGCTGTGCATGCCGGGAGAGCATATAAAAGGGGCAGACCTTTGGCCTGGGGGCTGATGTCCAGTGGGGTCCACGCCCAGGTGCCTACGGCCTGGGTGCATGTGTTCCTGTTCCATCTCGGGTACCTTTAGCCCGGGGTGAGGTACTATCCTGGAGTTCCTGCTGCCCTGGGTATGGAGGCCTAGGTGCGGGAGTAAAGTCTGGAGTCCAGAGCCTTCGTCTGGAGTCCGCTAAGGGTCGAGGAGTCTTAGGGTGCCGCCTCGTGTAGGGGACCATGTTCCAGGGAAGGGAGGATCATTCTGATGGACCGATGCAGGAGTCACAGTGAAGGAAGGGTCTGTTGACTCCCTGGAGAGATGTCTTCCCCTTGATATGGGCTAGGTTCGTAGAAGGGGAAGCTCAAGGTCATCTTGACTGTATCAGAGGCCTTATTCACCCTGCCCGTGGCAGGGGCCTTATACACCCGGTCTGTGGCAGAGACCAACCTCAAGGTCTGTGGCAGAGACCGTGCACCTAAAACTGTTTGAGAAACCTAAGCAGTGAAGTGAATGTGCTACGTTTGTGCCTGGACCTCCTCCACACCTTAAGCTGTCCTGTTTCTTTGCTCTAACCTTTTCTATCCGAGTAGAGTTTATTTTGCCATGAGAGAATAAGAGTTGTAATTTCAGCTGGTGTGGACATTGACTTTACTGGGAATTAAAGGACTTGCCTCTACCTACAGTTGAGGTGAGAATCATCCTCTGGAGGAGTTTTGACTCTGGCTGTGGACACGGCCCGTCAAGTACACCGCTCAACCTCTTTATATAGGAGGGTACGGGCTGGTAGTGCGGTGTGCCTTTCTCCCTCCTGCAAGGAGCCAACAACATAAAGGCAGGTAAGGGGGAAAGGATCTGTGCGCTACAAAAAAATAAAATAAAAATTATAATCTTGACCTAGGAGGACGAGGTCCATATGGAGTAGGAGGTTGAGGTGGCGGTGGATGTGGCTGTGTAGGTGGAAGCGGCGGTGGAGGAGGACGAGGTAGCCAACACTGGTTCAAAAATACAACAATGGCTGGGTAAGGCCGGTGATGTGTCGAATTCTGTCCCCCGTCAAATAGTGTCCACCCTGTACTGCGCTTGCTCAGTATGTAGGACAAGGGGATTTCGAAAATCTCCCAAGACGAACGGCGCCTGCGTGGTGAGTTCAGGTGAAGGCCACACCATCCGTGGTTCAAGCCGAGCCAAGTGAGGCCGTGCCTGAAGCGTGGCGATCGAACCAAGCCCGTGAGGGGCCCTGTTACTATGTGCTACCGTATGTCCACTTGGATGGTGGGGCTTGAACCTGCACTCACAGCGCAGGCGCCGTTCATCTTCGGAGATTTCGTGAATCTCCTTGTCCTCTGTACTGCGCAAGCGCTGCGCCTTCGCAGTATGGGCCGGACACAATCCGATGGCCGGACAGTTTTTGTCACAACACCGGTAAACATGTCTATTCTGCAGAAGGTACGGACAAGTCCTGTGGGATCCATGCCTGGTTCATTTTAATGAACGTGAGCTTGTCCACATTGGCTCTGGACAGGCGGCTGCGCTTGTCTGTGATAACGCCCCCTGCCGTGCTAAATACACGTTCAGATAATACACTGGCTGCAGGTCAGGCCAGCACCTCCAAGGCATAAAGGGCAAGCTCAGGCCATGTGCCCAATTTGGAGACCCAGAAGTTAAAGGGGACCACAACACACCCACAGTACGTAACCGCTGAATCGCACAGCTACAGAACTGCAGAAAATGCTATTAAAAAAAATGTTTTTTTTAGTATAGCACAGTAGAAGAAAACTATATAGAAATTGTTTATTTCACACACCTCCACATATGTATAACACACTGCAAAATATTTTTTGTGGCCCTAAATGGCGTTTTTTGGAAGACCACAACACACCCACAGTACGTAACCGCTGAATCGCACAGCTACAGAACTGCAGAAAATGCTATTAAAAAAAAAATGTTGTTTTTTTAGTATAGCACAGTAGAAGACAAATTTATAGAAATGGTTTATTTCACACGCCTCCACATATGTATAACACACTGGAAAATATTTTTTGTGGCCCTAAATGGGTCTTTTTGCAAGCGTACATTAAAGCGCAAATTTTTTTAATTTTTTTTTGCCCTAAACGGGTCTTTTTTTGCGCACATTTTTTTATTTTTTTTGCCCTTAATGGGTCTTTTGGAAAAGAGCACAATAAAGTGCCTTTTTTTTTTTTTGCCCTAAATGGATCTTTTTCCAAGAGCAGAATACACCCACAGTATGGAAACCGTGTATCTCTCAACGTAATATATGCAGTGCTGGTGCACTGAGCTTGCAGACAAAAGGTAGATTTTCTCTGACACTGGGCTCATGGCAGTGTAAAAAGACTGCACTGCAACACAAACAGGTAAACCTATGCAGATCGCTGAGTTATATCTCTGAATCTGGACTCCTATTCCTATATAATATATCTCTCTCCCTGAAAGCACCAACAGGAACCTGGCCCTACACTACACTGTCTCTCTATCTTTTCCCTCAGATTCCAGAATCAGGACTAACTCATGTATTTTTCTATCTCTCCCTAAAAGCAGCAGCAGCAGACAAGATCCTCTCCCTATCTATTCTGAAGCAGAGTGACGTGTGTGCTGTGTGCCTCTAGCTTATATAGAAGCTGGGTCACATGTTGCACTGACCAATCACAGCCATGCCATTAGTAGGCATGGCTATGATGGCTTCTAAGGGCACACCAGCTAATCAAAAGGTGATTGGCTGGCCCCTGAAGCATTTCTAACTGCGCCATTAGATTGCCGAACCCGAACCCGGACTTTTGCGCAAAGTCCGGGTTCGGGTTCGGGTTTGGGAAAAAGCTAAAGTTCGGTACGGACCCGAACTTTACAGTTCGGGTTCGCTCAACCCTAGTAGCTATGCATTCTTTTCTATACACGGAGACCTTGGTTTCATTTTTTTTTTTTTATTGACAGAATCATTTTCAGCTATTTTTTTTTTTTAGTTCAATTGGTCATATAATACGACCATTATTTATTTAAATGCTTAGAAAAAAACTTTCTGTTAAAAAAATATTTATGATATTGTCAAAAATAATGGTGATATAGGGGGGAAAGATGCTGTTTTGCTACTATATCAGAATGAAATAAATATTTTGCTCCATGCAGGAACAAAAACCATATTTATTTTTAAGTAAATCCTTCCTAAAAGTGACTCTTTCAAAAAGGAAGAATGAAAGCTGCCTTTGCTGGTCTGAAAATGCTAGTTGCCTGGCTGCCTGACTTAAGTACTTTGGATTCACAGGCCCAGAGCATGAATGTTTTAAAGCAGTGTCAGAAATATGTTAAACCTCCTTATTTCTATTTCTCTTCATATTACTATACTACAACTATACTATATTTCTAAACTGATCTTGGGACATGAATTGCTTAGGAACTACAGGTGTCACCTGTCTGTCTGTATTGTAAATCAAATGTGTGTAAATCACAAGATTGACTGTACTGAGTTACAAATAATTTTCCTTTTAAAAATAGTAAATATGTATTTATTTATACTGAATTTAGCTGTTTGCCTGGAGTTTGTTTAACTACTAATATTATCACCAAATAATTAATAACTGTTTAAATAATTAATAATGGTTAATATGTGTAGCGTACCCCCAAAACTGGAGCCGCTATGCCTAAATGTAGGGGTTGGCCTGAGCAAATAGTTAGGCTCAGGCTGTTGAAATTCTTTTAATATGCCTCTGCTCTGTTGTGATGTTGTCTGGCAGTACAGTTCCCTGTGACCTGTAGGTGGCGCTGTCACCCAGGTCTTGGGTCAAACCACAGGTGGCATTACGGTGCTATTGGGTGTCCTCTCTCGGCAGCCGTGTAGTGGGCGTGGTCTACTCACTGTGCATGCTGGGAGAGGGTACATAAGGGGCAGACGCCATTATTCGGGGAGCAGTTTGCACCCTTTGGTCCTTCAGGCCAGGGGTGTGTGTGTGTGTTAAGTCCCGGGCACCTTTAGCCCGAGGCTGCATCGTTCCAGGTAGGCCCAGCACATTTAGCTGAGGCCTACACCAGAAGAAAAAAATAGCAGAGTCCCAGGGTACCAGTGGGAGGTGACCTGCTCTTAAAGAGAGGAAACCAGGGGAGGACCTATCCTGAGATCGGTGAAGGAAGTCGCTGTCTCGGGAGAGGCCTGGTTACCTGACAGCGGGAAGGATTCCATTATCCGCCAAAAGCCTTGTAACGTGCCCCATTGGCACCTAAGGTCATAAGTGTTACAAGTGCTGAGAAGTTTGGGACTTGGAGGCAGAGGTGGGGGACTTGAGTCACATGACTTGACTTAAGTCAGACTTAAGTCACCTGTTTGAGGACTTGCGACTTGCTTGACAGAATTCAATAAATGACTCGACTTGACTTTGACTTGTCACTAATGACTTGCGACTTGACTTTGACTTGGGCTATATGACTTGCAATGACTTGGCACCACTAACACTAACCGCAAGCCGCCGTCTGCCTACCTGATCAGCCTGTCATGCAGACAGATGGCGGCCATTGCAGTGTTCAAAAGCCGCGCCTCCTCGTCTGTGATAGGCGGAACACTCAATTTCACAGCAGGCAGTGTTCAGCCTATCACGGACATCCTCTTATCCTCGTCTGTGTTATGAGGATGAGCGGATGTCCGTGATAGGCGGAACACTGAATGCTGGGAAATTGAGTGTTCCGCCTATCACAGACGAGGAGGAGGCGCGGCTTTTGAATACTGGAATGGCCGCCGGGATGCCGCCGATCAGGTACACGGCTGACAGGCACAGTAAAGCATGGGCACAGTGAGGCATTGGGCACAGTGAGACATGGGCACAGTGAGGCATTGGGCACAGTGAGACATGGGCACAGTGAGGCATTGGGCACAGTGAGGCATTGGGCACAGTGAGACATGGGCACAGTGAGGCATTGGGCACAGTGAAGCACAGGCACAGTGAGACACGGGCACAGTGAGGCACGGGCACAGTGAGACAGGGGCACAGTGAAGCATGGGCACAGTGAAGCATGGGCACATTGAAGCATGGGCACAGTGAGGCATGGGCACAGTGAAACATGGGCACAGTGAAGCATGGGCACAGTGAAGCAGGGGCACAGTGAGGCACGGGCACAGTGAGACACGGGCACAGTGAAGCATGGGCACAGTGAAGCATGGGTACAGTGAAGCATGGACACAGTGAGGCATGGGCACAGTGAAACATGGGCACAGTGAAGCATGGGCACAGTGAAGCATGGGCACAGTGAAGCACGGGCACAGTGAGGCATGGGCACAGAGAGGCATGGGCACATAACCAATATTATTTATTGTTATCCCTCCTATTATTTTTATACAGTATGGGGTAGATCAGTATTTTGGGCACAGTGAGACATGGGCACAGTGAGACACTGGGCACAGTGAGACACGGGCACAGTGAGGCATTGGGCACAGTGAGGCATTGGGCACAGTGAAGCACAGGCACAGTGAGACACGGGCACAGTGAAGCATGGGCACAGTGAGGCATGGGCACAGTGAGGCATGGGCACAGTGAAGCATGGACACAGTGAAGCATGGGCACAGTGAAGCATGGGCACAGTGAGGCACGGGCACAGTGAAGCACAGGCACAGTGAGGCATGGGCACAGAGAGGCATGAGCACATAACCAATATTATTTATTGTTATCCCTCCTATTATTTTATACAGTATGGGGTAGATCAGTATTTTGGGCACAGTGAGATATGGGCACAGTGAGACACTGGGCACAGTGAGACACGGGCACAGTGAGGCATTGGGCACAGTGAAGCACAGGCACAGTGAGACACGGGCACAGTGAGACAGGGGCACAGTGAAGCATGAACACAGTGAAGCATGGGCACAGTGAGGCATGGGCATAGTGAAGCATGGACACAGTGAAGCATGGGCACAGTGAAGCATGGGCACAGTAAAGCATGGGCACAGTGAGGCACGGGCACAGTGAAGCACGGGCACAGTGAAGCACGGGCACAGTGAAGCATGGGCACAGTGAAGCACGGGCACAGTGAGGCACGGGAACAGTGAGGCACGGGCACAGTGAAGCACGGGCACAGTGAGGCATGGGCACAGTGAGGCATGGGCACATAACCAATATTATTTATTGTTATCCCTCCTATTATTTTTATACAGTATGGGGTAGATCAGTATTTTGACTTGATTTGTGACTTGACCAAAATAAATGACTTGACTTGACTTGCTTGACTTCTAGCAGGGACTCGACTTGACTTGCTTGCTTTTCGTCACAGTAACTTGGGACTTGCTTGAGACTTGAAGGTTAAGACTTGAGACTTGCTTGTGACTTGCACATGTGTGACTTACTCCCATGTCTGCTTGGAGGCTAACGTCCTGATCGTATCCTTAGGAAAAGAACTTAAAAGTAAATGTTCGAGCTCCACACCGGCTGCTAGGACCGTGAGAGGGGACTATCCGGGTGAGCAAAACCCACTCAGGCTTGAGTGGCGATGAGGGTAATTAAGTGCCATGTGCCTGAACCTGCCTCCCTGTTGAACTCTTTCTATCTCCAATCTTTCCTGTCAAGTTGTGAGCAAGCAAAGTAAACTCTTTTATTGGGTTTAATACTTTTTGAACAATGGCCTTCTTAAAAGAGGGAGAGAATAGACTTTTCCCTACACTCTAGGGACGAGAACCAATGGAAAGAGGTAACTCGCTGCAGGACCCAAAACTATTAACACCGCTCACCCTCTACAAGATGGAAGATACTGGGCATGTGGCATGGTGTGTCCCACTCTGCAGGTGGAGGTAAGCAGGAGAGAGGGATTTGTGTGCTACATATGTAATAATAATTAATATCTATTCAGTATTAACATGCATTACTATTTTATTTGCATCCCATGCCATATGAAGTCCTAATTGGAAAATCTTGTGGAGTTTATTTATTTATTTGCTATCAAGTTCATATATTTATTGGATAGAGTTGGAATTAAATTTCATTGTCCTTATTAAATTTGGGTCTAGACATTTATTACCTATGAAGGACTAAAAGAAAATAATGATTTTGACTGTGAAGAGCCTGAAAAAATTGGAAATAATACAGTACATCAAATGTCAGTGAATTAAAGCACCAGAATATTTATTTTGATGGCGAAAATACATTCGTAAGTACATCAATACAAATATTCCCAATAAAAGATTAATTTATGTCAGGAACAGATATTTAAAGCTCAATAAATCTGCCTATATTTACTTTCTACAAACCAAACCTATCACATTTGTCACTATTTTAAATATGTCATAGGGGCTATGAGATGTTGAACCCTAGATATATATAACAAGTCTTCCAGGCATATATATATAAGATGGTGGCTTGGCCTATTCCCTTGTGCCAGGCTATAAAAGCAACTGTCGTAAATCCTACTTGATGCCAAGCATAAGAACATGGATTTTTTAGTGTACTCCTCTTTGTAAGGCACAAAACAAATATCACCAGTACAAAACCCTCAGTCGGTCTGATTGGGATGTAAATAAAGCTGTGTGTAAGTGACAAAGAGCTGTCTTAAAATGGTAAAGCATTTATTTCATGTTTGTCTAACCCTGAGTCGGGGATTGAACAATATTTACATTGCCATCGATTACACCGGCGAAACACACAAATGTTTTTATTTTTATTTAACTATTCATCTGAAATCTGAGATTCTTGGAGGAGTACAATTTGAAAAAAATAAATAAAAATTATTGCTTATCAGTAACAAAAGGCAATAACCTAAAAAAATTATAATAATATGTAAGTGCTGGAAAATAAGACAATGACTGAACTATTACAAACTGAATTTACTCCTGCAAACTAAAGCAGACCATCAACTTCTTTAACAATTTTATAATTTTTTTATATAATTTTTTTTTTATATATCATTTTTTTTATATATTTTTTTTAAATAATTTTTTATCTAATTATATATATAACCTCTTTAACAACTTTCCATAATTTCCCACCTCCCCCCTCTTGTTACACAATTGGACTTTTTTTTTTGCACAATTGGACATTCAATATTTTATTTTCCACTAAATACCTTTTTTATGGGACCCGGCCCATCAATTCCAGCTTTCTCACCTAAGTGAGAATGACATGCTCCATCCTGCCCAAAGCTTCCTGGGATAATCACATCACACATCCCAGGATATTGGAGATGATTTCCAGCACCCAATCTTTGGATGCAAGACAGCCAGCCCCCTGGTGACTTAAGAACTATAGACAGTGGCGAGCCAGAAGGCAGCAGGGGGGCATAAGGTTACACCTGAAAATGCTGGATTCCCTGAGCTTGTGAGTATATTTTTTAAGGGCAATCCAATAGTGAAGAGGGGATGAAAAAAAATGCCATGCCTGTAAAAGAGGAGTGTAAACATTTAAAGAGGAAGTAAACCCTATAAAAAAAACTGAAAAAAAAAACTTGCAAGACAAAGGCATAATGAGCTAGTATGCATAGCATTACTTACCTCAGATCGAAGCCCCCGCAGCGGTCCACGTCTCCCCCTCTGGCCTCCGACATTTCTCCTGGTGCTTACTTCCGGGTATTGCTGCGCCGGCGCTGTGATCGGCCGGAGACGCGATGACGTCACTCCCGCGCATGCGCGTGGGAGCCGCTGGTAACGGCACACGGACTGAAGCAACGGCACATACAGTAGGTGCCATTGCTTCAGTTTTCCCCAGTGCACATATGCTGATGACGGCACATGCAGGGGACAGGGGATATATCCTAAACCGTGCAGGTTTAGGAGATATCCTGGGTAGCTACAGGTAAGCCTTAATATAGGCTTACCTGTAGCATAAAGTGGTTATAAAGGGTTTACAACCACTTTAATTCTTTGGGGTTGAGTTACTAAAGGCAAATCGATGGTGCGCTTTTCAAGTGCAGTTGCACTCTGCAAGTGCAGTTGCTGCAGAACTTAATTAATGAGCAGAAGCTCTGCTAATTTCCACCATCCAATCATGTGCAAGCAAAAATGCACCTTTTTTATTTTCCTTGCACGTGATTGGGGCTTGAAAAAGCTCAGTACAGCTTATTTTTTTACTGAGCTAAAATACAGTCCATTTATTGTAATGTGCCTATGCACACAGGCGTGTAAGCAAGCGCCATGTATTCTTCAGTAAAAAAAATGGAAAAATCAGCATTTTTGGTCAGTAAATTACCCCTCATGCGCGCGAAATGCGCACATTTAACTATTAACATATTGAGAATGCTCTCGGTTTTGTCAGTTTCCCAGCAGACTTCAGAAGGTGATCCCTCTGCAAGGGAGAGACATTAATGGGCAGCGGGAAAGTAAACTCTCCTTTTACAGGCACCAATTTTTGGCCATTTTTTTTTCGCATCAGGGTTACTTTAAAGCTTTTTTCCAGTGGGAATGCAGCGGGGGAACACAGTTCCGGCACCTCCAGCACTGAATGTATGTAATGACAAGGGGTGCTGTGGTGTGCTAAAGGATCTATTGGTGCTGGCTGCTGGGGGATCTATTGTCACTGGAGGGGATCTATTTTTACCAGGGGGGTCTATTGTTGTTGGTGGGGGATCTATTGTTGCTGGAGGTGGGTCTTCTGTTGCTGGGGGTGTCAGTTATTGCTGGGAGAGATCTACTGTTGAGGGGAGGGGTCTATTGTTGCTAGCTGCTGGAAAGTCTATTGATTCTGGCTGGAGGGGGATCCATTTTTGCTGCCGGTGGTCTATTGTTGCTGGGGGAAGGGGGGGCATTTTGTTGCAGGCGTTTCTTTGTTGCTAGAGGAATCTATTGTTGCTGGGGTGGTCTCTTGTTGCTGGCTGCAACAAGAGACTGCTTTTCTTGTTCTCATTAACAAATTCCATACAAATTGTTTAGTACCACAAATGTTACTTGGTTCTATATTCTCTAAAGGGGGCAGATACTAGGAGGTGGGTCGGGGGGTGGATCCAAGGAACGATTCTCTGAGGTTGGTAGGGCACGGGAACAAGGGGAGACGCAGAAACGGGGAGTTCCTGTTCCTGCACCTATTCTCTGAGAAAAAAAGCCCTGCTTTAAAGTATCTTTCATGAGAAAAAGAAGGGTGTGTTATTCCTGATCTACCTTTGAAAAAACTAGTTGACTATGCTTACTCATTACATTCAATTATTTAGGACTTAAATAATTGAATGTAATGAGTAAGCATAGTCAACTAAAATGGTAGTAAACTCTGTTACACCACTTGTACCTACAGGTAAGCCTTTAATAAGGCTTATCTGTAGGTACTGTGAATATGTCCTAAACTTGCACGGTTTAGGAGATATTCAAACTGCATGCAGCCAATGAAATTACTGGCGCATGTGCTCTGAAGGTCCAGCTTACAGTGCCAGACCTTAGAGCCTGTGCCGTAAATGGCAGCTCCTGCACATATGCGAGTGAGTGATGTCATCGCGCCCCTGGCAACTCATGTAGCTGGAGGCCGTGAACCTGGAAGAAAGACGGGGGGAAGATGTCAGCCTTCCCAGCGGTGACATTGTGGTGCTGGAGGGCTTCATTCTAAGGTAAGTCTCTCATAATTCTCATAAATCATTCTAAGGTAAGTCTCTCAAAACAGTTAAAAAGGGAGGACAGACCATATTGGCCCCATAAAGAATGAGGAAGGACATCTGCTTACAAAGGATGGGGAAATGGCGAAGGTATTGCATTTATTCTTCTCCTTAGTCTTCACGAGGGAATCGGGGGCTTCAGTAGCCAAAGCTGCAGTGTTTATCCTTATGACACATCACAGGAAGCACCCTCATGGCTAACAGAGGACAGAATTAGAAATAGACTTAACCTTCCTAGCGGTATTCCCGAGTCTGGCTCGGGGTGAAGTTTCAGCACCAAAAGCGGTAACCCCGAGCCAGACTCGGGCTGCACCGCAGTGATCCAGGCAGGAGTTACTTACCTTGTCCCTGGATCCTGCGATGCTTCCCTGCTGTGTGATCGAGCTGTGTCCTCACTCGATTCACACAGTGACGAGTGCCGCCGAGCTCCGTTCCCTGCGACGTTACGACGCACGGGGACTAGGGATGAGCTTCGTGTTCGAGTCGAACATACATTCGACTCGAACATCGGCTGTTCGATCCTTCGACGAAGATCGAACGATTTGGGCCGTTCGCGCCAAATTCGAGTGACGCGAACGCCCCACAATGCACTACGCCATCGCAGTGTCATCCAGGCGCTGTGATTGGCCAAGCATGCACTGTGACCCCGCATGCTTGGCCAATCACAGCGCCGGCAGCGAGGAGAGCAATGATTGGCCACAGGCAGGATGCCTGTGGCCAATTATTGCTGAGGGGGTTTAGTACACGCCCCACACTATAATAGGCCGCCAGCGCGGCGGCCTTGTGTAGTGTGTTCCGGAGCAGGGAAAGAGAAGCATAGGCAGGGACAGTGTCATTTTTTTTCCTTTACTAATCCTGGATTCCTTGTGTTTAGGGACAAATAAGGATAGGTAGGGAGAGTGTCAGTGTGTTATTCTGTGCTAAACCTTGTTTGTAGGGACAGAGAGGTACAGTGAGGGAAAGTGCCAGTGTGCTATTCTGTGCTAAATCTTGTTTGTAGGGACAGAGTAGGACAGTGAGTGAAACTGACAGTGTGCTATTCTATTCTAAACCAATCTTGCTGAACCATATTTGAAATCCTTGAGTTTAGGGACAGAGAAGGACACTCGTGGAAACTATCAGTGTGCTATTCTGTGCTAAATCTTGTTTGTAGGGAGGGACAGAGTAGGACAGTGAGGGAAAGTGTCAGTGTGCTATTCTGTTCTAAACCAATTTTGCTGAACCATATTTGAAATCCTTGAGTTTAGGGACAGAGAAGGACACTCGTGGAAACTATCAGTGTGCTATTCTGTGCTAAATCTTGTTTGTAGGGACAGAGTAGGACAGTGAGGGAAAGTGTCAGTGTGCTATTCTGTTCTAAACCAATCTTGCTGAACCATATTTGAAATCCTTGAGTTTAGGGACAGAGAAGGACACTCGTGGAAACTATCAGTGTGCTATTCTGTGCTAAATCTTGTTTGTAGGGAGGGACAGAGTAGGACAGTGAGGGAAAGTGTCAGTGTGCTATTCTGTTCTAAACCAATTTTGCTGAACCATATTTGAAATCCTTGAGTTTAGGGACAGAGAAGGACACACGTGGAAACTATCAGTGTGCTATTCTGTGCTAAATCTTGTTTGTAGGGAGGGACAGAGTAGGACAGTGAGGGAAAGTGTCAGTGTGCTATTCTGTTCTAAACCAATTTTGCTGAACCATATTTGAAATCCTTGAGTTTAGGGACAGAGAAGGACACTCGTGGAAACTATCAGTGTGCTATTCTGTGCTAAATCTTGTTTGTAGGGACAGAGTAGGACAGTGAGGGAAAGTGTCAGTGTGCTATTCTGTTCTAAACCAATTTTGCTGAACCATATTTGAAATCCTTGAGTTTAGGGACAGAGAAGGACACTCATGGAAACTATCAGTGTGCTATTCTGTGCTAAATCTTGTTTGTAGGGAGGGACAGAGTAGGACAGTGAGGGAAAGTGTCAGTGTGCTATTCTGTTCTAAACCAATTTTGCTGAACCATATTTGAAATCCTTGAGTTTAGGGACAGAGAAGGACACTCGTGGAAACTATCAGTGTGCTATTCTGTGCTAAATCTTGTTTGTAGGGACAGAGTAGGACAGTGAGGGAAAGTGTCAGTGTGCTATTCTGTTCTAAACCAATCTTGCTGAACCATATTTGAAATCCTTGAGTTTAGGGACAGAGAAGGACACTCGTGGAAACTATCAGTGTGCTATTCTGTGCTAAATCTTGTTTGTAGGGACAGAGTAGGACAGTGAGGGAAACTGTCAGTGTGCTGTTCTGTGCTAAACCAATCTTGCTGAAGCATATTGCAAATCCTTGTGTTTAGGGACAGAGAAGGATAGGCAGGGGACAGTGTCAGTGTCATTGTTGCTAAGCCTCCTGCACAATATACACCTGAAGGTAGCCCTTATTGCTGTTTTTCCCATCTCCCTGCAGGCCATCCATTAAAATGTCTGGAAGGCAAACAAGGAGAGGCAGACAGTCAGAAGGCAAAAAAAGAGGGCAAGCAGGCTCTGTGTCTGGGGGCAACAGTGCTGGTCGTGGACGCGGTGCATTGTCATCAGCACATGGCCATGGGACACGCTTGTCCTTCTTTTCGGCAGCTGGACATGTTGAGCCACATCATGCCGAAGACTTGGTAGAGTGGATGACCAAGCCCACCTCATCCTCCTCATCCTCTCTCACCCAGGCTCAGGGTACTGGCAAAGCAGCTTCCAAAGCGTCCTCTTCTCTGGTATCATTATCTTCATTAGTCAATCCTTCCCTAGACCCACCATGTCCTCCTCCTGAGGAGTCCCCCGAACTGTTTGAGCACAGTGTTGGGTACATGCTCCAGGAGGATGCCCAGCGTTTCGAAGGATCTGATGATGATACCCAGCTAGAGGAAGGCAGTAGCGTGAGAGCAGAGAGAGGGGATGCTCAAGAAGGACACCAATCTGGCAGTCATGCTCCAGCAGCTGCAGCATACTGCCAGATTGGCTCCAGTGATGAGGAGGGAGGGGATGATGAGGTCACTGACTCCACGTGGGTGCCTAATAGGAGAGAGGAGGAGGAGGAGGATGAGGAGGAGGCACATCTCCAACGAGGCAGGATGGCCTTGAGTGGCCAGCGTATGGGCAGCACACCGACGGAATCACACCGCAGAGCTCCGCCTGTGCAGGGCGCTGCCTCTGCCCGTCATTCAAAAAGTTCTTTGGTGTGGGCCTTTTTTGAGGCGAGTGCATCAGATCGCACAGCTGCTGTTTGCAACATATGTCTCAAGCGTATATCGCGTGGCCAAAACATCAGCCGCTTGGGCACCACATGCTTGATCAGACATATGTTGACCTGCCATGCAGCTCGTTGGCAAGCCTACCTTAAAGACCCACACCAAAGAACAAAGCTGACCTCTTCTTGCACCGCATCAGCTGGGATCTCCAACCCCACTATACCTTCAGTCCTCTCTGAAACCTGCTCTGAGAGGAATGAAGGTGTAGAATTAGGTGTGTCACAGCCAAGTACTTGCGGGCACTCTGCTAGCAGTACACCAACGTCCGATTCTAGCAGGCAAATTTCCCTGCCCCAGCTGCTGGACCGTCGAAAGAAGTTCACTCCCAGCCATCCACATGCCCAGCGGTTGAATGCTAGCTTGGCTAAATTGCTAGCGCTTCAACTGCTGCCTTTTCAGTTGGTAGACTCGGCCCCCTTCCGTGAGTTTGTGCAATGTGCGGTTCCTCAGTGGCAGGTTCCCAAACGCCACTTTTTCGCACGGAAGGCGATTCCGGCTCTCTACAGGCATGTGGAAGGCAATGTCTTGGCCTCGCTGGACAGGGCGGTCAGCGGTAAGGTGCATATTACCGCTGACTCATGGTCCAGCAGGCATGGACAGGGGCGTTACCTTTCTTTCACGGCCCATTGGGTCACTCTTTTGGCAGCTGGGAAGGATGCAGGACAAGGTGCAGTAGTGTTGGAGGTTGTTCCACCGCCACGCCTCCAAAATGCTACTACTGGTTGTGACACACCTCTCTCCTCCACCCCCTCCTCTTCTTCTTCCTCCATGGCCTCTTCCTGTGGTTTGTCCTCGGAACCAGCGGTGCTCCGTAGGCGTTCAAGGGGCTACGCAAGTACGCAGGCAAAAAGATGCCATGCCGTGCTTGCGCTGGTGTGTTTGGGGGACAGGAGCCACACTGGGGCAGAGGTCCTGTCTGCTCTGCAGGGGCAGGCCGAGAGGTGGTTGACGCCACGCCAGCTTAAGCCAGGAATGGTGGTTTGCGACAATGGCACCAACCTCCTCTCCGCCCTCCGACAGGGACAACTGGCCCATGTGCCCTGTATGGCTCACGTCCTTAACCTGGTGGTGCAGCGGTTCTTGGGCAGGTACCCGGGCTTACAGGATGTCCTGAGGCAGGCCAGGAAAGTCTGTGTGCATTTCCGCAGATCTTATAATGCCAGTGCTCGCCTGGCTGAGCTGCAAAAGGAGTTGAACCTGCCCAAGAACCGCCTTATATGTGACATGCCCACCAGGTGGAACTCAACGTTGGCCATGCTGCAGCGGCTGCACACGCAGCAGAGGGCCATCAATGAGTACCTGTGCGACTACGGCACCAGGACAGGGTCAGGGGAGCTCGGGTTTTTTTCACCACGCCAGTGGGGCTTGATCAGGGATGCATGCACTGTCCTGGCACCATTTGAGGAGGCCACGAGGATGGTGAGCAGTGACAGTGCATGCATCAGTGACACTGTACCTCTTGTCCACCTGTTGGAGCACACGCTGCGTGGAATAATGGACAGGGCACTTGAGGCAGAACATAGGTAGGAAGAGGAGGACTTCCTTGCCTCTCAAGGCCCCCTTTACCCAGACAGTGTTCCTTCTGTCCCACCCATCGCACAGGAAGAGGAGGAGGAGGAGGAGGATTGTGTCAGCATGGAGGTGGAGGCTGGCACTCAGCATCATCAGCAGCAGTCTTTTAGGGATGATTTACAGTCCCAAGAAACCAGTGGACTTGTACGTGGCTGGGAGGAGGTGGCTGCGGATCATGTCGTCCTTAGTGACCCAGAGGACTCCGGATTGAATGCCTCAGCTAACCTACGCTGCATGGCCTCCCTGATCCTGCAAAGTCTGCGGAAGGATCCTCGTATTCTTCGGATCAAGGAGAGGGACCATTACTGGCTGGCCACTCTCCTTGATCCACGGTACAAGGGTAAGGTTGCGGACCTTATGTTACCGTCGCAGAGGGAGCAGAGGATGAGACAACTCCGGGAGGCCTTGCAGAAAGGTCTGTGCAACGAGTTCCCAGAGACTGGGAGGTTACAAACTCCTGGTCCTGGACAACGAGTTGCTGAGGCTTCGGGCAGTCAAAGAAGGAGCGGTGGGGAAGGTGGCCGTCTGACCGATGCGTTCAGACAATTCTTTAGTTCGCAGCCCCAAAGTATGATCGGTTCCAGCAACCATCGCCAGCGCCTGATATACATGGTGCAGGAATACCTAGGGGCAAGGTCAGACTTGGACACCTTCCCCACCGAAAATCCTCTGGCTTACTGGGTCTTTGAGGATGGATCACTGGCCAGAGCTTGCACAGTATGCAATTGAGCTACTGGCCTGTCCTGCATCCAGCGTTCTTTCAGAACGCACATTCAGTGCTGCTGGAGGATTTGTCACGGATCACAGGGTGCGCCTGTCCACCGACTCGGTTGATCGACTGACTTTCATCAAGATGAACCAGTCTTGGATCACCACCAGCTACCACACACCTGATGCTGATATAACAGACTAATTGATTTTAAAATGTCACATCCCTTCAAGACTGATGCTGATGCTGAGTTCCTGTGCTGTTATGTTGACTAGCTATCCTCCTCCTCCTCCTCAATGATCCGATTAATGATGATAGCTTGGAAGATCATTTTGGTTTATGGGTGCCGCCACCAGTGGCTAAGGCCCAATTTTTCAGCCCCTGTTTAACAGGGGCTGTAATTACAATTTTTGATGCAATACTTTGCAACAGGCCTCATTGCTGTGCTCCAAGTACAGTATCTGTGAGGGGTTGCAGTGTTGTGCCACCAGTGCCTAAGGCCCAATTTTTCAGCCCCTGTTTAACAGGGGCGTGTAATTACAATTTTTGATGCAATACTTTGCAACAGGCCTCATTGCTGTGTTCCAAGTACAGTATCTGTGAGGTGTTGCAGTGTTGTGCCACCAGTGCCTAAGGCCCAATTTTTCAGCCCCTGTTCAACAGGGGCATGCAATTATAATTATTGATCTAATAATTCACAGCAGGGCCCATTGCTGCGCCCACCAAGAGTAACTGTCAGGCCTTACAGTGTTGTGGCACCAGCACCACCATCACCACCACCACCACCACCAAAGGCCCAATTTTTCAGCCCCTGTTCAACAGGGGCATGCAATTATAATTATTGATCGAATAATTCACAGCAGGGCCCATTGCTGCGCCCACCAAGAGTAACTGTCAGGCCTTACAGTGTTGTGGCACCAGCACCACCATCACCACCACCACCACCACCACCACCACCAAAGGCCCAATTTTTCAGCCCCTATTCAACAGGGGCATGCAATTATAATTATTGATCTAATAATTCACAGCAGGGCCCATTGCTGCGCCCACCAAGAGTAACTGTCAGGCCTTACAGTGTTGTGGCACCAGCACCACCATCAAAGGCCCAATTTTTACTACCACTGATCAACAATTATATGTTATTACAATTCCTGATATAATAGTTGACAGCAGGGCATTCCAGCACCCACCAAGAATAACTGTGAGTGCTTTCAGTGTTGTGCCAACACCAACACCTAAGGGGCCAATTTCTGCAGAGTATATACGGCAGGTCCCTACTTTCAAACATCCAACTTACAAACGACTACTACTTGCAAACGGAAGAAGACAACAGGAAGTGAGAGGAAATCTACCCCTTGGAAGGAAAATTCTCTCCTGTAAGAATTAATATGGGAGAAAAATGTCTCCTCTCTACTGATGCTTTATCACCAATCCTTGTTTCAATAAAAACACCACATTTCAAAAACAGTTGTCATTGGGACGCAAAGTGAGGTGAAATGCTCTGAACAGGGGCACAGACAGCAAAAAAAATGTGACAGGGGTGATAACCGTTCCCTATGTTTCCAAAAAGCTAAAAAAAAGGAATTTTGCATGGAGCTACACTTAAACAATGCAGCTGTTCAAAATTACAAACAGATTCTACATAAGAACAAACCTACAGTCCCTGTCTTGTATGCACCGCCTGTATACGGCTGTTCAGAGTATATAGGGCCTTTTTTATTTTGTGTGCGGGGTTCCCCTTAATATCCATACAAGACCCAAAGGGGCTGGTAATGGGCTGGGGTGGGGGGGGGGGGGGGGGGGTTGATGGGGTAGCTATGCCATTTTTCCTAAAGATTTTCATCCATATTACCGGGACCAGACATTGCATTAAAGCCGCAAGCAGTTTTAAATGGCTTTTTTTCCTTTAGAAATGTTATTTTGTGCAGGGACAGTTCTAAACACGGGAAACACGTGGCACTTCACAGGCATACTTTAGACACCCCCCAGGTACAATATTTAAAGGAATATTTGACTTTTTTTTTTCACTTTATGCATCATTAAAATGACTGCTCACGGAAAACGTCCGTTTTTAAAACTTCTTTTTGCATTGATACATGTCCCCTGGTGCAGAACCCGGGTTCCCAAACTCTGTTTCGGACAATAACATGGATAATAGTCGTTATAATTAGCACTTTAGAATCCGAACGTTCGCATCCATTGTATTTAATAGGGTTCTAATGTTCGTGCGAACTTTCGGTCCGTTCGCGGGTTCTGGTGCGAACCGAACCCGGGGGTGTTCGGCTCATCACTAACGGGAACGGAGATCGGCGCCAAATTCAAAAAAGTTAAAACACACAGTACACATACAGTATACATACAGTATACTGTAATCTTACAGATTCTTACAGATTACAGTACTGTATAAAATAATTACACACCCCCATTGTCCCTAGTGGTCTGTCCAGTGTCCTGCATGCACTTTTATATAATAAAAACTGTTCTTTCTGCCTGGAAACTGGAGATTGTCCATAGCAACCAAAAAGTGTCCCTTTATGTCAAAAGTGGTTTTAGACCAGCTAGAAAACAGCGATAATAAATTAGAATCACTTGCAGAATTAAGCGATAGCGATTTGTGGGGAAATTCGTCATCAAACACTGAAAAACACTTTTATTATTATTATATTATTATTTGTTATAATTATTTTATAGTTATTTATTATATTCTAATTTATGATTTTGTTTTTTGAACTTTATCATACCCGGGATGTCTACTAGACTCTGGTTTGGACAGATTTAAGTGAGTTATTCTTAAGAATTACAGGCCTGCAATATAAAACGCCAAATTTCCATGCAGAATAATGGTACCGCTTTCAGCACCTAAAATCTGCCAGAATCATACCGCCAGGGAGGTTAACAAACTTAACATTAATAAATCACCGGGACCAGATGGCTTGCACCCAAGGGTACTTAGAGAACTCAGTCAAGTAATTGCCAGACCATTGTTCCTAATTTTTACTGACAGTCTACTGACTGGAATGGTACCAGCTGATTGGAGAAAAGCTAATGTAGCACCAATATTTAAAAAAGGGACAAAATATGAGGAGGTGAGCTGCCATCTAGATAAAGGAAGGCCCGTAGATGTGGTATATATGGATTTTGCAAAAGCATTTGACACAGTTCCCCATAAACGTTTACTCTACAAAATAAGGTCCGTTGGCATGGATCATAGGGTGAGTACGTGGATTGAAAACTGGCTGCATGGGTGAGTTCAGAGGGTGGTGATAAATGGGGAGTACTTGGAATGGACAGGGGTGGGTAGTGGGGTCCCCCAGGGTTCTGTGCTGGGACCAATCCTATTTAATTTGTTCATAAACGACCTGGAGGATGGGGTAAACAGCTCAATCTCTGTATTTGCGGACGATACTAAGCTAAGCAGGGCAATAACTTCTCCGCAGGATGTGGAAACCTTGCAAGAAGATCTGAACAAAATAATGGGGTGGGCAACTACATGGCAGATGAGGTTTAATGTAGAAAAATGTAAAATAATGCGTTTGGGTGGCAAAAATATGAATTCAATCTACTCACTAGGGGGTGAACCTCTGGGGGAATCTAGGATGGAAAAGGACCTGGGGTCCTAGTAGATGATAGGCTCAGCAATGGCATGCAATGCCAAGCTGCTGCTAACAAAGAAAACAGAATATTGGCATGCATTAAAAAGGGGATTAACTCCAGAGATAAAACTATAATTCTCCCACTCTACAAGACTCTGGTCCGGCTGCACCTGGAGTATGCTGTCCAGTTCTGGAACCAGTCCTCAGGAAGGATGTACTGGAAATAGAGCGAGTACAAAGAAGGGCAACAAAGCTAATAAAGGGTCTGGAGGATATTAGTTATGAAGAAAGGTTGCGAGCACTGAACTTATTCTCTCTGGAGAAGAGACGCTTGAGAGGGGATATGATTTCAGTTACAAATACCGTACTGGTGACCCCACAATAGGGGTAAAACTTTTTTGAGGAAGGGAGTTTAATAAGACACATGGCCACTCATTAAAATTAGAAGAAAAGAGGTTTAACCTTAAACTGCGCAGAGGGTTCTTTACTGTAGGAGCTGCAAGGGTGTCAGGAAAGGCTTCACCCGCTGGTGGTGCGGTTGGTCCTTTGGACTGCAGTACTAGTGTCCTCTTGCAGCCAATATCTTTGTTGGAGGATCTCACCTGCTGGTGGTAATGCATGATCCATGGACTGTAGTACCGGCGTCCACCAGCGGGTGTATTCCGGAAGTGTGGGACAGGCAGCACTTCCTGCGGTCAGCTGTGACCTGAAGCCTGATTACAAGACTTCCTTTAAATACCCGGCAAGTACAAACACTCCTTACCCTGGTATCTCTCTCCTGGACCTAGGACCTGTGATATGGACTTTGAGTCTGCATCCTGCCTGACCCGATCTGACCTGATCCCTACCTTGAGCCCATCCTGCATCTGTTCCTCCTGTCTCCTGATTTCCACGGTCCCCTGTCCTCCTGTTACCTGGATACCTTGGATCCCTGCTCTGCAGCCAATCCATCCGTCCCCTCCCTGTTCCTGTTTGATTCCCATCCATACCCATCTGCTTCGATCCCCTTGTGTATGACCTCAGCCTGGCCTTCACTACGATTCCGGTATTCCCCCTTATTGTATATATTTTCTTTAAGTCACTGTTATTTGGTTTGGTTACTGCACTGTGTTCTGTTGGAGGTGTTTATTTGTCTGTTTACTTCCCTTAATAAATTGTTACACTTTCACCTATACCTGTTTGGTCTCCTCTGTGCAGTCACACAGTCTGGTTTGCTAGCATTTTATGACAGTATGCCAGGGCCATCCCTAAACCAGACGTGGCGGCATTGAGGGACCATCCTGGTTTGTTAGACCCGGTTGAGATGGATAGTAACAAAGTCATTTATTATTCTCTGCTGGCAGCAGTGGATGACGAATATTGTCGTCAGATTCTAAAAGATTGGACCAGTGACCAGCTGATAGAAATCATCCGAACAGCTTATTCCCTAGTGGGGCAGGGTTATATATCTTTTGAGGATATCCAGCCGTTAGTTCGGTTATGTGAAAAGCCAGCCCTGTCATCTATTCCCGATGGGAGTGACGATTTTTCACCCCCTTTCAGTTTTGACCAGGTTGAATCCTTAGTGTGGTTGTTAGCGGATGATCCAGCCTATTTTTGGGAACATTATTCCTCCTGTTTACAGCAGGTGTTGTCTGATTACATCCATTCAGTGCAATCCCTGGTCGGACAGGCTGTGTGTGAGACAGTTTTTGCTCAACCTGTGCTACAGGCATGGTCAGATCTCCTGCACTTAGCCAAGCCTCAACGTTCCATCCCTGCCATTAATCACCTGCCTCCCCAAGAATGTATCCGCCCATCGCCTATGGCAACCCCAGCTTCAGCCCAGTTTGCTCAACCCCCCGCCAAATATTACTACCCAGTCTCCACCTGTTGCACCTACCCTGCCTTCAATCCACCTGCTTCTTCCCTCCTACCTGTAGCCAATCCACAAGAACTTCCTCCAGCCACTGTCCCCGTATCTCTGCCACATTCTAGTCCTTCTACTTACTCGATTCCATCTTTTTCATACATTCCCCCCGTTATTTGCAAACCTGCAGTGACTGAGTCTAAGAAGAAGCGGAAGTACTTCCCCACCCACACAATCCAACCAGTAACCCAACCTACCTCCACACCCACCAACCTGCTCCAGCCTGCGTTCAGGCCAGTAGAACTTGATGACCCACCTAAATCTGACGTCCCCATGCCTTTTACCCAGTCTGACGCCCCAGTGCCCTTTACCCAGCCTGAAGTTCCTGTGCCAGCTTGCCGGCCTGAAGTCCCTGTGCCCGTCTGCCGGCCTGAGGTTCCTGTGCCAGTCTGTCAGCCTGAGGTTCCTGTGCCAGTTTGCCAGCCTGAAGTTCCTGTACCAGTCTGCCAGCCTGAAGTTCCTGTACCAGTCTGCCAGCCTGAAGTTCCTGTGCCAGTCTGCCAGCCTGAAGTTCCTGTGCCAGTCTGCTGGCCTGAGGCTCCTGAGCTGGTCTGCCAGCCTGAGGCTCCTTTGCCAGTCTGCCAGCCTGAGGTTCCCGTGCCAGCCTGAGGTTCCCGTGCCAGTCTGTCAGCCTGAGGTTCCTGTACCAGCCTGCCAACCTGAAGTTCCTGTACCAGCCTGCCAGCCTGAAGTTCCTGTACCAGCCTGCCAGCCTGAAGTTCCTGTACCAGTCTGCCAGCCTGAAGTTCCCGTGCCGGTCTGATGGCCTGAGGTTCCTGTGCCAGTCTGCCAGCCTGAGGTTCCTGTGCCAGTCTGCCAGCCTGAGGCTCCTGTGCCAGTCTGCCAGCCTGAGGCTCCTGAGCTGGTCTGCCAGCCTGAAGTTCCTGTACCAGCCTGCCAGCCTGAAGTTCCTGTGCCAGCCTGAAGTTCCTGTGCCAGCCTGCCAGCCTGAAGTTCCTGTGCCAGCCTGCCAGCCTGAAGTTCCTGTTCCAGCCTGCCAGCTGGAGGTTCCTGTGCCAGCCTGCCAGCTGGAGGTTCCTGTGCCAGTCTGCCAGCCTGAAGTTCCTGTGCCAGTCTGAGGTGCCTGTGCCAGTTTGCCAGCCTGAAGTTCCTGAGCCAGTGTTCCAGCCTGATGTTCCGGTGCCTACCTTCCAACCAGGAGTCCTGATGCCTGTGTCCTCGCCTGAAGATTCGGTGCCCGTTTCCCGGCCTGAGGTTGTGGTGCCCGTTTCCCGGCCTGAGGTTGTGGTGCCCATTTCCCGGCTTGAGGTTGTGGTGCCCGTTTCCCGGCTTGAGGTTGTAGTGCCCGTTTCCCGGCTTGAGGTTGTGGTGCCTGTTTCCCGGCTTGAGGTTGCGGTGCCCGTTTCCCCGCTTGAGGTTGCGGTGCCCATTTCCCGGCCTGAAGTTATGATGCCCGTTTCCCAGCCTGAGGAGACTGCTGCCCTGCCTGGTGTGCCCCTGTCTGCTGTCCAGCTTGATGTGATTGTCTCCTGCCCGGATGTGCCTGCTTCCCAGTTGGATGTGCCTACTTCCTGCCTGGATGTGACCTTGCCTGTTTCCCAGCTTGTTGCCATGAACTTCCCCCAGCAACAGCTAGTTGGAACGTCCGGAGGCCGCTCCTTTGAGGGGGGGTACTGTCAGGAAAGGCTTCACCCGCTGGTGGTGCTGTTGGTCCTTTGGACTGCAGTACTAGTGTCTGCCAGCATGATCCATGGACTGTAGTACCGGCATCCACCAGCGGGTGTATTCCGGCAGTGTGGGACAGGCAGCACTTCCTGCGGTCAGCTGTGACCTGAAGCCTGATTACAAGACTTCTTTTAAATACCCGGCAAGTACAAACACTCCTTGCCCTGGTATCTCTCTCCTGGACCTAGGACTTGTGATCTGGACTTTGAGCCTGCATCCTGCCTGACCCGATCCGACCTGATCCCTACCTTGAGCCCATCCTGCATCTGTCCCTCCTGTCTCCTGATTTCCACGATCCCCTATCCTCCTGTTACCTGGATACCTTGGATCCCTGCTCTGCAGCCAATCCAGCCGTCCCCTCCCTGTTCCTGTTTGATTCCCATCCGTACCCATCTGCTTCGATCCCCTTGTGTATGACCTCAGCCTGGCCTTCACTACGATTCCGGTATTCCCCCTTATTGTATATATTTTCTTTAAGTCACTGTTATTTGGTTTGGTTACTGCACTGTGTTCTGTTGGAGGTGTTTATTTGTCTGTTTACTTCCCTTAATAAATTGTTACACTTTCACCTACACCTGTTTGGTCTCCTCTGTGCAGTCTCACAGTCTGGTTTGCTAGCATTTTATGACAAAGGGAATTCCCTTCCACAGGTGGTGGTCTCAGCGGGGAGCATCGATAGTTAAAAAAAAAAAACTATTAGATAAGCACCAGAACGACTGCAAAATACAGGTATATACAATGTAATACTGAAATATAATCACACACATAGTTTGGACTTGTGTCTTTTTTCAACCTCACCTACAATGTAACTATATAATGTGCTAGTATGCCATGCATACTAGCACATTATAACATTGCCTTGCAGGGACTTTTTTTTTTTTTTTAACCACCTGCGGTTTACTACCACTTTAAAACAGAAGTATGGTCAAGTTTTTTTGGTCATACTTCTCTGGTGGGTCAAAGGAGTGCACTTACTTTTGTTATCCTGTGACCCAGAGTCAGAATATTGCTGTTGAGGAAGTGCTGCTCAAGGCACAGGAAGGACATATGCCCGTTCCCACATTGGCTTGGGGTACCAGTGAGCGCTGCAGGAGCAGAGCAGAGAGCAGAGCATTCAGGGATCATGTGATTGTTTCATTCTTGATCTTAGAACTAGGGATGAGCTTCGAGTTCGAGTCAAACTCATGTTCGACTCGAACATTGCCTGTTCGCATGTTCGCCGAATAGCGAACAATTTGTGGTGTTCGCGGCAAATTTGAAAAGCCGCAGAACACCCTGTAAAAGTCTTTGGGAGAAATCTAAAGTGCTAATTTTAAAGGCTTATATGCAAGTTATTGTCATAAAAAGTGTTTGGGGACCCGGGTCCTGCCCCAGGGGACATGTATCAATGCAAAAAAAAGTTTTAAAAACTACAGTTTTTTTCGGGAGCAGTGATTATAATAATGCTTAAAGTGAAACAATAAAAGTGAAATATTCCTTTAAATTTCGTACCTGGGGGGGGGGGTGTATAGTATGCCTGTAAAGCAGTGCTTGTTTCCTGTGCTTAGAACTGTCCCTGCACAAAGTGTCATTTCTGAAGGAAAAAAAGCCATTTAAAAGCACTCGCGGCTATAATGAATTGTCGGATCCTGGCAATACAGAGAAAAGTCATTGATAAAAAAAAAAGTGGGGGTCCCCCCAAATTTAATTACCAGGCCCTTTAGGTCTGGTATGAATATTAAGGGGAACCCTGCGTCAATTATTTTTTTTTTCATTATGTGGGGTTCCCCACAAATATCCATACTAGACCCTTCAGGTCTGGTATGGATTTTAAGGGGAACTCCACCCCAAATTAAAAAAAAAATGGTGTGGATTTCCCCCAAAAATCCATACCATACCAGACCCTTTATCTGAGCACGCAACCTGGCAGGCCGCAGGAAAAGAGGGGGGGATGAGAGAGCGGACCCCCCCTCCTGAACCGTACCAGGCCACATGCCCTCAACATGGGGAGAGCACGGGAAACAAGCGCTGCTTTACAGGCATACTCTACACTCCCCCCCCCCCAGGTATGAAATTTAAAGGAATATTTCACTTCTATTGTTTCACTTTAAGCATTATTAAAATAACTGCTCCCAAAAAAACTGCAGTTTTTCAAACTTTTTTTTGCATTGATACATGTCCCCTGGGACAGGACACGGGTCCTCAAACCCTTTTTAGGACAATAACTTGCATATTAGCCTTAATAATTAGCACTTTTATAGGGTATTTAATAGGGTTCTAAAGTTAGCGCAAACTTTAGGTCTGTTTGCAGGTTCTGGTGCAAACCGAACAGTAGGGTGTTCGGCTCATCCCTACTTAGAACCAATGTGGGACATTAGAAAAAAATGGGAGAAAGTTGAAGGATCAAAGGTCCTCAACAAAAGAATTCTTCAACAAGGCTCAACTGGTTATACAGACTTTAGGTGAGTAAACCACAATTAATAAAGTAGAAAAAATCATTGATTTATTTAATTAGTTTTAAACAAAACACAACATCAAGAACACCTGATTAAAATGAGACTAGTCAACAAAAACACTAAACAAGGATGGCCACCCGATCGACCATACACACCGCATTCATTCATCCGCTATTGATCTTAATAGTAATACTGGTATTGAAAATATCAAAATGTTCATCAATATCAATTTGATAGTCCTGGTAAATGGAAACAAATCGATACTAATAGTGGTTCCAAGAGTGTGGTTACCGGATTGGTCTGTTTGGTGAATCAAAAAAGTGGGCCGGCTAATGTTCACGCATATTTACTGGGTGACAAATTGATGACTTGGCTGGACATAGTGTACACAGGAGCATGCTATAAGGGTAGTGCTTGATGCTGAAATCACAATCTTACAGCTCACCTTCGGTGTCTTCACTGGGTCACTCAGTCACTCAGCCGTCCAGATGAATGTTTTTTCAATGTGGGACATTACACTGATGCTGCAGCATAGAGGTGAGTATATATGTTTGTTTTACTCATAATCTCATACTTCTTTAAACACCCAGTATAAAGCCTCGTACACACGGTCGGACTTCCATCGGACTTTTCCGTGTTTTTTTGTCCGAACGGAGTTGACTGGGAACACCCATAGCATACACATGCTCGGACTTTTCTGCAAACTTTCTTAAAACTTCTTACAACATCGCGTGTTTTTTCTGCTCTTTTCTGATCTTTACTGCCACCCTTTGGTCAACTTCTGCTATTGTTGGTCCGATGGTTATCTGTACACGGTCGGACTTTGCTCCATCTGACTTTTGTTGGGCAAAAGTTTGTCCGTTTGCAGACCCAACTTTTGTCTGATGAAAACCAAAACCAAACGAAAAAAGTTTGTCCGATGGAGCGTACACACGGTCGGATTGTTGGTCCAACTTGCTTAAAACGAAGTTTGTTGGGCAAAAGTCCGACCGTGTGTACGGGCCTTAAGAAAGCAAATCAGAAAAGTCAGAAGAAAGACAGACTTCCTTATCTGCATACTTGTTTTGCGTCAGTGATTCAAATAACTGAAACAACTGAGCCAGCATGACAGCCAGGCAATTAGCAATTTCAGAAGAATAGTCCAGCTATGGGCAGCCTATGTATTTAAATAAGCACAGGCTTCCTTTAAAAGGACAGTCAACTATGAAATGTGTTATGGGTTGTCATTAACAAACATTAACATTAACAATTTTTTGCCAATGAGAAAAAAAAAAACCCATAAGGGATTCAATAACTTTATTGCACTGCAGAAACGCACAGTCAATTTTACCAAATGCTACGTGGGTTAACGCATGGTTTATTGCATAAACCATGGGGATATTGGTTTTATATAGAACCCCAATGCATCACTACAGAAGTAGACACTGCCCCAGTACTGCAGCATATCATGCAATGTATCATGGCGCAATCCATTTAAAAGAAGGGTTATAACTGTTTTTTCATGAATGGTCAGCCTTAAATGACACCCACTTCCAAACACCAATGTTTAAGCTGAACACTTGGAGTTATAAAAGGCACACATAATTGCAGGTCTGTGTTCATTAATACGTCAATAGATTTATTTTTAAACGCAAGCAATCTACTTGAATTTGACCTGGTATCTGATTCTTGGTGTTCCTGTACTGCAGGGCTAGACTGTGAGAAGAAGAAGAGTTTTAAAGGAAGAGAAAGCAGAGTGACACAGAGCTCATCACTTTGCTGCTTTTCCTTTCTCTGTCCAGAACCAGGCTGGGGTGGAGTCCGGATGACTTGATCTCAGAGGAAGTGGGTTAAATGATACTGGCCATCAGACCAAGCACATGTAGTGGCAGAAAAAAAAAAATCCTGCAGGGGAAATCTCTGTATTGAAGGTGAATATTGATGCAAAATTTGGTTTTGTTATTTCATCTTTTTTTCTTTTGTATCTTGTTATATTTGGCTGGAGTTCTGGTTTAAGTGTGTGTTAATAAGGGAGCATTACAGTCAACCTGCCCCAGATAGGTCCCCATTAAAATCTTGCTTTATGGGCCCCGTGATCTTCAGTTATGTCCCTTACTGGAAATATTTCCTCTTACTTCTCGTGTGGTCATCGGATATAGGAAGTGAACAGAAATTTCTACAATAAAGAAAAAGTAATAAAAAAAAACTGAAAGAGGCTTTACCCCTTTCTCATTGTACTCTGCTTCTAAACACTAGAAATATAGAAATGAAAAAGAAAGATGGCAGAAAAAAGGACCATCGAGTCTACAACATTTATTTATTTATATTTATTTTTATTTTTACTTTTTTTGCATGAGTATACAGTAGATAGGGAGCAATACTGGAGTTCCACGTAATGTTGAATATACTCTAATAACTCTGGGCCTACTTTTGGTATGATTAGTATTTGGGACTGCATTATTAAGTTAAAGTGGATGTAAACCCACTCTCATCCTTTCTAAACTACTGCCATAGTGCTGATCTATAAGGATATTGATGCCTCCTGCATGTATCCTTATCTGTCAAATGTCTCCCCTCTGTCTGTTATAAGAACTGAAAAACTGCAGATTCTGTGGGTGGATCTGTTGTCTGGAGCTTGGTGGGTGGAGTCGTGATGTCAGTAGACTCCCCGCCCACATCTACACTCCCCTTGTCAACATGCATTTTCTCCTGTGTATTCCTTCTGCTATGATCACTAACATCCAGTCAAAATCCAGAAAAGTAACCACATGACTTCAGAAAAGGAGTGGGGGTGGGAATTAAAAAATAATGCCTGTCTAAAGCTAGTGCATGAGATATGTAAATAACCTGTCACTCAAAGCAAGAGGGCAGAACGGACAAAGGTAACTCTGTTTGTCCGTTTTATCTCACTGAACAATAAAAGAGGATTGCTCAGAGCTGGATTAACTCTTTGTGGCAAGACCTGGCACAAATTATAGGAAATCTTATACTCTACATTGTGACAGCAAAAAAAAAAAAAAAAACATTTCAGGTTTACATCCACTTTAAGACAAATAGTCTCCTATTTAATACTAACAGGGCACAATTTACACATTAAGCTAATGCGGTTAACACACAGCATATGCCCTGCACATAACTGCACTGATATGAATAGAGTGTACATGGCCTAAAGTCACAGAACAGCTGGACAAAAAATCTTCAGTGTTAAGGTATGTCATAAATGACACTTTTATGTCTAGACAATAAAAGAGGGGCAATTACCAGATCTTGAGTTAGTAGTTTAATAAGAAAAAACATTAAAAAAATGGTGCATTATCCCAGCTCAATAGAACTGTGTTCACGGATAACGCCCAACAAGGTCAGGATCAGCATCAATATGTTGTTTTGCCTGTGTTATTTTGTTAAATGATCAGGTTTTTGTAGTAAATATTGGTTTTGCTCCATAGGTGCATGACGTATAAGCAAAGGATGGTTAAGTCCCTAGTGGCTGAGTCTGGGACTGGGTCACCCAGCACATTTGCCTCATGTATATGAGTGTGTAGAAGATCTTTTATGTCCCCAGCAATCATTTACTTTTCAAGTATTTTCTTTCCAGAGCAGATTTGAAAGTGGAAAGAAAAATGACAGAAATATTGATGTCTAGTGTTTCTGTCCTCACAGAGACTTCCTGTGTTCCATGTTATGACTAATCTAAAGCCTCATTAACACAGAATGATTTAAAAAATGTTGGCAATACATGAATGATGACATAATGTCAAGCATGGTGCCGTTTTATCATTGTGCTCACAGTGACAGATCCCAACGTTTATCTAAAAAAAGCCTTCTTGAAACTATGGACCATACTCTTAAGCCCTGTACACACGATCGGATTTCCTATGGATTTTAAACCAATGGATTTTTCCATCGGTAATCCGATGAAGCTGACTTCCATCAGTCTTGCCTACACACCATCAGTCAAAAATCCGACCGTCCCAAACGCCGTGATGTAAAACAATCCGACAAGCCGAGAAAAATGAAGTTCAATGCTTCTGAGCATGCGTCGACTTGATTCTGAGCATGCGTGGGTTTTTTGTCCGATGGAGTTCCACACGGACGATCGGAATTTGCTATCGTTTTTTTTCCCATCGGATAAATTTAAAACATGTTCTATTTTTTCTCACCGATGGAAAAAAGACCGATGGGGCCCATACACGATCGGTTTGTCCGATGAAAAAAGTCCATCGGACTGTTTTCATCGGTAAAACCGATCGTGTGTAGACGGCTTAAGGCTTTATGTATACTGGTATGCCCCTGACTCCACTTTACCCTGCCCCTGCAACACATGTGACCTATCTGACCCCTACACTATCCCCCTGACACACCTACCTGACACATGCACTGATCCACCTGACTCCTACTTCCTGCACTACTCACATTACACTGACCCACCTGAACCCTACACTGACCTACCTGGCCATTACACTGACATACCTGACACCTACACTAACCTACCTAACACCTACACTAACCTACCTGACACCTACACTGACCCACCTGATCATTACACTGGCCTACATGACACTAACCTACCTGACACCTACACTAACCTACCTGACACCTACACTGATCCACCTCACTCCTACTTCTTGCACTACTCACATTACACTGACCTACCTGACCATTACACTGACCTACCTGATCATTACACTGACCTACCTGACACCTACACTAACCTACCTGACACCTACACTAACCTACCTCACTCCTACTTCCTGCACTACTCATATTACACTGACCCACCTGACACCTACATTGACCCACCTGATCATTACACTGGCCTACTTGGCACCTACACTGACCTACCTGACACCTACATTGACCTACCTGACACCTACACTGACGCTTACACTGACTGACACATACACTGACCCACCTTCCTGACACCTACCTGACACATACACAAACCCACCTGACTCCTACTTCCTGCACTACTCACACACACCCCCTTTACACAGCTCAGTGCAGATCCATCCTACTCCTTACCTCTGCTCTTCATGGCTTAATCGCCCATCATCAGGACTCTCCTCAGCACTGGGTGTGCACAATTGCTTCGGAGTCCCTGCCAACGCCATCCACCCAATCCATGGTGTCCCCTCTGGGGCCAGGCCAGCGCCATCCACCCACTCCATGGTGTCCCCGCCGGGGCCAGGCCAGCACCATCCACCGGCTCCATGGTGTCCCTGCCGGGCGGTGGGTCAGCTAACAGACGCTGCACCTCCATGCTTCCATCTCCACTGAGCCCCTCCGCTCCGCTGTTCACACAGACACACAGCCAGAGGGACAGGCAGAGGAGAAGACAGCGGCCCCGGCGGCTCACGCTTTCCAGTGCGTGTTTCCCGGCGCACTGTGATTGGGCGTATGGGGGTAATGTGCGGAGGCGGGACTTCAAAAGCAATGGACAGGCCAGCCCCACGCCGCACATGACCCCCATACGCCCAATCACAGGGCGCCAGACACTAAACATGTCGGCCGGAGATCGGGGGACACAGGAAATGAAAATTAGGAGGAGGCAGCCAGTAGTGAGACTACTGGCACGAAATGTCGCGCTCAGGGCCACCGCACCCCCCTGCACCCCCCATGCTACATCACTGAGACTATCCATTAGGCAGAGTACTGGTGAATATATCTGCTGTATAATGTGAAATGCTGCTTTTCAATGCTGGAGAGACAAATTGTCAGCAGACAGATTCTGAAAGGCTACTAGAAGTCAGATTTGAGTATGTTAGAGTGGTGGCAGAATAGCAGCAATTCAAAAAGTTCAACCATAATTGTACTTGCAATGTCAGTGCCTAGGGCAACAGGGTAAGGTGGAGTGGCAGCAAACATCAACATTTTTATACAATAATAAAAAATGTTATTTTAACTCTTTTTTCTGTCCACCTTTGGACATTGGTGGTCAAATTAGCAAGAGAACTGCAAGGAAAACTGCTTGCAGGAGATGTTAAGAGGTGTAAGAAACGGTGGCTTAAAGGATAAGTAGGGCCAAAGCTGTTTGCCCAGCTGACATCACTCATCTCTTCCATACTCGGGAGAGATCCCAAGTTTAATGTTAGGATCCACCAAGATACCTGACTGGCAGCTGACTTAGCCTCTCAGTACACAGCCGAGAGCTTGAGCCGGTGTTCTGCCGAGCTGGTTCCTCCTATCGATATGGTTCCGAGCTCGACTGCGCAGGCGCAATCCGAGGCAACGGAAATCTCAGAGGTGTAACAGCTGTTCAGCAGCTGCAGACGCGTTCGCTCCCGTTGCTTAGTTACACACGCCACTTTCTTCTTCATGCCGCTGTATACAGCAAGGGGCGGATAAGATGTGATGATATTGAGCAGTGCGATTTGTTTGTTTATACACGACGCTCTATACAGCAAGGAGCTGTATAGAGCGTCGTATTATAAACAAACAAATCGCACTGCTCAATATCACATCTGATCCGCCCCTTGCTGTATAGAGCGGCATGAAGAAGAAAGCCGCGTGTGTAATGAAGCATCGGGGGCGAGCGCGTCCACAGCTGCCCAGCCTATGGTTCCTCCTATCGATCTGGTTCCCTCTTGACTGCGCAGGCGCAAGCCAAGCAGACGGGAATCTCCGAGCTTTAACAGCTGTTCGGCAGCGCCTGCGCAGTCGAGCCCGGAACCATATCGATAGGGGAACCAGCTTGACAAGACACCGGCACTCCAGTGAGTGAGTGAGAGAGTGAGACCTGTTGACTGACAGTCTAAAATAATGGCACCACAATGCACTAACATGTGCATGGTGTGTAATACTTGGGTATGAAGATGGCCAAAATCATCTCTCCTTTCTCTGGGTTGTTATTTTAAAAGTAGCTGTGCATATAACTGAAAACATATACTTCCTCCAGTATAAAACTCTGCCATTAGTTTTTATTAAAAAATTAATATGACACATGGAGCAGAGCTTGAACAGAATGGTACAATAATTTGGATTTGCTTATGTCAGCATGATGTCCATGATGTCTGCCTACAGCCCTAAATGCCGAATGCATGTCCTGCATTCACAGTGATCTAGTAGCTCATGTTTTGATGAGGGAACCTACCAATTCCTGTCAATATCAGTGGTCCAGCTACTGTAAGGCCTCGTACACACGGCCGAGATTCTCGTTGAGAAAAACATGTCGTTTTTTTCGACGAGATTCTTGGACAAGAAACTTGTCCCGGCCGAGTGTACACACGCTCGTTTCAAAGAACCCGCGGTTCTTTGAAAGGAGTGTACGCGGTGACGTCATCGACTACGTCGAGCATGCGCTCGTCACATTCGATGCCGTCGCCGCCATCTTGGTACACCCTACGTATGCCTAGGAAGCTACCGCGCATGCGTCAAATTCATTTCGAACATGCACGGGCTTCCGGGCGGACAGGTAAGTGTACACACACTCACTTTTCTCGTCGAGAAACACGCCGAGGAGAATCTCGACGAGAAAATAGAGAGCAGGTTCTCTATTTTCTCGTCGAGGTTTCTTGTCGGTTTTCTCGACGAGAAACACGCTAGCAGCGTACACACGACCGATTTACTCGGCAAGACCTCTCTGCCAGCAAGTTTCTTGCTGGTTCTTGCCGAGAAAATCGGTCGTGTGTACGAGGCCTAAGTCCTCTGCAGTGATATCTTCACTGAGCAGCTCAGCTGTAACTGAAGGAGACATCATGAAGGTGGAAGCTCACCTTGTCTACAGAAAAGATTCTGTACAGGGACAGCACTTATGTGAAGCTTCTAACTTCCATAAGGTGGTAGAAATTTCATCTGTGCAGGTTTATAGTTGGTATTGATCTATTCCAGGTTGACTTATAACAGTAAAAGTGCTATTGCTTCTAATTCAATGTGTGTCTTGTACATTAGGATTTGCACAAGAGTCAATAGGTACACCAAACAGAACATTTATGTCCCAATTATTAATCAATTCCAATCTCCTCCTGTGACTTATACTGTAACTTGATGTGTAGGGCACTCAAAGTCTTTTTACAGGTGGCTTATACCAATCAGCTGTCCTACGAGGTAAATGTTTATGTATATAGTTATAATATAGTGCATACTCATCTGACTTCAGTTATGACTATGATGAAGACCCTTTCCATCTTATGACATATACAGCAATGAAGTCATTTTCCAGCTGCCTAATTGCATTTTCCTGAACAGCCCCTGTGAATCAATATACCGCCATGTCATATCTTTCTGTGCTCTCTGTAATACATCACTACTGGATAACTGAGAACCATTTCGGTATGAAGCACATTTTAGATGGATTCCATCAGTTCTGTATCGAACATATTTACTATGAATTCTTCTACAGTAGTGCCAGATGATTGACCAAGCAGATAATGATTCTGCTGCCGAGGTCCTAAATTACTCTTTACTGTTGCTCCTTTTCTGAAAGAGAAAGAGCTGTGATATTATGGTTATGAATGCACCTATGACATTAATGTCCTGCAACAGAAGGGGCATAGTAAAACCCAATGAGTCTGAAAGGACAGACATGAGAGTACACAGCTGATCATACTGCTTTGTCTGTAACATTAACTCTTACAGTTCTAAAATTGTATAGTCTAAAGAAAAACACCTTACAGCAAGAAAAATTGTTTCATTTTAGAGACTACTTACAATATACAGTGACATGTTAGCAGCTTCTGGTAAAGACATTTTAAGCTTTCAAAAAAATGGGAGAAGAACTACATCTGCTTGGAGCCTGCTTTATGGCACTAATCTGATAATATGGGTTTCTGTGAAAACAGTTCTACTGTCTTAATTTTAGACTTAAGAGGTTCAGGTTTGCCATAACCAAGGGTTCATGGTAAATCCTGGGTGTATGAGAGTTATTGGAATTCCACCAGACCAAACATGTAACTGTAGCACACAGACCCTTTTTCCTGCCCACCTTCACTTGCAGGGGTAAAGGCACACCATGCCACATGCCCGTATCCTCCTGGTATAAGAGGTTGAGCGGTGTCTTTACAATTTTGGGTCCTGCAGTGAGTTACCTCCCTCCGTTGGTTCTCGTCCCTAGGATATAAGGAAAAGTTTACTCTTTCCCCCGAAAGAAGGCCAATGTCCAGACAGTATTTAAACTCCAACAGATGAGTTTATTTTTCTTGCTTGAAACAAATTGGGAAAAAGGTTGAAGACAGCAATAGGATTAGGTAGGGAGATAGGTTCAGGCACGCGGCACCCAGTCACCCTATTCTCCACTCAAGCCTGAGTGGGTATTGCTCACCCGGATAGATCCCTCTCACAGTCCTAGCAGCCGGAGTGAAGCACGAACAGTCACTTCAGATTTAGTCCCCTTCAAAGACAAGTTCAGGAGATCCTCTGTGACAGAATCCTTTAGTTCCTGAATTTAAAACGCCTGTAGATTATTAGAGACCATAGGTGCCAATGGGGCACACTGCAGGGGCTATTTTGCAACTCATGAATCCTTCCCTCTGATAGGCAACCAGGCCTCCCGGAGACCGTGACTTCCTTTATCGATCCATCGGACAGGTCCTCCCCCGGTTTCCTCTGTTTCAGAGCTGGCCATCCTCACCTGGGCTCCCTGGGACTCCAGTGGTTGCTTGTAGACCCAGTTGAAGGTACAGGGCCTACCTGGAACTTTGTAGCCTCAGGCTAAAGGTGCCCGAGACTCCTCGACCAGTTCACGCACCCCCCGGCCAGCAGGACCAAAGGGCACAACTTTGCCACCAGGGGTCCTCCTTGGAATCCCCCCAGCACACCACCCCAGATCATGGCGTCTGCCCTTTATGTACCCTCTCCCAGCATGCACAGCAGGCAAAACCCGCCCACTGCATGGTAGCCGAGAGAGGACACCCAATCATACCACAACGCCACCTGTGGTTCAACCCAAGACCTGGGCAACAGTGCCACCTACAGGTCAAGAGGAACTACACTCCAGGCAACATTACAGCAGAGCAGAGTCCAAACTAACAGAATTGGAGAACCTGAGCCAAACTATAGCTCAGACCACCCTTAAATTTAGAGCATAGCGACCCCAATTTTGGGGGAACCGCTACATAACCATAATGCAATATCTGGCCTTGGAACTTAGGTCAGTTAGCTTAGAAGGGCGAATAAAAAGTTTTTTTTTAATATTCCAACACCCTCACCATAAAAAGCAGTCATACTGACAATGTGCTTTAACTGTGTGTTAGGGAAAGCGTAGTAAGTGCTATTGATTAAGTGAATAGGTGGAGATTAGTGTAGGGCTTTTAGACACTTGTAGTTCTGTTAAAGAAGATGTCAACCCTTACTGAAAGTCATGTAGGTAGCAAAATGCTGTTTATCATATTTGTTTAATCTTAATGCTATTAATTGTCCCCCAAAATATTATAGATTTTTTAAAAGAAGAGACCCTGTAGAATGAAACAGTAGTAATGGCAATATTTTTTGTCACACGATAATACTGTATGTAGCGGGGTCTCCTTTAAGACTCTAAGGACTGCATTTCCCAGAACCCCGTTTGGCACCCAGGGTGCATTGTTGCCACCGCAGAGACTTGTGGGAGGGGGGATAAAAGGAGGAGGCGAGGCTAGGATCGGCCTCTTTGGACACCGCGCGGCGATCAACCGGTCTTCCTGTGCGGATCTGCTGGAGTGCAGAGCCTGAAACCTGGGGCCTGGCACAACTTCCAAAGAGCCTTCCACCCCACTGCGAGCCTGGGTGGCATCTGACGATTTGACACTAGTTGGATCGGAGACCCGATCGTTGCAGGCGCTGTGCGCGGAGACACAGTGGTGGAAGTCTCAGAATGGGATCGCGTCCGGAGTGGAGAGCGAGTGGTGAGCCAATCCAGTAGGCTGTACTGTTAGGCCTAGAGACTGCCTTGGCCCACCGGCCTTTATTTGCTATTCTACTGGAGACTAGTAGCGGAACTGAGTTGAGTGGTCTCCAGTGAACTGTTCTTTTTGATTGCCTACTCTGTGGATTACAAGTGTTGTTTCCTGTATGTGCACCACCGTTCAAGTTGCATGCGAAGAAAGTGTTATTCTAAGGCCCCTTTACACTGAGGTGTTTTTACTGCGTTTCCGCGGTAAAAATAGCGCTGTAATAACGCCTGAAAAAATCCTGCCCTAGCATTCTCAATGTGAAATCTCTGAGGGCTTTCACATTGAGGCGTTGTCCTGGCTGGGCGTTGAAAAAAATCCTGCAAACAGCTTTTTTAGAGCAACTTTAGGGCGCATAAAATAGTGCTGTAAAAACGTCTATCCCCATTGGAATGAATGGGAACCGCGGTAAAAACGCGGTAAAAACGCATAGGCATAAGCGTTATTTTAAAAAATAAAGCTAATGCCTATGCGTTTTTACCGCGTTTGCGCTATTTTTAGCGCGAACGCGGTAAAAACGCGGTAAAGACGCGGTAAAAACGCATAGGCGCTAGCGTTATTTTTACCGCGAACGCGGTAAAAATACAAAATCTCATAATTTTTGAGCGTTTTTTCAACGCCTCAGTGTGAAAGGGGCCTAAGGACTAAGTTAAATCTGTGTCAGGCCTGACCGGGGGTAGAATATTGTTTGGTGCGCCACAGGGCGCATAGATACTAATAGCTGCACGTGGTGTATGACCGCGCTGCGCTATTAGAGTATACTATATCTATTGCCGCAGGGCTCTGTAAGCAAGTTATGTGTTATGTTCTAACCTATGCCCTTTTAACCAAATGTAAAACAGTTATACTTTACCACTTGCTATCAGTGTGTTATCATTGTACATAGTGCTTGCCTCTTAACATAGTTGGGGTGTGTGTACAATCAGGTATAGATTGTGATAGATAACATCCCCTAGACTGACTGTGCCATAGGTGGGTTGAGTAGATTGCCGGGGGTTGGCGGAGCTGTACTCAGGGCCCAAAAAAATCTAATCAGTGGCTCTCTTAGTTGGGGGTAGCGCTACATGTATATCAATATATTTTAAATAAAAATACACTCAAATAAATGTTAGTGCAAAAAAACACAATGGGGCTCATTTACTTAAACTGGAGAGTGCAAAATCTGGTGCAGCAGTGCATAGAAACCTATCAGCTTTAGTTTTTTTGTCAAAGCTTTATTGAAAAAGCTGAAGTTAGAAGCCGATTGGCTACCATACACAGCTGCATAAGATTGTGCACGCTACAGTTTCAGTAAATCAACCCCAATATAATACTTTATGTAAAATATAAAAGATGAGGTTGTGTTGAGTAAATATATACCATATGTCAAGCCTCAAAATTTCATGTGTCCTTGAAACGGTGAAAAACTATGGTATCCAAAATTGTCCATAGGTATCTTTAAAGCCTTTTCAGCTCAACAATTTAAAGTTTAATAGTGAAAGATGGCCCTGAAATTATTTTCCTTACTCCAGAGTACCGAATAAGTGTGCCTTTTACATGCATGGGCTTCTGATGTTTATGTACATATGTACACGTACATGGGGGCAGGGGCTTTAAAAAAAATGTTTTTTTTTTAAATTTGTTTATTTATTTGATTGCACTTTATTTATTTATTTTAAGTTAACTTGCAAACAAAAGGGTCTGTTAGGTTCCCTTTGTCATAGCATAGTGCAAATAACAGGTTCTCTGCAATGAGATATCAGGGGTCTTTTAGACCCCTAATTTCCCCTCTGAACTCTGTTGAAGCTGAATAAACACTGACTATCTGTAGCTCAGAACCCAGAAGTGCTTAGAGCTGAATGCATCCAGGTTCATATTATAAAAGGAGATCAGCAAACGAGTGTTCTCTGATATCCCTTCATTCTTCAGCTTGACACTTGCCTGATGGTCCTAAGAACCCAGAAGGAAACGGTAAGCCTCGGACACATGGCAGGGAAACGGCAAGGGGGCTAAACTGCATGTGCATAGAAGAGATCTAACCACTTATATGTGAAAGTCAAAAGCCAGGAGTAAAATTGAAACAAATTCCCAACTGGTATAATGGACATGAACATGTTTACATGCCGGTAAGCAAAAGGATTAAACATAAAGCTGTTTCTAAGAAAAAGAAACACCTTGGCCCCAGCTTGCAGTGCTTTCAGGAGGCAAAGGTGACGTCACCATGCCTCGCTTCTGCCTCTTGTGATAACTGGGCTTGAAATCTCATTAGAATATAGTCCTTAAAATTGGCTGCTGAATGCCTGGAAGGACAGTGTGCAGCAGAGGCTATCTAAAAGACAATATAGGCAGGGAGTCAAAGTCCAAGAGATGTCCAAGGGGGCAGGCTACAATGTTCATGCTCATGTAAAAAACCAGAGGGATAGTGCAAATAATCAAAGCTGTGCACCTGCCTGTCACATCACAATGGAGGATGCAGTTGTAGGCATCTGGAGTATAATGTGGTAGGCCATGCAAATATAGCAGTTTATCTGTGTCAAATGCAATCCTTATCAATTCCAAACAAAGAAATGAGCACCTTGCCCAGGGCTCCTTATTCCCTTAATTCTTCTCTGGTGATTAGCTGAGCCCCAACTTCCATCTGACAGATTTCCCTGTTGTACACTTTTGTCAGCACACTTATGAAAGTTACAGAGAATAGATCTGTAAGGGTACATTTATTTATTTTTTAAATGAAAACTCCTTTTTTAACAAAACATGTACATACATAGTTATTTTGTAATAGGATTTGGTTCAAATTATCTCTTCGTTTCATTCTGCAGTCTCTTTTATTTCCTAAACTGCCAAAAATGTTAAATGTCACTTCCCTAAAATCTGGCAACCTGTGGGCATTCTGTACACTTCTTGTTTACAGATTTCTCTGGAAAATCCAATTTTCTTTTTGGACGACAGCCTCTCTGACTTTCCCAGAAGTCTGCACAGAGGTCGAAGTCAAATGATTTAAAGACACTTGAATTTTAGTGATATTCTTTTTTAATGCGTGTGAATGCAAAGAGATGGCAAAAAATAAACAATTTTTCACCATTGAAACTAGTTGGGTGGGGATAATGTAGGTATAGCATTCTACTTGGCAGTTCTTTTGAAATAGGACACAGTTAGGATTATAACAATTTCTTCAGAACAAGAGCAGGTAACAATTTTCAATAAAATTTGATTACTGTATATAGTTATCCTGTGTGGATTATTTTTAAACAACACTGGAGTTTTTGCAGCTCAGACTAACCTTTTACTGGGACAAGTTTCATATAAAAAAAATAATCTAGTCAGCTCTTGGGCAACAATTATAAGCTTTATTGCCTCATCTTAAGGCCTACTTTCAACACGTCTTATTTTCTCAACTTTATTTTTTATCTTGCTAAATTACAATACTGTTCCACAAGAATCTAATTGTAAAATCCTTTTTGTTTTAGCTCTAATTATTTTAGCTAATTTGTTCAGTTCAGTGTTTAACTACCGCATCCTATTCTCCAAACAGTGAATTTTGCCTCCAATTATCCTCTGCTGGCTATAAATCTTCTAAATAAAATTCATCCTGACCTAAAGCATATCTGCTTTTCTAGTAAAAGTGTTTCAAATGAGAGAAATTTGCAATAAAGTTTAATTTCATGCTTTTTATTGCAAAATGTTTGGAACAATGAATGGTAATTACATATTTTACACTTCATTCACTACAAACAGACCATTTGTTTTTCATAAGTCTAGCAAAAAAAATGCTTGCTAGCAGCTATATGTTTCTGCTAGAAGTACTTTTGCAAATCCCTTGTGTGCATTACCTGATCATGCCTGAATTTCCCTTTTGTGCAATGCTTGTCACTGAAAAATGAAGGCATCAATATTCCCTGACAAATTTTACACCACTGGAAATTAAAATATTTTCCTCTTCTGTGTGCATTGTACTAACCTGACATGAAAAAGCCCAATAACTGTTTATGCTCTGTCTGCATTAAAACACCATAAATAACTAAACTGATTAGTCAATTTTTTTTGTTGGCTAAAGAGGAGAATAGTTGTAACCGCTGTAATTTTTTGGTGATATTTCTTGCTGCTTTAAACAAAAAAGTGCTGATTTTGCTTAATTTATCCCTATTGGAGAGTTTTTCCCTACCTCCTGACCAATGTTACTGGAATACAGCAATTAAACATGACCAAAGTTTCGACCCCTCTATATACAAATCAGGCAGGAGCTTGCATGGCTATGTCTTAATAGAAAAACCAATTGGCTTTATTAAAGCTGAGCTCAGCCTAAAACTTCAGATGAAATATAGGTGAACTATTTCATTTGTCAAAAGATTTGGATTTCATTCCATCAAGTTCTGAGCTAGCTCTGTCCCACATGGCATAGTCCTATCTAGCACAACAGGAAACATGATTTTTCTCTGTTGCAGCTCAGTAACACTTACATATTTTGTCCATCTTCCAGCCTATCATTAGAAGGAGCAGGCTGATGAGTTCATCTTTTTGTATCTCTGCTCTCTGCACCTATCAACGTTTTCTTTTTCCATGCCCACGGAATGTGAGCAAAAACAAAACACCAAACGTGAACGAAAAAAATGCATGTGAACACACAAAATAAAGTGCATTGCCTCTTTGGTACCCTCCCGGAGAGGAAGGCCCCCTCAATGAACCTCCAGGGTGCAAGGCTTCTGATGGGAGTAAGGCACATACAGGTTCTCCTAGCCAAAAAGCCAGTGGACCTCTCTCCTTGTGATCAGCTGAAGCTGACCACCGAGTACTAGGTGAAAGGCTCTCCCAAAGAGAGACCCACCCCCCCCCCCTAGGTAGGGGAGGAAGGAATCTAATGGCTACACACATTCCCCCTAGAGTAGGCCTGAAGACCCATCCCCTTCATCCTGAGTGAAAGGGAACACAAATATATACGTGCAGGGTAACACACATGCAGATCAAATAAATAAAAATATGCAAATAAAAAAGTGCCAGTGCAGTGCATTGGCTAGGCCTTGCCTCCCAACATGTTCCTTACACAGTAGAACAGATGATTTGCTACTTTTCCCACACCAAATCTGAACTCCACTGTACAGGGATTACAAGAGGCTGATATCAAGTCAAATTCCAGTACTTACACTACTTGCATTTAACAAAAACACATTTAATGAATAAAGAGCAGCATTAATATGTGTCCTTTATATCTGCCCAGAGTTTGACTTTGAACTAAGGGTTCAGCAAAACAAATATTTTTGTCATCCTGATAGATGGAAGAGAGATCATCATATCCAGTAACTTCTTGTATCTTTCAGTGACTCTAAATGATAAATAGTTGCATTTATTTTCGTCCTACATTTTCCCATCTGCTATAGCCAGTAGGTCTTACATTCATTGTCTGAAGAGTGCATTAGCTCTTACTGTTCCCTTACAGATTACTTATACAGCATGCACCTAATATGTAAATATGCAACTAATGTGAGGTCCCCTTTAATATAAATGTAGACTCTGAGACCCACCAGTAAATAGTACTGCCTTTGACATTTAGCTTGATGCGTTCTACACATTTATAGTTACTCCCCTAAATGAATGACTATGTTTACCTCAAGCAGCAACAGCCAAATATCTTAAACCTGAAAAATAACAAGTCTCAGAGAAAGAAAATAATACTGCAGCACAATAATGGCTAAACTTACATAGCTGTGTGAGAGCAGTTTGCTCAGATAATTGGGCAGCTTGTCTTGGAAGTAAAATAGCTAGACAGGTTAGACAGCCAAATGGGCATTGTTCCTACCCTTCAGGGATAGCCAGCCTAATATTGTTAACATCTACCAATTATAGTTTTTCTTAGATATGTAACAAGACAAAATGGCACATTAGGTCTCACAGGATGTAATGAATCTGACCCAGGATAAATGTGCAATGGAACACAACTGTCCCGGTCTGCCGTATAAATAATTGCTTTTATTTTTAGCAAAAGGGGGCCATGTTTTACTATCATACGTTATGCATTATTGCCTCTGCACATCCCTTTGAACTTTACTTTGAAGAGAGCTGAGACTTTTGTCTACATATCTGTATTTTGTTTGGCAGCTCATCATCAAAGACAAGCATCAGTGCTTCCCCCTGGACTGTAAATATGTATACAATACAGTCAGCATTCCTGCAGACTTTGTTTCATTCACTTGGTGGTTGAAATCTTTACGTGTATGTGACTAATATATATGTCCAATAAAATACTTTGACAAGGAAATCTTTAGGTGCATGTGTCAATACTTCCAGTATTTCCCTAATGCATTTTAGTTTTTAATTTAGTTTTTATTATATTTAATGTGGAATAGAATCCCTTGGGTACTAGTTCTGGCCAGCTCAGTAGATTGTTTAAAAAAAATTGAAAGATGCATTCCTAAATGCATGAAATATAATTGAATACCAACATTTAAAGGCAACAACACCAAGGATAGTTGATCCAGGGAACATACATTTGCTCCCCGGGAGATCATGAAGGTTTTCTTTTTTCTCCCGCTGGAGCAAATTGGATCATACTTTATTAAGGTTTTTATGCCTTTCTCTGGATCAACTGGGGGCATAGGATAGTGTAAATGGAGGTTTTCTATTTGCTTTTTTTTATTTTTTATTTATGGTTGAACTAGATGGACTTGTGTCTTTTTTAACCTGACCAAACATGTAACTATGTATAGGTATTATTTATATAGCGTCAACCATTTAATGCAGTGCTTTACATACTGCACAATCCTGTCAGTTCCTGCCCTCAAGAAACTTACAATCTAATAATGTGTGACTTGCATTCCCAGCTATAAAGCAAAGACTAATATCATATAGTCATTTGTGGCCTTGAAATATTGTGATTCCTTTAATTAGATTGGTGTAACCATTTTTATAGCAATCCAGTAGCTGACACTTACATAGTATACTGCCCACTTTCAAATGCCTGCATGTGGTTAGATATATATATATATATATATATATATATATATATATATATATATATATTTATATATATATTGCAGAGTGTCCCTAAAACATAGAAGCCTTGGGATGCTCTGATAGGCTAGTGGACATCCCATATCCCATAATTGCTGGCGCTAGTCTGCACCTACCACCATTTTGGACATTTTGGACTCACTATTTGCCAGTCTTGGTGGGCAGCCTCACTAGCCAAAACTAAGCTGCCAGAGCTGACTTCTGGAAATGTATAAGCGTTCTCTGTGAAAAATAAAACCACAAGAGGTACTTGAAGTTGCAAACTATGCTATGTAAATATTTGTTTTTATATTTAGTCACAGATTTGCTGCCCATAGACTTAGGAGGAGATTATTAAATCTAGCCATTTTAGCTGAATCAGCTGACAATTTCATGTATATGGGGTATGCATTACAAACCTTGATCAAACAGGTTAAAAAACGGACCTTATGGCTACCTTATGGTTATTCATCCCCTTAAAGTGGCAGTAAACGGTGACATTGGGGGAAAAAAATCCCCTGCAAGGCAATTACATAATGTTCTAATATGCATGGCATACTAGCACATTATAAAAAACGTACAATAAAACAAAACCCTCCAGCAGCGCGCTGTCACCACTGCAGAGGCTTCCATCTTCACCCGATCTTCGTTCCAGGTTTGCTAGCTCCAGCAGCTTAAGTGGCTGAGCCGCAATAACGTCACTCCTGCACATGCTCACAGGAGTCACAGCCGCGGTACAGCGCTCTGAAGAAATGGAACAGGTATACCTTTTCTTGAGAACGCATGCATCTATGATGTCACTGGCTGCTGCTCGCTAGAATATCTCCTACACAGTGCACGTTTAGGAGATATTAATTTTACCTACAGGCAAGCTTTCTTATAAGCTTACCTGTAGGTAAAATTCTAAATGAGGGGGATGTTCAGCCAAATAGATGATTTGAGTTCATACAACAATGTGTTTGCTTACATAGGGTGGTTGGACCATGCCTGCATGGCCAACTACCTCCAATGTCTATTGGACCAATTATGCCAGTAAAAAAAGGAGAGTTAAACAAATGGATTACATGACTGGGGTGTCAAGTTTTTGGCTAGGGAAAGGGTGATAGCATGAAATGGGTGTGGCCAGTTCAAAAATTGTGCTCACAAGTCAAATTCTCTTGCTGACCCCAAGATAATTGCAAGAGTAAGAGAAGCGTTATGGCATCAGCTTAGTGGGTAGGGGATGTTAGCAGACAAGCAGCTAAAACTGAAAGCCAGCTAAAAATACTTTCAATGAAGTGTTAAAAAAGTAGTTTCAAACTACAAAATTCACTGATAACACACTTCAACTTACCATTAAAAGACATTTTAACATTATAGAGTTTTGATGGGTTGCAGCCTACTGAAAACTGTAAAAGGATTGTCCTCAATATATGTACAGTACTTTTGATTGAATCAGGGTGAGGTATAAAACTGTGAATTTTTTACCATTACATTTTTTTTTTTACCAGTTATGCATTAACTGTATTTATTTATTTATTAGCATATATCTGGATAGGAAGACCAATATGATATACATAGGTTTTTATTCTACAAAACAAAAGCTATGATTTTTAGTTAACGTTTAACTACTGCACTATAAACAGAACCCTGTAAAGCAGGGGTCTCAAACTGGCGGCCCTCCAGCTGTTGCAAAACTACAAGACCCATGTGACGTTGCAAGGCTGACAGTTACAAGCATGACTCCCACAGGCAGGGGCATGATGGGACTTGTAGTTTTGCAACAGCTGGAGGGCTGCCAGTTTAGGACCCCTGCTGTAAAGCAAATACATCTGTCAAAAATGTGACTTTGCTTTAAAGTTAGTGGACTGACCCAAATTTCATGGTTAACCGCTATTATAATAATATTAGAAGCGATTCAGTTTTACATAATTTCACTCTCTTTATTTAGTATTTTGGGTGCCTCTGAAGTTAATGCAACAATTTATATTGTACTTTCTCCTTTTACAATTAGCAGAATATTTTCGCACTTTAAATGATTCTCTTTCCAAATACATTTTTTATTCCAATATTCATAATTTGCCTAGAAGGTGTTTTAAAGGAAAGTGGTTTCCTCTGGTGAAAAAAGCTAAATAAATTGCAGTATTCTCATTCAGTGATCATTAGTTATGGCCTATTAACTACATTACCAGATCATTATGAAAAATAAAACTTCTAATCATCGTCAGCATTTATAAAGTGCTGTAGATTACAACTATCACCCTACCTTCCGCATATTAGCAAATGCATCAGCAAAAACCATTACCAGGGTCATGATTTTTCAACCAGTACGAGATGATAATTAAAGCTTTCCATTTTGGAAAGAACAGAATAAGTTTCCCTGACCTGTATTTTAATGGGCCTTGTGTCTCCAGTTTTCATGCTCCAGGAGATCAATATGCAGAATACTTCCAGCCAATCCTACAAAAGACTTTACAAGCGAAAAGTGTGCTCATGGACCAACGCCTACCTGCTCATTCACGCAATGGGTTCTAGACAAGTGCAATGTGAAATGTCGTGTTTAATGATGCTACAAGTAGTCTTCATGCATTTTTCTAAACCAAATGCCCAGAAGATGGATTTCAGCAGAGCAGGGAAGAGGAGAAAATGAAAACTAAAAGGATAAGTTATGGTTACAACTTATTGGTCAGCTATTCTGTTTAGGAGAATGGCTGGTTTATGTTAGTGAAGGAAGGAATGAATAAAACAGCCAAACACACAGGGTGCAAGCTTAAACTCTATATACTGTGTATGTATGTATGTGTATATATTGTGAGGTGGTTAGCTCGGCAGCGGGTGTGTGTGACCCCCTGGATGGGTTCACCACACAAAAACAGGCACAGCAGACAGAGTTTGTAGTTGCAAAAACAAAAGGTGCGGTTTATTTACACTATTTACAGGGGAAAAACAGCAAAATAAAAAGAAACAAACAAAAATAAATCCTGGTCAGCTTGACCGCTTACTACACACGTTGGTGTCCCTAACTAACAACTGGGTACAGCCTTGTGCTGTCCCAGTCCCTAGCTCCCTGTTTTTTGAAGTTATTACAGTAACCACAGAGGCTTTGGCTCACCGCACAGAGATCACACTCCCCCAGACTATTCACACAGATCTGGTTCCAGGTCGGAGCATCTCCCTTAGCATGCTGGGAGTTCTTGTAGAGGCCCTAACGAGCCCACTTACTTCAGCTGGGCTCATTAACTCTTCCCCTGCAAGACTCCCCGCACTCGCCCTAGTGGTATAAATCGGTATAAAGCCTGAATCTAGGACATATATACCTTCCATCCTGGATGCAACCTGGTGATTTTACCTGCATTCTTTCACAATATATATATATATTTTTTTTCCTTCCTTCCTTCCTTTCTTCCTTTCCTGAAGACACAATATGAAATTATAGGAAAGAGAGAGAAATTCCCATTTTAGATGTTTTCCCGTGCTTTTATTAGGGTGGGGTCTTTTAACTGTTCTGTGGCAAAATTTTCCTTGTGAACCTCGAGATCAGAAAACTCCACAGACGGCATGTTTTCGTCTGAGGATGTTGGCTCCTCCCCAGTTTCTCGAGTCTCCCCTGCCAATACCGACAAGGGAAATTCTGGAGAGTCCTCACCACTCTCAGAGGAATTCTGGCTATCACATTCCTGGTATATAGGGGCACCAGTGGGGGGCTCAGGACAATCCCATAGTTCCCAGAACTTTGGAAAATCCCTTCCCACAATGGCATCATGAGGCAAGTGAGACACTAGTCCCACCCGATGAGAGAGGGTACCTTTGGGGGTCTCAAAACACACTGTAGCCACCGGATACTCTTGGGTGTCCCCATGCACACAAATAACAGCTACCTTGTTATTCCCAGAGACCTCTGTAGTAACTAATTCAGCCTTTATCAGTGTCACCAGGCTACCTGAATCCAGCAACACAACAACATTTCTACCATTAATACACATTTTGCATAAATGTTTCTCAGTTCCCCGAATGGCAGTGCATGCGACTGTCGCAAACAGCGACTGACGTCTGTCCCTTAGAAAGTCACATTGCATGGGTTTATCCACAACCGGGCAATTTGCTGCAATATGTCCCTCTTGTCGGCAGCGGTAACAGACAATCCTTCTTGCTGCCTCTTGAGCCCCTGACTTTCCAGGCTGTTCTCGCCAAACCTTGGGTAGAACTCCCACCCTCTCACTCTCTCCACCCTCACCCCTTGGAATCATCTTACCCGCCACTGGGGATGGTCTGGTCTTAGGGTGGAAAGTCCGTGAGTCTCTGGAAGAGGCAGTCAGGTTCTCTGTAGCCAAGTACTTCTCTACACGATCCACAAGATTATCGGCTGTTTCTAGGTCTCCATGGCTTACCCACTTTTGGATGGCAGTAGGAAGAGCTCTCAAGAAACGATCCATCACAACACGTTCCACAATCTTTGGTGCGGACAAAGTCTCTGGCTGTAGCCACTTCCTGCTCAGGTGAATGAGATCATACATTTGAGACCTGGGGGGTTTTCCAAGCTGGAAAGTCCAGTTATGCACACGCTGAGCCCGGACAGCCAGGGTGACACCCAGCCGTGCCAATATTTCAGTTTTTAGCATCACATAGTCTTTTGCTTGGTCAGGCACTAGGTCATAGTAAGCTTTCTGCGATTCACCAGTTAACAGAGGAGCCACCAGTCCAGCCCACTGATCCTTAGGTCACTTTTCTCTTTCAGCAGTCCTTTCAAATGTGGTCAAAAACACCTCTGGATCATCCTCTCCAGTCATTTTTGTCAACAAACGACTCACCCCAAATGACGCAGTATTAGTGGAACGACTTTCCTCACTGGTCTGCGGACATTGCTGCATTACTGTTTCCATTTGTTGTAGTCTCTGCTCTTGCTTCTGCAACAGGTCTATGAAACGGGCCTCCGATTGCTGCAGGGCTTGTTGCTGAGCTTCCAGACTCTGTTGGTGAGCTTGCTGCTGGGCTGCAAGGCTCTGTTGATAAGCTTGCTGGTAGGCTGCAAAGCTCTGTTGTTGAGCTGCAAGGCTCTTTTGCAAACCTGCATTTGTCTGCTGCTGATTGGCATTTGCTAGAGCCAGCTGTTTCAGTATCTCCTCCATGCTGGCCTTAAAAAAACTGCCCGCATTCTCCACCAACTGTGAGGGGGTTAGCTCGGCAGCGGGTGTGTGTGACCCCCTGGATGGGTTCACCACACAAAAACAGGCACAGCAGACAGAGTTTGTAGTTGCAAAAACAAAAGGTGTGGTTTATTTACACTATTTACAGGGGAAAAACAACAAAATAAAAAGAAACAAACAAAAAGAAATCCTGGTCAGCTTGACCGCTTACTACACATGTTGGTGTCCCTAACTAACAACTGGGTACAGCCTTGTGCTGTCCCAGTCCCTAGCTCCCTGTTTTTTGAAGTTATTACAGTAACCACACAGGCTTTGGCTCACCGCACAGAGATCACACTCCCCAGACTATTCACACAGATCTGGTTCCAGGTCGGAGCATCTCCCTTAGCATGCTGGGAGTTCTTGTAGAGGCCCTAACGAGCCCATTTACTTCAGCTGGGCTCATTAACTCTTCCCCTGCAAGACTCCCCGCACTCCCCCTAGTGGTATAAATCGGCATAAAGCCTGAATCTAGGACATATATACCTTCCATCCTGGATGCAACCTGGTGATTTTACCTGCATTCTTTCACAATATATATATATATTTTTTTTCCTTCCTTCCTTCCTTTCTTCCTTTCCTGAAGACACAATATGAAATTATAGGAAAGAGAGAGAAATTCCCATTTTAGATGGTTGTCACTGGAACATTGGTCAATGTTGAAAGATTTCTCCTACTTTCTTAAGCCGTCCATGAATAGATTGAAATCCGGCTGGTTCAGCGGGGACCAACTGAATTTCAATCCATCTATGGGCAGCCTGGTTGTACAGAAGCCAATCTCTTGATCAACTTCTGCACAACCAGCCTGTTAGAAAATTTCTGCTTAATCAGCGGCACCGTCTTTAGGGGGCAGGGCTGCTGTGTGTATTCTCTTTTTTTTTTAGCTTAGAGTGATCAGGCATAAGCAGTGCGCGCTCTAACTAGCAAATTATTTAATTTCACATTACGCAGTAATAGCAAATATCTGAAATGCCATTTCGGAGGCAATCGAAATTCATGCTGCATTCAAGCAAATGTTTTAAACACCCCCTGGTCATATAACTGATGAAAATACTTTAAGCCTCATTCTGCCAAATGCAAAGTGTCTGCTAGGATGTGAAAGTGTGGTAGACGAGGGTTAAACCATAATGGTTGGATCTATGGATATAGATTGGAGCGTTGGCTAAAGCCCCGTACACACGGTCGGACTTTTGGCCAACAAACTTCATTTTGAGCAAGTTGGACCAACAATCTGACCGTGTGTACGCTCCATCGGACAAACTTTTTTAGCTTTTTTCTTGTTTTCATCGGACAAAAGTTGGGTCTGCAAATGGACAAACTTTTGCCCAACAAAAGTCCGATGGAGCAAAGTCCGACCGTGTGTACAGAAAACCATCGGACTTTTGTCCGATGGACAAAACAACTAATGTTAAAATCAACCAACAATAGCAGAAGTTGACCAAAGGGTGGCGGTAAAGAGCAGAAAAGAGCAGAAAAACCACGTGATGTTGCAAAAAAGTTTTGGGAAAGTTTGCAGAAAAGTCAGAGCGTGTGTATGCTATGGGTTTTCCCGACCAACTCCGTTCAGACAAAAAACCACGGAAAGGTCCGATGGAAGTCCGACCGTGTGTATGGGGCTTAGGACTTATAAAAATGTAGGTAAAAATACAATTTTAAAGAAGTTTAACCACCCCAAGAGTGTAAGAGGGAAGTAGTTTTATAGGGGAAGTTGAATATGAATCCCCAAATATTTAAAACCATGCGAAAGATGTAAGGGACAGTCGGGGGGTAAAAAAAGAGAAAGTCCCACAACTATAGGAAAAATGCAATATTTTGTCCAGTTGACACTGAACCCTGAAAATTGCTCAAGATCTTGAATAATCTTTAGGGTATTTGGCACACTAGACAACGGGTCAGACACATACAAGAGCATGTCATCATCATATAAAGAAACTTTTTCTTCCAAAGAACCATTCTGGAGCCCTCTAAACTAGGGGAAATTCTGAGTAGCTCTGCCAGAGGCTCAATGGCCATAGCAAACAACAAAGGGAAAGTTGGGCATCCCTGTCTTGTGCCTCATTGAATGGAAAAAGGTTCAGATATTTTGTCATTAATCCTCAAATGTGCTCGTGGTGAGGCATAAAGGATCTCAATCCAGGTAATGAAGGTTTCTCCAAAACCATATTTACATAATACTTGTATTAAGAAGGGCCACTCTATAGAGTCAAATGCCTTGTGGGTGTCCAAGGCCATAAGCACCCTAGGGGTATCTGAGTCATTAGGAACTTGCAAATTAGTATACAATTGTCTAAGATTAATATATGTGGAGTGGCTAGTTGGATTCCTTTTTAAACAAATAGCAAGTAATTTAGAGAGAATCTTCAGGTCCGGGATGGTAAGACTCACAAAATGTGGGATCTTTATAAGGTTTTGGAATTAACACAACCAGGGTTTTGCTCATAGAATCCGGAAGCGTTTTCTCGTTTAGAATGTAGCTATAAAGTGACAATAAGCGAGCAAGCACCTCATCTTTGTGAGCTAGATACCACTCAGTGGGTATACTGTCTAAGCCAGGAGTTTTATGTTTGGCGAATTGACCCAACACTCTTTCCAATTTCACTATATAAATAGGGCTATCCATAAATTCCCTGTCCTCCAAGGTAAAAGAGGGAAGTTGTACCTGCTGTGTGTATTCTGATGGTGGGGAAGCCTCCCCTTTGTCAGAATACAATAGCTCTGTGGGAGGGATTTCTACTCACCTAAAATATTTGGATTGGGTAATCAAATTTCTTTTGTTCAACCCTCCGGTTGAACAAATGAAAATGTACTATGTATGGCCTACTTTGCTGTGGTGGCTTTCTGTCATAGTGACAATAGTCATCAGGACAAATATAGGGGAATCCAGACAACAATGAAAATCTGGCAGAGGGCCTCACTGTAATCATTTCTGATTTCAGACTCGAGTTTCCAGATTTATGACAATTAATTGTTTCTGCAAATCCAGGTATGAACACAGTGCAGGCATCAGCACTCTAAACCTATGAATTTACTACATCCATAGAACATCAACTTCAATTCAAAACTCCAAACAGCTGTGGAAAAAGTTGTGTGAATACTTAGAAAATGTTGGGAGATTTTTGTATGGTCTGATCTTTGCATACTTGTGTCATAATAAACAAAGTCTTATCAAAGCATTTAACAAATAACACACACACACACATTTTAAATGATCATGTCTTTAAAGAACAGATTATTTGCTCCAAGGGTAGGTCATACATTCATACACTGCAGAATGCAGGGTTACCTTTGTTTTGCCATACAAGATATGAAGCCAGCCGAAAAAAAAAAAAAAAAAAAAATTGAATTTGTAAAAAGCCTCATTAGCCCATAAGCAGAGATGTAGTGTACTGCACATGTGCAGAAGCCACATGATGAGATTCAATACGTTGACGATAACATGATATAGATTCCAGTAACAACCACCTGTACATATATTGCTTTTTTTCTAGGTCAGGTTTAAGGATCACAGTTGCTTTGTACATGTACAACCACATGCACATTCAGGCCTGCAATGCCAGCCTGCCACAACATTTATCCCGGCTTGTTTATTTGCTTTAGTAAATCATATTCACAGTCTCTGGGAGCAAATTCTAAATAAGTAAATCTGACAGAGAAAGAGTTAAAAGGTGTAGCAGAGCCTTAATAACACAGTAAACAGTGTTAAATCAGGCCAATGGTTTTGTGGTCAAATAGCATGTATGAGCACAGCTGGTGTTAATATATTGTAAGCCCTTTAAAAGCATTGCTTGATAAATCTTGCAGCTTGTCAACACATTCAATATTCTGTGCATTAGACATTTCGTTTTCAGAGCCATGTAATGACCACACAATTTACAGTAAAAGAAGAGAGGAAGAAAAATGTTTTCTATCTATTTTGGATCATTTTTAAACCTCATTACAGCCAAGATGGTGCATTTCTCGCCCAGCATTTAATTTAATCATTCTTCAAATAGGGAGAGTGAATTGGCTGAAAATTGCTCTCCTGCATGTTTCTTCTTTTCTGGCTTGAGGTTTACCATATAACTTGTACAGTAGGACATCATAAAAGCCATTAATCTACAGGAAAAAGTAGGTGCTGCCTTTCACTGTAAACTCATTCAGTTCTGCAGCAGGGGTACGGGTAATTTTTATATTCCAGCTGGAGCTTAACTATATAGATTCCATTGTCTTCGACCTGCCTATGGAGATACAATTTAGGAACAATTACATTTCCCCAGGTTTCTTTATACTTGTTCTACACAGAAAAAAAAAACAAAAACATTATCTTCTTGCACGATTTGGAATCCTTCGCATTCACAGAATCTCACTGGAAGTTCCAGACATCATCTTCACCTTGGTGCCATGGGTAAAAGCTGGCATGGAAGGTTCTTAAGTATATGTGGTGGCGTGGGGTGCTAGTGAATTAGTGGACCTTGCATTTTTATGGTATCCTGCTTGTATCTTCTTTTCTGGCTGGAGGTTTCAATTTAATACTTGTACATCAGGATGGTGAAGCAGAAAATTAACCCACACTCTGAGATATCAAAGCATGAGGTTTCTTCAAAGAACAATTCATACCTCTATGAAAAAGCCCAATTTGGATAAAACACGTCAGGGCAGAGACTGTGTCTGAAAGCTCCTGCATTGAAAAGACTTCATGGTTTGGCATCTCAGAGTGCAGCTTCATTTTCTGCCTCACTATCATGCCAGACAAACTCTTAAGCCGTGTACACACGGTAGGTTTTACCAATGAAGACAGTCCGATGGACTGTTTTCATCGGATAAACCGATCGTGTATGGGCCCCATCGGTCTTTTTTCCATCAATGTTTAAAAATAGAACATGTTTTAAATTTATCCGATGGTTAAAAAAACGATAGCAAATTACTATCGTCTGTGGGGAACTCCATAGGATAAAAAACCCACGCATGCTCAGAATCAAGTCGACGCATGCTCAGAAGCACTGAACCTAATTTTTTCTCGGTTCATCTGTGTTTTACGTCACCGCGTTTGAAACGGTCGGTTTTTTGAATGATGGTGTGTGGGCAAGACTGATGGAAGACAGTTTCATCGGAATTCCGATGGAAAAAACCATCGGATTAGAATCCATAGGATACAGTTGCAATAAAAAGTATGTGAACCCTTTTGGAATGATATGGATTTCTGCACAAATTGGTCATAAAATGTGATCTGATCTTCATCTAAGTCACAACAATAGACAATCACAGTCTGCTTAAACTAATAACACACAAATAATTAAATGTTACCATGTTTTTATTGAACACACCATGTAAACATTCACAGTGCAGGTTGAAAAAAGTATGTGAACCCTTGGATTTAATAACTGGTTGAACCTCCTTTGGCAGCAATAACTTCAACCAAACGTTTCCTGTAGTTGCAGATCAGACGTGCACAACGGTCAGGAGTAATTCTTGACCATTCCTCTTTACAGAACTGTTTCAGTTCAGCAATCTTCTTGGGATGTCTGGTGTGAATCGCTTTCTTGAGGTCATGCCACAGCATCTCAATCGGGTTGAGGTCAGGACTCTGATTGGGCCACTCCAGAAGGCGTATTTTCTTCTGTTTAAGCCATTCTGGTGTTGATTTACTTTTATGCTTTGGGTCGTTATCCTGTTGCAACACCCATCTTCTGTTGAGCTTCAGCTGGTGGACAGATGGCCTTAAGTTCTCCTGCAAAATGTCTTGATAAACTTGGGAATTAATTATTACTTCGATGATAGCAATCCGCCCAGGCCCTGACGCAGCAAAGCAGCCCCAAACCATGATGCCACACCACCATACTTCACAGTTGGGATGAGGTTTTGATGTTGGTGTGCTGTGCCTCTTTTTCTCCACACATAGTGTTGTGCGTTTATTCCAAACAACTCAACTTTGGTTTCATCTGTCCACAGAATATTTTGCCAGTACTGATGTGGAACATCCAGGTGCTCTTGTGCAAACTGTACACGTGCAGCAATGTTTTTTTTGGACAGCAGTGGCTTCTTCTGTGGTATCCTCCCATGAAATCCATTCTTGTTTAGTGTTTTACATATCGTAGATTCACTAACAGGGATGTTGGCATATGCCAGAGACTTTTGTAAGTCTTTAGCTGACACTCTAGGATTCTTCTTCACCTCATTGAGCAGTCTGCGCTGTGCCCTTGCAGTCATCTTTACAGGACGCCCACTCCTAGGGAGAGTAGCAGCAGTGCTGAACTTTCTCCATTTATAGACAATTTGTCTTACCGTGGACTGATGAACAGCAAGGCTTTTGGAGATACTTTTATAACCCTTTCCGGCTTTATGCAAGTCAACAATTCTTAATCGTTGTGCAAGGCATCATTCACACCAGGCAATGCTTCTTGTCAAAAGCAAACCCTGAACTGGTGTGTGTTTTTTTAGAGGGCAGGGCAGCTGTAATCAACACCTCCAATCTCATCTCATTGATTGGACTCCAGTTGTCTGACACCTCACTCCAATTAGCGCTTGGAGATCTCTTAGTCTAGGCGTTCACATACTTTTTCCACCTGCACTGTGAATGTTTACTTGGTGTGTTCAATAAAAACATGGTAACATTTAATTATTTGTGTATTATTAGTTTAACCACTTCAATACCATGCACTTATGCACCTTCCCGCCCAGACCAATTTTCAGCTTTCAGTACTCTCACACTTTGAATGACAATTACTTAGTCATGCTACACTGTATCCAAACAAAATTTTTATAATTTTCTTCTCACAAATAGAGCTTTCTTTTAGTGGTATTTAATCGCCACTGGGTTTTTTATTTTTTGCGATATAAGCAAAAAAACAGCAATTTAAAAAAAAAAAAAACACTTTTTTTTAGTTTCTATTGTAAAATTTTGCAAATAAGTAATTTTTCTTCATAAATTTGTGCCAAAATGTATATTGCTACATATCTTTGGTAAAATGAACCCAAATTAGTGTATATTATTTGGTCTTTGTGAAAGTTATAGAGTCTACAAACTATGGTGGCAATCACTGAAAATTTATCACATCTGATCACGCCTGATGTACTGAAGGGATATCTCATTTCTTGAGACACTAACAAGCGAGGAAAGTACAAATACCCCAAAATTACCCCTTTTTGGAAAGTAGACAGTCCAAGGTATTTACTAAGAGGCGTGGTGAGTTTTTTGAAGTTGTATTTTTTTTCCACAATTCTTGGGAAAAATAGGATTTTTTACTCACCGTAAAATCCTTTTCTCTGAGTCCATGGACCGACACAGCTTCTCTATTGACAAAGTGGGTATTATCCGTTAATTAGGAGTGACTAGGCAGAAAAACTTGTAAAAAGTGTTGCATCACACCTTCTACAGTACCGCCCAGGGGGCGGACCCTCTGGGTATACCCTCTCAGTCTGCACATCGCAGATCAGTTCGTCAAAAAGCAGTACAAACTTAAAAGGAGGGGTGGGTGCTGTGTCGGTCCATGGACTCAGAGAAAAGGATTTTACGGTGAGTAAAAAATCCTATTTACTCTTTCGTTCATGGACCGACACAGCTTCTCTATTGACAAAGTGGGACGTCCCAAAGCAGTGTCAGAGAAAAAACTAGGGGTGGTAACAGCATAAAAATAAACTTCACCCCAAACACAAAACAGCACTCCTCCAACGGAGGAGTTGCAACTCTAAACAGCCGCTTGCAAAACCTTGCGGCTGAAAGAGGCATCCGAAGATGCACCTACATCAATTTTGTAGAATTTTGTGAAAGTGTGAGCGGACGACCAAGTCGCCGCTTTACATAATTGGGAAACAGACGCTTGATGTTGGAAAGCCCAAGAGGCACCTATTGCCCTGGTCGAATGCGCCGTGACAGGAAAGGGGGGCGCCTGACCCTTTAAGGCGTAAGCCTGGATTACTATCTGTCGGATCCACCTAGAGATGGTGGCCGATGAGACTGCTTGGCCCCTCTTGGGACCAGCCACCGAAACAAACAGTGAGTCTGACTTCCGGAACAGGGAAGTAGCAGATATGTATACTCTCAAAGCTCGGACAACGTCCAAGGAATGCAACGCCGACTCCTTAGGATTCGACGGCTGAGGACACAAGGATGGAAGTACAATGTCTTCGTTGAGATGAAAAGCCGAAACGACTTTCGGAAGAAAGGAAGGCTGCGGCCGCAGCACCACCTTGTGAAAAATCAAATAGGGAGCCTTGCAGGACAAGGCTGCCAGCTCAGAGACTCGTCTAACTGACGTAACAGCCACCAAAAAGACCACTTTCTGAGAAAGTGTCAACAGGGGAATATCTCTATTATTCTCAAACGGTGCCGTCTGGAGCACTGAGAGGACCAGGTTCAAGTCCCACGGAGGTAACGGGGGACGGACCGGAGGGGCCACATGTCGGACCCCCTGCACAAATGTACTCACGAGAGAGTGAGTCGCCAGGGGTCGCTGAAAAAAGACAGCCAGGGCAGATATCTGTCCCTTAATCGTACTTAGGGCAAGCCTTTGGTCCACCCCATGCTGTAAAAACAGCAGGATTCTGGAAACCAAATAGGTACGCGGATGCCATTTCATTTCCTCACACATGGAGATGTAGGCCCTCCAAGTGCGGTGATAGACCTTCCTAGAGGACGGTTTCCGAGCACTTCTCATAGTAGAGATTACTGAGTCTGACAGGCCCCGGTCTCTCAGTACCTGGTTCTCAACAGCCATGCCGTTAAAGCCAATGACTGTAAAGCAGGATGGAATATGGGACCTTGCGATAGCAGGTCCTTCCGTAGTGGTAGGCGCCAGGGGACGTCTGCTACCAGACGTACTAGATCATCGTACCAAGGACGCTGAGGCTAATCTGGAGCGATTAGGATCATTGGAATTCCCTCTGCCTCCACTCTGCGGAGCAGAAGAGGAAGAAGCCTTAAGGGAGGGAAGGCATAGATTAGCCGATACTGACCCCACGATGCTACCAACGCGTCCGTTGCGTCTGCCCATGGGTCTCTTGACCGGGCCACAAACCTCAATACCTTCCGATTGAGTCGGGAAGCCAGAAGATCTACGTCTGGTGTGCCCCATCTTTGGCAGAGGAGTTGGAACACCTCCGGGTGTAAGGACCATTCTCCCTGGTCCAGCATCTGGCGGCTCAGGTAGTCCGCCTGCCAGTTTTCCACACCCGGAATGTACACGGCCGACAGTGCCGGTACGCTCCTCTCTGCCCACTTCAGGATGCGAGCGATCTCCGATGTTGCAGCTGAGCTTCTTGTTCCTCCTTGATGATTGACATATGCCACTGCTGTGGCGTTGTCTGACTGGATCCTGACTGGACGCCCTTGCAGCCTCTGAGACCATTTGAAGAGGCACAGCCTGATCGCCCGGATTACCAGGACATTGATCGGCAGGAGGGCTTCCTCTGGGGTCCAGCGACCTTGCGCCGACTGAACACCCCAGACTCCCCCCCAACCTGTAAGGCTGGCGTCCGTCGTGATCACTATCCAGTAAACCGGAAGAAATGACTTCCCGGCCATTAGAGCCGGTGCTGTCAGCCACCATACCAGGAATCTCCTGACTTTGTGGCTCACTCGGATTTGATAATCCAGAGATGATGGACATCTGTTCCATCTGGACAGAACTTCCTTCTGTAACACTCGAGTGTGGTATTGAGCATATGGAACCGCCTCGAAGGAGGCTACCCTGAGGCCCAACACTCGCATGCAAAAAACGGAGTGACGACCAATTCCTGGAAGTCAGCTGCCGTACTGCAGCCCGGAGGGTCTGCAACTTCTCCACAGGGAGGAATACCTTTGCCTCTGAAGAATCCAGAATCAACCCCAGGTACCCTAGGCGTTGAGTGGGCACCAATACTGACTTTTGCGTGTTTAGTATCCAACCACAGTCTCAAAGAGTCTGACAGGTAATGGACACGCTTACCTCTAATTCTGAGCTTGAAGGGGCCTTCAGCAGAAGGTCGTATAAGTAGCCTGTGATAGCGATACCCCGCTGTCTTAGAAGTGCCAGAATCGGAGCGAGCACCTTGGTGAACGTCCTGGGTGCTGAGGCAAGGCCCAACGGGAGGGCCACAAACTGGTAGTGGTCCTTCCCGATAGCAAATCGCAGAAATCTCTGGTGTCTGGAGTATATGGGGACATGCAGGTATGCGTCCTTGATGTCCAAGGAGGCCAGAAAGTCCCCCGGATGGAGAGCCGTGACTACAGATCGAACCGACTCCATCCGAAAACTTTGTACCTTCACAAAGCAATTGAGGGCTCTGAGATCCAAGCTTGGACGAACCCCCTCCTTCTTCGGCACAATGAACAGATTTGAGTAAAAACCCCGTTCCATTTCTGGAACTGGAATAACTACCCCGCGTTCCAGTAGACCCTGGACCGCCCCATACAGGGCCTCCCGACGGGTCGGTAGTAGCTGGAGATTGGAGGTGTTGAATCTGTCCGGTGGACAAGAGAGAAACTCTATCTTGTAGCCTGAGGAGATTACTTCGCAAACCCACCTGTCGGAGATTAGTGCTGTCCACTGAGTCGCGAATTTGCGAAGACGTCTCCCCACCCGAGAGCTGGGTGGGGGTGGACCTTCATGCGGACGCAAATTTGTCCGCAGGCTTATTGGGTATGCGGGACCAGGGACGCTTTTGTCCTTGGGCAGGCGCTTTATCGGCCTGGGGTCTTTTCCCTGTCGCCCTAGGGGGACAAAAAAAACACTTGTGTGCAGTAAAGGAGGGCCCTTGCCCTTGGCGTGGCCCCTTATCCTTGCTAATTTGGGGAAGCAAAGTGCTTTTACTTCCTGTGGCATCCTTGATGATGTCATCCAGAGAAGCCCCAAAAAGTCAGTCGCCCTTAAAAGGCAGATCCAACAGGGCTTTCTTGGAAGTCTGGTCCGCAGACCAGCCTTTTAGCCAGATCAGGCGGCGTATTGCTACTGCATAAACCGAAGTTTTAGACAGCAGGGGAATAGTATTCATGTCTGACTCGCAGACAAACCTAAGGCCCTGGACCAACAGGTCGGCCAATGTTATCTCATCAGGAGGAGCATCTCGCTCCTTAACCCCTGGAGTAGCAATCTTGCCCATTCAGTAAGTGTGTGAGACACTAGGGCCCCCGCCAATGCCGGGCGTACTGCCGAGCCTACCACTGAGTATAGGTAGCAAGCGAGTGCTTCAGCCTTCTTATCCACAGGGTCCTTGAAAACAGGAGCCCCTTCTACAGGAATTGTGGTGGCTCTATTAAGTCTGGACACCGGAGGGTCCACTATAGGGGGGAGAGGTCCATTTCTTCAGAAAACTCTCCTCAAAAGGGGTACCGTACCACAAACCTCTTTGGGGCTGTAAAGACCCTCAGTGGGTTCTCCCATTCCTTGTATAAGAGTTTATCAAAAGACACACAAGGGAACACCTTAGCAGTGCGGGCAGGCCTATGAAACCCAAGTGGACCGGAGTCTCTGCTGCTTCTGCAGTATTTTCCAATTTTAGCATATCCCACACTGCAGTAATAAGGTCAGATACCAAAGCCGTCTCGCGTACTGACCTGGACTTTGAGTCATTCTCACTGTCCGGTCACGGTCTGCAGTCTCTGATGCATCAGAATCTGGGCCCCGAGCCATAGCTGGACCTGGTTCTGCACCAGAATTATCCCCAGAAGCTTGCAGGGGATGGGGCATTTACTACCCCCTGTATTCCCGTGTGCTGCTTCCACCCTGGCAGCAAACGCCTCTAGGATTGCAGTCATAGCGTTCATAGACACCTCAGGGGCACAAGCTGCTAAATCTGGTGTTTCAGGGGAGAAGACATCTGGCTCAGATGCCATGCTGACCACACGCTGACACTCACAGGGCTCCAGGCAAGATATGAATAGGCCACCCTCCTGTGCTGCAGATAGGCAGGGTCACCCAGAGGACTCACCACCCTGGATAGGTACTGCTATGCTGCGCCTGTGATGCTGTCCCGCTGCTGCTGTGTCAGTCTGCTTCTTTTATCAGCACTTCCTGTGTGAATTTTCGTGCCAGTGTAATGCACCCTAGAGGCCGGAGGCTCTCGAAAAATGGTTGCCAAAAACGTCTGTATGGAAGATAATGTTGGCTCTAAGAAAATGTCCGCCGACAGAAGATAGAGGTCAAGCAGCCATAGCCCACAAAAAGATGGCCACCGAACGGCAATATCTGCATACAGGGTGGACAAACATGGCCGCCGATCAGCTGATAGGGGCCAGTGGGTGTGGCCGAACCACAGGAAGATGGCCGCCGGGAAGTCACAAGAGTCCAGACTTGGCATGGACCACCTCAAAATGGCCGCCGACAGCATGGAGGAGGAAGGACACAAACACAGGTAAGAAAAAATGACATTTCTTTTAAATGTTAGTTACAGCCAGCCCCGCTCCAGTGGGACCCCATAGGTGACCCCCAGCACCCAGCAACCTTTAGCTAGAAGCCCAGGGAGGAGGGAAAGGCAGGGAGAGAGGGAAGAAAGGGGCCACAACCACTTACTTGATCTCTCCAGGAATGTCCAGCTAAATCACCCAGCCGAGGCAGGGGAGTTTTACTTACCTATCCTGCATGTATTCTGCTGGAAGACATTCCAAACAGATCATCGTCCGCACACGGAAGGTGACTGTTGGCCAGGCATGCTGTGATTGGACCCAGAAGGGACGATCATATGTATGCCCTGGAGCATGACGCTCACCGGACAGGCTGCTGTGACTCGGCCGTAAGGTCAGCCGAAGCTGAGCGGTCCGATGCAAGCCTTGGAGCGTAAGCTCACCGGCCAGGCTGCTGCGACTCGGCCGTAAGGTCAGCCGAAGCTGAGCGGTCCGATGCAGGCCCTGGAGCGTAAGCTCACCGGCCACCCGTGGAGCGACGGGCATGTCGTGGAAAACCCAGCGCGTAGCTAGGGTTGGCACACGCTCGATGGCCGAAACTGGGGAGACTACAAGGATCGAGGATCCAGCCTGTCACCCAGTCGGCAGTTGATCGAAGATCGCAGGAAACAACAAATGTAGCAAAAAAAATATATATATATATATTTTTTCCCCGGACCAATGGGCCCGAAGGAAGCCATGTCCTACTCCTTGCTAGACAGAAAAAAACTGATCTGCGATGTGCAGACTGAGAGGGTATACCCAGAGGGTCCGCCCCCTGGGCGGTACTGTAGAAGGTGTGATGCAACACTTTTTACAAGTTTTTCTGCCTAGTCACTCCTAATTAACGGATAATACCCACTTTGTCAATAGAGAAGCTGTGTCGGTCCATGGACGAAAGAGTAATTTATTTTTTTTTATTTTTTTTTACACAAACTGGTCATATTAACAGTTTTTTTCTCTCACACAGCATATGCATAATTGCAACTACACCCCAAAATACATTCTGCTACTCCTCCTGAGTGTAGCGATACCACATGTGTGAGACTTTTACACAGCCTGGCCACATACAGAAGCCCAACATTGAAGTAGCACTTTCAGGCGTTCTACAAGCATAAATCGCACATATCCTTTCTCAACCACCTATTACACTTTTGAAGGCCCTGGAGCACCAGGACAATGGAATTTTCCACAAAATGACCCCATTTTGGAAAGCACACACCCCAACGTATAATCTATGAAGCATTATGAGTCTTTTGAACGGTTCATTTTTTTCCAGAAGGTTTTGGAAAATGTGGAGAAAAAATGAAAATGCATTTTTTTTACACAAAGTTGTCCATTTATAAGATATTTCTAACGCATAGCATATACATAGCAAAAATAACACCCCAAAATGCATTCTTCTACTCCTCCTGAGTATAGCGATACCACATGTGTGAGACTTTTACACAGCCTGGCCATATACAGAGGCCCAACATTGAAGTAGCACTTTCAGGCGTTCTACAAGCATAAATCGCACATATCCTTTCTCAACCACCTATTACAATTTTGAAGGCCCTGGAGCACCAGGACAATAGAATTTTCCACAAAATGACCCCATTTTGGAAAGCACACACCCCAACATATAATCTATGAAGCATTATGAGTCTTTTGAACGGTTCATTTTTTTCCAGAAGGTTTTGGAAAATGTGGAGAAAAAATGAAAATGCATTTTTTTTACACAAAGTTGTCCATTTATAAGATATTTCTAACGCATAGCATATACATAGCAAAAATAACACCCCAAAATGCATTCTGCTACTCCTCCTGAGTATAGCGATACCACATGTGTGAGACTTTTACACAGCCTGGCCATATACAGAGGCCCAACATTGAAGTAGCACTTTCAGGCGTTCTACAAGCATAAATCGCACATATCCTTTCTCAACCACCTATTACACTTTTGAAGGCCCTGGAGCACCAGGACAATGGAATTTTCCACAAAATGACCCCATTTTGGAAAGCACACACCCCAACGTATAATCTATGAAGCATTATGAGTCTTTTGAACGGTTCATTTTTTTCCAGAAGGTTTTGGAAAATGTGGAGAAAAAATGAAAATGCATTTTTTTTACACAAAGTTGTCCATTTATAAGATATTTCTAACGCATAGCATATACATAGCAAAAATGACACCCCAAAATGCATTCTGCTACTCCTCCTGAGTATAGCAATACCACATGTGTGAGACTTTTACACAGCCTGGCCATATACAGAGGCCCAACATTGAAGTAGCACTTTCAGGCGTTCTACAAGCATAAATCGCACATATCCTTTCTCAACCACCTATTACAATTTTGAAGGCCCTGGAGCACCAGGACAATAGAATTTTCCACAAAATGACCCCATTTTGGAAAGCACACACCCCAACTTATAATCTATGAAGCATTATGAGTCTTTTGAACGGTTCATTTTTTTTCCAGAAGGTTTTGGAAAATGTGGAGAAAAAATGAAAATGCATTTTTTTTACACAAAGTTGTCCATTTATAAGATATTTCTAACGCATAGCATATACATAGCAAAAATAACACCCCAAAATGCATTCTTCTACTCCTCCTGAGTATAGCGATACCACATGTGTGAGACTTTTACACAGCCTGGCCATATACAGAGGCCCAACATTGAAGTAGCACTTTCAGGCGTTCTACAAGCATAAATCGCACATATCCTTTCTCAACCACCTATTACAATTTTGAAGGCCCTGGAGCACCAGGACAATAGAATTTTCCACAAAATGACCCCATTTTGGAAAGCACACACCCCAACGTATAATCTATGAAGCATTATGAGTCTTTTGAACGGTTCATTTTTTTCCAGAAGGTTTTGGAAAATGTGGAGAAAAAATGAAAATGCATTTTTTTTACACAAAGTTGTCCATTTATAAGATATTTCTAACACATACTATGTACATAGCAAAAATTACACCCCAAAATGCATTCTGCTACTCCTCCTAAGTATAGCGATACCACATGTGTGAGACTTTTACACAGCCTGGCCACATACAGAGGCCCAACATCCAAGTAGCACCTCCAGGCATTCTAGCAGCATTAATTGCACATATCATTTTCTGACTACCGATCACATTTTTGAAGGCCCTTCATATATCTAACACATAGCAGGTACATACCAAATAACAAAAGATTACCTGTGGTTTTAGAAGTGCAGTGGTCCACAGAGGAGAGCATCGGTCCAGGCAGCAGGCAGGGATGAGGTCAGCGACAGCAAAAGCAATCATCCAGGCAGCAGGCAGGAATACTGTCCATAGTTCGCACAGGCAGAGATACTGTCAGCACAGCCAGAGCACAGCCAAAGCACAGGTCCAGGTAGCAGGCAGAGGTGTCCCGGCAGAAATGCTGTCCAAAGTCAGTAGAGGCAGCAGGCAGATATATGGTCAACACAGCCAAAGTATTGGTCCAAGCAGCAGGAAGAAACATGGTCCATAATGTCATGGGTCATTACAGGCAGTAATATGGTCAGCACAGCCAAATTATTGGTCCAGGCAGCAGGAAGGACCATCAAGCTTAGGGCCAGGGGGACAGGGGTAGAGGCTTCTCCCACCCAAATCGCTTTGAAGCCTCCGGGCAACCAGACCCTGTTCTTGGAGCACAGAAAACGAAAAACTGGTTTTCTCTACTCAGAACGCTATTCTGAAGCCCCTCACATATGTGAGACCCCTGTGTACTAAAAGTAGATGGCCAAAAGATCAGTCCAAGTGGCAGGCAAAAACATGGTCGATTAACAGGCCAAGGTCGGTACACGTGGAAGTCAGAAACGTGGTTTAAATCGGCAGGCAGAGGCATCGTCGGTAAACAGGCCAGGGTCAGTTAATTAACATGGAAGGTAGTTAGTAACATGGTAGCAGGCAAATAGGGAAATGGCAGTCTGTTAATAATAAGGGGAACTAATGGATGTATGATAATTTTTGAAGCAATTTCCGATGCACAGGCCAGGTTGGGGGGGACAATCGGGACAATAATAGCTGGTGTCTCTTCTTACTCCTCCTCTGCTGCATACACGGCATTTCTTTTGGCGTCTTCTTCCAGATTCTGTGGGGGGGATGCTAAAGGGATAGTGTCGCTCGTGAAGCCGACTCACACTATCAGAGCGAATGCTTCCTGGGGCGGGATCTTGTTGGTAAATGAGGGCATCGATGATATCTTCGATATATTGGAGGTAGTGGAGTCGGTGATTTTGAGTTGCTTTTTGGTAGCAGACAAACGAATTAAAAAGGGCCATGTGAAACAGGTGAAACACAACTTTTTTGTGCCAATAATGGGACTTTCTGGTTGATAAGTAGGGCTGTAGCATCTGGTCGTTTAAATCCACCCCCCCCCATGTACAAATTGTAGTCGTGGACACATTCAGGCTTTACAATGGAGCCGCGTCTTCTTGGGATCTCCACCATGGTGTCATTGTGGATCGTAGAGAGGATGTGGACATCTTTCTTGTCCCTCCACTTCATGGCCAACACCTCCTCGTTCCTCATGGATGCCGATTCTCCAGGTCACAATTTTTTTGTCAATAAATTTTGTGGGAATCCCTTCCGTTTTTTTTTTGAAGGTACCGCAGGCCGGGGTTTGTTTACTGTAAAGGTGGCGAAAAAGGGGCAGGCTGGTATAATAATTATCAACATATATATGGTAACCTTTTCCGAACAGGGGGTATGCCAACTCCCAGACAATTTTCCCACTGGTTCCAATATATGTGGGGCAATCACGGGGCTGGAGCTGGGAGTCTTTGCCTTCATAGATCCTGAATTTGCAGATGTATCCAGTGGCTCGATCACATAATTTATTTAATTTTAACCCATACCTGGCTCTCTTGCTTGGTATGTACTGCTTGAACTGCAGTCGGCCGGTGAAATGTACGAGGGACTCGTCCACACAAATTTTTTGGTCTGGGATGAAAACTTCTTCAAATCGCTGGGAAAAGGCATTGATTAGGGGGCGTATCTTGTACAATTTGTCGTAGTTGGGATGATCTCGGGGAGGGCACTGTGAATTGTCATTGAAGTGGAGAAAGCGCATAATCATGTCGTATCTTTTCCTGGACATGACAGCGGAATATATGGACATGTGTTGGATGGGGCGTTTGGACCAATATGAATGGACTTCGTTCTTTTTTGTAAGCCCCATATTGAACATAAGGCCCAAAAATAATTTAAATTCCTCCAATGTTAGACGCCGACACTGGAACATGCGGTCGTAGGAAGAATCGGGGTTGGCAGCAATAAATTGGGATGCATACAGATTCGTTTGATCCACTATATTCTGCAGCAAATCTTGTGGGAAAAATAAACAAAAATAATCAAATTTAGAAAAATTTGTAGTGTCGGGCTGCACACCTGGCTGTGCGGTGAAAGGGGGGATGATAGCGGATCCTGAGTTGGCAGGCAACCATAAGGGGTTTGCCAGGGCATCGGGAAGGTAGGATTGGGGCTGGATTCTTCGGGTTGGGCGTGCATTTCCATTGCTTGTACTGGGCTCCTCTTCCTGGGGTATGGCGCTGCTGGTGGTGGGCAGTTCTCCTGATCTTGGTGCTGATCTTGGTGCTGATCTTGGTGCCGATCGCATTCTTTTGGGAGGGACGGTTTCCTCCGGGGACTCGGACTCTGAGCCACTATCCTCCACTGGCTCGTATTCCGAACCAGAATCGGATAATGGGAGCTCCCCGCTGCTCTCATCATCCGACATGGCAATAATGGCATATGCCTCCTCAGGTGTGTAAACCCTTTGGGACATTATGGCAGTGCTTATTGGTGGGCCTGTGTAATGGTACTGCTGGTGGTAGTGGTGGCGGTCTGTGTGGTAGTACCGATGGAGGTATTGGTGGTGGGCCTGTGTGGTGGTACCGATGGCGGTATGGGTGGTGGTGGTACCAATGGCGGTACAGGTGGTGGTGGTACCGATGGCGGTACGGGTGGTGGTGGTGGCGGCGGTACCGATGGCGGTACAGGTGGCGGTACGGGTGGTGGTGGTAGCGATGGCGGTATGGGTGGTGGTGGTACCGATGGCGGTACAGGTGGTGGTGGTACCAATGGCGGTACGGGTGGTGATGTTACCGATGGCGGTACAGGTGGTGGTACAGGTGGTGGTGGCACTACCGACGGTGGTACGGGTAGTGGTACTGGTGGTGGTACCGATGGCGGCACTAGTGGTGATACTGGTAGCGGGCCTGTGTGGCAGTATAGATGCTGGGCCTGGTGGCGGTACTGGTGGTGGTACTGGTACCGATGGCGGTACTGGTAGCCTGTGTGGCGGTGCCAATGGCGGTAGCGATGGAGGTGGGCCTGTGACAGATGATTGACAGATGGGCTGATTGATTGACAGATGGGCTGATTGATTGATTGACAGATGGGTTGATTGATTGACAGGTGGGGTGATTGATTGACAGATCGGCTGATTGATTGACAGATGGGCTGATTGATTGACAGATGGGCTGATTGATTGACAGATGGGCTGATTGACAGATGGGCTGATTGACAGATGGGCTGATTGGCTGGGCTGATTGATGTGCTGGGCTGTGTGACAGGTCCTCTTTATGGGGGGGGGGCGTGTTGTGCACTGTAAACTTATGTAGACAAACTACACTGAGCTAACTTACTGATCTCTTCTCTCTCCTCACAGATCGGTGTGTGAGGAGAGAGCAGGGATCAGGTAGTAACTCCTGTGGAGTTTGTTTACATTTGTGACCGGCTGTGATTGGACACAGCCGGTCACGTGGTAAACAGCCAATTCATTGGCTGTTTACTCTGATCGGGGACGCGCTGTGTCCAAGGGACACTCGCCTTCCCCGATCCCCGCTCTGCAAGCCTGTGGCGGCGCGCACGGAGCGCGCCGCCGAGTTTGTTTTGACAGGTGATCGGCTGTGACTTTGACACAGCCGATCACATGGTAAACAGCCAATGAAATTGGCTGTTTACCATGATCGGGGAAGCGCTGTGTCCGAGGGACACATGCCGTCCCCGATCACCGCGCTGCGCGCCCCCGCGGGCGCGCGTAAGGCATTATCCTGCGGGACGTCATATGACGTCCAGTATCGATATTGCAACCACTTCCCGGACGTCAATTCACTATTGACTGGGCGGGAAGTGGTTAAGCAGACTGTGATTGTCTATTGTTGTGACTTAGATGAAGATCAGATCACATTTTATGACCAATTTGTGCAGAAATCTATATCATTCCAAGGGGTTCACATACTTTTTATTGCAACTGTATCCGATCGTGTGTGCAGGGCTTTAGAAGCCAGCACCTAGATTAATTAAGGATCAGAGAATTACACTCAGGGCTTGGATCAGTGCAGTTTTCTCTTGAATTTCCACAGAAAAAAATAAAAGACAATAATCTTAAGGAAAAAAGTAGGTAATGCCTGTAAAACCATTCTATTCTTCAGGGGTACACAGGTAATTTTTGTATCCCGGTTGAAGCTTAACTACGGTATATAGATTCCATTGCCTTCAACCAACCTATGAAGAAGCACGTTAGAAACAATTACATTTGCCCAGGTTTCCTTATACTTGCCCTGCCAAAATTAGGGACCTCCAGGATATTTCCAGAATCCCTATATGTCATTCTTGCCTAGTTGCAATCAAAAACTGGGTAGCACGCATCCCTCTCCTCCCCTTCCCCAGTCCTTACTTCCCTCTCCCCCCCTTTCCTCCTTCCCCCCTACCTTCTCCCCCCCTTTTTCCTCCTTCCCCCCCCTTGCCTACCCATCTCTTCCCCTCCCACCCCTTCCTCCCTCCTTCCCCTGGACACACAGCAATACCACCCCCCTATCAAATCAGCTCAGCTACACTATACCTGGGTGGTGGTGGTGGACACAGCAACCTCTCCCCCTTCCCAGATCAGCTCAGGGTGGTAAGGCAGACACAAACACTCCTTCAGCCTCTTTTATCACAATAGCTCAGGTGACTGGGCAGTGGATACCATGCCAGCCCACACCTCCCACCCCCTGATCACCAGCTTACCTCAGGCAGTAGAGGACACTGCCATTACAATGCACAACCCCCTCTGGCTGGCTCTCAGCCTCAGATGCACCTGGGCAGCAGCTGGGAAGGAGGACTGGGCACATAGTTTGCAGCAGCAGCGGCCGGTGGAAAGAGGCAGGAAGTGAGACTGGACCAGACCACGGCACCGGGGGTGTTTCCGGCTGAAAAAAAAAGCGGCCAGGGCTCTTGCTGCTTTTGGGATGGTGTCACATCTGGCGGATGTCAACTGACCTGGGTGTGAAGCGCACCACTATACCAACGCCACTGACACCCACCATGTTTTAGCACCTGGGGCAGACCGCCACCCCCGCTCCCCCTTGGTATGCCCCTGCAAGGATCCGCCTCACATCCTATCCTCACTCCTCCACAGAGAAGCCGAGTGCTGATATTCTGACACGGCTGCGGTGAGGGGGGGCGGAGCCTGCTCAGTATTCATTCCATAAGACGCAGGGACATTTTCCCCCATTTTTGGGGGGAAGGTGCGTCTTATGGTGCAAAATAATACGATAATCCATGTGAAGTACAGTAGGAATAGTCTCAATATATTAATATACACCCGCGCAAACAAACACATAAAGTGTTTATCACATAATCCCTCCATATCACATAATACCATCACATAAATGTAAAAAAAAACGTCTAAAAAATAGAGCTGCGCATCTTCCAGCTTAAAAAAGCCAAAAATGGACAATAAAATATTTGAAGACTAGACCATGCTCATACAAAACAGATATTACTAAATAAATAATTAACAAAGCAAATGTGTAATAAACTTCATAAAATAAAATAAAAAAAACAGTCCAAATAAAGTGCTCAGTGCATGAAAAAGTCTTCAAATATTTTTCTTAAAGTACTGTAAGAATATAACTTTGTATGCCGCGTACACACAATCACTTTTCTCATCAGGAAAAATTAAATTTTTTCTCTTGGACGAGAAAAACGGCCGTGTGTAGGCTTTCCAGCATTTTTCCCGACGAGAAAAACGACAAGAATCACGACGAGAAAAATTAGAACATGCTCTAATTTTTCTCGTTGCGAATCGCTGAATTTTTTTCCGCTGCAGTTTTCCCATAGGGAAACACTAATAGGGAGCCTACACATGGCCGGTTTTCTCGACCAAGAGAAAACCTGTCATGAAAACTGGCCATGTGTAGAGGACCAAGCCGGTCCTCGTTTTTCCCGTCGGGTTTCACGCCGGTGTTTTCACCGGCGTGAAACTCGATCGTGTGTACACGGCATAACTTTTCAAATGATAAAGAGAATTTTTTTACCACCTTTTTTCTCATTTGTGATCAGCTTGAAGTAAGTGATCTGATCAATATATTGTATTTAAAAGTTGTTTTTACTCAGTAAGTTTTGTAAATGTATATTCATATGAAGGCAGTCATATTTTTTCACTACATAAATATGCAGTGCTTCCTACACATGCTACTCCTACTCATCATTAAACACTGTTTATTTGTGTTGTATGTATATAATCAAATTATGATCAGAATTATTTGTTTGTTGTATTTAGTTTTTAGAAAAATTATAACTTGTGACCCCCCAAAGGCCGACTAACACAATGGTCTCTGTATGTGGTTAATTGGTATTATCTTAGCAGTTGCTAAGACCAGCCATACACGGTTTGCGGGAAAGAAATTTGCTCCATTGCCCCATCAACACAGACATTGTTGATGTGGGAATCCCTCTTGCCAGGCAATATAGTCTTCTCCCGCGGGAAAGGGCAGAGGAAGCCATCCCTGCCAGGAGAATATCGCTAGCGGCCATAGCAGCCGCTTGCGATAATCGCAAGCAAATCCGGCAGGCTGGTTGTACCCAAGTTAATCGATTGATCGACTTGATACATTCAGCCTGCCCATTAATGGTTCGAATGTCCGCTGGTTCCTGCTGAACCGGCCGAGACTCGAACCGCGTATGGAAAGCCTTAGTAGGGATGCTGACCACACTCACTGATATACATGCAGCCACAAATGTATTTATTAAAATATGACATAACAAACAAACATTAAAAAGTCACTTTAAAATTACTTTTACCAAAACTACAATAATTCTAAATCTTCGCCTACTTCACTTTTTCGCTGCTCTACCTTGCTAACCACAAAATTGCACATACTGCCTTATACAGTAGATCATTTCAAAATGTAAAATTTTTGAAAATGTTAAAAATTAAACATACTGTGTGCTGCTATGGACCTCACAACCAACCAAAGAACTAATATACAAAATAAATACCAAATAATAATATATCACCCTAAAAATACACATGAAAAAGCTGCCACCATTAGCAAGTGACCTCAACACTCTAACACAAATAATAATAATAAATAATGGTGCGCTAATTCAAGAAGCTATTAAGAAGGACTATCCCTGATATAAAAAGAAAAAGAAATTCAGTATTATGCGATAATATGGGATAATATTGTATCACAACATCAGTGAAAAAATTGGGTATACTCACAGTTTGACGGCAGGAGACGAGCTTGGCGCTCGTGGATGCTTCATACCGCAGACTTATTTTAAATGTGAGTTTCATTTATGTTTTTCCAATAAATGTGTTACCTTTTGTGGGATTACCCCATGAGTCCCTCTTCTCTTACCTATACCGCCATCCACTGAGTTACCATCTGTATACGGCCGGGAGGCAGAGCGGACCTAGGTGTATATACTGAGGGCTTATGAACTTGACGTTCGTGGATTGACGCCCACGCTCCTTTATAATAAGTGAGTGCATCACTATATGACCCGTCCCTGCCCTATTACAGATGCCTAACAGAGTCATGCTATGAATGTTTTTTGTCCTCCCATGTCTCATTACCTACCTACATCTGCTACTGAGACCATTTAGCAACTTTAAGGAGACCATTACAGCTCTGCAACTATCACCATCATTGACATTTATAATTATCCATGCTGTTTGTCGAACAGCAGTGAGGTGAGCTGCTTGCAGACACAGAGGTGTATCACTGAAGTTCTTTCCAGCACTTGTACCTTGTTTGGTGGTGGGACCTACCACACACAGACTTTATTTTTCAGCTATTGTTTTTCATTGCATTTATTTTTTGGTCTATGTTTCATTGAACTCACAGAAGTTATTTTTTCACTGATCTTGTGATACAATATTATATGTTCCGATCACTGGTCTTCAGCTATATACTGATCGTTTGAGGTTTTATGGTTATTATTCAGTATAGATCTATTTGTGTTCTCACTTGCACTTTGTGTTATTTACTAGTCTCCCCCTTCCCTCCCCCTTTTGTGTCACACAGCGCAGATATCATCACTTATTTATTTACTATATTTCTATTTGGATCAGATCAACGATATCTGCAGCAGTGCCCCTTAGTTTGCTAGTTTGTAGACAGCGCGGGAGCTCACTTTTTCAATATGCGATAATGTTGTGAAACAATGATAAAGTGCGCTAATTCAAGAAGCTATGCAGCAAAAATAGACAAATAGGCATAAATGACTATGCCTAATTTCAAATAAACAAAAAATGCAATAATATGCAATATTACGTGATAATATGTAAAAACAGTAATAAAGTGCACTAAATGAAGAAGCTGTGCAGCAAAAATAAATAAATCTTGTCATCCCGCTGTGGATTTTGATGCAGGAAAGGAGAGGAGAGTGGAATGTGAACTGCAGTTAAGGATATGTATACCAAAGTGCCAATAGACCTGTTGGGGTCTTTGGCCTGGTGGATACCTGGGTGGTGGGAGCAATTGTGTTCACAACTTTTACAAACAGTTTTTTGAGCACTTGATCTTCACATCTCATCACTTTTTCATGCACATGCACTTTATTATCTGGGACTTATTTTACAATTTTTTATGTAAAATAAAATGAATATCTGCTTTTGATTTGAGCACTTTATTACTGTTTCACATATCACATAATACTGCATTTTTTTTTTTTATATTAGGGATAGTCATTCATGCATATTTGTTTATTTTTGCTGCACAGCTTCTTGATTTACTGCACTTTATTACTGTTTCACATATTATCGCGTATGATCGCATATTACTGCATTTTTTGTTTGTTTGAAATTGAGAATAGTCATTTATGCCTATTTGTCTTTTTTTTGCTGCATAGCTTCTTGAATTAGCGCACTTTATCATTGTTTCACAACGTTATTGCATATTATCGCATAATACTGCATTGTTTTTTTCTTTCGATATTAGGCATATTTGTTTATTTTTGCTGCTTAGCTTCTTGAATTAGCTCATCATTTTCAAAATGTTCACACATGTATCTATATAATATATAATCCTCCTCTTTGCCAACAACTACAGTATATAGCGTGAAGGTCTACCAAAACAATACTTTTAATTTATAACCTGTCAGATTATAATGTATGTGGCGAACTGAAAATGAGCTGTAGCTATGCTTCACTACAGAAGCTATAAAGGCAAGATACTAGCATGCACGTGCTGGGACTTGTGGTGTCTGTTTCCTATATATTCTCCTCAACAGCTCCAAATGTTAAACTGTACTCACTAAGCTCATAAAAAAAAAAGGATAAGGAATTTTAAACTCAATATATATTTACATAAAAAAAATTCAGGCTGTTCTGATGCCATAATCCTCTTAAATTAAGATATCTGAATGCATTAGTTAGAGAGTCGACAGATGCATAAAAACTGATTTGCTGGGTGGAAGGCAGCAGACGCGCATTTACTGTACATCACCATTCCCCTAGTTATCATTTCTCATTTCCAATTTCACCTTCGGCATTGCACGTCAGTAGTTTCATTTCACTCAGATAAAGTGTGATTTCTTCATCTAACACAAATAAAAAAAAAAAATACAACCGCTCGATGGTGACTAAGAATGAAGTTTATGTTGAGAAGAAAAAATGTGAAGTGTGATGGCAAGACTGAGAATTTCTTCAACACAGGACAAGAATAGGCAACTGTTAGCACTCATGCTGTAGCTGAGATATATCTCACCTAATGCCCAGCTTATAGACACAGATAAGCACACATCCTAAAGACAAACATGTTAGAATCTCTGTAAATCAATTTTAGTTTTACCAACAGCTATATATATATATATATATATATATATATATATATATATATATATATATATACTGTATATATAGTAGTATAAGGGCCTACTTATACCAGTGGTGTGCAATTTAAAAGGGCCCAGTGAGCATATTTGTTTTTATGCTGTTGAGTGGAGGGTAACATCTAATTTCATTTTAACAATTTTCAATTAAAAAACCTGGGGCAACAACTAAATTAGTACAATGAAACCAAGAAAGGACATGCATACTACAGGGATATTTCACCTTCCAGGAAGCTTTATCTTCAGGGACCCCTCTGTTTACCTAAATACTGATACTGTGTCACCTTATGGAAGTGAAGCACTGCTACAGACCTGGCTGTGCAAGGGTTTCTGGGAAGAAGTGCTCATAGCAGAGGTAGCGGTAATGACCCCTCCTCATTGGTGTCTGTGTCAGCAATAATAACCTCCAGCATTGGTGTCTGTGTCAGCAATAATAACCTCCAGCATTGGTGTCTGTGTCAGCAATAATAACCTCCAGCACTGGTGTCAGTCAGTAATAATAATCTGACTATTGGTGTCGGTCATCAAAATAAAACCCGAGCATTGGTGTCAATATCAGCAATAGCCCCACCTTCATTGGTGTCAGTGTCAGCAGTAATAACCCTTCTTCCTTCATTGGTGTTAGTGTCAACAACAACCCTTATCATTTGTGTCAGTGGATGCAATAACTACTTGGGGGTCACCTACTGCAGATATACTGCGGCTGAGTGGCCCCCCTGCACTGGATCACTTACATGTATGTAATCCACTTCTCACGGGTAGGGGATGCGCATGCGGGAATGCCCCCCCCCCCCCTCCCCAATGCCAGCTGTGCTGCAGTTTACTGCAGTACAAGCTGATCAATGGGTCCCAGCCAATGATTTATGGCTGACGCCCACTGATCGGCTGAGCAAATGACAAAAGAGAGCTCTGTGTTGGTAAACAACACAGAGCTCTCTTCTGTCAGGGGTGATGTGTTGCCCAATTGCCGCTAGGGTGCCCAATTTTAATATCCTTTCTGAGCACTGGGATGTTTTTTATGACCGGCCACACATGGCCTATACATTTAGAGAGGAAAAGGAGCACCATTTTTACTTACTGAGCAGTAGTATGTCATGTGCTAAGGAACTTGAAATGAATAGAAGGGCTATGTGGAAAAACTGCAGGAAAGGTGCTCTAAATCTTCAACTGTTTTACTTTAGGTATTCTGTTGTTTACAACTCCTGTCCTCTCCCCCAATATCCTTATAGTGTATTAAAGGTACAGAGTTTTAATTAATGGGAAACTGCTTTACAGGAAAAAGGTACTGCTATGCACTATGTTGGAAAAACAGAAAATGCCCTGCAAAACCTGTGCCATGAGAGCAATGGTGTCTACCACCAGTATAATTGGAAACGGTAAACTATCCTTCACCTAAATGCTGCTAAATAATGATGATTAGCTGTTGGAAATTGCAAGTAGACATAGGGACCAATGGAAAGCTATCCAAGGCAGCATGAGTGAGCCTGCCAAGTGTCACCAGGAGCTAAAAAAAAAAGACACAAAATCTTTAGTTTTGCAGGTTCCTTGGTTACAGGACTCCCATATTTTCTACTCTCAGGCTAAATAACATATACAATAATAGCATGATAAAATGATTTAATTGACAGTGTATTATAATCCCATCAATTTCCGGAGTTGGATTTCAGCTATGTGCGCCTACAGCCATTTTCACGGTGCTTGAAACAGATTTTCCTGACTGCACAGTTTTAAAGACTAAAAATAAGTGCATACCTGTGTAATTAAACCTTGTTTTTCCTACTAGTTTGTTGCCTTGAAACACGTAACAACGATGAAACAATGTGCAATTTGCTACCTACTAAAATCTTTCCAATATTTCAGGTCTGCCCCAGGGCCTATTGGTCTGCATTTCTTTTTTATAATTTTCTTTCAGTGACTTACTAAGGAAATACCACAGGGTAAGGATTAATTTACACCAGAGAGTATGCCCACCGGTGTGTGTTGTGTAGGGGCAGTATGATGTGTGTTACAATGCCTCACACTGTTTATCTTTTTTTAATTGTACTGAAATCTCACAAAATGACATTTCTTTCTACCCAAAGCATTTCATTCTACACAATGCAGTGTAATGTGTCGCAAAGCTCTGTGCAAAAATGCAACCTGTCTACTTTCTTTCTGCTTTGGTGTCAGTGGCCTCTTAAGGTCCTTTCACAGAGGCACACCCCTCTCCCTTAAGCAGGGGATCAGTGAGCAGATTCCCTGCTGAATCTGAACAGAAAAATGTGGATGGCACTTTTGTTACACCCATACCCGTTAAAAAAAATTGGCCAAATTTGGCAGCTGATTGTGGTGAACCCGTATTCAATCTATAGGCTGCTGAATGTAAACAAACATGTGTCCATTTACATCAGTCTACCTCCGATCAATCACGTTTAGGTCCAGAAAAACAGGAAGAAACGCACCTGGAACCTTGATGGACACAGAGGTAGGCAGATGTAAAAAGGTCTGCATAGACTTTCTGTTTAGGTCCACCTGAGAAAATGTCAGGTGGACCTGATCAGAAAGCCTGTGTGAAAGGATCCTAAGGCTAGCCTAATAAATAGCTCCCAACTGTCCCTGATTTCGAGGGACTGTGCCTAATTTGGAACAAAGTCCCTCTTTCCTCCTCATTTGTCCCTCATTTTGATCTGATCTATATAGTTATATATACAATGCACTTTTTATCTTTCAAAAAGTGTTTCACAGTGCTAAACCTTTCATACTATTTCTAAATTGTGCATTTATAAATTTCAAAAGCCAATATAAAGGAATAGTAGTGGTAAAAAAAAAAAGCACTGTTGGGTTTAAGCGGTGATTCTTTCCAAATCAGACAATGTGATTGTCTGGATTTGTTTCCACATTTTGTCTCTCATAGTTGGGGTATACCTATGATGACAATTACAAGCCACTCTCATCTTTTTAAGTGGGAGAACTTGCACAATTGGTGGCTTACTAAATACTTTTTTTGCCCTACTGTATTCTCTCTCGTGTTATTAAATCTACAGAAGAGGAAGTGAAGAGAATTTCCTAAATGAGATACAGATGGAGTTAGATATACTTTACAGATGATATTACAGTCAGCAACCAGCACCAAGCTTGAAATTGCAAGCAGTAAATGTCCAGTATGTACAGTATACCATTTATTTTATTAAGATTAGTAAATAAATAAAATGCTGAACACTAGCACCTAAAAGAAAGTTGACAGTTTAATGACCTAACACATTGTTTCTGTATTATTGATCTGCAGGAAGCAGCTCTCCTGTGCCATCTGACAATTATTCTTTAAAAATGAAAAAATAATATCTTGTTAATAATGTGCAAATAAATGTTTCCAGAAATCAATATGGTGATTATGATTAACTTACTTTATTTTACTATTGTAAACTACAAAAATAAGAAGAACCACACAGCACATGAAGGTCACCTACAGGTTAGGAAACCTTCTGTAGTTTGGTGTTTCCTGCTGATTTAACTGTGAGAACTCAGCCCCTCTTGTCATCACCAAGAATATATGTCAGAATCTAGTAATTTGGGAATGAACTGTTGGTTTCCTTGTGATCTGCCTAGAAATTCCTATAGACTGAGAAAACAGTCACCTGATCTGACAGAATCTCATGTTTATGAGCAGGGATGAGCCGAACACCCCCCTGTTCGGTTCGCACCAGAACCTGCGAACAGACAAAATGTTCGTGTAAACTTTAGAACCCTATTAAATACAATGGACTCGAACGTTCGAAATCTAAAGTGTTAATTATAAAGGCTAATATGCAAGTTATTGTCCTAAAAAGTGTTTGGGGACCTGGGTCCTGCCCCAGGGGACATGTATCAATGCAAAAAGAAGTTTTAAAAACGGCAGTTTTTTCGGGAGCAGTGATTTTAATAATGCTTAAAATGAAAAAATAAAAGTGAAATATTCCTTTAAATTTCGTACCTGGGGGTGTGTATGATATGCATGTGAAGTGGCGCATGTTTCCCGTGCTTAGAACTGTCCCTGCAAAAAATGTCATTTTTGAAAGAAAAAAATGCATTTAAAACTGACTCGCGGCTATTAATGAATTGTCGGCTCCCGGCAATACATACAAAAGTCATTGATAAAAAAAAAAAAAAAAAAAGCGTGGGGGTTCCCCAGAATTCAATTACCAGGCCCTTCAGGTCTGGAATGGATATTAAGGGGAACCCCGCCGCAAATTAAAAAAAAAATTGACGTGGGGTTCCCCCAAATATCCATTCCAGGCCCTTCAGATCTGGCATGGATTTTAAGGGGAACTCCACCCCAAATTTAAAAAAAAAATGGCGTGGAGTCCCCCTAAAAATCCATACCAGACCCCTTATCCGAGCACGCAACCTGGCCGGCCGCAGGGGAAAAGGGGGGACGAGAGAGCGCCCCCCCCTCCCTCCTGAACCGTACCAGGCCACATGCCCTCAACATGGGGAGGATGTCCCCATGTTGATGGGGACAAGGGCCTCATCCCCACAACCCTTGCACGGTGGTTGTGGGGGTCTGCGGGCGGGGGGCTTATCGGAATCTGGAAGACCCCTTTAACAAAGGGGACCCCCAGATCCCGCCCCCCCCCCCTATGTGAATTGGTAAGGGGTACATTGTACCCCTACCATTTCACGAAGAAAGCATAAAAAAATGTTTAAAAAAAACACACAAACACCTTGAAAAAGTCCTTTTTTCATTTTAAGCATTATTAAAATCACTGCTCCCGAAAAAATGGCAGTTTTTAAAACTTCTTTTTGCATTGATACATGTCCCCTGGGGCAGGACCCCGGTCCCCAAACACTTTTTAGGACAATAACTTGCATATAAGCCTTTATAATTAGCACTTTAGATTTCTCCCATAGATTTTTCGAATTTGCCGCGAACACCCCAATTTGTTCGCTGTTCGGCGAACGGGCGAACAGGCAATGTTCGAGTCGAACATGAGTTCGACTCGAACTCGAAGCTCATCCCTATTTATGAGTACCTTGCACAACCAAACTCGGGACAATTGATTGGGATTCCTCCATGTGATTCCCTCCCCCCACCTGACTAAATTTGAACATTCAAAAGAATAGAACGTTTACATTTGGGTGTGTGCCAAAAGATCAGAGTGTCTGAAGATGGGTGAATTGTCCGTGCACCTCCAACTGCCTTTATAAGCATTACAGTGATTCTTAAGGAATATTATAGGGGTTGTAAAGCTTCCAGTTTTTTCACCTTAATGAATCCTATGCATTAAGGTAAAAAAACATCCGATGCTTACAAGCCCCTCAGCCCTCCCGTTTACTTACCTGAGACCTCGTAGGTCCTGCGTCGTGAACGTGCTGGTCTCTCGCCCGGTCGTCTCGTCTGTTCTTGGCTCTTCATTGGAGATTGATAGCAGCGCAGCCGTATTACACAGGAGCGCTCCCACAAGCTAACCCCCTTGGGAGAGAGCTTCCCAGAACGGGGGTTGCTCTTGCGGGGAGAAGCCGAGAAAGCCGCCAAAGGGACCACAGAAGATGAGGATCAGGGCCACTCTGTGCAAAACGAACGGCACAGTGGAGGTAAGTATGACATGTTTGTTATTATTATTTTTTTTTAAAAAGGACCCCTTTAAAAACAAAAACAAACATACTTAGCTGCTCTATGAAATGGTTTTGAACAGAGCAGCCCTGATACTCTTTTTTGGGTCCCCACTGGCAGTTCTGGCTTTTCCCACCTGCCGAGTGCCCTCAATAGCAAGCCTTTTCCTATGGGGGCACTTGAGTAGGCTATCTCCCGAGCCCTGCCCCTGTTCTCTCCTCATTGGCTCTATAGCCGTGATTGACAGCAGCAGATGCTGATGGATTCCACTGCTGTGAGAGCCAACGAGGAGAGAGAGACCATGGATAGCCACTTCTCTTATGCACATTGCTGGATCAAGATGGGGCTCAAAATGGGGCTCAGGTAAGTAAACCCTAAACATTTAGAATCACTTTAAGCTACACTATTGATATTTAATTATCAGATTGTGCAATGTTAATTCAGCAGACCCATCTAATATGACTGATATGTTTCTGTTAAGTGTATGTGAATGTTCTCATTTATCCAGGTTTTGGTATATCTAGTTGAAGTTAGTCATTGTCAACTGGACTTGTTCAGTATTATGGAAGATGTTTCATAACTTATCCAAGCAATTTCTTCTATTCTAATGAGTGTCAGGAAAATACCCCAACAATTATATCCTAACAGGTAGCGCCTTGATCAAATTACCATGGGAGGTTTCTAATAAATATATTTCTATATGCAATTTAAACTTACATTTTTAAATATACCAGTACTTAATCCTGCAAGTAATTTACATAAATTCTGACTCATGGAAAGACAATATAGGGGTTGAAGATATGTATGGTTCCAGAGTTCTGTCACATTTTCAAAGCAAGAATCAGTAACTCTGACTTGTATTAGGGATGACCTTTAGATAACAAAAGATGTGTAGTATCCCCAGACAACTAACATCCATTGTCTTTAAATTAATAAAAGCCCATCTCTAGTCACGTTGCACATTACAGCTCTTTGCTTTTCATGTGATATATACTGACTATGGCATGCTACTCACCTAGTCATCAGCTAATTGAGGTATTTTATGTAAAAACTAAAATCAGAATATGGAAACAAATATGAAATGTTGGCTATAATGACCAATCTGGTTTTGTTTTTCATCATCGGGGAAAATAAATAGTGGTCTCATGTCACTATGGGCAACAATTTAGGAGCCCATTTATAGCAGAGCTCTAAGATCGCTTCCTCTCGCCACTCAACAATATGACGTGTATTTGACCTGGCTCGACGCGCCATTCATAAAATACAGGCATCCAGCTTACAGATCCCCACAGAGTTTTCTGTGGATCACGCTATGAGAAGCCAATCACATTACTTTCAGGTCACATGACCTGCTTTGTTTTTTTCTACATGCACTGGATTGAATGGTGCTCTTCCGAACGTAAAGTGGACCTTCACTTGTGTGCCTCTCCTCCCCATTCTCTAACACCTTTGGAATATTACTTTTTTTGGGGGAGACTGTAACTTTCTCTGACAGGTACCAGCTCCCATTTCCACAATTCTTGCCTAGGCATGAATTGTGGAAGTCCGCGTCCCCCACCCACAAACCTCCTGGGACATGTCTTATGTCACATGTCACAGGAGACTGTGGGACCAATCTGTCATTGTAGAGAAATCTTGCTCATGTGCAGTGAGGTGTCAACTGTGAAACAGCAGGAAGTCACAGCTGGCTTCCCACCACTAAGATGGCAGAGTCAGGGACCTGAAGATCTTTGAAAAACTGACCTGGGTGATGACAGAGCTGGATCCCTGGGCTGGCGAGTGTCTGTGTATTAACTACAATATTTGCTGCTGGCTTTTATTTTTTTTAAGACTGTGGTACCTCTTTAATTCACATTTGTGCTATGCTTTATGATAAGCCAGACATTTTTTTTTTCTAATCCATACCACTACTTAATTAATGGGCTTTTTGACTTTTTTATCTTCTTTCCCCAACTGACATTAGAATAGAAGTTGATTTACTAAAGACAAATAAATTGTTCACTTGAATTTAACAGAAGTTTCACTGTGCAAGGGAATTTGTCCCAAGAATACCCAATTACATGCAAGGTAAATTAAAAAAAATGTTTTTGCTTTCACATGATTGGATGATGGAAATTTGCAGAGGTTGACCTCATTCACTAAGCTCTGGTACACATTCCCTTGCAAAGTGCAACTTCCCTTTGAAAGTGAACAGCCTGTTTGACTTAAAGAGGAACTGCAGTCTGTTCACATAATTTGTAATAAAAAACCTCCTTGCCGTTCTGAAGCTTCCCTCCAACCACTTTGCATATTATTTTATATATACTGTGATTCTGTACTTGCCAAATACGCTGGAGAAATCTCCCTCCACTGAGTCTGGCTGCAGCCACTTTAACTGTGGGCAGCTGAAGCTGCTGCCTGTTCACTTCCTGGATTTACACAGACACACAGTGGCACACCTCCAGGCCTGCAGCCCTGCAGCTCTGATTGGCCCTCTTATGACTCCCTTCCTGGCAAACTCTCACAGGAGTGAGAGAGAGAGATGTGCATGACGTCATTAGCGTAGACTAATGACCAGACAAGAAACAGGAAGTGGGCTGTATAAGGTATTTACTAGTAGAAAAAAAAATGTTTTACTATCCAAAGTAAAAACAACAAGGGCAGAAGATTTAATAGATGGAAAGTTGAAAAAATTACTGAAGGTCCGCTTTAAATCTATCCTCTGAAATCTATGCTTGTTAAAAATTGTATTCCTTACTTCATACATTGTAAGTACATAGTGACAGAATTCAAAGGAAAATATAAGATGCATCTGATCTTAAAAGTGTGTCATGTCATCCACCGATCCACCTAGAGGGTACCATTTTCTTTTCTAGTATACAGAGAAGCTGCATCTTACCTGTATTATTGTATACCGATATTGCCTGGTGATACATATGGTGAAATAAAATAAGCACATTTGGGAAAGAAAAGGTGATTTGTTGAACAAAATATGGCTGTAACAGCTCCACAGAGAACATGCAACTAATTGACTGTTCTTTCAATTGAAGTTGAATGTATTAATGCCGCAATAACACCAGTCACATTTAGTAACTGTTTAGGGACTGCGGTTTCATGCGGAGAGACTGTTTTTGTGGTTATTGCTGTCATTACTCTTCATGAGGCAGATATACAGCATGACGGCAATGTAGCTGTAGGAGCAATTGTCCGGCCTTAAGTGGATGCCCTCCCAAGCACTGAGTAGAACTAAATCATTCTCCTCCCTTCATAAAACTCTCATAATTTAGGTAAAGTATACACTGTTAAGAGAAGCTGACAGTTGTTACAGGCTTGCTTTTTTTTTTTGGAAGGGAACTTATGGTGTAAGAAAATGTTAAGATTAGCTTTTCACGACACACTCATCAAGCTAAATTTAGAGGTCCCACAACAGCATGGGATTAACATTTAAATTATACTAAAGCCAAAATGTTTTTTCTTTTACTTTTGTAAATATATAGGTGTTTGTTGCTGTTTGTCTCCCTTCTAGAGACTAAGTGCCGGGTCACACTGGGGCAGCACGACTTGCCGCGTGACTCGGCAAGGCGATCTGCACACGACTTCAGAGGCGACTTGTGTATTGAAGTCAATGGACGTCGCCCTGAAGTCGTCCCAAAGTAGTACAGGAACCTTTTTCTAAGTCGGAGCGACTTGAGTCGCTCCTATTAGAACGGTTCCATTGTACAGAACGGAGCGCGACTTGTCAGGCGGCTAAGGTGCCTGACAAGTCGCCCCTGTGTGAACCGGCACTTATGCACCAGGTCATAAATTGAGGAAAAATTACGAATTTTAAAGAGGGGACGTTTTCCAATGTGGGCAAGTACTACAGGGACAGCTACCAAAAAAGAGAAATGTTCTCTTATGGCTTGTGGTGTCTCTGGGACAGAAATTGAACGTGCAATTCCCAACAGCACCTGTACTACTGTATATAACCACATATAGCTCCATACAGCAATATTCTGTATTTCATTTGTACAGGCAGCTGTATGTAACATCTGTGGCTCCTGGGCACCAAAACACAGCTGTATTTTACTTTGTACATCCACATACACCCATGTGCATCAGCCCTAATTGCAATATACATTACAAACATGCACCGGAGTTTACGCACTGAAATTGTTTAACTAACTGGATACGCCAAAAGATTGCTGCATCTTTTACCAGCAACCTGAGGACTTTACTTTTGTGTTCCTCACTTTAGCTCACATCCAATTATTTGAAATCAGGTTGGGGTTCACTATACCTTATCTCCCTCTAGACATCATGTTAGGCTCGATTTAATTAACCTAATAAGATGGTTAGCAGAAATAAACCACACACTAAAAAGACAAAACCTCTGCTCAATAATGATATAATCGCCAATTATCCATAGGTTATATATATATTTTACGTAAAATAATTGGATGATTGCACTTCTTTTTCTTCTCATGCTGGTTTTTAGGGCTTTTTTATGTATTGTCTGATACCACTGGCACCAGCAAGATCACACAGTATATACTGTATAACTTTTTTAAATGATTAATAGCAAGGCAAATTTGTATTATTTTATTGTACCTTTCTTTTATTTACAAAAATCTGATGCCGCGTACACACGGTCGGTATTTCCGACAACAAATGTTCTAGCTTTTCGTCGGAAATTCCGACCGTGTGTGGGCTCCATCGAACATTTGCTGTCGGAATTTCCGACAACAAATGATTGAGAGCAGGTTCTCTATTTTCTTGTCGGAAATTCCCGACGCACAAAAGTGCTGCGCATGCCCGGAATCAATTTCACGCATGCTCGGAATCATTGTACTTCCTTTTTCTCGGCTCGTCGTAGTGTTGTACGTCTCTGCGTTCTTGACCATCGGAATTTCCGAGAAACATTTGTGCGACCGTGTGTGTGCAAGACAAGTTTGAGCCAACATCGGACGGAAAAAAAAAACCCACGGTTTTGTTGTCGGAAATTCAGATCGTGTGTACGCGGCATGAGATTTTCCATTTCTACATTGTTTTAAATGTATTATGGTGAGTGTTCCGCAATCAGGCATTGGCATATTCCCCTGATATCTGAAGGATTTGTATCAACTCTATCTTAAAGCACTGACAATAACTCTCACAAAAGCACTTTTTTATTATTGATATACATATCAGTTAAAGTGATTCTAAAGCTAAGACTCTACTGTGAGCACCCAGCTTGCAGCTTCACAGCCGGGTGCCCACTGCGCATGCGCAAGCATCGCTATGCTTTGTGATTGGTCCCGAAGTCTTCTAAGACCTGTCCTATGTCCCAGAAGAGGAGGGAGGGGGAAGGAGAACTTCCACTTCTGATCGCCTAAGGCGACCGGAACGAAATTGACTGTGGGTACCTGTCAAAATCCGGTACCTGCTCCCCCCTCCTCCCCAAAATCTCAGTTTCACCATCAGGAGCTGGGGAGGAGGCCTTAAAGTGGAAGTTCCACTTTTAGGTGGAACTCCGCTTTAATCACATTTCTATCAGCATTAGCTATCTGTTTATGCGGAATGTAGGACTGGGTAGGGGAGGCAGAGAGTAGAAGGGGGCACTGTGACTAGAGAGATTGGGGGGGGGGGGGGTCAGACTGCAAGGGGTACTGTGATGGGGGGCTTATTCTTGAAAACATTTTTGTGGGTATTTTTACATTTTAAACTTATGGGGGGGGGGGGGTGCCAAATTCTCTAGGTATGCCCCTGATGTTAGTGATCTCTAAAAGTCTCATGTAACATGTCCAAGTTCTCTTAAGCATGGTTCACACTTTAAGATTTTTTTTTTTCATTCAACCCAGCAGGCAGAATGAAAAAAATATGCAATGTTAGTATAGCGATCTCCCCGCCAAGCTATTTCTGACAAGGGGACACCAGAATACACCAGTTAGCGCTCAAAGTTATTGGCTGTCAGCACAGATCACATGCTGACTTCTGACGGACAGGCTGATGTACACACGGGCCAAATGTTGGCTGTTTTCTGTTGAACTGGGCAATACCAGCCAATATTCAACTTGTGTATACCAGGCTTTACCTATTCTTTTCTCTGCTGCTACTGAATCTGTCATTCACTACCTTTGCCAAGCAACTTTTCACCAGTTACTTTGGACCCAGAGCACATTCAACTGCAAATCTCACAACTATCCATTCATATGCAAATAAAACAGTGATTCATTAATATGCAAATCCCATAGTGGCTCACTCATATGTAAATCTTTCCACCACTCCTTCACAGGATTCACTAGGTTGTACATGATACTCCTGTCCGTTGCACCATATATACTATGTGGTATATTATACTTCTGACCCCTACACTGTTTTACATTACACTCCCCTCTCCTGCACCGTATACACTATATTGTACATTATACTCCTGACCCCTTCACTGTATACGCTATGTTGTACAATATACTTCTGACCCCTGAAATGAATACACTATGTTGTACATTATATTGGGATGCAAGAATGCTATCTTGTTTTACTACACAGGATTTTTAGCGGCCACAACAGGTATTGCAGTACTCAGCGGTAAGGTCAGCGTAAAATAAAAAAAGGTGCAATTGGTATTTTGCAAGAGCTGTAGGGTTGCCGCACTACAGGTAGTCTATACCTACTAAAAGTTGAAGCTAGCTAAACACACAATTAATTGGGAAATTTGTTTGAAATGTTGGCATCTATGCTATAACTATTAATTGAAAATCACTATTTCAGATGGTGGTTGAACTTGAGGAAACCAATTACCTACCTAACATCAATTTTCTTTACCCATACTAACAAGTAGAGATTGGCCGAACTCCCCTGTTCTGCCCTGAACCGCAAACTCCATTGAAGTCTATGGGAGCCGAACATTAGAAATCAAAGGTGCCTATTTTGAAGGCTCATATCCAAGTAATTGGCCATAAAAGGGGTATGGGGGTCTGGGTACTGCCCTGGGGGATATGTATCAAAACATTTTTTTTTTTTAAACAATTGTTTTTTTAGGAGCAGTGATTTTAATGATGCTTAAAGGGCAGCAAAACAAAATGAAATATTCCAATTAACAGTGCCCTTTAGTCTGCCTGTAAAGTGGCTCATTTGTAACATGTATAGAACATGGTGCAACAAAAATTACACTTCTAAAGAAAAAACAAAATAAAAAAAACAAGTCAAATCACATTTAAATTGACTTGCGGTTGCAATTGCTGGCATCTGGCTACTTAAAAAAAAATTGAGAAAAAACAACTCCCTAGTCCATTCCAGACCCTTCAATTTTTTTATTCTTTTTCGGGTCTGGCGGTGATGGTGGCGTCCTAATTGACGATGAATCAGGGGACACTGTTTTTTTTTATAGAAAAAAAAAAAAGGAATGGTCAAACACTGTCTTTGGATTTTTATTGCTTTTTTACACTTTTTGGTAAATGGGTATAGGTACTATATACCCTATACTCATTCACATGGGGGGGCGGGATCTGGGGGCCCCCTTGCCTGAAGACCCCCCACAACGACAGCCCAGGGTTGTGGGGAAGAGACCCATGTCCCCATAAAGATTGGGACACCCCCCATGTTGAGGGAATATCGCCTGGTATGGTTTAGGAGGGGGGGGTACTGGCTCATCCTCCCTTTCCTGCATGCTCGGATAAGGGTCTGGCATAGATTTAGGGGGGTCCCACGCTGTTTTTTTGTTACTATTTTCACTGCCAATTTTTTTCATCCAGCTGTCAGCGGGAAAGCCCACTGACAACTGATGACTCATCAGTTGTTGAGGATGCTGCGGCCAGCTTTCCGACCCCGCTCCTTAACAACCAGCTTTTACTGTAAGCTTTGTCCAATCAGGGTGCAGAATATATAGCATGAGCTATACTTTACACATACCTCAATGTCAAGTCTGTTCTCTCAGCAGTTCTGCTTACTCTGCTCACTCCTCCAAGAGCTTAAAGATTGCTGAGGGAGAAGGGTGTGCTGAGCAGAAGAGAGAACGACTAACCTTTTTTTCCATGAACTTTGAAGATTAATTGTTCCACAATGCCTGCACTTACATATGTCAGTAAAGGTATGTTTTAAAACTCATTTACTGCTGGTTAGGAATTTGCAAATGCTTGAATCTCCAAACCCAGCCACGGGTTTACTTTAGATGGCGAGTTTACCTAAAATAGTTTTTTTCAGGCAATGCTATATGCCAAAGAGTTAAAAGACCTAAACAGTCCTTTATCAGTGATTTTCATAGTATGATATTTATACTCGGATTCCTGAGTCTGCACATCTTCTGTGATCATTACAAAGGGTTTCCACACTTTGTGTTTGATTCTTCATTTATTTCATATTATGGACAATCCAAATCCCAGATGGACTGGAAATTAAAGTATAAAAACCTATAACTAATGTATACATTTTCTGTGGAATGAATCTTTAATGCATAGCTAAGAAATTGCTATCAAGTAGGGACCCAACAAGGCAATAAATTCCATCCTTGTACTACTCTTTAGCTAATAAAGGAACATTAGACAATAATTACCCCCAAGCTCCCTTACTAATGATTGAAGTGTATCTTGCTGCTTATTTCGGTATACAGAGATCTGCTTGAACAGTCAGATCCAGTGAGTTAAAAAGTTTCAAGTTTCTAGCGCCTATGAATTAATATAAGTGGTACTCTATGGTTCTAATGGAATGTGCTCATAAAATGCAAATGTTCTGCAGAGAACCCTGGGAGTAAAATGTTTGCAATGTAATTTGAGAAGCCAACGAAGTGAAAAACTAATAACGCTCAATGTAGATTTTGACTAAATAAGGAATGCAATAGATAATTCTAAATCTTTGCATCCAGAAAGGTAGAAATTAAATGTGTTGCTTAGAATGCCACCGGGAAGGGAATAAGTAGTTTTTGGGATTTAATAGCCAATGGCTGTTGGAAGTTTAACTTTCATGATCGTAGAACAAAAATGAAACCAGTGCAGAGGAAATTATATCCTAATACACACAGACACACCTTTAGGTTGTTTTGAAAAGATCATTAATGGGGAAACAAGCATATAATCGTGTAATCCCTTGTATTTAAAAGGGTCAGTTTACCACTGTGGCAACTTGATTAAATCACTTCCTTCTTATATCTCTAAGGCAATCCATTTGTAAGTTCAGTGCAATTATATTTCTAAGTCTTTCTGACTATTGCTTTTAGGGAGGATTAGTACCCATGTCAGATTTTTAATTTATTATAAATTGCCAAAAAATGCAGATCGACACTTCAACACATACTATAAGCGGGCAGGCCTGGGAACTATGAGGTAAAAAGTGGCAATTAATTGGTATAAACTATGTAGCGGGTACTTGAATTTAGGGGAAGCATCTGGGTGGTAGTATAGCCCAGATGCCTTGATTGTTAGGAAATTCAAGGTTCCCTTTGTGAGTCTTGGAGGACTCTGGTGGTGTGAAGTTCCTGCCGGCCTATAGGTGGCATTGTTGCTTTGGACCGGGGCTGAACTCGCACCAAAAGACTGTACCTTTTCGTCCTCCCCCGGAGCTGGTACAGCGGGGCGGGGAACCCACTGTGGCACGAAGGGAGAGGTCATAAAAGGGGCGGACGCCCTGGTCACGGGGGGGAAGGGAGTCCGGAGCGAGAAGATGCGGCCGCACCCAGGCACCTTCGGCCTGGGTGCTGGCGTTTCGGTGTTCTGGGCCTAGGTGCCCTTGACCTAGCCAGAGCAGAGATGGAGTCCATCTCAGGCACCCTTAGCCTGTGGTGAGGTACTATGGCGGATGCCTGGGGCTCAGTACCTTCGACTGAGTTCCGCGAGGGTGGAGGAATCTGAGGGGGCCCTAACTCCTTGGGTGCCCGTGTCTGAGTTTGTGAGGACTGGTGTGCAGTAACTTCTCTGAAGAATCCGGCGCAGCATCGCTGGTGACGGAGAGGCCTCCATTTCTCCCTTGGACGGATCTCTTCCTCTGACAGGGGCAGAGTGAGTGAAGGTAATTCACGTTCTATATCACCTAGTCAGTGGCAGTGACTATTCACCACTGGTGACAGCACAGTGGTCAGCAGCAGAAGGGAAAGGATTGTGCCTCGATCTGTCCCCATTTTCCAAAGTAAAGAGACTGTTTTATTGCTTGGCAAGAAGAATAAAACTGAGTTGGACCTATTCACTGTGTGAAACTCTGGTTACTAGAAGCAAAGGAGTCAGGGACGAAGTACTGGACTTGACTCTAGGACATCAACACAAAAACCCAATTTGCTGGCCTTCACCACTTAGCTATGGAGGACATGGGCCGTGGTGTGACTTATCCCTCTCTCCCAGGTACCCCTAGACAACAGCCATAAAACCGATGAAGATAGAGAGAGGAGGGAGCGGCCCCGCTACAACTATAAGGAACCACAAGCACATGGAAATGATTAATCTTGCAAGGTTACACATTGCTACAGTCAAAAACAATTTACCACCACTTCATGCTACTTGTTTAGCTCACTCCATAGAGAGACATTGGTCCAATGGGTACTCCCATGTAGCTCTGATCTTAAAGTGAACCTGTGCCCAGACTATACACACTAACGTGTTTACATATTATGGCCAAACAATAACAGCACTTTAAAACAAACCCCCATTATCCTCCGCACAAATAAGCATTGTGGAGAAATTCATGTTCAAATTTCACGACAGGGTGGAACTGAAATCTCAGCTTTTTTCTGTGGAGAACAGATCCTGGCAGCCTGCCAGCCTTCTCATGTAAACACAGAGCAGATGTTTAAGCCTAGGTTCACCCTTAGGCTAGGTTCACATTTGTGCATGTGTAGTTGATGCATTTTTTTAATGTGTTTTTCAAGCATGTTTTTGATGGGTTTTCATGCTTCATGCATTTTTAGTGGGAGGATGAAAATGGTTGTTAAACATAAAACCCCATCAAAAACACACAATAAACACATGTACATGCAATTTTCTTGCATTTTTTATGCTCTTCTACTATGCTAAGTCTATGACTGAGTTTAAAAAGTCCCTGCACCTTTCAATAAAATGCACTGCAGGAAACTGCATAGATGTGAACGGAACCCATAGGAAATAATGTTAACTGTATTGTTGCATTTTTTATCTTCAGAAAACGCAATAGAAACTGCATAGATTTGAACCTAGCCATAAACTTACTAGGTGGAGGCTGAGACAGGTATCACACTAAGTAATCAGGTATTTCAGGTGCTCTCTTGTAGTCTGTTAGGGTCAGAAACTTGTGGTCAAGCCTTTTCTGAGCATTGAGCGACAGCACAATACTCAGATGAAAATCTGGTGTTGATCATTGAAGTGCTTCAGGAAACATGGTCCAAATGCATAAGATATGAATGTGGGCTGTTAGAATATGACATAAATCCACTTCAAATTCTTTGTTTTTATTTTGAGAGTCAATTACTTCACAGTATAAGCAGTTAGGTAGGTGAGTGGGAATGAGAGTCTTATGTCTCTATTACTACTTGTTAAGAATATTAAATAGTTTAATGGCTATAGCCTGGGCACTGGTGCACTTTAAAATTATGAATGCATAGCTTAAAGTATGAGCAAGAGCAATAGTTCTCACTATTGTTAGTAGGTAAACTATTGGAGGGGATGATAAGAGACTATATCCAAGAATTTGCTGATGAAAAAAAGTATCATTAGTAGCAATTAGTATCGGTTTATGAAGGGTCGTTCTTGCCAGACCAATCTGTTAACATTCTACGAGGAAATGAGCTGCCATATAGATAGGGGAAGGTCTGTGGATGTGGTTATCTGGATTTTGAAATCCAGTCCTCAGAAGGGATGTGCTGGAGCTGGAGAGATTCCAACAAAGGGCAACTAAATTAATAAGGGGACTGGAGGACCTCAAATACTAGGAGCGACCTCAAGCACTAAATTTATTCTTGCTGGAGAAAAAAAGCTTGAGAGGGGACATGATAGCGATATACAAATACCTCAATGGTAAACCCAGCATAGGAAAAAAGCTATTCAATCTCAGGGAGTGTAAGAGGACATAGGGCCACACAATGAGATTGGAGAAGTGGTTTAACCTTAAAGAGGTTGTAAAGGTTTGTTTTTTATTTTATAAATAGGTTCCTTTAAGCTAGTGCATTGTTGGTTCACTTACCTTTTCCTTTGATTTACCTTCTAAATGTTTTTTTTCTTTGTCTGAATTTCTCACTTCCTGTTTCTCCTCACTAAACTTTACACCATCATCCGAGTGGTGTGGAGTCAGCCAGAACAGCTTACTGAACAGCTTACTGAGGAGGAACAGGAAGTGAGAAATTCAGACAAAGAAAACAAAGAAAAAAAATATTTAGAAGGGAAATCTAAGGAAAAGGTAAGTGAACCAACAATGCACTAGCTTAAAGGAACCTATTTAGAAAATAAAAAACAAACCTTTACAACCCCTTTAAGGAGTGAGGGGGGGTTTTCACTCTCAGGGCGGTAAGCATGTGGAACTCTGTTCCACAAGTGGTGGTGTCAGCGGGGAGTATTGATATTTTTAAAAGATTCTTGGACGTGCATCTTAAAGAACACAATATACAGGGATATGGGAAATAATTATCTACATTGACTCACATACACCTACACAGGTTGAACTGGATGGACTGTTGTCTTTGTGCAACCTTACCTACTATTGTCCCAGCATGGCCTAAAGCCCTGTACACACGATCAGTTTGACTGATGAAAACCGTCTGATGGATTGTTTTCATCAGACAAACCGATCGTGTATGGGACCCATCAGTCTTTTTTCCATCGGTTTTAAAAAATAGAACATGTTTTAAAATTATCTGATGGATAAAAAACCGATGGCAATTTCCGATCGTCTGTGGGGAAATCCATCAGATAAAAAACCCAAGCATGCTCAGAATCAAGTCGACACATGCTCAGTAGCATTGAATTTAATTTTTCTCAGCTCATCGGAGTGTTTTACGTCACCACGTTTGGAACGGTCGGTTTTTTGACTGATGGTGTGTGGGCAAGACTGATGGGAAACAGTTTCATCAGATTTCTGATGGACAAATCCATCAGACGAAAATCCATAGGATATCTGATCGTGTGTACAGGGCTTTAAAGTTGTCATATATGCAAGACTACATAAGAAACTTTCTATTTTGGTGTCACAAAATAGTACCAAGCATAAAATTCTACAACCAAAAATACTACACTGACATTTATAAAGAAAGGAGACTGAAACATCTTTATAAGTTAGTAAACCAACACAAATCAGTAATAAAATCACACCGAAGCATAGATAGCAGGATGCTTCTGCTAATCCCAATTTAAAAATAAAATTGCCACATAAAATTTCCATGTGTAAGCAATAAATATAGTTTGGCTGCATATTTAGGGCTCAGTATCTAAAAGTAGGATTTTTAAAACAGCTTACCTGTAAAATCCTTTTCTTGGAGTACATCACGGGACACAGAGCAGCATAGTCATTACTATGTGGGTTATATAGAATTACCTTCAGGTGCTGGCACTGGCAACTTCCAAAACAGGAAGTACCCTCCCCTATATAAGCCCCTCCCATCCGGGAGTACCTCAGTTTTGTAGCAAAGCAATACGTGTCCCCAAAAGAGGGGTGGGAGCTCTGTGTCCCGTGATGTACTCCAAGAAAAGGATTTTACAGGTAAGCTGTTTTAAAAATCCTACTTTCTTGTTCATACATCACGGGACACAGAGCAGCATAGTCATTACTATGTGGGACATCCCAAAGCAATGCCACATGAGGGGGGGATACACCATACATAAGCTGGGCGCCATCAGGCATGAGGATCTTTTGCGGCCTGCAACACACTGCGCCCAAAGGCGACATCCTCCTGACTTCTCACGTCCACCTGGTAGAACCTAGTAAACGTGTGTACTGAAGACCATGTTGCGGCCTTACAAATTTGCGCCAGGGAGGCCTGGTGATGCACTGCCCATGAAGTTCCAACTGCTCTCGTGGAGTGCGCCCTAACTTTGAACGGAGGCGGTCTACTTTTCAAGCCATAGGCTTGTATTATGACCTGTCGAATCCACTTGGCTAAAGTAGATTTTGATGCTGCCTGACCCTTTCTGGGGCCTTCCGGCAGAACAAACAGAGAATCCGTTCTACGAATCTGAGCAGTGGCTTTTAGATAAGCTTTAACTGCTCTTACTACATCCAAAGAATGCAATAACTTTTCCTCTACCGAGCTTGGTTTGGGGAAAAAAGAAGGAAGAACCACATCCTGGTTCAAGTGAAACCTCGATACCACCTTAGGAAGAAAGGCTGGGTGAGGACGTAATACTACTCTGTCCTTATGGATAACCAGATATGGCTCTTTACAGGACATGGCGGCTAATTCCGACACTCTTCTAGCCGAGCATATGGCTACTAAAAATATCAATTTCCTGGTGAGTAGAACCAAGGAAATGTGCCGCAAAGGTTCAAATGGCTGCTTCTGCAGAACCGACAGAACCAAATTTAGATCCCATGGGCATATGGGAGCCTTAATCGGTGGAATAATACGAGTCACACCTTGCATAAAGGATTTGACAAGTGAATGCATAGCCAGGGGCCTTTGAAATAGTATTGACAAGGCCGAAACCTGGCCCTTGATAGTACTTAAGGCAAACTTCCTGTCTACAGCCCACTGCAGGAAGTCCAGAATTCTGCCTATAACGTACTTACGTGGATGCCATTTTCTGGCCTTGCACCAAGTGATGTACGCCTTCCAAACTCTATAGTAGATCTGCCTGGATACAGGCTTCCTGGCATTGATTATAGTTGATACCACAGAGTTAGAGAGACCTCTCTTCTTTAGGATGTGGGACTCAATAGCCAGGCCGTTAAACTTAGAGTTAGTAAGGAAGGGTGGTATATCGGTCCTTGCGAAAGCAGGTCCGGACGACGTGGAAGGGTCCAAGGACTCCCCACAGACATTTTGATGATCTCCGCGTACCAGGCCCTTCGGGGCCACGCTGGAGCCACCAGGATCACTGGCTTCTTCTCCAACCTGACTCTGCGAAGGAGTCGAGGCAACAATTGTAGCGGAGGGAATGCATATATCAGTCTGAACTGATCCCAAGGGAACACCAGAGCATCCGAGCCGCAAGCGAGGGGATCCCTTGTCCGGGAGACAAATCTGTCCACCTTTGCGTTGAATCTGGATGCTAGCAGATCTACATCCGGTGTTCCCCACCGCTGACATATTGCTCGGAAGACCTCGGGATGAAGGGACCATTCCCCTGGGCATAACTGTTGGCGACTCAGAAAGTCCGCCTTCCAATTCTCCACCCCTGGAATGAAGACAGCTGATATACATGGGACATGCTTTTCTGCCCATTCCAGGATGTGACTTACTTCCCTCTGGGCTGCACGACTCCTGGTGCCTCCCTGATGATTGATATATGCCACTGCTGTGGCATTGTCTGATTGAATTCTGACAGGGGACCCTTGGAGTCTGGATGTCCAGGCTACTAGGGTGTACCGGGCTGCTCGTATCTCTAAGAGATTGATGGGCAGGGTTTTTACTACATTTGACCATCTGCCCTGGAGAGACCATTGCTCCAGTACTGCCCCCCAGCCTGTAAGGCTGGCATCTGTAGTGACCACCTTCCAAGATATCGGGCTGAAGGGTTTTCCCTTCTGGAGATTCTGGGGGATCAACCACCAGCAGAGACTCTTCCGAACGGAAGGGGACAAAGCCATCGGGAAGTCTAGAGCCTGAACTTTTCCGTTCCAGGCTGATAATATGGCCCTTTGTAAATTCCTTGAGTGGAATTGGGCGTATGGCACAGCTTCGAATGATGCTACCATCTTTCCTAGCAGCCTCATGCACAGGCGTATGGACGGCTGTCTTTCTGCACAAAGCAGACGGACCAAGCCCCTCAAAGAGGATACCTTGTCTAGAGGTAAGAAAATCTTCCTCTGGTCTGAATCCAGCCGTAGCCCTAGATATACCAGGTTTTTCACTGGCTGTAGGGCTGACTTGTCCAGGTTGATGACCCAACCGTGAGATTCTAGATACTTGATTGTATCGACAATTACCACTTCTAGCTTGGCAACTGAGTGGTCCATCAACAACAGGTCGTCTAGGTATGCCATTATCGTTACACCCCGTGTTCTTAGATCGGCCAACAGTGGGGCCAGAATTTTTGTGAACACTCGTGGTGCTGTGGCCAGACCGAATGGTAAGGCTCTGAACTGAAAATGGCGCCCTTCTACTGCAAAGCGTAGGAATTTTTGATGACCTGGAAAGATGGGAACATGCAAGTAAGCATCTTTGATGTCGATCGAGGCTAACCATTCCTCCCCTTGTAGGGCAGCGGTGACCGATCGGATCGACTCCATCCGGAAAGACCGGACGTTTAGAAATTTGTTTAGACTCTTTAGGTCCAATATGGGTCTTATGTCCCCGTTTGGCTTCGGGACTGTGAAAAGGTTTGAGTAGAAACCCAACCCCCACTCTTCCATAGGAACCTCCATAATTACTCCTTGGAGCAATAGTTGTTCTAACGCCAATAGGAGAGACCGTCTTTTCAGAGGGTCTCTTGGCATGCCTGACCACATAAAATGGGACGGAGGAGACTCTTTTAACTCCAACTTGTATCCCAGAGTTACTGCGGAGAGCACCCATCTGTCTTTGATCGTCTCCCGCCAGGTCTCTGCGAACAACTGAAGTCTTCCCCCCACCCGTTTGAGTGGGGGCAGCCCTTCATAGGCTTGACTTGGAGGCTGGTTTAGTACCTCTTCGGATCCAGGGCTTTTTATTACCCTGTGGCTGTCCCTGATTTTTACCTCCTGAGTTTGACCGAGGAGGCCGTCGGAACTGCTTAGTAGCAGACGTCGCAGGGATAGGAGAGGTAGTCCTCTTAAAAGATGGACCCCTAGACCTCTTCTTACTCGGTAAGAGAGTACTTTTACCACTGGAAATCTTCTGGATATACTTATCCAGGTCTTCGCCAAAAAGGCGTTCCCCATGAAATGGGAAGCTAACTAAGAGCTTCTTACAGGGAGCTTCAGCAGACCAGTTTTTGAGCCACAGAAGCCTACGCATATGTACCAAAGACAGCGTGAGGCGGGAGGCCTGATGGATAGAATCCTTGATGGCGTCAACCGCAAAGCATAATGCTCTAGGCAGATCAGCCAGAGCCTGAGCCTGTTGGTCTGGCAAATCCCTCAGGACCATTTTCATTTGATCCTTTAAAGCTTGGCAGACTCCAATAGCTGCCACTGCTGGCTGTGTAACAGCCCCTGCTGTGGAAAAAGCAGATTTTAATAAAGATTCCAATTTTTTATCCACTGGATCTTTGAACATTTGAACATTATCTACTGGACATGTCAGTGATTTGTTCACAGAAGAGATGGCTGCATCCACCGTAGGAACATTCCATCTCTGGGTGAACTTTTCCTCCATGGGATAGATCACCAGAAACCTTTTAGGCGGAACAAATAGTTTATCAGGATGTTCCCAGTCCTGGTATATAAGTCCTTCCAATAATGGATGTATTGGAAAGGAGCAATTAACCTGGGGAGCTTTTAGCGACCCCAATGAGGAGACAGCAGTAGTTGATGGTTCAACAAGAGGCATTTTAAATGCAGATCGAACCATGTCAGTTAGGGTCTGGACCCACAATCTTTCAGTCTGTGATGCTGAAAATGGTTCATCTACTGTCGATTCCTCAAAAACAGAGCTAACCTCCTCCTGATCCCCTTCAGGTAGGTCGGTCCCTTCCTGGGACTGTTGCTCTGCCAACAGGCACTCTAATGGAGGTGATGGAGATCTGGCGCACTTTCTTTCCTGTAGAGAAGAAGCGATCAATGCAGCCAATCTCTGCTCCAATCCCTCCAGAGTTGAGGAAAAAACCTCCTCTGTTATATATGCAGGAGCAGGTGGACTGAGGACAGCCGCAGTACCTGGCACTCCCGGGGGTTCCTTATGGGTATTAACCTCTGATTTCTCAGGGGAGGAGGGTGCAGATGACTGCTCCAGATCCTCAGAGCCCGATGGAGACCCCCTACACTTCCTGAGAGGTATATCTCAGAGTTTTTTAGGCGGCATATTCCTTAGTTCAAAGCTGAGGTATTCCAGCCGCAATACACCCCTTACTGAAATAGTCTAATGCAATTTGCTGCTATGTATATCAGTGGGTGTCTACTAATGCGTCTTTCTGGGGAAGCCTGTATCAACCGCCCGCTGTAAGCCCCTATACCATGCTACCAGCTCCTTTTCATGCTCTGTGTCCATAGCAAGCAGCGTGGACTGAGTCCTTTTATCTTGCTGGGACGCCCGCACATGCGCAGAAGCGCTGGGCGCACAGAGCGCGTCATCCGCCAGGCTCCGCCCCCTTTTTTGAAGCTAAACCTTATAAAAAGAAAGCATGTGTGCGCGCGCGTGCACGTGTGCGCTTTTGGCGCCATGTAGGGAGAGGAGCCAGGGTCCCTGTTTCACCAGGACTCGGGGATGGAAGGACACTACTTGGCAGCATGACAGAGGAATGCAGCTTCCCTGATAGAGAGCTCACTCATCTGCCTGGACTTTCACCATGGAAGGAATAGTCCCAAGAAAAAAGACGTTCCACAGCGGCCTCTAGTGGACAAACACAGGTACCGCACTTTTGTCTTTTTTTTTTTTAAAACCTCCTTTATGAAAAACATTTCCAGGTTTACAGTTTTTTTAAAACTTCCCTTATGAAAAAACATTTCTAGGATTTCTTAGGCATATACAGCTATTAGCGGGAATACCCTTTAGGTAACAGGCAGAAAGACATATTAGGCTTGGGGGTCCCCTCAATAGAACCAAGTTCCTGAGGGGCCCCCACTTACCTTTTCCCCGCCGCAGGACTTTGTTTGGTCCACAGAAGCCCAAACTTCACCTCTCACGGCAGGCATTGTACTAGACCTTCAGGGACCGGGTTCCCAAGGATTCCACTCCCCTGGACCTGTATAGCACCCTGCACAGATAGCCTCTTGGTTTTGGGTATGACCAGAGCTCTGGATCCCAGGGTCCAGCCCTCCTAAGAGAGGCATTACAGGCAAAACCCTGCTCTTCTCTGCAAGGCCCGGGTACCGACCGTTTAGCTATGAAGCTTTTTTGGTCGGATCCGGAATAGCTTGCTAAGGCCCAGAGAACCTGTACACAAGCCCAGATGAATACATGTTAACCTTGGCCAACACCTTAGACACTGGCAAAAAACTGAGGTACTCCCGGATGGGAGGGGCTTATATAGGGGAGGGTACTTCCTGTTTTGGAAGTTGCCAGTGCCAGCACCTGAAGGTAATTCTATATAACCCACATAGTAATGACTATGCTGCTCTGTGTCCCGTGATGTATGAACAAGAAATAACAAATGCATAAAACTTATTTTCTTTTTCGTACATCACGGGACACAGAGCGACTTAGTCATTACTAATGGGTTATATAGATACCTTCAGGTGCTGGCACTGGCAACTTCCAAAACCGGAAGTACCCTCCCCTATATAAGCCCCTCCCATCCGGGAGCACCTCAGTTTTTTGCCAGTGTCTAAGGTGTTGGCCAAAGAATAACATGTGTTTTCACTGGGCTTGCGTACAGGTTCTTTTACGGGCCTTAGTAAGCTGTTCCGGATCCGACCAAAAAAGCTTCATAGCTAAACGGTCGATACCCGGGCCTTGCAACAGAAGAGCAAGGTTTTGCCTGTAATGCCTCTCTTAGGAGGGCTGAACCCTGGGATCCAGAGCTCTGGTCATACCCACGACCAAGATGTTGTCTGTGCAGGGTGCTATACAGGTCCAGGGGAGTGGAATCCTTGGGAACCCGGTCCCTGAAGGTTTAAATACAATTCCTGCCGTGATAGGTGAAGTTTGGGCTTCTGTGGACCAAACAAAGTCCTGCGGCGGGGAACAGGTAAGTGGGGGCCCCCAGGAACTTGGTTCTATTGGGGGACCCCCAAGCCTAATTTGTCTTTCTGTCTGTTACCTAACGGTATTCCCGCTGATATCTGTGTATGCCTGTAACTACTGGAAAATGTAAAATTGTAATAGTAGTCAAGAAAAAAAAAAAGAAAAAAAGGAGACCGCGGTACCTGTGTTAAACCACTAGAGGCCGCCGTGGTCCATTTTTCTTGTCATGTGGATCTTTGGCTTTTTCAAGTCAAAAGATCCAGGCAGTTGGTAAGTTTCTCTGTGGGAATCCACTTCCTCTGCCCTGTTGCTGCGCTCATCCACCGCACAGGCCCTCCGGCAAAAAGGGCCCTGGCTCCTAGGCCCTGCTTGTTTTCAAAAAAAGGCGCCGAAGGCGCACGGGCGCGTGCGCAGGCGCGTGCACGCGCCTTCTATGAAAGGAAAGGGGCGGGGCGGGTGGATGACGCTCGATGCACGCCACGGCGCTTCTGCGCATGTGCAGGCGTCCCAGCATGGTTAAAAGACACAGTACAAGTGTCAGCTGGATGCAAGCAGAGCTAGCAACAAACGGTGGCACACAGAGGCAGTTGATGCAGGCATCCCCATAGAAAGACACTTTAGTGGACACCAGCTGGTATATAGCAGCAACTGTGTTAGACTATTACCAGCAAAATTGGTGTATGACGACGGGAATACCTCAGCTTTGTGCTTAAAGGATATGTCGTCCAGACGCTCCGGAAATAAGTCTTCCAGGAAGCCAAAGGGGTCTCCATCGGGCTCTGAGGATTTTGGGCATGCTTGTATTGCACCAATCTCCCCTGAAAATTCAGAGGTCAGTAGCCGTAGGAACCCCGCAGGAGTACCTGGTGCTGCGGCTGTCCCCAGTCCACCTGCTCCTGTATATATAACAGAGGAGGTTTTTTCCTCAACTCTGGGAGGATTGGAAGAGAGATTAACAGCATTGATCGCTGCTTCCCTGTCACAGGGAAAGCGCGTCCGATCTCCGTCTCCTCCTTCAGAGTGCCTGTTAGTGGAGGAACAGTCCCACACAGAGATCGACCTACCTAAAGGGGATCAGGATGAGGTTGATTCGGTTATAGAGGAATCAACAGTGGAAGAACCTTTCTCAGCATCTCAGGCTGAAAGATTATGGGTTCAGTCTCTGACTAACATGGTCCGATCAGCATTTAAAATGCCTCTGGCGGAACCATCAACCACTTCTGTTTCCTCACTGGGCTCGCTGAAAGCTCCCCAGACTGTCTGTTCCTTCCCAATCCACCCTTTATTGGAAGGGCTTATTTACCAGGATTGGGAGCATCCTGATAAAATATTTACTCCCCCCAAGAGATTTCCGGTGATCTATCCCATGGAGGATAAGTTCATAAAAAAATGGAGGGTCCCTACAGTGGACGCAGCCATCTCTTGTGTGAATAAATCACTGACATGTCCAGTAGATAATGTTCCAATGTTCAAAGACCCAATAGATAAAAAATTGGAGTCTTTACTAAAATCTGCTTTCTCTACAGCAAGCATGGTGACACAACCTGCAGTAGCAGCGATTGGAGTCTGCCAAGCAGTGAAAGATCAGTTGAAACAAGTCTTAAGGGACTTACCAGATCAGCAGGCTCTTGCCCTAGCTGACCTACCTAGAGCCTTGTGTTTTGCGGTGGACGCCATAAAGGATACAATCCAACAGGCCTCCCGCTTTACGCTGTCTGTAGTACATATGCGTAGGCTTCTATGGCTCAAAAACTGGTCTGCTGAAGCTCCCTGTAAGAAATTGCTGATTAGCTTCCCATTTCATGGAGAACGCTTATTTGGAGAAGATCTGGACAAATATATCCAGAAAATTTCTGCCGGTAAAAGTACACTCTTGCTGGTTAAGAACAAGGGTAGAAGTCCTTCTTTTAAGAGGCCTACTTCTCCAGTACCTGGCACATCGGCTGTTAAACAGTTCCGACGGCCTCCACGGTCAAATCCAGGGGGCAGAAATTAGGGACAATCACAGGGTAACAAGAAACCCTGGGTCAAGAGAGGTACAAAACCTCCCCCCAAGTCATGAAGGGTTGCCCCCACTCAATCGGGTGGGGGGAAGACTTCAGTTGTTCACAGAGACCTGGCGGGACACCATCAGAGACAGATGGGTGATCTCCGCAGTAAGTCTGGGATACAAGCTGGAGTTAAAAGACACTCCTCCTGCCCATTTTATGAGGTCAAACGTGCCAAGCGATCCCCAGAAGAGAGGATCCCTCCTTCAGGCACTAGAACAACTATTGCTCCAAGGTGTAATCATGAAGCTTCCCTTGGAAGAAAACGGGTTCGGGTTTTACTCGAACCTTTTCACAGTCCCCAAACCAAATGGGGACGTGAGGCCCATATTAAATCTAAAAGGGCTAAACAAGTTCCTACATATCAGGACTTTTCGGATGGAGTCGATCCGATCGGTGGCCACCGCCCTACAAGGGCAGGAATGGTTAGCCTCGATCGACATAAAGGATGCTTATCTGCATATTCCCATCTTTCCAGCCCACCAGAAATTTCTACGCTTTGTAGTAGAAGGGCGCCATTTTCAGTTCAGAGCCTTACCTTTCGGTCTGGCCACAGCACCACGAGTGTTCACAAAAATTCTGGCCCCACTATTGGCCAATCTAAGAACACAGGGTGTAACGATAATGGCATATTTAGACGACCTGCTACTAATAGACCACTCAGTGGAAAAACTGGAAGTAGCTATTCACGAGACAATCAAGTATCTGGAATACCACGGTTGGATTATCAACCGAGACAAGTCAGCTTTAAGACCAGTCAAATGTCTGGAATACTTGGGGCTAAGGCTGGATTCAAATCAGAGAAAGATTTTCTTACCTCCAGAGAAGGTGTCATCTTTGAAAGATTTGACCCACTTAGTGGGTACAAAAAGAAAACCATCCATACGCCTGTGCATGAGGCTGCTGGGAAAAATGGTGGCTTCATTCGAAGCAGTACCCTACGGTCAATTCCATTCAAGGAACTTGCAGAGGGCCATACTGTCAGCCTGGAACAAAAAAGTTCAGGCTTTAGACTTACCAATGTCCCTGTCCCCTTCCGTTCGCAAGAGCCTCCATTGGTGGTTGGTGCCCCAGAATCTGGAAAAAGGGAAACCCTTCAGTCCGGTTTCTTGGAAGGTGGTCACTACAGATGCCAGCCTCATAGGCTGGGGGGCAGTACTGGAGCAATGGTCTCTCCAGGGCAAGTGGTCAGAAGCAGAGAAGGCCCTGCCCATCAATCTCTTAGAGATACGAGCAGCCCGGTATGCCCTAGTAGCATGGACATCCAAACTCCAAGGGTCCCCTGTCAGAATTCAATCAGACAATGCCACAGCAGTGGCATATATCAATCACCAGGGTGGCACCAGGAGTCGTGCAGCCCAGAGGGAAGCGAATTGCATCCTGGAATGGGCAGAAAGATATGTCCCAGCCATATCCGCGGTTTTCATCCCAGGAGTGGAAAATTGGAGAGCGGACTTTTTAAGTCGCCAGCAATTATGCCCGGGGGAATGGTCTCTTCACCCCGAGGTTTTCCAGGCAATATGCCAGCGGTGGGGAACACCGGATGTAGATCTGCTAGCATCCAGATTCAACGCAAAGGTGGACAGATTTGTGTCTCGCACAAGGGATCCCCTAGCTTGCGGCTCGGATGCCCTAGTGTTCCCTTGGGATCAGTTCAAGCTGATATATGCATTCCCACCGCCACAATTGTTACCGCGATTAATCCGCAGAATCCGGGTAGAAAAGAAACCGGTGATTCTGGTGGCTCCAGCGTGGCCCCGAAGGGCATGGTACGCGGAGATTGTAAAAATGTCAGTGGGGAGTCCTTGGACCCTCCCACATCGTCCGGACCTGCTTTCGCAAGGACCGATATACCACCCTTCCTTACCAGCCCTAGGTTTGACGGCCTGGCTATTGAAGCCCACATTCTAGAAAAGAGAGGTCTCTCTAATCCTGTGGTATCTACCATGATCAATGCCAGGAAGCCGGTATCCAGGCAGATCTATTATAGGATCTGGAAGGCGTACATCGCGTGGTGTGAGGCCAAGAAATGGCATCCACGTAAGTACGTAATAGGTAGGATTCTGGACTTCCTACAGTGGGCTGTGGATAGGAAGCTTGCCTTGAGTACTATCAAGGGTCAGATTTCGGCCTTGTCAATATTTTTTCAAAGGCCCTTGGCTTCGCATTCACTAGTCAAAGCTTTAATACAAGGAGTGATGCGTATTAGCCCTCCGGTTAGTATTCCCATATGTCCATGGGACTTAAACCTGGTTCTGTCGGTTCTACAGAAACAACCATTTGAACCATTGCAGCACATTTCCTTGGTTCTTCTCACCAGGAAATTGATTTTCTTAGTAGCCATTTGTTCGGCTAAAAGAGTATCGGAATTAGCCGCATTGTCCTGTAAGGAGCCATATCTGGTTGTCCATAAGGACAGAGTAGTATTACGTCCTCATCCAGCCTTTCTTCCTAAGGTGGTATCGAGGTTTCATTTGAACCAAGATGTGGTTCTTCCTTCCTTTTTCCCCAAACCTAGTTCGGTAGAGGAAAAGTTATTGCATTCTTTGGATGTAGTAAGAGCAGTTAAAGCTTATCTAAAAGCCACTGCTCAGATTCGTAGAACGGATACTTTGTTTGTTCTGCCGGAAGGCCCCAGAAAGGGTCAGGCAGCATCAAAATCTACTTTAGCCAAGTGGATTCGACAGGTCATAATACAAGCCTATGGCTTGAGAAGGAGACCGCCTCCGTTCAAAGTTAGGGCGCACTCCACAAGAGCAGTTGGAACTTCATGGGCAGTGCATCACCAGGCCTCCCTGGCTCAAGTCTGTAAGGCCGCAACATGGTCTTCAGTACACACGTTTACTAGATTCTACCAGGTAGACGTTAGAAATCAGGAGGATGTCGCCTTTGGGCGCAGTGTGTTGCAGGCCGCAAAAGATCCTCATGCCTGATGGCGCCCAGCTTATGTATAGTGTATCCCTCCCCTCATTTGGCATTGCTTTGGGACGTCCCATTAGTAATGACTAAGTCGCTCTGTGTCCCGTGATGTACGAAAAAGAAAAAGGGATTTTTATAACAGCTTACCTGTAAAATCCTTTTCTTGGAGTACATCACGGGACACAGAGCTCCCACCCCTCTTTTTGGGACACTTATTGCTTTGCTACAAAACTGAGGTGCTCCCGGATGGGAGGGGCTTATATAGGGGAGGGTACTTCCGGTTTTGGAAGTTGCCAGTGCCAGCACCTGAAGGTATCTATATAACCCATTAGTAATGACTAAGTCGCTCTGTGTCCCGTGATGTACTCCAAGAAAAGGATTTTACAGTAAGCTGTTATAAAAATCCCTTTTTAACTATATGTGCACAGTTTTTATGAACTATATTTTTGACCTTTTCCCTGTAAATTTGATGAAGATTATTAATGCTAATACCAGCACAGCCTAGCTCTGATAGTACAGCCTGGTTTGCTGTGAGTAAACAGCTCCAGATCACCACTAGTGGGTGCAATATTGTGATGGGAGATCTGCTCTGCCTTGAGTTGAATGATGAATGGGTGCTTACTTACTCCATACCTTCCAACTTTCTGAAATGATAAAGAGTGTCACGTTTTAACACACAGTCTATGTAGGCAAAAGCAACTTCCCTGCATGACCCTGGTTACATGGACCACACAAATCTAATATGAGGAAAATGATTGGCTAAACTGTACAAGCGCTTTTTTGAATACTTTCTGTCCTTCATAACAAAATTAAAAATGTAGTAATGGAGAGGTTTGATAAGAAGTTTGATGAAGCATAGCATTCCTGGTACATTCTGTATAGAGGTGCACACATCAGACCAAAATGGACAACTGAGGCTGAGTGCAGGACAGAGGGATTTGGTGTTAAAATTGGGACAGTCCCTCCAAATGAGGGACAGATTGGGAGCTATGCTTTCCCTAGTGCAAAAATCATGGTCTGTGTTCACATCCACAGTAGCAAAATTGTTTTCAGTATTGGCCATACCTGAGTTTTCAGAGACATGGAAACATGTATACAAGGCTGTATACTGAGAACAGAAAATTTAGTTAAAGGTACAGCTGCCTTTTAGGAGTAGCTAATTCATTGCAGAATGAGACATACACTAATAGCCAGGAGGCTGAATGCAATGTTACTGAAAATATAGCACACAGTGCCTTGAAAAAGTATTTATACCCCTTAAATTTTCCACATTTTGTCATGTTACAACCAAAAATGTAAATGTATTTTATGTGATAGACCAACACAAAGTGGCACATATTTGTGAAGTGGAAGGAAAATTATAAATGGTTTCCCAATTTTTTTACAAATAAATATCTGAAAAGTGTGACGTGCATTTGTATTCAGCCCCCTTTACTCTGATACCCCTAACTAAAATCTAAAGGAATCAATTGCCTTCAGAATTCACCTAATTAGTAAATAGAGTCCACCTGTGCATAATTTAATCTCAGTATAAATACAGCTGTTTCTTTTTTCGGATCCACATTAGGTCTTGAAAAGTGCACTTTTACGTAGTATATCACGTAATAACCTAACAACTCACTGGTTTATAAAATATACTAAAAACACATACACAATTAGTAGGGAATATAGTAGGAGGATTCCCCAAGGGTGGGGAGAAGAGAGGTACAATAGTATACAAGGCACATATATATTTATATGGGACAATGCACAAATACACAAACACACAATACACATATGGAGGTGTGGGGCGAAGGAGGGAAACTGCGGGGGGAGATGAGCACAATCTTAAAGATATATGAATAACAAGTTCATAAGTATAGAGTCCGCCACCCCCCAAACCCCCAGAACTTCCCGAAGAGCAACCCCTTAAATTAGGTTGTCAGAAGTAGCCTATAGTAGGAAAGAACATTTGGCGCTAGGCTATAGCAGATGATATGATATAGGTATATGCTCATTTACTGAAGATCCGATGCGGGAGGGGAGATGGGGTGAGGGGGGGAAGAATAAAAGGGGGGTGGGAGGGAGGGATAAGATGTTTATAGATGGATGTGAAGTTTTGATACATTATGTTTTGTTACTGGCTAGTTCCTGAGGAGTGTTTTTTTTTTTTTTTTTTTTTTTTACATATATGTGTGAGAGAAGGTTTGAAAATACTTTAACATGGCAATGCTGTGGAACTAGATAGCTAGGTGAAAGATAAGGGAACTAAAATAGAGGTGGAAGATTGACTAGCAGTATTTAAGGAGCAATCATATAGAGAAGCCAAGAGACGCATCTCGCGTTAAAATTTGTTCAAATAAGAGGGTGCACCGGGATACTGGCCGCCACTCTCCATCTTGCTCAACCACTCTACCCACTAGATACACCTCTCCTCCAAGGGGAGGAAAGTCGGAGGTGTTTTTCTTTTTTTTTTCTTTTTTCTAAACAAGCGTAGAGCGAAAGGGTCTGCAATTAGCAGGATCCCGCATACGTTAAGTTTTCTATTTTTCCAGGGGTCACAGGCGGTAGACCGGACCCCAGGAGACTTCTACTTTCTCCCCCTGTTTTCTTCTTTTTTTTTTTTTGTGTTCGCTATACGTTCGGTGTCCATCCTCTACCCGACCTCTTTGCTGGGTGCCTTACCGGTCCTCCATTCCCCTCGAGCGGATATACTATTAAGATGACTAGGATAACTTTAACATCTTATAATGTGAAGGGGTTAAACTCCCCGGAGAAACGAAATATGTTGTTAGCGGAGCTAGGGAGATTTAAGTCTCACATAATATTCCTTCAAGAGACACACTTTAAGAAAAACAAAATTCCAAGATTAGGTAACCCCAGATTCCCGAGTGTGTATCATAGTGCATCATTGACATCAAAAGCGAAGGGGGTTTCAATTATCCTCTCAAAACAGATAAGGTGGAAGGAATATCAGACAATAACAGATGAGGAAGGACGTCTCCTTATAGTAAAGGGATTCCTGTATGATCAAAAGGTTACCCTGGTTAACGTATATCTGCCCAATGAGGGACAAGTCCCAGCCCTAGAGAGATATTTGAATTTGATACAACAGAATAAGGAGGGGATCCTGATAATGGGAGGGGACCTAAATATGGCATTAGAACCGACCTTAGATGTATCAAAAGGCACCTCACATATATCATACGCCAAATTGAGCAAAGCAAAAAGACTTCTTCAGGAAGCGCAATTAATGGACAGTTGGAGAACCTTCCATATACACGACAGAGACTATACTTTTTTTTCTGCAAAACATAAAACGTACTCTAGGATAGACTACGTTTTTATACCTCAAAATGCCCTGCAGTGTATCGTGGAGACCTCCATTGGCTCATTTACAATATCAGACCACGCACCAACTAACTGCATAGTGGAATGGGGAGAGCCAGCTCCCCGAGAATGGTATTGGAAGATCAATGAGACTCTTTTGAAAGAACCAGAATGCGAAACACAGATAGCTCAGGAACTAGAGTCTTTTTTTTCAATAAATGAGACAGGAGAGGTAACCCCAATGTGTGTATGGGAAACACACAAGTGCTATATCAGGGGAATCCTTATTACTCTGGAAACTCGTAGAAAACGCTGTTTGGGGGCCAAGTTAGAAACGCTGCTCGGAGAGATCCGTAGACTGGAAAGGGCACATAAGAAATCACAAGCAGTACGAACGGAGGAAGAGTTAGCTGGTCTACGTGAGGAATTAAAAGTGCTATTAACGGAAAAAGCCAAAGCTACAATAACTCGATGCAAACAAGCCTTTTACGAATACGGAAATAAACAGAGTAAGATGCTAGCTAAGGCGCTTAAAGAGACTAGGGCACGAAACCACATTGAACGGATTAAAACTCAGGGAGACGCATTGGTCAACTCCACACAGGAAATCGCTAAGACATTCAGAGACTATTATAAAAGTTTATATCAGATAGGGGATCAACAACGGGCCACAAGGATGCCTAACGGAGGGGGGGGCAAAGGAGTATATAGAGGCTTCGGGTATGCCGGGCATACCGGAAAAGGGAGCAGAAGAGATAGATGGCCCAATTACGGCAGAAGAATTCTTAGGAGCCCTAAAAATATTAAAACCAGGTAAGGCTCCCGGCCCGGACGGATATACACTGTTGTATTATAGGACCTTTGCAGAAAAATTGACACAAAGATTCTTGGAGGCTTTTAATTCAGTACGAGAGGGGCAAAAGATACCAGATGAGACATTGATGGCTCACATAACAGTAATCCCCAAAGAGGGGAAAGATCCTTCTCAATGTGCGAGCTATCGTCCAATTTCCTTGTTAAACGTGGACTTAAAGATTTTGACGAAAATACTTGCAAATAGATTATTACCGTACATCCCTGCCCTAATACATCCTGACCAAGTGGGGTTTACGCCTAAGAGAGAAGGTAAGGAAAATACACAACGGGTTTTAAGTGCTATACACTGCGCAAAATCAGCAAAAACCCTTAGTGTTGTTATCTATCGATGCAGAAAAAGCATTTGATAGGATAGACTGGACTTTTTTAAAAACCACTTTACAACATATAGGACTGAGGAAGGGGATACAAAATTGGATTATGAGCTTATACTCCACACCTAAAGCTAGGGTCAAGGTAAATGATATACTCTCGGAACCCTTTGATATTTGTAATGGAACACGGCAGGGATGTCCGCTATCGCCTATTATTTTTATTTTGACACTGGAACCACTCTTAAGAACAATAAGGGCTAACTCAGATATCAGGGGTATATCAGTAAAGGGAAAGGATCAGAAACTAGCTGCATTTGCGGACGACCTCTTGTTTTTTGTAACCACGCCGGCACTGTCCCTCCCACCTTTACTGTCAGAAATACGCGAATATGGGAGGTTGTCCAACTTTAAGGTAAACTACAATAAATCAGAAGCAATGGGTGTGGAGGTGGACATAGCTTCGCAACAACAGCTATCCACCTTTTTCTCTTTTAGATGGACAGAATCTCATATAGGATATCTGGGAACAAAAATACAGAGCCGACTAAATAGAATATTTGAACTTAATTTTGCCCCCTTAGCAAGACAAATCAAACTAGATCTACAGAAGTGGGATAAGGAGGTCTTTACGTGGTTCGGCAGAATTAATATCATAAAAATGAACGTAATGCCAAGATTGTTATATTTGCTACAGACCCTACCCATTAAGATACCCCCAGGATTTCTGAGGGATCTGAGAACTAGGTTTGCGACGTTTATATGGGCAGGGAAACCAGCAAGAGTCCGAAGAGACATCTTGACTCTACCTAAAGAGAAAGGAGGGGTGGGATTCCCAGATCCGGTTGGGTACCAAGAAGCCCTACACCTAACAAGGGTTATGGACTGGTGTGTATTTCAAAAAGACAAGCCATGGATACATTTGGAACAGGCAATGTCTGAGCTACCCTTGGAGGGTTTAGTATGGCTCCAGGACCCGTTGATACCGCATACAGTAAAACACCATCCGACGGTGGGCGCCACACTTTTGTATGTGAAAAAGGTATTAAAAAAAAACAAAATGACGATGTATCCGAGCCTAATGACCCCAATTGTGGGTAATCCGGCCTTTGAACCAGGCTTAAAAGATCGAGGTTTTAGGAATTTAAATCGACAGGGTAAAGGTAGACTCGTACACTTCATGAAGGACAACCGAGTGATGTCCAGGGAGGAGATTGAGCATGAGTTTTCTGGGGAATTGGACTCATTTAGGAGAATGCAGCTGAATACTTTTCTCCGATCAATATCAAAGCGAATGACAGAAGGAACAACACTCTCTAAGTTTGAGGAGCTATGTCTAAAAGGGGAATCAGTGGGACATTCAGTGTCCCTGTTGTATGCCTTGTTGACCGAGTTAAAAGCCCCGCAAGAACTGGGTTTTATACAGGCTTGGGAAAGAGACCTAGGGATTACACTATCCGAGACGCAGAAAAATAAGATGTTTAGGCTCACACATAAGGCCTCACTAGCAACTAGATACCAAGAAGGGGGGTACAAGATACTAACCAGGTGGTACAGAACCCCAGCAGTATTAAATCGAATATACCCACAAGTGTCAAACCTTTGCTGGCGATGTCAAGGAGCAGTGGGCACATTGTTACACATTTTTTGGGAATGCTCAGGAGTTAGAGATTTTTGGAAAATGGTCTCCGAAACAATTACAGAAATTACAGATGTGTCTCTTGAAGAAAATCCGGTTACTTTTTTACTATTCGATATTCCCCTCTCGACCGAAAACTTTAAAAAATCATTGATGAGACATCTGCTTACTACAGCAAAAGCATGTATTCCAGCCTTATGGAAAAGTACCATTCCCCCAACTAGAGCACAATGGTTTAATAAGATAACAGAAATCCAACAAATGGAAAAATTCACCATGATTATAAGGGAGCAGGAGGACAAATACCGACAAACCTGGGCCCCCTATGATATATATAAGGAGCGGCTGAGATAGTGGGGGGGGGGGGGTATGGAGGGAGGTCGGGTGGAGGAGGAGACCGGCGGATGTGAATAATCTTCAATAATTTTTTTATTGTTTTTTTTTTTTTCTTTCTGACTTTTTCTATTTATCTTACTATTTCCAACTTTTCTATAAACCTGTTCTAGGCCCGAACACTTAGGGCAAACTGTTCAAGGGAAGGGGGACAATCGGGGGGGACCCCAGGGGAATAAAAACGAAACAAAGATAAAGATATTAAAGAAGAATAGGAAAAAGGTATCGGGTACAGTGACTAAAGAGGCGAGAGAGAAGGGAGGAACTAGCGGAATGGAATGTATTTCATTCATTGTTATATAGATAGATCTTCCCCTACTAACATCCTATTAATAGCTGGGATCTGTAAGGATGTGTAAAAAGTAGGAAACGTAAAATAGGTGGAAGATGCTATGAGTGAACTAACAGAATCATGTGTATTGATACATTATATGAAATGTTGTATAACTATCTTTGTGAATGTAAAAGAAAACGTAAAAATAAAGAATTGATAAAAAAAATAAATACAGCTGTTCTGTGAAGCCCTCATAAGTTTGTTAGAGAACCTTAGTGAACAAACAGCATCATGAAAGCCAAGGAACACACCAGACAGGTCAGGAAAAAAGTTGTGGAGAAGTTTAAAGCAGGGTTAGGTTATAAAAAATATCCCAAGCTTTGAACATGTCATGGAGCACTGTTCAATCCATCATCCTGAAAATGTAAAGAGTATGACAAAACTGCAAACCTACCAAGACTTGGCCATTCACCTAAAATGACAGGCTGGGCATTAATCATAGAAGCAGCCAAGAGGTCCATGGTAACTCTGAAGGAGCTGCAGAGATCCACAGCTTAGGTGGGAGAATCTTTCACAGGACTATTAGTCGTGCACTCCACAAATCTGGCTATTATGGAAGAGTGGCAAGAAGAAATCCATTGGTGAAAGAAAGCCATAAGAAGTCCTGTTTGCAGCTTGCAAGAAGCCATGTGGGGGCACAGCAAACATGTGAAAGAAGGTGCTGTTGTCAGATAAGACCAAAATGTATCTTTTTGGCCTAAAAAGCAAAACGCTATGTGTGGCGGAAAACTAACACTGCACATCACCCTGAACACACCATCCCCACCGGGAAACATGATGGGGACAGCATTATGTTATGGGGATGTTTTTCTTCAGTGGGGAAAGGGAAGCTGGTCAGAGTTGATGGGAAGATGGACAGAGCCAAATACAGGGCAATCTTAGAAGAAAAAATGTTAGTCTGCAATAGACTTGAAACTGGGGCAGAGGTTTACCTTCCAGCAGGACAACAACCCTAAACATACAGCCAGAGCTACAATGGGATGGTTTAGATCAAAGCATATTCATGTGTTAGAATGGTCCATTCAAAGTTCAGACCTAAATCCAATTGAGAATCGGTGGCAAGACTTGAAAATTGCAGACGCTCTCCATCCAATCGGACAGAGCTTGAGCTATTTTGCAAAGAAGAATGGGCAAAAATGTCTCTCTAGATATGCAAAGCTGGTAGAGACATACCCAAAAGGACTTGCAGTATTGAAAAGTATTATCTCAGGGGGGCTGAATATAAATGCACACCACACTTTTCAGATATTTATTTGTGAAGAAATTTGGAAACCATTTATAATTTTCTTTTCACTCCACAATTATGTGCCACTTTGTGTTGGTCTATCACATAAAATCCCAATAAAATACATTTACGTTTTTGGTTGTAACATGACAAAATGTGGAAGATTTCAAGGAGTATGAATACTTTTTCAAGGCACTGTATTGTCAGTGAAAGTAACCCATTATACTGGTATTTTTTAAGAGGGTGCAGAAACAAGTACATATGTATAATTAATATTGAAAGTGCAGTTACACTTTGGTTAATGAATTAATTAATTTATAATTAATTTACATTTCTATAGCCTTTTTCTACCTGGGGACTCAAACTGTTTTATCTGCAGTTGGGGCAGATGGTTAGGCAGCCATCTTGGGCATGTTCAGTAGAATATTATACTAGGGACAGTTTTAGACAGGAGCCAATTAACAATATGTCTATGGAGTGTGGGAGGAAACTAGAGCGCCTAGAGTAAACCCAAAAAAACACAAGTTTAATAAGGGTGGTTCATGGTTGAGTATACTAATCTTCACTATACACACTTCTAAAATTAGTAGTAGAAAGTCAGTAAAAAAATGGCCTGTAGGTCGTTAGATTGCCAGAAGTGTCCGATGTGGTTGTTCAAATGATAGGAAAAAAGGGTAAAACTGCGCTAAATATATTGATAGAGAAAAGACACCAAGTGTTCTCACTGGTGACTCAATGGGAGCTGCGATTAAGATGTAAACCACCATACATAATAGAAAAATAGGAAAAGAGAAAAATCGCGCTAACCCGTGTCATAGGCTCCGTAAGGAGTCTGTAAATAATTTGAATCTGTAATTGTTTAAAAAAGAACAGAACATAAGATTTAAAATAAATTAAATAAACACCCAAAAAAAACAATAAATTATAAAAGTGTACTGTGATGTAACTTCAAAATATAAAGTCCATAAATAATATAAAGTCCATAAAATAAATCTCTTAGATAAAGTCCGTTATGAAACACCAGTGCTCCGTGTAAAAAATCATACGAAGTGAATAATTGCATCCAATTTTGTGATCTTCCACCACCAAACAACAGAAATTTCTCCTTACCAGCTACAATTGACCCCCCATGACAGAGGATCAATAAATGCAGAGATTAAGCAGTTCCTCCCACAGGTCAGCACAGCAATTGGGACTCCTAAATCACCAATCCCCGATGGACATCCGTGGACACAGGTAGTATGTAAAAGATAGACACACTCCACATAGCGCATTACCGTTAAAAAATGTATTCTTTAAAATAAAGTTTGCACTTACATTAATGCAGTTTTAAAATAGCCCATTCAGTCTGGTGTGCCGGCCGCTGCACATTCATCAGACACCCGTCCCGTCCTTCTCGGAAGCGTTTGAAGCGACGCACTGACGTCACCTCAAACGCTTCAGAGAAGGACGGGACGGGTGTCTGATGAATGTGCAGCGGCCGGCACACCAGACTGAATGGGCTATTTTAAAACTGCATTAATGTAAGTGCAAACTTTATTTTAAAGAATACATTTTTTAACGGTAATGCGCTATGTGGAGTGTGTCTATCTTTTACATACTACCTGTGTCCACGGATGTCCATCGGGGATTGGTGATTTAGGAGTCCCAATTGCTGTGCTGACCTGTGGGAGGAACTGCTTAATCTCTGCATTTATTGATCCTCTGTCATGGGGGGTCAATTGTAGCTGGTAAGGAGAAATTTCTGTTGTTTGGTGGTGGAAGATCACAAAATTGGATGCAATTATTCACTTCGTATGATTTTTTACACGGAGCACTGGTGTTTCATAACGGACTTTATCTAAGAGATTTATTTTATGGACTTTATATTATTTATGGACTTTATATTTTGAAGTTACATCACAGTACACTTTTACAATTTATTGTTTTTTTTGGGTGTTTATTTAATTTATTTTAAATCTTATGTTCTGTTCTTTTTTAAACAATTACAGATTCAAATTATTTACAGACTCCTTACGGAGCCTATGACACGGGTTAGCGCGATTTTTCTCTTTTCCTATGTTCAAATGATAGGCATGAGTCGTCTGTTTTAGTAAAACCCCCAATTACTTTATTTCACCCAAAAAATTGCATTTGTGGCTTTAAATTGCTACTTCATCAGTTCAGGGTGATACAATTGGAGTCCAGTATCAGCTGGTAGTGAGATCCAGTTGGGGAATATTCTTTATTGCCCACTAGGTGGAATGTAGAGCTTGTGGCAGTGATGTCATCTAGGTGGATCATATGTAGCTAAGCTACATCATCAAGCTACATCATGTGATGTTTTGAATTAATCTACTACACTACTATTACACCTCCCTCTCTTTTATTTTTCGGTGAAAAATCTGAGCTTTACCAGAAACCCCTGGCCAGCTCCTCAGGATCCATTGGTCCACGATCTACCACCACACCCCAGACCTTACACAATTTTAACATTAAATGTGCTTGGATGATGTACTGGACCATCATCATTGATAACTCCCGGGACCAACAACATGTTTCATGTATAGCCACGGTTCATGTATTTGCTGCTCTTTCAGCTCTGGATCTTTGTTGACCATCTATCACTTAAATCAGTACTCACCTGTACTAAGACAAACATGTAAGCAGTGAATGGTGACCTCTCCTGAAAATGCTAGCTGCCTATCTGTATTGCTGATTCTTTGACCACAATTTTCTTCTAACTTACTGATCTTGATCTGCTAATCAGGAGTTTTGACTTTATTAGCTGCATAAATGTTTCATGTCATTCACAAATAGGCACCTTACATATTTCTCCATATTATTATTTTGTTATTTGCTACCTCTGCTCTACCATGGGTGTAGATGGGCAAAACCGATTAAACTTCTTATCAACTGGGGGATTCCTGGGAATGGTGCAAATAATAGGGCTGAATCTTTATCTTAGATTGTAGGTGATATTTTTCTGTGCTGCCCATGGACATTTCTCAGATCTTACAAATTAGTCCTAATGGGAATCTATAGTGTTCTTAAAGCAAACTTGTCATGGGGGTTAACATGTAGGTTACAACTGCTGAATTGCTAAGTGAATGGTTGCTATCCTAACCCTCTGACTTCAATATGTTCTCACCTGGAATAAGAATGTAGATAAGGAAAGTCAAAGAAGGTCGGAATTTCTCATGAGCTTACTTGTTCTGTGTCACTGACACATCAAAGTACTGAAGCTAAAGGGTCATCGTGGCAGCCAGGCAACTAGATAATTCAGAGGTAAGCAATGGCAAGCTGCATACAGTATTCCTCTTCTGACAAATTTAATGGTCATGATGATAGCAGTGTGACTTGTCATGATGAAACTAAGAAATATGTATCAATGAGAGCAGTGATAAAACAATGAAAAATTATAAATGTTCAGTTCTGTGAATCAAAAACACCATTTATTGCAATCAAGTACTTCAACATGTACCCAGAGAGCCCATACCATACCAAGCCCTGATCTATCATGCACATGTAAAATTGTATGTGAAGTCCCTAAAGCTCTATTAATCACCTTGCAATCAATTCACTTGACTGAACCTGACATACTTTATAAATCAGCAGATATAACAAAATAATTCCCAGAGGGCCCTTCAAAATTAACTCAAGAAGTGAAAATTGCATTTAAATTCATCTAATCTGCATTAAAGACAGTAAAGCTAGCATTAAATAACAACTGACTCCACTTAAGCCGATCCTTTTAAAGCAGGACAATTAGACCTCTGGGAGTTGAGAAGCAATAAAAGCAGGTTGAACACAACGTGAGTGGTTCCAGATCTAAAAAAATGAGAACTTCCATTATGCAATTTTTCACTGCATATCCATTACAGTAACGTTTACCCTTACAGGAAACCTAAAATGTGTCTCTCTGTTGTCATTTTTATGCCGATGTTGGATGAATGACATATATTGAAATATTACTATGTGTTTGTTGTCTAAGTGTGAATGCACAACCTCTTTGAAGTATTTTTTTTTTTTTTTTGACTAGGAACAGTAATAACCCATATTATACACCAAGGAGATGAGGGATTTTTTTTGTAAAGATGGCTTCATATTCTGTAAGAAGGTCTGTTTTGATAAAAGGGTAAAACAGACATTTTCTCCAAGCTGGCCAGGAGAAGAGTCCAAGCACCCTTTCTAGTTACTTTAGAGCAAAAGTTAGCACTGTGAAAGTGTCAGGAGCTGGATATCTACAACTTTGAGGTGCGCACTCACCATACCCAAAAGTAATTCCTGGAACTCTATTGATAAAACTTAAAGTAGAACTATAGGCAAAACTTTTTTCTTTATTTTGGATAGGGCAAGGGAGGGTTATAACCCCTGTCAGATTTTTTTTTCACCATCTGTGTCCCATTGTGGAGATTTCCCTTCACTTCTTGTCCCATAATAAAACAGCAAGTGAGAGAAAATCCCCTGCAAATTAAGGAAATTCCTTAGGGACCCCCAGGTCACCAGAACTAGAAGAAGAAGATTTCCTCTCTATTACTTTTCTGGGGACATCCCAAAATTTGAGATTTTCTTTTATTTTCACTTTTAATGAAAAGGGTCACATAGATATATTAAATCTCCCCAACAGGGGCACAGACAGTAATCAAAACTGACAATCATTCTAATCCCTCTCTACACTATCCAAAATGAAAAACAAAAAAAGTTTTGCCTTTAGTTATACGTTAACATTAAAAATGCATGTATAGCCAAAATGTGTTTGTAGTTTTGGAGAGAGTTTCTCATTACTTATCGGGTGACAATGGTCACCAGTACAAATAAAGGGATGAATCTCCCAAATGGAGACACAGACAGCATTAAAACCTGACAGAAGGTCAAAAAGGAACATAGCCAGAAATAGCAGCTAAAAACAGTCATAGAGGAGTGGAGAAAAAAAAGTGAAATCTGTTAACCTGGGAATGGGGAATTAAAACAAACTTGTTGCCTAAACTGAAAAAATACACAGGTTTGCTTTAGTAGATGGGATTTTATTGGTGGAGCAATGGAGCACTGAGGGACAACACAACCAGTGACAGGCCCATGGTTCTTATATCATTAGTAAGCTGAAATAAGTTAACTAAACCTAATAAAACTTTCAGTTTAAGTGGACACGACTGGGACAAGTTTTGTGAAAAAAATATAGCAAAATAAAAAAAAAATAATAGTGTAACATGTACAATTGTTGTAGAATATCATATTGTAATGTTAATGTTAATTTCATTAAAAAGTTACCTTTCCTTTTAAGTCTGCAGCCACTGTAATTTTCAATAAAATTCAATGCAATATGGCAACCTGGAGGTCTTCTGTTGGTGTACAGAACTTCCCCAGAAATGTAATTTCCTGTTTGTGTGATCTGCTCATTGATTTTCCCCAGAAGTCTACACTAAAATACAAGACATATTTTTTGCATGTTCTGCAACAATGTAGTTTCAGTGAGAGAGTCTCTCAAACAAATGCTAAGATGGCGGCTTCATTGGCGGAAAAGGGTGGAATGGTTTATTTCCATTTTACCTTATTAAATATCTTTTTTTTTTTTTTTTTTTAGCTTAGCAAAGTCTAGATTGAAATGAATTTAATCAACTACAATACGTTTTATTATTGCAATCCCAATTTTCTGGCCTGGTGCTGATGGAAGTGGTCCTACAGTGCACACATGTAGGAGTTGTGTGAAACTCAGCTTGAGATCAGTGGAGTTAGGTAAACTGCTAAAACCTGCCATGGCTAACAAATATATATGTAGTAATTGACGAAAAATAGATGCAAGTCAAAATTAATACCCTTCCTGAAAAAAGGTCTTTGTCTCATAATAGCCGTCATCTTCTATTACTCCATTAATTCACCAATTACTTTTTTCAATCAGATTCGTTAATTAATTTGCTATATTACTTGATCTGGTGTAAACAATGAATATGGTTGGTGTATAAAACACATTAAAAGCGATCCTTTCTAAACAATATTCCATGTTGAGAAAACAAAAGCTAGATTTATAAAACAAACTGGGGGACAAGTAAACCAGGTTTGTCTTTCCAATCTGAATTAGATGCAGCTGGAACCTTTGGTTTTAATGATCACACACTTTCCACCAGATTTATAAATCTGCCAGTTACAGGGCCCACAAAGAAAGAACTTTGATGAAACATGATCAATTTAACTGGCACCCTCTTAACTAATTATCCCCTAACAATGCATTGTGCGTGTGTGCAGCAGTATATGTCGAGGATATAGCGGTTAGGTTTCTAGAAAGCATTGCTTGGTAGCTTTTAGTACCATGGCAATATAAATTAAAATGCATAACGAGAAAGGAAGGGGTGATATATTGACACCTCAGTCAATTCTCTTTATTTTGTGTCTACCAATCAGTGACTATAAAAAAAGCTGCAAATCACCACAAGCCCACGAGGAAAGCCCAAGGGCAAAACAACAAACATACAGGCAAATAAATATTGGTATTATTTGCCCATCTCACTTTGTGCACGGAGGAAGAGTCTATTGAAGGTTACCAGGGTAATAATGATAAATCCCCTTTATTTATTTTGTGCTGTAAAGTGTCTTGACTTATCTGAAAAATGAGGTGAGCTAGGCAGAACCACTGTAACGCTGTCAATTACAATAAATCTTGAAATGAAATAGGAGCATGTACTAAGGCAGTGTATTTGAAAACAAATCCATAGATGCGCATATATGTATACTGAACGCATTTAATCTTTCAGTAATACTCCACCTTCTGTCATTCCTGGCAACAGTCTTAATAGAATAATATTTCAAAAATATATCCAACATATAACCCTGGGGGTTGCTTTGTCAAAATGTTGGGTTTCTTATAGCAAAGAGTCCATAGTAGGATACATTTAACCATGACTTTATTTAAAAAAAAGACTATACAAGTTCCAGTCTGAAGGCTGTCTGCTTATATTTTTACATTTCTTTCTTAAAAAATACAGCAAGAATGAAGTAATAACGGACAAGTATTTCAGTGCATAGACATTACACTTATTTTTTAGAAGATGTCTAACTGTGCAGGTGAAAAGAACAAGCATCATATGAAAGGCACTGTAAGAGTAGCCTAGGAGGCCAATAATTGCAATCCACTCGATATAGGGAAGATCTCAGACTTACAGTTGCTTTCAGTAGGACAAGACTCAGTAATAACTGGCAAGATCATTAGAAATTATGTCTCCAATAAAGAATTGTATTTGGGAAGCTCTGACAGTATAAGCTGTTTTAGCAGTGATGCAATTGCAAGCAGATCTTGCTACTGCAATGTTACAAAATAGGAGCAAGTGGCAAGCCAATGGTACAGAGTATTGAAAGGCAGCCATATTCAGTATGTTAATTCTTAAATGCAGTAATCCATAGTCACCAAAAAGAATGCATCATGCAGTACTATAATGTTTCTTTAAAAAAAAATATTTTATTATAATATATTATGAGCCACTAACCACTTAAGGACCACCCCATGTACATTAACTGTGGCAGGGCGGGCCCTTGAGGGAAAAATCACGTGCCTGTACGTGATTCCTTCTTTGGGGTCTGGGGCACGTGCATGTGCCCCCGGAGACCCGCTGCCACAGTGACTGGACACTGCGGGGGCCAATCAGTGGGACCCGCAAACGCGATGTCCGCCAGGAGCCCAGCGATCATTCATAGAGAGGCAGAACGGCGGTCTGCCTGTGTGAACAAAGCAGATTGCCGTTCTACTAGTAAGAAAGACAGAGCTCTTGTGTTTCTGCTAAGCAGGAACACGGATTTCTGTCTTTCTTCAGTTAAGCACATTCCCCTATAGTTAGAAAACACTCTCAGGGAACACATTTAATCCTTTGAGTGCCCCTGATGTTAAGCCCTTCCCTGCCAGTTTAATTTATACAGTGACAGTGCATTTTTCTTAGCACTGATCACTTTATTGGTGTCACTGGTCCCCAAAAAGTGTCACTTAGTGTCAGATTTGTCCACCGCAATGTTGCAGTCCCGCTAAAAATCGCTGATCGCCACTATTACTAGTAAAAACAATAAAAAGTACCATTAATCTATCCCATAATTTGTAGACACTATAACTTTTGTGCAAACCAATCAATATATGCTTACTGGGATCTTTTTAACCAAAAACACATAGCAGAATACATATTGGCCTAAATTGATGAAGACATTTGATTTTTTTACTAGTAATGGCAGTGATCTGTGAATTTTTAGCTGGACTGCGACATTGCAGCAGACAGATCAGAAACCTAACTGACATTTTTGACACTTTTTTGGGAACCAGTGACATTATTACAGTGATCAGTGCTAAAAATATGCACTGACATTGTACTAATGGCACTGGCAGAGAAGGGGTTAACATCGGGGGTGATCAAGGGGTTAAATGTGTTCCCTCAGTGTGTTTACTAACTGTATGGGGATAGGCTGCCTGTAAAAACAGACAGAACGAAGATCTGCCTTGTTTACTTTGGCAGATTCCCATTCTGTCACTGCGGGGAATGATTAGCTACAATTAGCTACCCCGCTGTGTACGAGCCCAGCGTACACCTACGGCGATTTGCACAGCCGAGCCAACCTACTGCAGTATAAACAAGGCTGGTCGGCAAGCGGTCAAAAAAAACTTACAAAATATTATCCTGGCAGCCCTTCTCTTTTGACCATCAATAACTTATTCTGTAAGTGTATGTTTAAATCAATTCTTCTAAATACCTCTTTCCAGATATCTTCAGGCCGGTCACGTGACTCTGCTACTACAATCCAAGGCTACAGTGGGAGGTGCCGAGTGGCCAGCATGGTGGTCACGTGACTCCCGGCAGATGTCAGAGGGAGATCTCGGCCCCTCCCCCTGTAGCCTTGGATCGTAGTAGCAGAGCAGCCGGGAGTCACGTGACCGGCCTACATATCTCTGGAAAAAGGAATTTAGAGGCATCTTTTTAAACAAACACTTACAGAGTGAGTTATCGCCGAATAAAGGAGAGGGACTGCCAGTGAAAGGCTCTTTTAAGGTTACAATTACTTTAACTGGCACCTAGGGATTATCTCATCAATACTGAAATTACAAATGCAGGAGATGTCTAAAAATGTACTTGTGTGTTAGTGCAGACATCTAAGAAAATGTGTGAGCTAATTACACAAACATAAAGTGACATTTTTGGGGGTGTTCTGTACCCCAAGTACACCAACTGTGTACAGAATACCTCCAGGTTGCCATATTACATTAAACTTTGTTTACAGCTCTATAAAATTAGGGCAGCTTTAGATTGAAATAGGAAAGGGAATTTTTATTAACAATACATAAAATATTGCCTATGTGCCAACTTTGTGTAAATATATATATATATATATATATATACATATATATATATATATATATATATATATATATATATATATATATATATATATATATATTATTTAAAAAAAAAGTAATTCTCCTTTAAGTAATGTATACGAAAGGTGATGGGATACCCAATCTATGAACCACAGCATGTGTGTAGATAGGGTGAAAATCTGGATGAACATCTCTAGGACGTTTCCCCTTCATAGGCAGAAGGGGAAATACAAGTCTCATGTGGGAGATGACTTGCTGATAATGTTATTGTACATGTTCAATATTTCTGGTGAGCATATGTGGAATGCACTCAAATGCGGAGATTCGCTTTAACACTGTAAATTACATTACATGTGCTTCACGTTTACAGCTTTGCGGTTTTTCAAAAACTAGCCAAGAAGAAACTTGTGCCTCTGTTTTTAAGCTGCAATTATTTTGATATGTTTGTGATTTTTTTTTAATGTATTTTGTTTACAGATACCATATTATTTTGCTAAATAAGTTCTCGGAGGACCTGTAATGTTTACTGCGGCGTGCTGGCTTAGAAACCAAAGCTTTAGTAGTTATAGAGAATATCGCCAGGATATGCTTACTCCAAGTATGCTCAGTAAAAATACAACAGCACTTAATGAAATGTGCTCTGTAATTACAAGGATATATATTGGAAAGGTGTCAGCACCGATTATATCTTGATACAGGTATGTCAAACTTAAGTATCAAAATACAGTGATTTTTTTTTTACTTACTGATAACGGTACACATTCACAGAAACAAACAAGGGGTGTCATTGTCACCTTTTTAAAATATGTGCAGGGTTGGATTTACGTTCGAACATTGATACGGAAATTCAGAACATTCTTTCTTGCCATCGTTGAGTCAACATTTTTTTTTTTTAAAAGCAATTTCAAGCGAACTTGCTATTTGAATGGAATCGCAGACGATTCCATTCAAGTAGGTTTCATTACAGTATGTGTGATTATTTGCAGTTGGAGAGGAATTAAAAAACAGGCAATTAAGCTTAATTTTTACTGTCCTCCAATCATACCCATTGAGCTTCAAAGGCAGTATAAAAGTATATACATGCTAGTGGCAGACTGCTGTATGCTGCAATTGTGTTCTTTTGCACTACTACCTGATGAACGCGACCCATTCAAGTGAATGAGGCCGTGCCACAACCACCCCAAAGCAAAATGCACTCAATTGCGGTGCAGTGCAGTGCTGTGGGCTTTTAGGGGTTAAAACAGGTGGTGAGGAAGTGACATAATGCCTCCTCGCTGCTTGTGAAACACAAATAGCATGTTTGAAGCCTCGTACACACGGGCGGGAATCCCGTTGAAAAAAAACGTCAGTTTTCTCGACGGGATTCCTGGCAAGCTTGTCTTGCCAAGCCCTGTGTACACACGCGCCATTCAAAAGAACCGCTGTTTTTTTGAATGGCAAGAACGCGGTGACGTCATTGACTACGACGAGCCGGCGCTCGTCACATTCGATGCCGTCGTCGCCATCTTGCTACACCCTACACTACCCTTGTATGCTACCGCGCATGCATCGAAAGTCTCATCGAGCATGCGTGGGTTTACCATGGACAGGTAAGCATACACACTCAAGGTTTTCTCATCGGGAAACAGGCCGACGAGAATCCCGACGAGAAAATAGAGAGCAGGTTCTCTATTTTTCTCGTCGAGATTCCCGGCAGTTTTCCTGATGAGAAACCATACTGTACACACGACCGGTTTTCTCTGCAAAAAGCTCTCCCAGCAGTTTTCTTGCCGAGAAAAACGGTCGTGTGTACGAGGCTTCAGAGAGATATATGTATAAACGAGCCCTAAGAATTTCTCATTACTGCTGTCAAAAATATATGTTGATTTGACTCCAATAATCATTAGAAAATTGAATGAACATTCCAAAAACATATATTTTCCAATTAAAATTTTAGTGGTGTATACTGTAGCTTGACAAAATACACCTAATCTGAGAAAATTTCTTCTGAATTTCAGTTACTGCCTCATCTCCTTCAGTTCTTCAACCACCCTGTCTACCATTTCCTTTATGCGGCGTACACACGATCGTTTTTCATGCCATTTTTTAAACCAACGTTTTTCTCGTCGTTTTTTTTTCATGTTTCCTCTCAAGCCTGTCTTGCGTACACACGATCATTAAAAAAAACGTTCAAGCAAAGCGCAGTGAAGTACAACACCTACGACTGCACTATAAAGGGGAAGTTCTGTTCGGATGGCGCCACCCTTCATGTTAGTAAAGTTTGTTGAGCGACGATTCGTGCTTTTCAGCCTCGTGCTTTTCAGTCCGTTACAGCGTGACGAATGTGCTATCTCCATTACAAACGCTAGTTTTACCAGAACGAGCGCTCCCGTCTCATACTTGATTCTGAGCATGCACGGTTTTTTTCACCTCGTAAAAGCATATACACTATCGTTTTTCACGTCGTTAAAAAAACGTCATGAAAAACGACGTGAAAAAATAGAGCATGTTCAAAATTTTTAATGGCCGTTTTTCACGCCGTTAAAAATGCTCTGGAGCATACACACGATCGGTTTTAATGCCCATTTTTAAAAATGGCATTTTTAACGGCATGAAAAACGATCGTGTGTATGGGGCATTAGAGTTTTCTATTTAGTGGGCCAACCGGCTCTATTGATGTGTCCCCATCTATTGTCTGTTTGACAGCCAGCTAGCATTGCCAAATCAGAAGCTGGCAATGTGCTTTGGAATTATACCACCATAGTGTATGATCTTTTGACAGAGATTGCCTCTCAATCTACTCATCATAATAGGCTTTTGGGGCAGTGGAGTGGATTTGCAAAGCAGAGAGGACAAGGAGAGGATGGAGGTAACAGCAACTTTTTGACTTATAATTATTTTTTTTTCTTTACCAGTTTAGCAGCATCAACTCATAGGGAGTTTATTTACTAATGGCAGATAGGCTGTTTTTGATGCAAAGGAACATTCCTTTATATTAGTGAGAATTTTATCATTCAAACATGTGTTAGCAAAAATCCTTTTTTTTTTTTTGCATGTGATTTGGTATTCTTTTGCAAAGTGAATTTTCAACACATTCACTGAGCTAAGAGAGAATTCCGCCGAAAAGTGCAATTTTCCTTGCAAAAAGAAACAGCTTATTTTCCTTTAGTAAAAAACCCAATTGACAACGTTCAAGTGCGAAGATGGGAATTTGACTTTCTTAGACATTCCTGATCTGCATGCCCATTCCAAGTGAGACTATACTGAAGACAAAGGGTTTGATTTGGCATCCATTCAACTAGCAATTCAGCAATTGCACCCTACAAATTAATTTCATGACAGATTTGCTATAGAAACACTATAGTTTCATCTTAAGGGTCAGTGGTTGCAGGGAAAGTGAGCAGAATTCATTGAGTGTGTGTGTGTAGAGGGGATATGCAGTACCAAAATATTCCACAGAGTGCCATATTACTCAAAACCAACCCTATGTCAGCCTAAACTGCCACGATGCCTGATGTATGCCCATATCAATACCTTATTGAGATCTCTTAAAAAAATACCAAGGCACACACATCACTTCCCTGTCTCCACAACAAAGCTTGTATGTTTCCCTTGGTCTGGAGTGTAAGCTCCTTGGTCAATATCCCATGAAGTTCACCTGGACACAGTGATGGAACCCCTTCTTTGGAAATTCCAGTAGGTTACAAAAATTGGGAGGAGAGAGTTGTTGACAGTTATAAAGAAAGGTAAAGGTATAGTGTTAATGGGCAGAGTAATACTTAATATAATATCATTTCCATGATTAATCTGATTCAGTGTTTGTCCTGGATGTTTAAAGTTAAGAACACTCATCTCTCAGTGGGCTGACAGGTAGGAAGAGTTGGGCACGCAGCATATGTACAACATTGCAGAGACCATCTGTTCCTAAGAGAAGAGGAATGCTGCCTTGTCTTGTGCACAATCTGAAACTGACAAGATAGAGGGTGATACGGCAATAGGTACAGAAACAGTGCGATCAGAGGATAGAAATGGGATGTAGTTTGTCATCTCAGGCCCCTGTCCAGTACTGGCAAGTCACACTGCATTAAGGTACCCATGTAAACAATGCCCACAAAGTGGTTCTGGAGTTAAATAAAGGTAGCTTCCCTCACAGCACTGAAGTCTCAGCTGAAACAAGCAAGACAATCTATGGCAGGCTTCCCATAACCAAAACTGAAGGCGTACAGTCTTTTTTATTCACTCAAGCTGAACAACTTGGCTAGCAACACCGACCATTAAAAACAATCTTTGGGACATTAGTAGAAATACTGTCATTGTAACTGATGATCACTTTTATTAGGCCTCGCTGCTAAAGTAAATATTTACATAAAAAAAATGTAGTTTTCTTTAGATTCAAAACAATCAAATTTAAATCCAATAAGTATGCATGCAACTGTATTTGTGAATTTCCTTGATTTTTCTATGTTAAGGTGTGCACGTACGTGTGCGTGCGTTGTGTGTGACATACACAGACCTATCACCAGATGAAAAAGAAACCTTCAATACTAAAGTCTGACATATCTATATCAAGTTATAATTAGTGTTGACACCTTTCCAGTAAATGTAACTAATTTAATTAAGCAAAAGTGAAAAAAATTATAAAATACTTCATGATCGCTAAGTCATTTCCATTTGTATGACATTTCTCGTGTTCTTTTAAAATATACTGTATGTGTAAAGGATACAAAAGTGTCACTTAGAAAAAAATTGCTAGTTGTGGATTATTCAACTGGAATAATATGCAGTACTTTGAAGATTCCCCTAGTAATTAGCTTGATGCAGATGCATTATTAGTTCCTGATGACCCCTGATAAGCTTTGAATCTTCCCTTTTCCCAACCACACTTTTGTTACATCACACCTAGACACCTTATAAAAAAAATTCAGGACATATGGATCACTAGGGTTACCAAACTGGCTATTTTTAGCAAACTGATTGCAAACCGATAAGCTATTATTTTTTTTTTAATACAGCTAATAAATTATTTGTTTGGCCTTTGAGTACCACATCCCTATTGAAATTACAAAGAAGAGGGTTTGTCCCTTTGGTATGGCAGGATTTTAAAGGCACAACCTAAAATATAGTTAAAGTACAAAGTTTATTACAAAAATAGGTTTTTCTAAAAGACAATAAACATTTTCTCATCAAAAATCATGTTTGACGATACATGCATTTTTACATTATTAGCCCGTTTACAGTATACAAACTGACTATGTCCAGTTATACATCTGAGCAGTAAATAATTTAATTTGGTTTATCCGCTACACTCAACGTGTTTCTTGGACATAAGTCCACTTCATCAGGAGTTTACTAGTGGAATATATGCGTATTTCACTACTTATTAAAAAAAAAAAAAAAACACAAGGTATCAGTTTGGCTGTTGCTTAGAATGATAAAAAAAAGTTTTTCTTTAAAACCATATACACCAATTGGATAAGATCTTTTACGCATTTCTCACATAGCTGAGGCTAATCATAGAGTCTATGATATGACTGTGATTAAGCACAGCTATGCATGAAACATGTTAGAGTTGTTTTTTTAATTATTTATATTTCACATTTTGGGCACAATAACACATACATGACGTGGTCATGCAACCCATGTGTAGTACTAATATGCATGCCTGTGTATATTGCAATTTACACTTTGTACTATGATATATGTAATGACTTTTATATACTGTATGTATTATTTCAGTGGCTTGGCTATTATTCATGTTGTTCGTGTTTGTATGACCATTTTAAATACATTTTGAGACTGCATTTACTCTGTCAATTGTTGGCCAACCGCATCCACCCCATTCAAAGTCCCGGGCGAGTACTTATATTTTGTTTTATATATTGGGATAGAGGTGGTTTACGGATGACATCAGACCTTTTCCCCTTTTTTTCCTTTTTTTGTAATATGCACAATAACAACTAACATATGTTTTCTGCAGTGAGTCACAGCATGAAACAAATCCACGCGTCAATACTAAATGCTAGGACATAACACATAGGTGTGATAATCATTAGTGGAATGTCAAGCAATCATACCCAGTCCATGGTCCAGGTTCCCTGAAGGGAATAAATAGTCCAGTCATCAGATAAGTAAGCTGTTCAGAATGGGTGTATTTAAAATATAAACATTTTAATTTAGTAAGGAAGGAGTAAAAAGGCAAGTTACGGGGAAGGAAAGCAATTGTTAAAATGTTGGGGAAATGGTGTAGAGCCTGGGGGGGCTGGACTTGCTGTGCCTCATTTAATGAAATAGATTAATTTGCAACATTCTTTGGAATATCATCATTCTGTTGTTTCAGTGATGAGCTGGATGTGTAGGAGAGCCCAGGTCCGGCCTGGAGCAGTAAGGTTTATCTATACATGGTTAGCGCTCTTCAGTACTTTAAGCCATCAAACGTAAGCACAATAGTCCACTTATGTATAATACTGATGCAGTTTAATGCCCTTTTTTTTATCTCCCAGCAATACCTTGAGCCATTTTGGTTTGTTCTGTTGCCTTTTTCATTACTTGGACATTAATTCTACAGCAAGATACATGTGTCATTGAGCAATTTATATATCTTTCTAACCTAAGATGCCCTTTGTATGTCAGAGGTACAAGTCAGACAGGTAGTAATGGCTTGGCTACATCTAATTTTCCCTCAGTAATGCTGAACAATATATTGCTCCTAGTGCTTCTAAAATGCCTACATCACATGGGTGCCATCAACAGAAAACTTGCTCTTTCAGACATATTTACATCTCTATCTGAAAATATGCTTTAGTTGCTCTAGGTAGCTGCAGTGAAATAGTTCTTTAATGTTGACTGCTGGCTTTCTCCACTCTAGCTTGTAAAATAAACCCAGTGGATAATCACCCAGCCTGGCAGGATCTGCCTTCACAGTTTGTGTCAAAGAGCCACAGATTAATGCAGAATTCTGCTGCTGGATCCAAATAGATAGCCAGTGAATATGCCTATCCAACCATGGATAGAATGGGAATTGCTTAAACATACATTAGCAATTCCTGGGCTGCTTATTCGGATAATTAATTCAGCATGCTTTACATATTTCTGAACATGACAATCAAAAACCAAGCTATGCATGTATATGAATCACAATCAAAGCATAGTGCATATTCCAGCTTATTTCATAACGCGCAATATTGTGCAATGACTATATGCAAAGCGTAGAAGCTAGAAACAGATTTATAGTAGGCATATATGCAAAAAATAACATCAAGCTATGGTAGTAGTCTTGCTGGGAAGGATAAATAAAGAATAGAAGTAGGGTTAAAATACATGAGGTACCTTCCCTGAAAAAATGCCGCTATAGGCTCCCGTTAGGGTTATATTTATGTGTGAAGGTCTTGGCGCAAAGTCACATGATCTCTGTTGAAAAGCAAGATCAGTCGAGCTGAAGGTTGATCCTTTCCTTCCGACAGGGATCATAATACCAGATGCTTAGGCTTTGTGAGCAACGCTGGACCATCAAGACAGTTAACAGTTTAAAGCTGATGACAGATGAGCAATTCTGCCACTAGCTACAAAATCCCCAGTGCCAGAATTGCTAAGAATCTGTCTGTTTGCCCCATGGAGTCATTCTCAGGCAGCAAATTGCTGCTCTGTCACTGACCCAAATTCTGTTGAATCTCAATTGCTAGCAATGGGAGCTGCACATTTCTGCCTGGGAGCAATTCCATTAGGGAAAAACAGGAGCCATAAATGGCCAGCAGCAATATCGCTGGTGGCAAAGTCGCCCATCAGTCTTATGGTAAAATTTGAGTATAGGTAAGTTTTTGCCAATCTGAATTCAGTAAACCAAAATCAAATTTTCTGGGGGTTGTTATACATTGTACATAGTAGCTAGACTTTGCAGTGCCTCAATAAATGTTTATGAATCTTTATTTCTTTTACGAGAACTGTGATTATTAGGTTATATTAACATATGTTCCATATCCATAAAAGTACATTTATGCTGGAACTTAGGCAGAGTAAATCCTGCAGTGAAGAAAATTGTGAAATAGGTATAAAAATGCTGCAAGCAAGGAAAGCATTCTGTATTTGGAGATCTTAGCAACTCTGATACGGAGAAGTGAAGGCTCATTTTTTGCCATAAGGACACCGCTGGTCTCTAGGATTCCGTAGGTCTTCCCCACCACATCCAGTGGAGATCCACTACGGAGGAGTTCTCTCTCCATACAGCCCTGCTGCTGGCAAAAAAAGTCTGTTAGATGATACCTGTTCCACAGGCTCACAGTCTTTGCTCCTTGTTCTCTACCTTTTGCTCTTACTGGGAAATCTTATAGCATTCTAAAAAGTTTTCTGTCAAATGAATCAGTATGCAGTAAATCTATTAGGAGCACTTTGCATTATTGAAGAAATTATTTGTTTATAATTAGCTTAAAGTAGTTGTAAAGGCTCAAGGTTTTGTACCTTCACGCATTACCTGGTCTCTCCCTCCTCAAAGGCTGCCACTACTGTGAATGACAGCCAGTGAGCCAATGAGGAGAGAGCGGGGGCAGGGCTAAGCCATGCTCCATGTGTGAATGGACACACAGAGCAGCGGCTTGGGAGGGAGCCTGCTCGGTTGCCCCCGTAGCAAGCTGCTTGCTGTAGGGACACTCGGCAGGAGGGAGGAGCCAGGAGAACCGGCGGGAGACCCAAGATGGGGTGGATGGAAGCTGTGCTGTGCAAAACTATTATGCCCCGTACACACGATCGTTTTTAATGTCATTTTTTAAACCGACGTTTTTCTCCTCGTTTTTTTTCATGTTTCCTCTCAAGCCTGCCTTGCGTACACACCATCATTAAAAAAAAAACGATCAAGCAAAGCGCAGTGACGTTCAACACGTACGACGGCACTATAAAGGGGAAGTTCCGTTCGAATGACGCCACCCTTTGGGACGCTTTTGCTAATTCCGTGTTTCCGCGTGTTAGTAAAAGTTTGGTGAGAGACGATTCGCGCTTTTCAGTCTTCGTGCTTTGAAGATCGTTTTCGGGAGTTCAGATTGCGCCTGTGGGTTCGTATCTGTTTAGCACTGCTTGTAGTCAGTTCGTATCTGTTTATTCAGTGCGGCCTGCTCTGCACGTTCGTGTTTTTCAGCTTGTTCTTCATAGGCCTTGCTGTTCTTCCGTGCGTTCTTCTAGTACGTTCTGTTCAGCCGACCGTTATCTAGCCATGTTGCGGCTACGTACTCGTCGTAGAGTTCGTGCTGTAGTTGGTGCAGGGGTTCATGCTGTATCCCGACTCCATGCCATGAGCAGGGTCAGGAGGAGTTCATGGACCAAGAATTGGTTGCTCCAGCGGCACCAATTCTGTCACATGCCTTTGTTGCGGGAGATCAGGGAGAATAATCCTGATGATTTCAGGAATTTTCTCAGGATGTCTGACCCCGTATTTCAGCAGCTGTTGGCTTTGGTGTCCCCCTATATTACCAGGCAGGACACCGTTATGCGGGAAGCCATCAGTGCTGAGCAGAGGCTCATCACCACGTTGCGATACCTGGCTACTGGGAGAAGCCTGCAGGACCTTAAGTTCTCCACAGGCATATCCCCCCAGGCTCTGGGGATCATTATACCAGAGACTTGTTCTGCCATCCTTCAAGTTTTGCAGGAGGACTATATTAAGGTAAGTGTTCTTCTTCAAAAATTCACATTGTATGGTTTTTATTTTGGGATATTTTTAATTTGCTTTATTTGCAGTCCCTAATTCACATGATTCTTAGCTGCAGGGAATGTCCCCTTTCTCCCCATGTTTTATTATTTAAAGTTTGGTGTTTGAGGCCTACCTGTAAATTTGGCTTACCTAACCTCTCCAGCATGCTATCCTGGGGCCATACCTACCTTGCCTAGTCATTTCCATGTTTTTTATTATATGTTCCATCGTAGTGCTTTACCCAAAACGCACTCTAAATTTTGCCTAGGAATGTTTCATTTTTGTTAACTTCAATACAGAGTGCTACAGCCTTCATGTGTGATATTCCCAACTCATCTTCAACCCTTCAACCCCCCCCCCCCCATAATTTTTTTTTTTTTTTTTTCTTGCTTCCAATTTTTTATGTTTTTAACAGTTTCTACCAATGTTGGCCATGAATGTGTGTATGAAATCAGCTTGCAATGTTTCTGGCTCCAAGTATTAATTTGTTATTTCTTTAATTCCACAGTTCCCTTCTTCGCCACATGAATGGCAGAATGTGGCTTCCGAGTTTGCCCAGCGATGGAACTTTCCGAACTGTGGAGGAGCCATCGACGGCAAACATGTTCGGGTCGTCCCACCACCCCATTCGGGATCCTTTTATTATAATTATAAGGGGTTCCACAGCGTCGTGATGATGGCAGTGGTGTCGGCCACCTACGAGTTCCTCTATGTGGACGTTGGCAAGAATGGCAGGATGTCTGATGGAGGAGTTTTTGCCCAGACGGAGTTTGGAGAACGGCTCCTTTTGGATCTGCTGGCCTTGCCACCCGCGGAGCAGAATGTGGAGGGACTACCTTTTGTGTTTGTGGCGGATGAGGCGTTTGGCCTGGGACCCCATTTGATGAGGCCATTCCCGCAACGCACCCTCACCCCTGAGAGGAGGGTTTTCAATTATCGGCTGGCCAGAGCCAGAAGGGTGGTGGAAAATGCGTTTGGGATCATGGCCAGCCGATTTCGCCTCTTCCTTACCTCCATCCACCTTGCCCCATACAAATGGAACCATGTGGTTATGACGTGCTGTGTGCTGCATAATTTCCTAAGGGTGCATTCAACGAGTTATATATCTTTGAGTGGGCCTGAGGCCTCTTTAATCAATGCAGAAACTTTGGTGGCCCTGGAACCTGGCCATCCTGGCTTGGCCCCCCCAACCGGACGTGAGGTCCGTAACCAATATGTGGACTATTTTATGGGTAGGGGGGCCATTGAAATGCCAGACAATCTCTAATAATTTTAGACCAAAAAAATAAAACTTTTTAAAAAAGTAAAGATTGGTTTGTAATTTTTATTGTATAATGTTTGATGTTTCTGGTAGGTTTACCTAGTGCATTTGTTTTGCCATGTGGATTAAAAAATCTTTTAATTAGCCTTCATTGTCAGTGTGAACACCAAACATTGATTAGTTCACTCAGCACCACATTTACATAATGAAGCCACAATGATTTGTTATGTAAAAATACCTTTATTTTTTTTGTTTAGGTGGGCAACTTCCATAGAAATGTGGATGTTCCCTTAATTTCAGGTGTATTAAAACGCATGACCAGCCATGCATAAACAAACTATAGTTCTCCAAATTTTGAAAAAGCTAAACATGTGCTAGTCATTAAAGGGCAAAATAACCAAAAAAAAAAGAAAACTCTGCAAGTAAAACGTTATTCGGTGGAAAAACATTAGACACGCCCAAGCACAGCCATGATATTTTGGAGCCTTTCCTCCACCCGCTTTGTATTTGCCCTGATCTCTCGCAAATCTCCCTTAATTTTTTTGAGGTCACGACAGCAGACCATCAGGTATTGGATCAGGATCTGGGCACTGTGATGTGACAACTTATTGGGGTCTTCGGCCAGAACTGCACCTAAATGTAAAAAGAAATATGTAGGATAGAATATGTAGGCCTACATCTATTTAACATGCATGTGTCTGGTTTCTCTCTGACCTGTGGTGGTGCCACTTTCAACTTCCACAACATCACATTCCTCTCCATCCTGGGGTTCTGGGGGTATTGTTGTAGGTATTGCAATTCTCGTCTCATCTGAGGTAGCTTTTCGAATCCCTAGGGAGATTGAAATAAAAGGAATAGTTTCATTAGTAGCGACTCAATTTTGCTAAAATAAGAAACATGGAGAAAAACTTTTTAATCATTCTTTTGAAGCATGCTCCATTTTAATTTTTAACCCCTGTGCCAACCGGGACAAATGATTGGATACATAGGCCAAAACAGAGCATATACATTTTGTGAACAAATTTGAAACATTGTAACACCCCAAAGTATCTACACTGGATCACCTGTGTGTGACTCCATCAAGCTTTTTGGCTTTAGGCCCACACTTGTACTACTGCGTTCAGATGTTTCATCAGCTGCTGAGCATTCACTCCCTTTAACATTACCATGCATATCGTTTTTCAAAATGAACAAATCTCCTTTGGATTAGCACACCAAAAATAAGTGTGGCCCAAATGTACTCCCCCAAATAAACAAAAAAACATGGGTGTTCACACTGGATGATCCTAAAACATCGTTTGAGGAACTGTACGGAGAAAGAGGTAAAATACGTCCGTTTACTATGCGGACGAACCTAAAAAAGATGGTATCTTTCAGTGTACTATATGGAAGTTAAAAATACACGACAGAATACAAGAAAATAATATGTACCATGGAAACTCAAAAAAAACAACTTACTTTTTAATATAACTTTCTTGATTCTTTTATATTGGTCGGCCTCCCGCAACTTCAGATCTGACCATCGTTTTCTGAGCTGTTCCTTCGTTCTGCACACCCCGAATTTTTGGTGGAGACTTTTGACCACTTTGCCCATAATTCTGGACTTGACCAGATTAGGCCTTTTATACGGACCATGCTTGGCATCATAATCCTCCTTCTTTAAAATGGCGACCATCTCCACCATTTCCTCGAATGACATGTTGGATGCCTTATATCTCCTGGGTCTTGATTTGGGCTCCTCTGTAATTTCATCCTCTGTAGAGGTAATCTCAGCCACCTGTGTCTCCGCCATGTTTTGTTCAGCACTACGAGCGAGAAGGGGCGGGGAAAGTACAATATCGAATGTCAGGGGCGGGGAAAGCGTGCGGAGTTTCACGCATGCGCTGTGTATATAAAGTGAAGATCCATGTCTGGGAAAGACGTTCATTTTTCGGGAGAGAGAGTTAGCAACGAACGTCGTGACCAAGGTACCTAACAATTTTACTTTTTGAGGTTCATCAGACGAGGAGATTTGTGTGCTCAAAATATGTAGACAATGCACAGTTGAGGAATGTTGCCTGAAATATATTTTTGTTTTGGTTTCTCGCTTTTACAGATATCATGAATACTTTTAAAAACCCAGACTTCATGGGGGAGTTCATCAACAAATGGCAAGAGCTCCCTATATTATGGCAAACCAAAAGTGGCGGAAATAAAAATAAAGACGCCAGGAAAGCAGCACTGGAGAGCCTGCTTGCATTTGTGCAAACAAAGATACCCACAACAACTCTCCAAGATGTCAAAAACAAAATTGGGACCATCAGAGGGACATACAGGACCCAGAGGACTATGGTCCTGAGGTCCCAGAGGTCAGGTGCACCAGCAGATAAGGTTTATAAACCCAGTCTGTGGTACTACAGTAAGCTTGCTTTTCTGGATGACCAGCTGGAAGTGCGGGAATCTCTCTCCACCCTTCCCCCCAGAGGTCAATCCAGCCTTCCTTGTACCCAACCCTCCAGCCTTCCCTGCAGCCAGTCCTCCAGCCTTCCTGTCAACCCTGCTCTGGCTTCCTCTGAGGATCAAGATCAGGGCCTTGAGGAGGCAGATTTGGAGATATGGAGCCAGGTAAAGTTTTGCTATCTATATTTCTATCGTACAAAATTGTAGATTTTAAATAGATGTTAGTATTGTTAAAGGTATGTACACTTCTACCAATAAAGTTTGTGAAGAGCAAGATACAGTAGTGGCCTAATTTTATGTGCACAAGACAACAAAACCAGGATGCGTAATCAATGAAAAGGACATAACTTTTGGCATTGATTTCAACAATGTCTAGAGGTGAACAATGTCTGTGAATGATGATGTGGCAAAATAAATAATGTCCCTTTCTTTTTTTACAGCCAGAGCAGAGCCAGGAAGAGGGTGATGTTGGGGATCAGGAGGAGGCTGGGCCCAGTGGCACCCAGGAGGAGGCAGGGCCCAGGGGCACCCAGGAGGAGGCTGGGCCCAGTGGCACCCAGGAGGAGGCTGGGCCCAGCACAAGAGCCCAGATGCCTCCCCTGGTAGTTAAACCACGAGGGCCAAGGAGAGGTAGGCAGGTGGAGGAGGAAACCAGGGCCTTCTTCAGAGAGGCAACAGCGGCCCTCAGAGAGGCACCCTCTGTTGAAGAGGGATTTGCCGCAGTCCTCGCCCACAAACTAGGGCAAATGGAGTTGCAGCAAAAAATTTACAGTGAGACCCTGCTATTGAAAGTCATCAATAAGGGCGTGCTGGGTGAACTCACTAGGTACACGGACATAACGGAGGTTGTCCCTACTCCTCCACCTCCTCCTCCTACTACTCCTCCTGCCACAACCTCTCCTCCTGATCCCCAGCCTCCAAGGAAGAAACCAACCAAGGCTGCAGAGAAGGCTGGAGAGAAGGCTACAAGGAAGAGAAGAAAATAATGCCTGCTGTAGTACCACAGACTGGGGACATATAGGACTTATCTGCTGTGGCTCCTGACCTCTGGGAGCTCAAGACAAGATTGGGCTCATTTTTTGGGGGGATCTAATCTCTATTTTGGTTTGGACATCTTGTATGGTTGTTGTGGGGTCAAAGGGATGCACAAATGCAAGCAGGCTCTCCAGTGCTGCCTTCCACTTTAATTTGTTAATGTTCTGAAATAAAAAAAAATGAGTGCCCTTTAAATACTTGACTATGTGATTTGTATTTCAAAAGAGAGCTTGCTAGGAAGCAGGCAGGGACATCTCAAATTATATTATTGTTATTATCAGGGGACACAAACCTCCCTGAGGCCAAATGAGACACATTTGGAAGGTTGTTGTGGTAACTTTACACAAGAATAATTTAAGCCAAAATACTTAAAAAAAGGCCAAAAAAAATAACCAAAAATAATATAAAATTTAAAGAAAAAAGGAGAATTAACTTATTTTATTATTATTAGTATTATTTAGGAGGGAGGTGCGGCTTATAAATAATATTTTAAAATCATTAGAGCAATTTGGAATTACTTTAGAAACAAGTTTGGCATAAAACTCTCAATGTCAAAAGAAGAACGGAATGCGCTGCATTAAAACGATGCTATTAATTCCACCGTGACGAATGTGCCATTTCCATTTCCAAAATTAGCTTTACCAAAACGAGCGCTCCCGTCTCATAGTTGCTTCTGAGCATGCGCGTTTTTTTTCACGTCGTGAGAGCATACACACTATCGTTTTTCACGTCGTTAAAAAAAACGACATGAAAAACGACGTGAAAAAAGAGAGCATGTCTGGAATTTTTAATGGCCGTTTTTCACGTCGTTAAAAATGCTCTGGAGCCTACACACGATCATTTTTAATGGCCATTTTTAAAAATGGCATTTTTAACGGCATGAAAAACGATCGTGTGTACGGGGCATTAGACTCCTTTCACACTGGGGGAGTTTTCAGGCACCTTTTCACACTGGGGTGGTGCGCTTGCGGGATGGGAAAAAAGTCCTGCAAGCAGCATCTTCGGGGCAGGTTGGGAGCGCAGTATACAGCGCTCCCAAAATGCCCCTGCCCAATGGAATGAATGGGCAGCACTTTCAAAGCGCCTTAAAAGTGTTTTTAAGCCCTTTTTTGGGGTTAAAAGAGCCCCGCTAGCGGCTGAAAAGCATTGCATTTAAACAGCGGTAGAGCACAGCTAAAAAGAGCAGTTGTGAAAGGGGTCTAACACAGAGCAGGTAAGTATAACATTTCTGTTATAAAAAATAAAAAAAAGCCTCACTTTAATTATTGCTATGCAATGTATACTTAAAAACACATACAGTACAGAGGTACGATGCACTGGGGTTGATTTTCCTAAACTGGAGAGTGCAAAATCTGGTGCAGCTCTGCATAGAAACCGGAATCATAATCAGCTTCCAGGTTTTTTTTTTTTTGGTCGAAGCCTAATTGAACAAGCAAAAGTTAGAAACTGATTGGCTACCATGCAGAGCTGCGCCACATTTTGCACTCTCCAGTTTCAATAAATGAACCCCACTGTGTATATATAACTTGCAATGAGCTTTTTAACTGTAGATTGAATGTGCTAGAACATTCAGTGTAGGTGTGTGCTCATTCGTTTTTTTCTTTTTTTTTCTTTTTTATATAACAGATTTGTAACAGGGCACGAGAGAAAAATCTGTATGGAATCAAATATTTTCATCCTAAAGTTGTTGCAGTATTTCTCTTTTCGGTTCTGGCCTTTTGGCCCAGCCTAGGTATTGATTAAAAAGACTATTACTATACAGATATATCTAAAAAAAATTATATCATCAAAAAATGTATTTATTTCAGTAATTCAATTCAAAAAGTGAAACTCGTATATTTTATATAGATGCGTTACACACAGAGTATTCAAAATCCTTTTTTTATTGGTCTTATAAAATATTCTAGTTTTCAGATATACTGAATTTTGGGTTTTTACTAGCTGTAAGCCATAATCAGCAAAATGAAAAAAAAAAAAATGCTTGAAATTAGGGATGAGCTTCGAGTTCGAGTCAAACTCATATTCAACTCAAACATTGCCTGTTCGCACGTTCGCCGAACAGCGAACAATTTGGGGTGTTTGCGGCAAATTCAAAAAGCCACGGAACACCCTGTGAAAGTCTATAGGAGAAATCTAAAGTGCTAATTTTAAAGGCTTGCATGCAAGTTATTGTCATAACAAGTGTTTGGGGACCCGGGTCCTGCCCCAGGGGACATTTATCAATGCAAAAAAAAGTTTTAAAAATGGCCGTTTATCGGGAGCAGTGATTTTAATAATGCTTAAAGTGAAACAATAAAAGTGAAATATTCCGTGAAATTTCGTACCTGGGGAGGTGTATAGTATGCCTGTAAAGCAGCGCTTGTTTCCCTTGCTTAGAACTGTCCCTGCACAAAGTGTAATTTCTGAAGGAAAAAAGTAATTTAAAAGCACTTGTGGCTATAATGAATCGTCGGCTCCCGGCAATACAGAGAAAAGTCATTGATAAAAAAAAATGCGTGGGGGTCCCCCCAAATTAAATTTCCAGGCCCTTCAGGTCTGGTATGGATATTAAGGGGAACCCTGCGTCAAATTTTAAAAAAAATGACGTGGGGTTCCCCCCAAATATCCATACCAGACCCTTTATCCGAGCACGCAACCTGGCAGGCCGTAGGAAAAGAGGGGGGGACGAGAGAGTGCCCCCCCTCCTGAACCATACCAGGCCACATGCCCTCAACATGGGAGAATTCTTTGGGGGTCTGTGGCCCCTCAAAGCACCATGTCCCCATGTTGATGGGGACAAGGGCCTCATCCCCACATCCCTTGCCCGGTGGTTGTGGGGGTCTGTGGGTGGGGGGCTTATCGGAATCTGGAAGACCCCTTTAACAAAGCGGACCCCCAGATCCCCGCCCCCCTTGTGAATTGGTAAGGGGTACATTGTACCCCTACCATTTCACAAAGAAAGTGTAAAAACTGTTAATAAAACACACAGACACAGTTGGGGAAGTCCTTTATTAAAAATAAAAAAATAAAAAATAAAAAAAAACATTCCAGCGATGTAATCCAGGACCTGATGGGGAACGTGAGAAGGGCCGGTCCATTCATTTATTACACTGTGGAGGAAGTTCCCCATCAGGTCCACTCATCCAATGACATAGGCGGGGTCTGACATACGAGGGGGTGGGGTCACCCGTCAAATCATAGGGGTAAGCCCCAGCTTTCCCTGATTGCCGGGTAATAGACAATGACGTAGGCAGTATCCCGCCCCATGTTGAGGGCATGTGGGCCTGGTATGGTTCAGGAGGGGGGCGCTCTCTCGTCCCCCCTCTTTTCCTGCGGCCTACCAGGTTGCGTGCTCGGATAAAGGGTCTGGTATTGATTTTTGGGGGGAACTCTACGCCATTCTTTTTTTCAATTTGACGCAGGGTTCTCCTTAATATCCATACCAGACCTGAAGGGCCTGGTAATGGAATTTGGGGGGACCCCCATGCATTTTTTTTTACAATTACTTTTCTCTGTATTGCCGGGAGCCGACAATTCATTATAGCCGCGAATGCTTTTAAATGACTTTTTTTCCTTCAGAAATGACACTTTGTGCAGGGACAGTTGTAAGCACGGGAAACAAGCGCTGCTTTACAGGCATACTATACACCCCCCCCCCCCCTCCCAGGTATGAAATCTAAAGGAATATTTCACTTTTATTGTTTCACTTTAAGCATTATTAAAATCACTGCTCCCGAAAAAACAGCAGTTTTTAAAACTTTTTTTTGCATTGATACATGTCCCCTGGGGCAGGACTCAGGTCCCCAAACCCTTTTTAGGACAATAACTTGCATATTAGCCTTGATAATTAGCACTTTTGATGTCGAACGTTCGAGTCCATTGTATTTAATAGGGTTCTAAAGTTTGCGCAAACTTTAGGTCTGTTCGCAGGTTCTGGTGCGAACCGAACAGGGGGTGTTCAGCTACTTGAAATAAATCACTCTGTACACCCCTCACATTTTTGAAAATATTTTATTATATCTTTTCATGTGAAAACACTTTGCTACAATAAAAAGTAGTGAGTGCACAGCTTGTATAACAGTGTAAATTTGCTGTCTCCTCAAAATAACTTGACACACAGCCATCAATGTCTAATGCCCCATACACACGATCATTTTTAATGTCATTTTTAAAACTGACGTTTTTCTTGTCATTTTTTTTCTTGTTTCCTCTCAAGCCTGTCTTGCGTACACACCATCATTTTAAAAAATGTTCAAGAAAAGCGCAGTGACGTACACCACGTACGACGGCACTATAAAGGGGAAGTTCCGTTCGAATGGCGCCACCCTTCATGTTAGTAAAGTTTGTTGAGAGACGATTCGCTCTTTTCAGTCTAGTGCTTTTCAGTCCATTGCAGCATGACGAATGTGCTATCTCCATTACGAACGCTAGTTTTACCAGAACGAGCGCTCCCGTCTCATACTTGATTCTGAGCATGCGCATTTTTTTTCACGTCGTTAAAGCATACACACTATCGTTTTTCACGTCGTTAAAAAAAACGACATGAAAAACGACGTGAAAAAAGAGAGCATGTTCGAAATTTTTAATGCCCGTTTTTCACGTCGTTACAAATGCTCTGGAGCATACACACGATCATTTTTAATGGCCATTTTTTTAATGGCATTTTTAATGGCATGAAAAATGATCGTGTGTATGGGGCATAAACCGCTGGCAACAAAAGTGAGTACACCCCTGAGTGAAAATGTTCTAATTGGGCCCAATTAGCCATTTTCCCTCCCAGTGTCATGTGACTCGTTAGTGTTACAAGGTCTCAGGTGTGAATAGGGAGCAGGTGTGTTAAATTTGGTGTTATCACTCTCACTCTCCCATACTGGTTACTGGAAGTTCATCATGGAACCTCGTGGCAAAGAACTCTCTGAGAATCTGAAAAAAATAATTGTTGCTCTACAATAAAATGTAAAAGGAGGGAACAAGCATTTGGGCCCGCCTTCATGGGCTTTCAACAGCCCCGCCTCCTTCCCGCCTCAAAATTTTATGTTAGTTATGAGGTAATTGAGTGTTAAGTTTTTTGGGCTACTGTCCCTTTAAGGATTGGAGATGGAGGGTTAATTAACCAATTAGAAGCTGTGGAAGCTTCTGTAAGGTCTGGGTACCCATATAAAAAGGGGTTTTCTATGGAATTTCTCTCACAGTTGTTCAAGCCTGGGTAAAAGAGCTATAATACAGGATTACCTTTAAGGCTTGATCATGAAGACCCTCCTCAGGAAGATCTTGGAGAGAGTGAAGAGCAGCGGAGGAGATGACTGGCTGCAGAGGTGCCTGGCGCTGGCGGAGGGAGAAGAAGCTGGATCCATGGCGTTGGAAGAAGCGGGTCGACCCAAAGAGGTACCTGTTGATTCGCCGCCGGAACCCATCGCAGAAGAGCACTCGGTTTGACACCAGAGAACCAGAAGCCGTCCGCCGAAGAGGAGTGTTACTGCAACGTCGCGTCAAGAGGAGGTGACGGGCAGTCCAGCCGGAAGTTCGTCGGCAGTAAGGAGGAACGCTCGTTGTGACGCGATTGTAGAGGCGGTACAAGCCACGGCGGTGACGAATACAGGTCAGCGCACTCCTCTGAAGCGCAGAAGCTCCTCCCCACCGAAAACGAGCAGTGGGTGTAGAAGATCTAGGCCGCGCCTTTCAGAAGGGCGGTCTGTTCCTCAGTCTTCAACAGCTGAAGTTGCCAGGCAACGGGTAAGCGCATCTACAGGAGAAGCACCTGAGCTGCTGTGTCATATAGCGGCCTCTATAGGCAGCGGTTGGTACTCTTTTAATCAAGATAGCAGCGCTGTGTGTCCTATGGGTTCACAGGCGGCTGAGAGCATTCCTATCACTGTTCATTCAGGTGAGTCTAATAATGCTAATCTGTTAACTGAATTGGTTGGTTCTTTGAATACATTGGTACAAACTATTGCTAAACACTCTCTTCCACAGGCTACTAATGTATCTAGTAATGATAATTTGGTGGATAATTCATTATCACTTTCTAATGTCAATACCCCTAATTTTAATACTGTGATACCTGAAGTATCTAATGTTAATTCACTTAACATAGCTGGGGATAAGAATACGGTTCCTGAAGCTTTATTTAAAGAAGTCCTGCCCTGTGAAGTTTCTCCATTGGGTTTCCATTTGCCCATGTCATTGAAAGAAAAGATATGGAAAGGAGATTTGTGGACATTATGTCATTACTTTCAGCTATTAAATAATTTTCTTTCCGCCAGGATAAAAAAATCTGAGGATGACCATAAGTTTGTTCCCAGATCCTTTTTTAATTGGCTTCAGGGATATTGTATTTTTTCCAGTGTTCTGGCTGAAAGGAAGCATGAATTATGCAGTGGTTTGTTTCAGCATCTAGAACATGTAATGGAGGCATATCGGAATTTTGGTGGTATGGTGTGGTTCCATCATGACGAATCTTTTCGTCAAAAGTTGGCCATAAACCCCACCCTTAAGTTTGGAATGAAAGATATCGGCCTATGGCTAAATCTTATCACTACACAGAAGCCACCTACAGCTAGGCAGAATTCGGTTAGCAATGTACCTACAGCTTATAAGAAGGGAGTTTGTTTTTCCTTTAACGAATCGCAGTGCATATGGAACACTTCTTGCAGATACAAGCATGAGTGTTCTTTCTGCACTGGGTCGCACCGGTTGTAAAATGTTATAAAAGGAATTTGTATTTACAGTCCCACAGAGAACATGCTAGCAAAGGCTTACACACCAGTGATCCTGGAAAATATGCTCCAGTGGTTGGGCAACTGCCCAAACAAGGCGAGAGTTACGTTTTTGATGCAAGGTTTTTACTATAGCTTTCCTTGCCTTCCTTTCAGGGTGAAGGTTGCGAAGTGGTAAAAAAACTTGAAATCTGTTTATAGGGCCCCTGATATAGTTTGGAAAAAATTGCAAAGCGAATTGTCCGAAGGTAGGATTGCAGGTCCTTTTTCATCTCCCCCTTTTTAAATTTCCGGATATCACCATTGGGTTTAGTCCCTAAAAAAGAACCAAATACGTTCAGACTTATTCATCATTTATCTTTTCTATCTGGAAGTTCTTTAAATGATGAGATAGATGAGTCTTTATGTTCGGTGTCTTACTCTTCTTTTGAAGATGCTGTTGAAAAGATTAGGTCAGTCGCTCTCGGGGCTTTGCTGGCTAAAGCCGATATTAAGTCGGCTTTTAGGCTTTTACCTATTGCTCCTGAGGCCTTTAACTCGCTGGGTTTTTTCTTTGACAGGTTTTATTTTTTTGATAAGTGTCTCCCAATAGGGTGTGAACTTTCATGCTCTTATTTTGAGGAATTTTCTTCTTTTATTCGTTGGGTAGTACAGACGAAATGGGATGGTATAGTCCATTATCTAGATGATTTTTTATTCATCGGCCCAAAGGATTCAGATTTTTGTTTAAAATTACTTTCTACATTTACTGAAATTGCTAATCATTTTGGGATCCCCTTAGCTTAAAAGGTTTAAAATCACCATTCTCCCACATCCACTTAACTGAAGCTCTTAAAGAGGACTTATTAGTATGGGCAAAATTTTTAGATGAATACAATGGGCGCTCTCTTTTTCAGGACAAGTTAATTTTTGCAGTAGATTTTTGTCTTTTTACTGATGCTGCTGGTTCAAAGGGCTTTACAGCCATTTGGAAAGAGCATTGGTGTTGTGGGGCGTGGCCAGAGGCTTGGATCGCCAGGGAATTGACAAAAAATATTGTTCTTTTGGAACTCTTTCCAGTGGTAGCTGCAGTTGAAATCTGGGGTCGTTTTTTGTGAACAAGCGCATCCTTGTTAAAACGGATAACAAGGGTGTACAATCAACTGTTTATTGTCAAAGGCATTACCAGTTGTTAAATTATTGCGTAATTTAGTCTTTTTATTCCTTAAATGGAATATATGGAGAGTGCGCATGCGCAGAGTCTCCAAGATGGCCGCTTGAGCCGGAGCTCCGTCACACCCAGCTCTAGCGCCGCTCACAGCACCGCACAGAGGGATCACCGATGAGCCACAACGGGCGATCCAGACCCCCAATTCACCAGGGAATCCCGCCGCATGAGTGGAAGCCAGGTACAGAGAGACCTCGGGCCGCAATTTGACCGGGTTCAGCCGCCTGGGTGTACCAAGATGGCCGCCGCGGCCCAGCTACACGCCACAAGCATGGAGGGACATGCTGAGCAGAGGCAAATGATAGCGCCCGCCACCCTGTCATACACCCCAGCTAGTCAAAGTCTGCTCATGCAACAAATGACCCCATCCCCAGCATCTACTGAATCGCTACTTAGCAGACACTTTGGGGACAATGCCGTCCCTTTAGCCGGTACGCCCTTTTATGCACATCAAGGGGGCCCCTACCTTGCATCCCCGACTAATGAAGAAAGTCCCCATCACGATGATCTATTCCAGAAGTTATCAGCTTTACTGGAGAGGAGACTTGCCAATACAGCAGCCAAGATTACTGGCGATATAAAAGCTGACTTCCAGAACCTGGGATCCAGGATGGAAGCCATAGAGCACAAGCTGGATTTAACAGTAACAACCACTAACCAGAATTCTGGCCACATCCAGACACTTCAAGATAGGCTCGACTCAGCCCTACTAAGAATCGATGAACTCGAAGATAGATCCAGAAGATACAACTTCAGAATCAGGGGTCTGCCTGAAACCTTTATAGAGATCTCACAAGCAACACAAGAAATAATTAAATCCCTGATCCCTAACATACCGCAACACCGCCTGGAATTGGACAGGGTTCATAGAGCCCTGGGCCCTCCTAGAAAAGATGGTTCCCCCAGGGATGTAATCGCTAAACCACACTTTTACCAGGTAAAAGAGGAAATAATGAAGCAATCCAGAGCAGCGAAACAGATCTCACATCAAGGTCACCCTATCCAAATTTTTGCTGACCTATCCCCCTCCACGATCCAGAGAAGAAGGGCCCTGAAACCTCTCTTAGGGATCCTGGCCCAGAAGGACATCAAATACTGGTGGACATTCCCATTTGCCGTTAAATTCATTTTCAAGAGTAAACCCTACTCGTTCTCCAACTTCCAAGACGGAGAGAAGACCCTCCTTTCACTGAAGCTAATCTCGCTAGAATCGGATATGGACACATCAAACCCAGCCAACAACTCTACCAAACGGCCACCACCCGCCAGCCCCCTGACGCCCCTGTGGAACAACCCGAAAGCGAAGAAAGCGAAAGACATTCGCCCGACCTGAGTATTGCCGGCAATTAATTTTATTTTTCTATTTCATACTCTCTACCTTTACTCCCAAAGGGAGTACTCGTCAGAGACTTCCTTTTCTTCTGAAAGGGGCAATTGCCCCCCCAAATTCTATTGAACAAACTTTTTTCATATTCAGTCTATTAAGATATTGATCCGATCTCGGGTATCCCCCAATTGATCTTGCTTATAGTCCTGGTTAAGGCTTTAAACGAACCTGTTGGCTCATTATTACCGTCTGTTAGAAGACAGAAACCTTATGTTTCTCATTTTGTAGTTTCTATGAGTTGGGCTCATAGTGGCCCCCTAATGTTAGTAGGTTAGTTACTGATCTAAATGTTTCCCCTCAATTATAATAGATAGTAGCTCTAAGTTGTTCACCACATTGCCTGTTCTGAGAGGGGGCGGGTGAGGGGTAGTTATCAAGATGCTCATCCCAGGGGACTGGAGGTCCCTCCTTTATGGGACTTTAAACCCTCTGTGCTAGTTATTTCTAAATGAACAAAGGTTAGTTGGGCGCCGTGGAGCTGGGTGCTCAGCATGTGCCTCCGCCTATCCCTCAGTCTCACGTAGATTTGTGGGGTGGGTTGTCTGCCCGCAGTGGTGCAGACGCTTTTTGTAAGGTCTGGCCCGGGGGAAGGGTTATTTCCCCAGGGTGCTGACCGTCTTCCTCTGAAGAGGCTGTCTATGGTCTTTTCCTCTCTACTTCCTATCTTGCTCTTTCTGTATCCCCCTTCCCCTCCCCCTTCTACGTACTAAGATGCTTAACAATTGTGTGTCTCTCAGAATCCATCCAGGTTATCACTGAGGTTCCTAATCAAACTAAACCATCTCACAGAAGATCCATACAGAAGACAACTAGAGGTCCGGCTCACCTAAAGGTAAGTGACGCAGAGATAGACAGCACACACTCAACTCCTCTCCATGGCTAATGCACCAAAACCTACGCTTAAAATAGCTACCCACAACGCCCAGGGTCTTAATTCTCCAGTAAAAAGGAGAAAAATGTTTGACAGTTACAAATCCCTCAAACTAGATGTGGTATTGATTCAAGAAATCCACTTCCCTAAACGGTACAGCCCTACCTTTTTACACCATCACTTCCCAGTATTTTACTTGGCAAAGGCGGAAGACAAATCAAAAGCGGTTGCAATTTTATTTTCAAAATATTGCAATTTCTCTTGGCAAGCCGAGTACAAAGATCCAGAAGGCAGGTTTCTCTTAGTGAAAGGCCTAATTGAGGGACACGTTTTCTCCTTTATTTCATACTATGCTCCAAATAAAGGGCAACTGAAATTTTTTCTATCAATGATGTCATCCCTGAGCCCTATGTTGGAGGGGACTCCCATCTTTGGGGGTGACTCCAACATAGCGCTTGATCATTGGCTAGATAAGTCCAACCCAGCCAAACCCATCCTAACTCGCCCCACCAGAGCCAGCCTAAAATTTGCTAGACTACTCCATGCGCAATGTTTGGCGGACGTTTGGCGTGAACAGAACCCAACGACAAGAGACTATACCCATTTCTCTAACCCCCATCAATCCTACGCCAGGATAGATCACATTCTCATCCCCTCACATCATCTTCCACATGTCAATGATGCCCGGATTATAGACACGTCACTCTCTGATCACTCTATTGTGTCAGCATCTCTCGACTCACTCTCACACAGACCCAAGCATTCCCAGTGGAGGCTTAATGAGTCAATTTTATCAGATCCCATTAACGTGATCGAGATTAATAAAGCACTAACCGAATACTTCTCTTTAAATAATGATGGGGAGGTATCCGCAGAAGTACTCTGGGCAGCCCATAAAGTAGCCGTCAGAGGTAAACTTATCCAACTCGCATCCAAAATCAAAAGAGAAAGAATGGCTGATATTGTTAGGTTGGAAAAAATGTACGCTTCCCTCAGAGCCCAACATAAAAAAGATCCGACCAGAATTAGCATGACACAAATAGACTCCGTCAGACTGCAACTTAACTTAGCTCTAACAACACAAGCTGAAAAATTGATCCGATGGATCGGAGCTAAATTTTACACCCAGAAGGACAAATTAGGCAGGATGTTGGCCAATAAACTCACCCCCAGGGTGAGGCTAAACACAATCCCTAGGATCAAATCTCATAATCAGACCACAACTTCTGATCCCTCCAAAATCCTTACAGCTTTCAGAAAGTTCTATGACAAGCTTCATAGTGCTGGTCAGCAGGTCTCCGCTAGTTCCATCTCACATTTTCTAGACACCCTTCCTATTCCTAAACTCTCTGATGAACACAAAACCATCATGGAGGATCCAATTTCAGTGGAAGAATCCATGGAGGTTATCAAAAACCTAAAGGGGGGAACAGCTCCAGGTCCGGATGGTCTATCAGTGCCCTACTATAAAACCTTCTCAGCGATAGTAGCACCCTTTATGACAAAAATTTTTAACGAAAAAAACTCTGGTTGCCCCCTAAAACCTGACCTAAACACAGCCTACATTACTGTTATCCCGAAGCCCGATAAAAATCCAGAAGAGGTAGCTAACTACAGACCAATATCGTTGATAAATAACGATTTAAAGATCCTCACCAAAATCCTAGCAAACAGACTAAACTCCTTCATAAGCTCCTATATACACAAAGACCAAGTGGGATTTATCCCAGGTAGACAGGGCCCTGACCAAACTAGAAGAGCTATTGATATAGTCTCGATCTTACAGTCTAACTGGCCAGGTGGACCTAAGCAACAGGGAATGCTACTTTCCCTGGACATACAAAAAGCATTCGACACTGTGTCCTGGCAGTACATCTTTGCCCTGTTAGAGCATTGGGGCTTTGGGAATCAAGTTATCGGAACTTTGAAAGCACTATACTCCACGCCCGCGGCGCGTATTCGAATTCAAGGACATTACTCCTCCCCGATCCACATAGCAAGGGGAACAAGGCAAGGCTGCCCGCTGTCACCTGTAATCTTTGCATTAGCCATAGAGACATTGGCGATAGCTATACGAGAGAATCCTGACGTAAAGGGGGTTTCTTGTGGGCCCCAAATGCACAAATGTGGGTTGTTTGCGGATGACTTAATACTCTTTATTACCTCCCCTCTAACCTCCCTCCCTAATTTGAATAAAATTCTTTCCTCTTTTGCGACAGTATCAGGTTTGCAGGTTAACTTTGCCAAATCCCAAGCCCTAAACATCTCTCTTAACCCCGAGATGGTCTCCCTACTTAAAATGAATTTTAAATTTGCCTGGAATGATTCCGATATCAAATATTTGGGTATCTCCCTTACTTCTAAATTTGAGTCCCTGTACGCTAAAAACTTCCCTCCCATGTACCACAAGTTAGATCAAGACCTAAAGCTATGGTCAAAACAAAATTTATCTTGGTTGGGAAGAATAAATGCTGTCAAGATGACACTATTGCCTTGATTGCTCTACCTCTTCCGAGCTCTCCCCATCCCACTGAGGAGGGACCATCTCAAGTCGCTCCAGAGCAAAATTATACAATTTATTTGGGGGGGTTCGGGCTACAGGATCAATCAACAGACTCTTTACCACTCTAGAAAACGAGGAGGACTGGGTGTGCCAAACTTGTATAGATATTTCTTAGCATCAAGACTGTCCCAGTTCTCTACTGTATATACTAAAGGGAGAAAACCAGATTGGATACAAATCGAACGTCAGGCGGTTCCACATCATACCCTGGACTACCTATTGTGGTGTTCACCTAAAAATAGACCCCCTATTTTGGCCCCCACTCTCTCACACTCCTTTGCTTTGGGGGATAAATTGAAATTGAATCCTAACCTTACCTCAGCCATGGAACCCCTCTCACACCTATTCCGTAACCCGAATTTCCCCCCAGGGATAAACATAAAGGCCTTTCAATGGTGGCTGGACAAAGGGCTGTACCGTATAGGCCATTTCTTCACGTCTAGAGGCCCACTTTCTCTGGCTGATTGCGTAAGCAACCTTTACCTTCCTCAGTCTGAGAGATTGCGGTTTAAGCAAATAAGCCACTTCCTGCATAGAATATGGCCCGAAAAGCCTAATCCTCCCAAATTTTCAAATTATGAACTCTGGTGCAGTCAATCCATGGAGCAGAGGGGAGGCATTTCAGTCATCTATGCGTCACTTTCCCAACCAACTGGTAAATCCCCTTACATGTTAGCCTGGGAGGGAGACTTCCAGTTTCAGTGGAGCTTGGAGACCTGGCAATCTGCTCTAGCCACAGCGTATAAAGGAATCATCAATACATCTCTCATGGAAGCAAATTTAAAAATTATGACTAGATGGTATCTGACACCAACAAGACTGGCCAAGATTTTTCCAACAGCTGACCCGTTATGCTTCCGGGGATGTCATCTGAGGGGCACAATCGCCCATGTGTGGTGGGAATGCCCTAGAATCAGGTCCTTCTGGAGAAAGATATTAACTCTCATTAAAAGAGTCACAGGTTGCGAGATTCCCAGGTCTCCGGAAACCATTTTACTGAATGCTCATATTCCCAAGATATCCAAACACGATCGTATACTGATCCACTATATACTGTTAGGAGCCAAAATTACACTAGCCAAGGCGTGGAAGCACCCAAATGTCTCCACTAAAGCAGCGATCAGGAAAGTATCTTGGATCATGGCCCAGGAAAAGCTTGCCAGTATCATTAACGATTCAACATGTAAATTTGAGATGGTTTGGGAACCCTGGGCTCAGTTCTTGGGTATTTCTCTTGTTCCTGGATTATCTCACAATCAAAACCTGGATTAAATTAAGCAATTAGTGAACCTTGCTTCCCTTCCCTACCTCCACCCTAACCTAATCCCTGTCTTCCCTCCCTTTCTTCTTTCTGACTACCTCTCCTTTCTTCTAACAGGGTAACAAATTACTATTAATGGTACAACAATGAAGGTCCTCTTAGGAGTGAGTCAGTCCCAGCTGGGGTTCCCCCCTGGGGGGGGGGATGGGGGTTCCCTCCCTTTGGCACAGCGTGTTCCCTTTTGGGGTGCCGGAGGGCGGGGGCTCCGTGGCACCTTCCCTGCCCCGGATGTGGGGGACTGAAAGAGAGAAATTAGGACCCCAGGCTCTGTTGCTAATGTGAGTACGGGAAGAAGTGTACCTATAATTAAACTCTGTATGGCAGGTGATATGATTAATTACTTGACAGAATTGTTTACGATTACAGACCTTGCTCAATTTTTGCACTTTCGCTGTGTATTTCTTCAGCCCGCCCATGCTATTGGCCAAAAACTTTTACCTTTTGTATTGCTATCGTGATTGTTACTCTGTATTTACCTATTTGAAAATAAAATACTTTGAAAGTCAATGGAATATATGGATAAAGGCTCAGTTTACACCAGGTATAGATAATATTTTAGAAGATTCACGTTCTCGTTTTCAGATTAATCTTTTTTGTCAGTTACTTCCCAATGCAGACTTGGAGGGCCATCCTTGCCCAGTTCATCTATGGGATTTGATTTGAATCTGGTCTCTCAAGCAATAAAAAATTCTGTAGCATCAAAAACTTGGAATGAGTATTCCAGAGCTTGGAAAAAATGGGAGCTGTTCTGCTCACATAACGAGTTCTTTGACTTATTTCCAGCCGAGGATAGGATTTTATTATTTATAGAATCCTTAATGCTTGATAAGTTTTCTCCAAGCCACATAGTTAAACTTTTAGCTGGCATTTCTTTCTTTTGCCATATTTGGCATATGCCTGCTTGCAACAGTTATTTGTCTGTGAGACAAGCATTGAAGGGATATTAAAGAGTGAATTATGTTCCAGATGATGGGCGTCCTATATCTATGGAGACGTTGGAAAAACTGTGTGGAATTATGAGTTCCATCTGTTTTTCTTCATTCGAAGCACTATCGTTTAGTTCTGCTTTTGTGCTATAATTTTTTGGGGCTTTAAGGATCTCTGAACTTGTTCCTCCCAACAGGAACAGTTTGTCTGGGTTGCAAAAAGATCATATTGTTTTTGACGGTAATACGATTAAACTTTTTATAAATAAATCTAAGACAGATCAATTGGGTAGAAGTCATTGGTTAGTGATCTCTCCTTGTGTTAATGAACTTATTTGCCCAGTAATCACTCTGAAAAAATATGCAGCCTTACGCCCTATTTTTTCTGGTCAATTTTTGTTACATTTGGACGGTAGTCCTCTTACTAATTTTCAGTTTAATGCTGTTTTAAAAAAAAGTCTTAATATTTTGGGTTTCAAAAGGTTCTAAGTTCACGACACATTCTTTTAGAATCGGAGCAACAACAGTGGCAGCACAGAATGGTATGTCGAATGAGGACATTATGAAAATAGGTAGGTGGGGCTCCAAGTGTTTTAAATCATACATTCATCCTAATTTATTTGTTTGATCTGTCTAGGGATCAGCAAATGTGTTTGGATCAAAGGACACTCCCACATTTATTGGGCACCGAAAATCTGTCGATGCCTCAGGATGAGTTTATAGTTCTTTGGAAAGGCATTAGAGGTCTTCGATGGTTTCATCTTTTTAATGTTTTAGCTAGATTAATTTAAGTTTGGCCCTTGCCTAATATTCTAATTACTCATCTAGGTGGGAATGATTCATGTAAGGTTACAATGTTAGACTTAATTTTTCAAATTAAAAGTGATATTCAAAGATTCCAGTTAGTTTTGCCTAACACAGTAAATATTTTTTCAGAAATCATACCCAGACTGTGTTGGTTCTCTTCTGGGCATAACAAAGTTATGGAAAAAAAATTGAAAAAGGATCAATAGGGCAGTTTAATTTTTTTTACTGGTCGTTTGTGGTTTTGTGTATCGACATATAGATTTGGAAGGTGGCATTCCTGGTTTTTACCGTCAGGATGGAGTACACCTTTCGGATATTGGCATTGATCTGTTTAACTTAGGTTTACAGAATTATATTGAAATGGCCGTGGTTATGGGTTAGGCCGGTTCTTTGCTTTTTCAAAACAAGTCTCGGCTTGTGGGGATGTTAATGTTAAATTAATTTATTTTGGCTCAAGTTCCAATATATATTTATTGGTTTTCTGATTTATTGATTTTTGGTTTGATAAAATTTTTAATAATAATTAAATGTATACCAATAAAGTGCCACGGTCATTTTTTTTATGCCAATATGTTTTTTCGTGTGTTTTTTCTTTAAGCGTTACGTTTTTTATGAAGGATATTTAATGTGGTAAGTTTTATAGGGGGATGTGGGCTGCATGCAATCTCATGGCCTAGGCTATAAGAAGATTGCCAAGACCCTGAAACTGAGCTGCAGCATGGTGGCCAAGACCATACAGCGGTTTCACAGGACAGGTTCCACTCAGAACAGGCCTCGCTATGGTCGAGCAAAGAAGTTGAGTGCACGTGCTCAGCGTCATATCCAGAGGTTGTCTTTGGGAAATAGGCGTATGAGTGCTGCCAGCATTGCTGCAGAGGTTGAAGGGGTGGGAGGGTCAGCCTGTCAGTGCTCAGACCATACGCCGCACACTGCATCAAATTTGTCTGCATGGCTGTTATCCCAGAAGGAAGCCTCTTCTAAAGATGATGAACAAGAAAGCCTGTGAACAGTTTGCTGAAAACAAGAAGACTAAGGACATGGATTACTGGAACCATGTCCTGTGGTCTGATGAGACCAAGATAAACTGATTTGGTTCAGATGGTGTCAGACACGTGTGAGCACTACTCTAGGTTTAAATGGGGCCTGAAAGTGAATTTGGTGCATTTACAATGAGGCTCAATTCACATCTGTGCGTCGCCCCCAATTTATGGCAAACTGCACAGAAAATGTACGATTTGCCAAGCATTTCGGAAACGCTGCAAATGTGCATCATGCTTGTGTTGTCATTACATGTTAAAGGCACCCCGAGTGTGGTAAATGCACTAAAAACAACGGTAACACACCATGCTCTGCTCCAAAAAAACTTCTTGAGCTTTTCTGGGCAATTGTTGCGTGTAGAGCAGCCCATTTAAGTGAATGGGCTGCCCTATGCGTGACGATTGAAAAATGCTACAAAGCGCCCAAAACAAACATATGTGGGAATGTGAGTTTTCTCTATGTGTAGATGTGAATGAGGCCTGACAACTGAGTGTCTCTGTTTATGTAAAGATGACCATACACTATGCAATCTGATTGTACAATTTCCTTTAGATTTACCAGAACTGTGGAATAGGAAGACCCACCTGACCGATCCATTCAGTTTGCATCAAATCAGACTACATGGCTGTCGGGAGATCTAAAGGAGATTGTACAATCAGATTGTTTAGGAAGTGGGTAGAAAGAAGTATTGTAATGAGGGAGATGTAGTCCGGAGCGGTGAACACACCCTATCACACCCTCTTCTGTGATGCAACAAGGAAGTGAAGGCATCTGGGAGATGGCCTACCGGAAGCAAATACTGAAACCATCTACAGCAGTGGTTCTCAACTCCTGTCCTCAGGACCCACCAACAGGCCAGATTTTAGGTATTACATTGGGGGAGATGCAGACTAGAATACTGCAATCACTGAGCAGCAAATGATATCACCTGTGATGTATTTCAGTTATCTTGCAAACCTGGCCTGTTGGTGGGTCCTGAGGACAGGAGTTGAGAACCACTGATCTACAGGAAGTGATGGAATCTGAAAATCATTTTCAAAATTAAAATAAACAGACAAGATTTTAAACCTGCTCTGGATATATAGGAAGTGAGAGAAAAACACATTGGGATGACTGGGCCAGAAATGGCATTGGACAATGCTTCTATTTATTATGAAATGTGAAATTCTGCCCAAAAAGGTTTTTTCCTTCTGTTTTCACCTGGTGATCTGGCCAGTAACACACCTCCTGTATTAGAGTACCCCCACTGTGGATGAAGGAGCACAGAGGCACCTTTGTCCAGCAGCATTGTCCTCCTGGGAGGAGTGGCGTGTTAGATGCACTAGCAGATTTAGACTAACAAATTGAAGCCAAACTCCAGCTCACACTTCCATTACACAAGCAATATTTTTTTTTTGTTTTTTGGGGATAAAGGTTTTACATGAATAAACAAAAGCTGATTATTGTAAGCATTCCTGTCAGCGGTAAATGGTTTGTCTCAGCAATCTAACTGCTGCATTTGCAGGAGAGCTTGTTCTGTTGAAGTACAACAGACTTACTGGCCAGATCACCAGGGGAAAATAAAGGAATGAAAGCATTCCAAAGAATTGGTAAGCTGCAAGACAATAAATGTTTGCTTTTGGTTTTAATACTGTGTTAATAATAGAATGCAGTGCTAAGCTACAGATTCTGAAACTAGCAAAATACTTTGTCTTAAAAGAGGTATAGACTCCAGAAAGAGAGACATAATTTTTAATTTTGCTCTTGTACAAACCATTGGTAAGACCTCATCTAGAGTATGCAATTCAGTTTTTGTCACCAGTTCACAAAAAGGATATTGGGGAACTGGAGAAAGTGCAGAGAAGGGCAACCAACCAGATAAGATGCATGGAGGATCTCAGCTATGAGGAAAGATTAGAGGAACTGGATGTCTTAATTCTTGAGAAGAGGAGATTAACTACTTAAGGACCGAGCCTCTTTCTGAGATTTGGTGCTTACAAGTTAAAAACTGCTTTTTTGTTGGAAAATTAATTAGAACCCCCAACCATTATATATATTTTTTTCTAACACCCTAGAGAATAAAATGGCAGTCTTTGCAATACTTTTTGTCACACCGTATTTGCGCTGCGGTCTTAAAAGCGCACTTTTTTGGGGAAAAAAAAAACGTTTTTGAATTAAAAAATAAGACAACAGTAAAGTTAGCCCAATTTTTTTTATATTGTGAAAGATAATGTTATGGCGAGTAAATTGATAACCAACATGTCATGCTTCAAAGTTGCGCCTGGAATGACGACAGACTTCTTCCCTTAAAAATCTCCATAGGCGACGTTTAAAAAATTCTACAGGTTGCATATTTGGAGTTACAGAGGAGGCCTGGGGCTAGAATTATTTCTCTCGCTCTAACGATCGTGGCGATAGCTCACATGTGTGGTTTGAAAACTGTTTACACATGCGTGCGCTGCTCACGCATGCATTCGCTTCCGTGCGCAAGCTCATCGGGATGGGACGCTTTAAATAAAAAAATTCTCATTTATTTATTTAACCACTTACGGACGGGCAGTCCGTAAGTGGTTAAGGGGAGATATGATCATCATCTATAAATACATATGCTGTCCATATAGTGAACTTGGTGTTGAGTTATTCACTCTAAGGTCATCATCACAGAGGACAAGGGGATACTCTTTACATCTGGGGGAAAGAGATTTATCCTCAACATACAGAAAGGTTTCTTCACAGTAAGAGCTGTGAAAATATGGAATAAACTCCATCAAGAACTAGTTCTGGCCAACTCAGTAGATTGTTTTAAAAAATCTGAATGTATTCCTAAATGCAAAAAATATTACTGTATATTAACATTTATAGATAATAACACCGGAGATAGTTGATCCAGGGAATATCCATTTGACTCCTGGTGGATCAGGAAGGAATTTTGTTTTCCCACTGGAGAAAACTGGACCATGCTTTATTGGGTTATTTGTCTTCCCCTGGATCAACTGTAAGTATAAAATTGTGTATATCGGGGGGTTTCTATTTGTTTTTGTTTTTTTCTACTGGTTGAATTACCGTAGATTTGTCTTTTTTTCAACCTAACTATGTAACTATGTTTTTTAGAAAAAAAAATATTATAGACCATTAGACGGAGTTTAGGTGCTACACCAGCCCTTGGTCTCCTTCACACTGGCAATGACATCTTGCACATGAATTTATATGCATTTATAGGACAATTTTAAGCACGTACAAATGGATGTAATGACCATAGAATTTTTTGGTGAAGATGAGTAAACATGCAGATATAAACAAACATCAAGGAAGAAACCTTGACAAGTTTCGCACAAAGTTCTTAGTCATAAGGAAGAGCTCTTTACAATTGACATATTGTGTGAAAACGCATCAAGGTTTCTTTTTTTATGTTTGTTTATCTGTCCATGTTTGTACTTCTTCACAATAAATCTTATGTTCCAGCAAGACAAACAAGGCAATGAAACGGTTTCATTTTACTGGAATTTTGTCGAACATATCTGGATCAGGCAAGAACTGAAAGCTACTGTAAGATCTTTGAATGTTGGATTATGTAAAGATGGCTCCCATGTGGCAGCAACATTTCTGTTTCTGTAACATGATCTCATTTGCTGCCTCACAATCCAAGCTCCATCACCTGTAGCGTCCTGGTAGGCACTTAGGTCCAGTGGGTCAACGGCATATGCCATTTTAGCCCCTTTAATAAGCTATTTATTTATGATACACTCACACAAATCATTAAAATGTATTTTTACTAAAGTCTTATCACGTGAGATGATGTTGTATTGTTTCCTGAGGGATGGCTGTACCTGGCACCATGCTGTTCGGCTTTATTATATAGGTCTACCAATGACAGAGCTCTTGTATTTCTGGTCATTATCATAGGTAACTTATGTATGATCTGTAAAATAATGAGGACTGTTTTCCTCAGACAGTGAAAGTCATTGTATTGTAAGATCAGTATTGAGCTGCCAGAAAGCGAGACTCCCCGTGTAGCACGTCAGACAATGAATTGTTTACTTGGTTAAGAAGAAAAATGAAAATCCACACAGGAAAATATTCATGAAAAGTGACACTGTCTTTTATCACCTGTTCCTGATTCTATGTAGACATGTGCACAACAAAAATTTTTGGTTCCTTTCGTTTGTTTCCTCTCGTTTCCGTAGATTCGTAAAGATTCGTAATTTCGTATGACGCGAGTTTTCATATTCGGACTCGTTCACAGTTTTATTTTCATTGATACTGAATGATTCGTAATTCTGTCTAATTTATTTTGTTTGATTCAAAATTCGTAATTTTGTTAGATAATACTCGTAATTTAGTAATTGTTACTTTTGCGAGATTGCCTTTTCCGTTGATTCGTAACATTGTTTTGTTTTCGTTGTTTCGTGTCTACTACCGTGCTTCGAATGGATTCGTACTTTCGTAAATACATCGCGGTCATTCGCAATCTCGTATTTTAGTTTCGTTTTCAACACGCGGCTTCTAATAAGTCCTGTACTTACTCCCAGTCCACTCCCTCAGTCACGAGACCTGACTCAGTCTCCTCCTCAACTGAATCTAAAAAGATTCAGGAATGCATTGTGACACAAAAGAGATAAGCTGATTGGCTAAGATATTAAGTAAGATCCATCACTCACTACACTGCCCATTCGAAAGAACGATTCGAGAACACGAAATTACGAACAGACAAAGAAACAAATTTACGAACACACAAATGAAATTCAAACATACAAAATTACGAACAGACAAAGGAAAGCAAATTTTGCTTATTAGTAATTTCATAATTTTCGTATTTTGTTTTTTTCAGCTATTCGGATGTTCGAATACTAACAAATTCGTATGAAAATCCATTTGTTACGAACCGAATCGCACATGTCTAATTCTATGATCCCTCATATCAGTTCGATTCAACAATAGTGGAATGTATCCTTATGCAGTAGAGACTTCCAGCTGAGAGACTGATGTTGGCCACACAAGCTGTGGCCTTTGCTGGAGAGAAATCTCATGAAAATGAATATTACATCCTTCGGTCAGTAATTAGCTTAGATCTTTCACCAAATACCCATAGTTCTTATCTCACATTAGATACAGAACATAAAATAGTTATTTTACAAGAAGTTACAGTTGGATGCGTCATTTTGTTATTTTTCTTAATTCATGCACAGTGAAGTATGATGCTGAGCAAAGTACACTTACCATTATCAACCAATTTGAATGCATCTGAATTAAAAATCTTGTTGATAATGGGTACTGCACTTTACATACCATGACTGCCTTTTGTACTGGTTTAGTGATTAATGTGGACAGGGCAACAGGAATTAAACAGCAATTAAACAAGATAGCTGCAAGCACGGGTGACTCCATAGGAAGCCGCAAAAGAAAAGAACCACCCTGAAACAGGAAACCTGGGGCAGCGGTCATGGCGCCAGCTTAAAGAAAAAGTAAACTTCCATCACTAAATTTTACCTATAGGTAAGCCTGTAATATAGGTAGTGTAAAAATCTCCTACACGTGCACCGTTTAGGAGATATTTACATTACATGCAGCCAGTGACATCACTGGCGCATGCGCTCTGAAGGAACGGCCACCCATGCCATTCCTTCAGAGCTCTGTGTCATCACCGGCAGCTCCCGCGCACATATTTCATTCACTTATCTTTCATTACCCATCCCATTCCCCTGTAGGGATTCTGCAGTGGGTGTTGCATCTTCATGCCCCAACCCACTGGCCACCTACTCACCCTCAGCTCCCAGGGGGAACCTCTTGCTGTGGTGTGTTTTTTACAGCATTAAGATTTACGTGTCATCTTGGTTGACCTCTACCATATGATCCTGTTTTGTAGGTCACTAACTTCCATGTGAGTATATCCAGTGTATAACATTGGATTCTCTCCATTCAAATTAAGGCATCTTCTAATATGATCTGGTTGCATTTTCCTTTTTTTTTTTACTTAATTTGTCTGCATAATGACATGGTCTTTCCACAGATGTACTCATAAACCAACTGCAACTGTCTCCTGATGAAGTGGGCGTTGTCCCACGAAATGCATAGAGAATACAGCTCCTATTAATGAATAATGCATTATTTACTATGCTGATATTGTGTATATACGTTGGTGAAACTATTTGTTATTGTGATAAAATCCATGTGGAAGTGTATACATGTTTTTTATGTCAACTCGAATAAAACATTTTTGTATTTTTTTTATATATATTTGTTGCATGATTTTACTTGAGTGCCACTCACTAAAAGTCCCATGGGCATATTGTATTTGTGTATTCTGGAACATTGGGGACTGAGTGCTGCTTGAGTCTGAGCAAGGGTGGCCTTTTGTTGTATCATTCTAAGGCTGTTCACGTCACTGGGTATATGTGAGTGTTTACATCCACTTTAAGGTAATTGTAAACGATTGCCTTGTAAATCAACCCATTCAGTTGAATATAGAAATGAAAGGCAAAAAATGTGTGTATAGATACAAAAAAAAAAAAAAAAAAACCCATTATAAATACCTTTTTTCCCTTTATTTATAAGTGATCACATTCCCTCCGTTCTCAACTGCATAAGAGCTGGGGGGTGGAGAAGCAAAAGTACACTGAGCTTCCTAGTGAATGGCTGTGTGGATGAGGGGGTGGGAGTTGTCAGGACAAGACTGATCATTCAAGGAGAGCAGGCTGTGTTCCCAGCATAGCTAGAAAACTGACCAAGAGATGTGTTCTTCTGCTTAGTGAGGTTAGCTTTTGATAGGAAAGCAGAGGGACTGTCAGGAACACCAGGAATTTCACACAAAGGAAGCAATACAAAGAGAACAGGATACTTTTTCATACAATTACATGATACAGCGGGCACATATCAGGAATATTAATTGTTCGGTATACATATTCTTTGATACAATTTTTATTATTTTACTGATTCGATTTTACTTTTTCTGGTATCATAAATAAAAGCCATAATTTATAACTTCTTATAGGAAAAAAAGTGGAACTAGCAAAGAGCTGTTTAACTGTAGATTGGATGTGCTACAACATTCCGTATGTGCAAGATGTAATTTATAACATCTTGTAGGTAAAAGTGGAACCCAGGATTCTACTGCTTTACGTAATGTTGCAGGAAGAGTACAGCACACCTCAAAACCTGCCACCCACCCTGGCTGTATTGAATAAAACTTAAATGTAAAAGAAAAACAAAAAAAAATGACCTATGTGCACTAAATCTCTTATTTCTGACAGTGTAGTATTCACCAAAGAGACTCTGTGATCAAACTTCTTTTGTTTTTCCAAGCCATAGTTATATTATATAGCCTTATAAGAGATATTGATTTCCTACTAAAACAGTAAAATAATTTCAAGGATCCTGCACATCACTGGATGTTTGTACTTAATGCACTGCTGTTTTATACACATTTTATATTAATGATTTATTTATATATATATATATATATATATATATATATATATATATATATATATATATATATATCATCATTTTAATACATTGTTGTACAATATTCCTTAACACATCAAACCACGTATCCATATTTTTTCTTAGACTATCTATTATCACCATATCATGGGAGATTTCTGCTTGATGCTTTTGAAATAGGTTATCTGTAGTAAAGCTACTGTTCCAGTGGTCACCAATCACACTAAAATATTACTGAGCAGTGTATCACCTCTGACAAAGGTCTTAGGGGCTTAGGGCTTGTTTAGACCGCGTTGCGTTGATCTGCACTGATCTATACAGGCTCAGTGCATAAACACAAAGCAAACAATTATTTTCTTTGTGCCCCAGTTACACCATACATTTGCGTAGGTGGGTGTTGTGTACTGATGCAACACGTCTGCTCTTTTTATGAAGTGCAATGCACAAAAACTAGTGGGACAAGCTATTGTACCTAGAGTTGTATGGAGTGCCATTTTTTTTTCATTTCAATAAAGTAAAAAAAAGTAAAAACATACCACTCCTACACAAAGGCACATTAGTGTGTGCACATTATATGGACCCCGACATGCCCACTGTTGTTAACAGGCCATTAGACTATAGCATTTGACAAGGTAACATGTAATAAAAAACATTTTATCTACGCACATTGCAACTTCAGCCTAAGGCCCAGTTCTCACAGGGGCGGCACAACTTCGGGGGCGACTCGGCGGCGCGATCTCAAGACGACTTGAGACGCCCGCCTGAGGCGATTTGCATAATGACTTCTGTATAGAAGTCAATGCAAGTCGCCCTGAGTCGCCCCAAAAGAAGCACAGGAACCTTTTTCTAAGTCGGAGCGACTCAGGTCGCTCCTATTAGAACGGTTCCATAGTACAGAGCGGGACACGACTCCTCAGGTGACCTGGTCGCCTGAGGAGTCGCCCCTATGTGAACCGGGCCTTAGAGGGTTGGTAGAATGTGAATTCACTGAAATGAATCCATTGCTATCAATATCATTAAGTAAACAATCCTTCCTGCCATGTCTTTGAACACATATTTGTCTTGATGGTGCTTGAAAAATTGACATCAAGTACTTACCCATGTCCTGACAAGAGTTGTTATATATTATGTCAACCTAAATTAAGTCAAGCATAGAATATATAGAGTCATTTAATGACTCGGTGTCAATCACACTGACATTATCAGACAATACAAAATACCAGAAGTAATCAGACAATGATCTGTGCATGATTGCTGGGGAATGAATTACAATTATGTGCAACAGACTACCTGAGAGCAGATCCACCTTTAAATATTGTATTATAACCTTTTTCCGGTTTCATGTCAAAGAACCATATCAGAAATGTTATTTCTGTGTCACCCCTAGCTAACTGCCACTATCAGAAAAGAAAACTGACTGCTGCCTGCAGCAAGACTTTCATTTTTGTAGCACAACTTACAAAGTTACAGATAGAATTGAACTGGTTATTTTAAGCTACTCCCCCAGTTTACTTTTATGTTGTATTTTAGGGACACTTCAGTTAAAATAGAATTTGAACTGCTGAAATGCATAGAGGTAACACAGACTAGCTTCTTGCAGCTTGAATATTCTATCCTGGCATAGCTATAGAGATGGCCATGAATTTACATAACTGGGAAGCCTATTTGGATACCTTTTGTAAAGCAGCAAACAGTTTTACACGAACACCCAGCTCAGTCCCCTTTTTCTCACATACAGAAATTATGATGTTTTAAAATGTCAATGTTTAAAAATCCAAAACAAAGGTTTTCATTTTCACTAATTAGCTTTGGTTTGAACTGGGTTTGAGACCAAGCAGAGTTTAGATCCTACACGTAAACAACGCTCTATGTAATACAGCTGCACTGCTTTACATAGAACCTGCACACACAAACATATTTACCGCTGCAGAAGATGAAAATCCTTAGGGGACCCAGTGCACATAGTACTTGGTCCTGTTCAAACCAATGCAGTGGTTGTTAAACTAGTGTGGTCGACAGCACCTCCCCCTCCCACCAATGTTGGATCACGCTGCTAGCAAGGAGAAGGATTTATAATTAACTTTCAGTTCAGGAGGAAAGAAACTGCAGGCCTTCATCTATGCATACAGCCCTGTGCCTCCTTTGCCACCTTCTTTGTACTAAAAAGATAGACTGCACGGACCTGCCCACCAGTCACCTGCTATTTCAGAGTAGAAATACTACAAGTGTCCTATTGTGTTGTTGTGAATGACCACAAAGTGTCCTATTGTGTTGTTGTGAGTGACCACACTCGAGAAGAGCATAATCACAAGCCCACAACAACACACTTCAGCCACTACTTTATTCTCTCTCCCCAGAAAAGCAAGTGGGCGGGTCTAGGCTCAGTTTTCTGAGAGAGATTAGTATAGTAGCTGAAGCATGTTGTTTTGGGTATGATGGCATTCATTTGCAGCGGTATGCCATTTTCAACAAAACAAGCCAACAGTTACTACTCCAGTCAATTTCTTCCAGACCGGTGGTGGGCAGGTCTGGGCTCAGTCTTTTTTTTTAGTACAAAAAAGGCAGTAGAGTCAGTATAGGGTTGCATGATTAGAGGACTGAAGATGTTCTGTCCTGGCAGCTTAGGAGAAAGTGGGGGGATATGCACCCCCCCCCTGCTCCTAAGCTGCAAGGATGAAACATCTGCAATCCTCCATTCATCCATGCATTCACTTTGTGCTAATTGTCTTTTATCACCTGTTTGTGATTCTATGATGTAAAAGGAAAAAAGAGGGCGCACCGACCTAGTGCATTACCAGTGGCTAGGTTTATTAAAAATATATTAAAAGATTACAAATACTCACAAAGCAAGTATGATAGTAGGCACATATAACATTCCATCAAGGGGAATTGCCTCCTGCTGGAACCAGATACCAGAGAGTCCAGACGACAGGTATTACAGCTACGGCTGACGCGTTGCGAAGGCGAACCCTCTTCCTCTTCTTCTTGCGAAGGCGCACTATCGCTTTTTGGCTCTGAGGAAGAGGGTTTGCCTTCGCAACGTGTCAGCCGGAGCTGTAATACCTGTCGTCTGGACTCTCTGGTATCTGGTTCCAGCAGGAGGCAATTCCCCTTGATGGAATGTTATATGTGCCTACTATCATACTTGCTTTGTGAGTATTTGTAATCTTTTAATATATTTTTAATAAACCTAGCCACTGGTAATGCACTAGGTCGGTGCGCCCTCTTTTTTCCTTTTACATTTTAGTCTTAAAGAATACCAATTATTCTGAGGAGGGCAGCAAGATTCCTGGTCATTCCTTTCTTACGGAACACTCTGGTTGTGTCACTAAGAGACCAAACTTCCGAGCGCAGGAGACTGTTTGTGTGTCTGTGATTCTATGATCCCTCATCTCCGTTCGATTCAACAATAGAGGAATGTATCCTTACGCAGTAGAGACTTCCAGCTGAGAGACTGATGTTGGCCACACAAGCGGCAGCCTTGGCTGGAGAGGAATCTCATGAAAATGAATATTACATCCTATGGTCAGTAATTAGCTTAGAACTTTGACCAAATACCCATAGTTCTATGTCTCACATTCGATACAGAACATAAAATACAAACATTTTCACAAGACGTTACAGTTGGATGCATAATTTTGTTCTTTTTTTATTTTTGCACAGAAAAGCATGATGCTGAGAAAAGTACACTTACCATTATCAACCAATTAGAAAGCGTCTGACTTATAAATCTTAATAACGAGTACCGCATTTTACATATCATGACTGCCTTTTGTACTGGTTTAGTGATTAAAGCGGACAGGACAACAGGAATTAAACAGCAATAAAACAAGAAGGCTGCAAGCAAGGGTGACTCCGTAGGAAGCCGCAAAAGAAAAGAACCACCACATCATACACTTATGCACACTTTCCTGCATGTTAAAACTGCACAAGAAGTTCTGTGCTACTATATTATGCAATGCATTTTTAATAGCATAGAAACAAGATGGAAATATACTCTAGATGTTCTACTAAATAAAATGTGTACGTATTTTATTTTATTTAATAGAGAAGTACATTATTAATTGTCAAAACACTCTATAGGGGATGTTGGATGCAGATTAAAGCAAACCTGTCATCTCAATCTACATCATGCCCCTCTCCCGAAAAAAAAAATGTTTTCTGTGTACACATGCACTCCCACTCTGCCCTGTCACAGTACAGAGCATGGTGCCTGGCTCTCAAGCATGGTCATATGGGTGGTGGAGGGGTATGCCAGCTGTATTTAAATACTGATTACAGAAAAGTCAAGATGTACATAGCATAGAAAAAGTTGTGATAGCAGAAAAAGTTGTGAAGTCGGATCTCCCGACAAGGCAAATAATGTATGTACATTAGAGATTAGAAGGCTGGAAGGCTGCCAAGCTGCTGCTGGAAGTGATAAAAGGGGGTAACTGAGTTTCTAAGGAAACTGACTTACACAACTTCAGTGTTTCTGCTGTGAACTTTGAGAATTACTTGCTCCCCAATGTCTGCAACTACATAGGCTTGTTTTAAAGCTAATTTAAGCACACATGACTTAAGCAAACCAGAAAGAAACCCATAAGCTTCTGACAAATACTGTATGTATGCATAACACATTCCCCTTTGAAACCATATTGAGAATCAAGTTTGCTGATCTCTGCAATGACAGTCTTCACTAGAGGCCACTGGAAGCTAAGCTAAGAGTCTTAAGATGGCCATATAAAGATTTTCATTCAAATGTTCATAGAAAAATCATTAGTCAGAACATTCTGTCTTGCCATTACTGAATCAATTAATTTCATTTGAAAACCCATACAATTTCATTCAGACCTGCTTTTTGAATGGAATGCCAGAGGTTTTGAACAGGTTTCATTACAATATGTACAAATTCCCCATATAAAAAAGCAATTACAGTTTTTCATTAGTTTGAGAATACATTTTCATCCTGACCCTTCGAAATTTGTCATTACTACAGTCGAAAACAAACGTCAGTTTGATCCCATTAACCATTAGAAAGTCAAACAAATGTTCAGAAAATTACATTTTTGAACAAAATTCTACTAGTGTATGGCTAGTTCCAGAGACCAATTGTAGATGGTTCCAGGCTATACACTTTGGTTTGGCCTTCTATTAGATGATTTTGTGTGCCGTGTAATAATTTTTTCCATGTATGAAAATGTTTTATTTCTTTATCTACAACCATATTTATTAATCTCAAAAGCACCAATTATCTCCTTTATTTTATTGTGTAAAGCAGAAGAGTAATTCTGTATAAACAGACAGTTTGAACTATACACAATGGGTTTCCATGGAGACACTATCTGTCTGAAAATTGAGAAACTGAGCTCTTAAATCAGTTCTTCCTGAGCAGATAGTTATCAAATGGCATCCACTTCTACTAGCGTAACAGATAACACAGCACTTGCTGAGCGCTCTCATTATAGAATTCCTCAGACTCAGCACAGCTAGCGCCGAGCTATAAATTGTACAAATCAGAGCTTGGTACTGGGAAAGACAAGCTGCACCAGTGCCATTTACATGGAGCAAAAAGATGCATGAGCTGTCACCATGCTAATCAGAAGCGGAATGTTGTATTAATCAGCTCATCAGCAACGAAGATGGATAAGCTATGCAGTTCAAAATGGGATATTCCCCCAAGGGTTTTTTTTAGAAGCAAATTAAATTAATCAAAGATGTTGATTTTCATAAAAAGATTTTTTTTTATTATTATCCAAATAGGAAAAAATTATTTTGAATTCATCAATTTTTAAATATGATCTCTGGTTGCACATACATTGTTCGAACAAAAACCCCATGAAGACCACGACTGTATGGGTCTAAACACGTTGGAGTATCAATGTGGTTGGCATTTTAGAATATCTTGCTCCACTATGTGAACATTGCCATGTATTATGAAATATATCCTTGTGTATATGTGCAACCAAAGCTCATATTTTAAAATTCATGAATTCAAAATAATGTTTTCCTATTTGTATAATAATAAAAAAACTTTTTATGAAATACAACATCTTTGATTAATTGAATGTGCTGCTAAAAAAACACCTTGGAGGGGGAATATCCCATTTTGCATTTCTATTTGGGGTGTGCAGCCTTATTATTTCTCTTGTGCGTACTTCTATTTAAGCTATGCAGTTCATCCTTAAAGCTGAGCTCAAGGCTAAAAAAAATATACTTGCTGTGGGGGCCCCCCATTACAAGGGTTAAATGCTCATTAAGTCTAGGGGGTACAGGAATAAGGAGTAATACTTTTTTTCCTGGTGCCAGCAGGCTTCCTTTATCCATGTGACTGGTCCAGCATTGCTGCTTCTCTATGGCACTCTCAGCTGTGGCCCCATGCTTGCTTCCTTTTAGTTTGGTTAAAAGGCCCTGTATTGCACGTGATGATGCCAAGGGACCTTCCACAGTCCAGAAGTCAGCACTGAAGCTGGTTGTATCAGAAAGTACAGTAAGTAACACAGCCTCAAGAAATAATGAGCATTTAACCTTTTTAACACTTTTTTTTTATAATCCCATGGCTCAGCATTAAAGCCTAACTCCAAATTTTCTTTAACTTTAAATAGTTTGTTTGGGGCAAGCTGGACCAAAAAAATTATTTCCTTTACTAACTGCTGCAGTCGCTGTCAGCACTGTATAAACTGTATGTAGCATCAGTTGTGTTTTGACTCACTGAAGTGGAAAGTGGATGTCACCTGCTGCCCTCCCCACCTCGGCCTATCAGAGGAAGCCTTGTGTTCATTCATAAAATACAAGGCTTCCTGTTAATGACTAGGAAACTGTGCAACTCAATTTTGTTTCCCAGAAATAAGCAATAAAGCCCAACTGGCCAACTGGTCAATAACGCATGAACCCTCCTCTATCCTTGGCCCCAACACCCCTTAACACATCCTGCATGCACTTAATTTCCTATCTTGTGAAGAAATGTATGCAAGGTTGTCCCACTAGGTCCCTTACTTGCACCGTTTCCGTGTGCAGGAACCCAGCCTTGCCAATGTGCCCATGCCATCCAGTCCTCAACAGGTTTCTCACTTGACACCACTCCCCTCCTGAATCCTGAGAGCACTCCATCACTGAAATGCTATAGGTTGTGTCCACATCATGCAGACAATGCAGACAGTGCAGTAAACACCCAAAGAAGGGCCTCATGTAAACAGAAGAGGAGAGAAGACACAGGACTGGAGAATCATGGGACCATGACTTTAAATCATACCAGCAATCAGTTAGAGAGGGATGAAAGGGGATTTTGGCCTGGGGGCCAGATGTGGCCCTTTTCTTGCCTTTATCTGACCCTTGGAGCACTATGCTTTCCACTGACACCATTGAGGGGGCACTATTCCTTCCACTGACACCAATGAGGGAGCAGTAATCCTCCCATTGACACCATCAATGGGGCACTATTCCTCCCACTGACACCAACATTGGGGGGAACTTTTCCTCCCACAGATACCAATGGTGGGGACTTATTCCTCCCACTGACACCATTCATGGGGCACTATTCCTCCCACTGATGCCGATGATGGGGCACTATTCCTCTCATTGACACCAATGATAGTGCACGATTCTTCCCACTGACACCATAGATGCAACACTATTCCTCCCACTAATATCAATGATTGGGCAGTATTTCTCCCACTCATACTAAGAGTGGGGCATTCTTTACTCCCAATGACACTGGGACATTTTCTACTCCCATAGGCCACAGTAAGACTCCCTAATGCTTGATGGACAATAAACTTAATTTAGAAAGTTTGGAGACCTCTGCTTTAGCCCATACAGATTGGTTCACAAAATAGTACCTCACTGAGTCATGTCTAAAGATTGCTTTGAAGGGCAGATCTTCTTCTAGTGTGATTTGACAGCATTACATATTATTCACTAGAGCCACTGCAAAAATATATTTTTTCTGGTCTCCCTGTTTTGAAACAGGAAGGACATGAGTGATCATATGCCTGATTTTAAAGTTCTATTTTATGGCATTTACCATAAATTTTTATAAATGAAGGATGCATTCCTCTGCGTTGACTTCCACATTAGAGTAAAGCTCCACCTTGATAGAATAAAGAGGAGCAGTCTCTACTCTCCAATAAGTAATCTAATATTATTAGACATGTGCACTGCCAAAAAATTCGTTAGTTTTCGTTTTCGTTTCATTCGTTTTTTTTTTTTCGTTTTTCGGGTCATTCGTTATGATCGCAATTCGTAAATTCGTACATTTGTACATTCGTAAATTTATACATTCGTAAATTTATACATTCGTAAATTTGTACATTCGTAAATTTGTACATTCGTAAATTTATACATTCGTAAATTTGTACATTCGTAAATTTGTACATTCGGAAATTTGTACATTCGTAAATTTATACATTCGTAATTTCGGAAATTTGGAAATTCAATATTTTCGAAAACCCGAAAATTTGAAAATCTGAAAAAATAACTATTAAATTATAGTTGTAATTTCCTTTCAAATTTGGCTGTTAGCGAACGTAACGAATACAAATTTATCTGAAGTTACGCATAACCTGAAATAACAAATGCCGCATCTAAACAAATGGAACAGAACAAATTAATAATAATAATAATAAAACGTTTTTATTATTATTATTGTTATTTATTATTATTATTAATTCATTACGTTCCATTCGTTTAGATACGGCATTCATTATGTCGGAAAACAATTCGTAACTTCGTTAAGTTCACTAACAGCCAAATTTGAAAGGAAATTACAATACCTATAATTGAATAGTTAGTAATAGTTAAGTTATTAGTTAATTATTATTTCAGATTTCCGAATTTACTAATTTACGATTGTACGAATGTACAAATTTACGAATGTACGAATATTCGGAAATTCGTAAATTCAAATTTACGAATTTCCGGATAGTTGTACATTCGTAAATTCGTGCATTGGTAAATTCGTATATTCGTAAATTCGTACATTCGTAAATTTGAATTTACGAATATTCGTTAAAATTCGTTAAATGAGTTTTCGTTAATTCAGATATTTCCGAATTAACGAATTTGTCGAAATTCGTTAAAAAACGAATTCGGAACGAAACGAATTGCACATGTCTAAATATTATTGACAGTGTATTTGCAGAAATCAAAGAAGCGTGGGAAGGTTATTAAGGTGTAAACTTAAATCTCTTCCATTTGTGTGTTCTTGTAGGATCTGTTTTTACAGCCTGTGGCTGGTTTATATATCTGCATATTGCCTAATGTCAATTTTGGCTACGTTTAGAGGGAAACCTTTCATACTTAGGCAGTGGCTGTCCAGAGATCCCAGAAGTGAATCATACCAGGACTTACCTTTTCGTCCGAATGCATTTTCGTCCGAATTTCAGATATTTTCGTTATCGTTTTATCAAACGAAAACAAACGCGCAGAATCCGAAATCCGAAAGATCCGACATAAAAAAATGCTTTATTTTTGTTTTCGTTGCTACAACAGGTCGATATAAATAGGAGATTCGACATGAGGCTGACAATAGCAATCTGTGTCTATCAAACCTGTGGTCGAATGTGCCTAACCTTAAAGAGGTTCCTCTTTGTTTCCCTGCAAAGGTAAAGCATAATGGGCTACTATGTATCGCATAGAAGCCCATTATGTGTCACTTACCTGCAGTAGAAGCCCGCAATGTCCCTGATTTCCTCGCTAGTAGCGAGCATCCATCTTCACCCCTCTTCTTCCGGGGTCTGCAAACTCCGGCTCTGTGACTGGCCGGAGTCGCGTGACGCCGCGTGATGTCATTCCCGCGCATGCGCGCGGGAGCCGATTTTCCAGGCACGACCCCATTCATAAAAACGGCACGCTTAGTGCGCCTGTGCTGTTGTCTACAGCGTGCATGTGCCATAGACATCGTTACAGGCTTTTTGGCAAATATCTCAGAGACCGTGTAGGTCTCGGAGATATTGCAAGCACCTACAGGAAAGCCTTAATCTAGGCTTACCTGTAGGTGTAACTTCCCCCAGAGGGTTTACAACCACTTTAACTCTATTAATCCAAGATTATTATTCATAGAGAGGAAAGATTCGACAGAGAGAAAAGATTCGACATTATAGAGACAGTGTTGGGGTAGACCATTCGTCATGATGAAGATTAGACGAAGCAGCGAAAAACATACAAATGTTGAATCTGTCATTGAAGGCTTATGGTGTCTGTCAAAAGTTCTAAGATTCGGCAAGCAGCTAAACTGTACGACGCCGCAATCGTACATTTCCGGTCAAATGCTCGGCCCATAGACTATAGAAGAGTTTGAATGTTGGTTGACTAGTAATAATAATTTATAAATATAATTATTACTAGTGTCAAACAACATTAGAATTCTTCTATAGCTTGTAGGCGGAAAATTCGACCGGAAATGTACGATTGCGGCGTCGTACAGTTTAGCTGCTCCGTCGAATCTTCTTAGAACATTCGACAGACACTATAAGTCTTCAATGACACTATAAGTCTTAATTAATTTGGATTTTTGGACAAATGCATTTTTTTAACGAAATGACAAAATTAATAAATTTTTTGGACGAAAACTAAATTCCGAAACAAAATATTTCAGTGAGCACATGTCTATTAAATGGAGATTTGTCAGGAATCCTTAATACCCATTGGGTGGAATTTAGTAAAACTGGAGCAGACTAAATTGGACCAGCTGTATGTAGTAACCAATCAGATTTTAGCTTCAACTTGTTCAGTTAAACTTAGAAAATTAAACATAGAAGCTGATCAGTTGCCATGCACGGCTCTTCCCAATTTTGGCTGCTCCAGTCTTAGTACATTCCCAATGAGCTTAAAGCATTACAAAATCTTTCTAAAAAAATTGATACTATAAGGCAAAATGGCAAAATAATCATATGTGTGTATATATTAGCTGTCACCTAACTTGTTTCATTATGTCTGTGCCCAGAGGAAATGTTCAAGATATGTTGGCTGTCTGCTACACTCCGCAGCTGACAATGCAATATTACATAGACACATGCAGCCTCATTAATTATTTGTCTTAGTAAGAAGTCTTCCGATTAGCTTAACAGCTATCAATTAGACCCAAAATGAAAATTGGACAACGAAATTCAATTTAGACACAGAATATAAATTTGAATGGAACAGTATTCTTAATACCTAAGTCCAGGCATTTTTTAAATTCTAATTTTCAAAATAGTATGTAGAGATCAGATAATATTTGTGAAAAAAACGAATAAACAAATCAACTGGAAATCTGTTATTTTGTAGCAACAGTAATGCCAAGGCAAAATGACACTTGCAAGCTGGTGCATGTACACAGACTGACCAGGGACTCCTGGGTGATGTCATTACCCAAATATTATTGTAGCGGGTACTTACTTTCCCGGGTGCATTTTTTTGAATCTAGCTGTGACATCAGTGCTATGTTCCCGGCGGTCCACGAGGTGGCGCTGCCGCCGTGGCCGGAGGGACGAATATCACTGTGTGTCGAGTCCTTTTTGTCCTCTTTCGGTAGCGGTATGGTGGGGCGGGGAACCCGCCTTGCTTGCTGGGAGAGCGGATAAAAGGGGCCAGCCATCTTGGTCACGGGGTCTTCGTCCCAAGCACCTTCAGCTTGCGGACGTGGGTGCGTGCTCGTCCTCTAGGAGGCCTCGGCCTAGAGGACCAACGGAGATCGTGTTCCACCCCAGGCACCTTCAGCCCTGGGGTGAGGTACTTGCAAGAAGGTCCGGAGCTCAGTGCCCAACACTGAGTTCCGCGAGGGAAGGGTCCTAAGGCACTTCGGGGATGGAGGCCTGAATCTGAGTAAGACGCAATGGACCGGGGAGAGCTCCTCACTCGAAGACCCAGTGCAGCAGACTGCCGGTAACGGGTGAGTCTCTTGTCGGAGACCGTCCAGAAGGATCCCCTTCCTCTTGTGCGGAGACCATATCCCACTCTCCAGGAGGAGAGTGGAGGAGCGAATTTGTGTCTGGGCCTATTCACACTCACGCCTCCTTTTCTGTCCTAACTATCAAGGAAGTCCCTGTATGGTGTGTTCTAATAAAGGAGTGTTGGACTTTAATGGTGTGAGGCTCACTTCCTGGCGGACGAGGTTCACGGTGACTCTTGGAGGGAGGATCCGGGTGCACGGCACAGACCCGAAGGTAAACAGGACATTGCTGATACTACAGGCATTCCCATGTGGTGGAGGCTAGGCGTAGCCCACCCGCTCTCTCTCTCTCCACCCTACCAGATACCCCTAGACGAGAGACAGTGCGAGCCGCACGGAGAGAGGAGAGGGGCAGGCGCTACATTATTATGAAATAATTTTGTCAATGAGTCACCCAGCATTCCCCATGTATGCTGAAATACAACTGCCAGATGAAAATCTGTTATTTATGATGAACTAGCAGTGAATGAACATCATGGTATGCAGCATGCCATTGTGTTAACGGGTCATCATGATTAAAAATAATCTACAGTACATCACTTGACTACACATTTGTCATTGGATTTACATTAAGGGAACATTATTTAATCCCCCCCCCCCCAACAACCATACCAGGCTACATGCCTAAACATTCTTGACAAGCAAGCTTAACACCAGCACCTCAACCTGCGCCACACCCAACAATGTCTGCCCATATTTGGTCAATGATGTCACCCAGGATCTAGGACATGTTTGTTAATGAACAGAAACTGGCCAGGAATCTGTTATTTTGTGGTGCTAGCACTTCCACTGTAAAATAACAGATCCCCACCCAGCTGCTGTTTTTAAAAAGACAGCCAGGGATCTGTCATTTAGTGCAACAGTAGCACTAACATTAGCAGTAGGGGAATCAACCAGCTGGTTTGTTTACAAACACCAGCCAGACATTTTGCAGCAGTACACACACATTACAGCAATATAAAAACTGTCACAGGTCACTTAAATAAAATATTTTGTCTGTGATATCCTTGGAAATATTTCTGATCATGTCCTCCCCTGAAGTGAGAAGAAATGTCCTTAACAGAGACACAAATGGCGATAAAAGCGTAAACCTTAACTACTTTAGCCAACAAAACCTAACTAAGGTTTGGATGGGGTTGGCCTTTAAGAGAAATGGAAAATGAGGCCAAACTCATAAAAGCAGGCCATAATAGTCAGATAACATGTTTGGATGTTTACCAGTTGGAACAATGTAAAAAGTACTAAATACTCCTTGCAAAGGTTTTATCTCACTCAAATTTGAGGTAAAGTGTTGTAACACACTCATTCTGAAAAAAAGAAAAACAACCACAAAAAAGTGTATAATTGGGATTTTTACCTTAACTAGGTAATCATGTATCTGCAACTGCTTCAGCCATCAGTGGTCTAAACAAAATAATAGGGGTAATACTGTTGTGAGGCAGCAGGAAACAGTAGAGGGTAACGGAATTCCAAGGCAGGTACAAACTTAATAATTGAAGGCAGACTTTACTGCACTACTTAATAAAAGAGCAAAACATCATTACTTAATTCCACAGAAGTACAATGTATAATTCATCATGTCAGAATCAATGTGGTTCATTTATTTTTGGGTGAAACCGATAGCTTACTTTCTAGATCCCTAGTGTGTAACCTACATTCCAAGAATTGCAAATGACCTTTTGGTTCTTGCTTCATGCTCATTGGACCCCAACAGTTAGTAGCATGAGACAGGGCACCAATTTAAAAAGGGACAGTAATCTCTTCCAGTCTCCTGTAGCATGCTCACAGTATCTGACCATCCTCTGTAGCACATTTTGGCAGATTCTGACCATCTCCTCTAGCCTATCTGTAGTCTCTGATCATCTCCTCTAGCCTGTGTGCAGTCTCTGACCATCTCCTCTAGACTGTGTGCAGTCTCTAACCCTCTCCTCTAGCCTGTGTGCAGTCTCTGACCCTCTCCTCTAGCCTGTGTGTAGTCTCTGACCCTCTCCTCTAGACTGTGTGCAGTCTCTAACCCTCTCCTCTAGCCTGTGTGCAGTCTCTGACCCTCTCCTCTAGCCTGTGTGCAGTCTCTGACTACATCCTGTAGCATTACCTATACTAAATATTATTATACAGGGCCTCTTGAAGTCCAAATATCCAGTTGAGGCCCGATATACCTTGTAAGTTGACTATCGCCAGTTTTATAGCAGGCTGTCCCAAATAGAATTACAAAACCGCGATTGTCAAAATAGCCATCTTCTGTTTGTCGTTGAAATTAAAAATGTAGTTCATTCACAAGGAATAGTGTTCCAGTTACCCAATAAATTCTCTTCTCGGTTTGATATATGAAACAGGAGCAAATATGTTATATTCAGGTAGATTAATAACAGAATTCTCTGTTTTAGGCCTCATTAGCCTAGATATTGTGAACTCTTAGAAGAAGCTCAAAAAGGGTATGTGTTCCTCTGCAGATGTGATATAAGACAATATTTCAGTGTATGCTCTAGTTTTTCTGAATGCAGTGATAAGCTTATAACTAGGCACATCTAGGGCATTAATGCTAAACTTTGCTAACCTCTAATAAATCCCTGTCTCAACAGCTCACTTGTTTATTAGATATAAATGTATGACTGGTGAACTTAACAGACTTCTAGAAAATAATAATCCTTGCATAAAACTGTTAATCCCAAAGCCTACAGTTATATGGAGACTATCATAAAAGGGGGAGAAGACAAGCTCCAGCTAAGTGTAGCGTTAAAATAACTTTATTATAGTTAAAAGTAATACACTCACAAAGGAAGATGTAACTCAAGCATATAGCTCTGTATGGGATATTCCCGCCAACACAAGTCCCCATCCCAGTCTGCCAGAAGGAAGAAGACTGTGGTCCAGCTGGTCAGAAGCGCCGGAGGCTCCCAGGTCTTCCTGTATCCTTTGGAACGCAGAGTCGAAAGGATGTGATGTCACTACTGGATGTGATCTGGAAATGCAGTGATTTGTTTGCGGAGCATACGCTACTTTCTCAGGCCATCGGATGTTCCCCCATCACGTACGGTCGTGACATCACATCTGCTCGACTCTGCTTTCCAAAGGATATACAGTAGGAAGCCCTGGGAGCCTCCGGCGCTTCTGACCAACTGAACCACAGTCTTCTACCTTCTGGCAGATTGGGACTGGGACTTGTGTTGGCGAGAATATCCCATACAGTGCTATATGCTTGAGTTACACCTTCCTTTGTGAATGCATTACTTTTAACAGCATTAAAGTTTTTTACCGCTACATTTAGATGTCACTTGTCTTCTTCCCCTTTATGCCTTTTCTAGAGTTGCTTCTTTCTCTCATGTCCCAGCTGCCGCAGAAGTGAGCGCCTCCCCATATGAAATTTTTTTGATTTTAATGGACTATGTACTTTTCATGAATTAACCCATTTCTAGACTTCTAACCCTATTATTGCCCCCCCAGTTGCACCAATCTATTTCTCCTGTGGTATATGAAGACTATCAAAGGTGAAAAGCCATGTAAATAATAGAGCAATAAAAAATATATCACTTTATATGGGGCACAATGAATTCTTTGTCTCATGTTCCTATACCAGGGAGTAAAATTAAACTAAAAAAAAGTTTGCAGGTACCTATATAGATAAACCTGTCTGATTTTCTCTGTCCTGTAATCTAGCTTTGCCAGTTTTATGAGGTGTGCTTTAATTCACAAATAATGCAATTATCATGCAGTTACTGGCATTTGATAATACATTTGCTGAGACAAAGTGCTGAAGGCTGTTTTGGTGTGTCTCTGAATATAATACAATCAAGCACTACACTTTATTGAAACATGCTATGGTACATGATGTGGAATAGGAGATTTATAGTAATATACAAATAAAAGGTAAAAAAATAGAAAAAAAATGACCAGGACCTGAAAATTAAGAATAGCCATTCTTATACAAACGGTGAATTGTCATCTATTAAGTCCAAAAGTACTTCTTGTGCCAGTCCACGACCAGTCTATATTCCTTTCTGCCAGTTGGCCATGTCCTTCCTCTAGGAACAAGTGTATGAATATACATGTTCTCTAAACAATTTTGACAGGTGTATGGGTGCAGGTATACAGCCCCAAACAAAGACATTGTGCATTCAGGGCCACTCACCCACACCTTCACATCTGCCAAATTAGGACCTGCAACTGTGTTTGTACAGCCACTGCATCCCCTTAGAGTAAAGCCCTGTACACACGATCGGTTTTACCGATGAAAACAGTCCTATGGACTTTTTTCATCGGACAAACCAATCGTGTCTGGGCCCCATCAGTTTTTTTTCCATCGGTGATTAAAAATAGAACATGTGTTAAATTTATCTGATGGAAAAAAAAACGATAGCAAATTCCGATCGTCTGTGTGGAACTCCATCGGAGAAAAAACCCACACATGCTCAGAATCAAGTTGACGCATGCTCAGAAGCATTGAACTTAATTTTTGTCGGCTCGTCGGAGTGTTTTACGTCACGGCGTTTGGGATGGTCGGGTTTTCGACTGATGGTGTGTAGGCAAGACTGATGGAAGTCAGCTTCATCGGAAATCCGATGGAAAAATACATTGGATTTTATTCCATTGGAAATCCGATCGTGTGTACAGGGCATAACACGTGGCTCCAGCTGAAAAAAACAGTCCACTCACATCCAGAGTATCTGTGTGAATGAGTCCTTAGGGCTCATTCAAACATGAGGTTGGGGGCAATAAAAACCCCATGGTTGAGCAATTTTACCGCCCCCTAATCCCTACCCCCTTTAGCAACAGAGGCACTGGCTAGGGTACACATGCCAGGGTTGCGATGCTACACTTTGCAGCCATGGCAGAAATTATAGCGAACAAAGCAAAGGAGTCCTTCATTTTTTTGATTATTTTTTTGAATTTTTTTCCCATTTTATTAGAATTCTGTTTTTTTTTCTTTTATTTTTTAGAGTTTTTTTATCATTTTAATTAATTTATTTATTTTTTAACTGCCCTGTTGGGGGGAGGGTTGGTTTACCACTTAGGGACTGCCCACCGATTTACTGCGGCAGGGCGGCCGCTGTTCACCAGATCACGTACCTGGTACGTGATCTTAAAGTTCCAGGTCTGGGGGGGCACGCACGGTGCAAAGGGACCCACTTCTGCTGTGTTTTGACACAACGGGAGCCAATTAGTGGGTACTGCAGGCACAGTGTCTGCCGGGACCTGCTGATCGTTCAGGAGAAAGGCAGAACGGCAGTCTGCCTATGTAATAAAGGCAGATCGCAGTTCTGTAAGAGGGGAATGTGCTTATCTTGTGTTCCTGCTAAGCAGGAACACAGATCTTTACATTCCCCCAGTCAAAGCACCCCCAAAAAAATTAGCAACCACTCATAGGGAACACTTTGATCATCCCTGATGTTAACCTCTTCCCTACCAGTGTCATTAGTACAGTAACAGTGCATTTAATTGAGCACTGATCACTGTATTAGTGACACTGGTCCCCAAAAAGTGTCAAAAGTGTCAGTTAGGTGTCTATATTGTCTGTCTCAATATCCTAGTCCCGCTATAAGTTGCTGATCGCCACCATTACTAGTAAAAAAATAAATAAAAAATTAATAAATAAAAATATACCATACCGTAGACGCTGTAACTTTTACACAAACCAATCAATATACGCTCATTGGGATTTTTTTACCAAAGAATACACATTGGCCTAAATTGATAAAGACATTTTATTGTTTTACATTTTTTTATTGGGAATGTTTTATAGCAGAAAGTAAAAATATTGTTTTTTTTTTCAAAATTGTCGACTTTTTTTGTATATAGCGCAAAAATTAAAAACGTCAAAGGTGATCAAATACCACCAAAAGAAAGCTCTATTTGTGGGGGAAAAAAGGACATCATTTTTTTTTTGGGGTACGCCCGCGCAATTGTCAGTTAAAGTAATGCAGTGCCGTATCACAACAAATAGCCTGGTCATTAATCGGGGTAAACCTTCTGGAGCTGAAGTGGTTAAATATCAGGGGTGTAAACAGACCCCTGACACCTCACATTTGAGACTGAGGAAGAGACTGAGCACATATATTTATTAATCCCTTTCTTAGCTTCAGCTGCACAGATAAATTATTGGGAAGCACTCTGAAGCTTCTTGCTCATTCACAAACTGAAGTATAGTAAATACAGTTTACTATGCTTCAGTGAGGAATAGACACAGGAGTGATTGGTATCAATCACTCACTGTGTTCATTCAGGAAATACACATTTACTAGCCCCTTCCCCCACTCCCCATCCAGAAACAATCCCCTTGTGTGACCGCAGCACTGTCGGTGGGAGAGGAGGGAAGCGGACAGCGCTGCGAGGGAAAGGGGCACACGGGACCCTGGACAACAGGTGGAAGGGGACTCACAGGGGTTCTGGACAGAACTGATGGGGGAAACAGATACTATAAATAATCCCCTCTGCAGCCAAAGAGAGAATAAAGAGTAAAATAAATGCTGCAGGTGAGGCACAAGAGGATCGGTATCTGGAATAAGGCAGTATAGCCTGCTCTCCTGCTCAGTGGGTGCCTGGGCACCCCTTTTGAAACTGATGGGGCCTGGCCTGACACAGGATGGCTGGCTGTACTGCCTCATCAGTGGCCCTGCCTGCATCATGAATGGAAATCTTCAATATGATGGTTTCCATTGATTACCACTCTGTCTAAAATATTAATTCCCTGGCTATCACGATAATAGTCTTAATACCCATTGGGTAACAGACCTGGGAACAAGTGTGTAGATCAGGCTTGTTCCATGTCAGGGACTTTAGCCAAAGGCAGCCAGGTCACCTGCATTATTAGAAGGTTAGCCATAAAAGCCTCCATCATTTTCGAAATATATTAGCATTAGTTAGCATTTGCAGCTTTCATATTTCTATCCTCATGGGTTCCCTTTTGGCTGTCCAGAATTTTTTCCGTTTCTGAGTAGGAGTATAGCTTTTATAGGAGGCAGAATACGAGCACAATCAATAGACTCGTTTGCATTAGTTGGGAAATGTAACAATCTATACTATCTTAAATGGAATCCATGTAACCAATCCATCTGGCATTAAACGTCCTTCATAGGAGGTCTCTTGGTACTCTTCAGAACAAAGTTTTGTTTGATTAAAGACAAGATTCCCTTCCTGATGAACAAGGTTTAACAAAAAGAAAACACCACCTCAGTCGAGCATTGGTCACATAGCTAATTTCTTTGCCATTATTTTCAGTGTAATTTACTGGAAATATGTCACGCAGCAAATTCACTCCGGGTGGTTGGAATCCATCCTGATTCCATAAGATATAAGACATATTAATACAACTTGTTCTAGAAGTATTCTTCTTTATCTGCCTCTAAATTCCCTGGCACTTTGTCATGATTTTCATAAAACTCAATGTATAATTAAGATGTTCGCTGCTGGATGCGATCTGAGAATAAACAAATGTAAACAGCTACATGATATGCTCCTTGTGGAAAGCAGTGTGGAAGAAAATATGTTTGTTATTTATAAATCCGCTACCGAGAACAATACTTTAATTGACATCTGATCACCTGGCCTTTTCTGCCTACAGAATGAAAAGAAGCAGTGGCCTGTAAAAAAATGTAATGCAATGACTATATGATCGGAAAGCCTATTGCCGCAGGAGACTGTTGACTTAACAAGAAGAAATAATAATTCAAGCGGAAAGGTGGATAATAGATAAAGCAGTAGTAAAGTCCGCTTTATGCCTTGTATCTACAGGTAAGGCTTACCTATAGGTCCAGTGAATACGGTATCTCCTAAAGGTATTCACATTTGTAGCAGCCGGTGATGTCACCAGTGCATGAGCACTGCGCTCTCAATGGACGGCATACTGAAGTATCCATTGAGAGCACTGTGCTGAAACCGTGACTCCTGCGCACTGTTCGGGAAGTGACATCATTGCGAGCTCGCAAACCTAGAAGAAAAGACCAGATGAAGATGGAAGCCCTGTTGGCGGTGACAGCAGGCCTCTGCACGGCATCATTTTAAGGTAAGTCTGTCATAACCTGCTAGTATGTGTTAAATACTAGCACATTATCACTTAACCACTTGCTTACTGGGCACTTAAACCCCCTTCCTGCCCAGGCCAATTGTCAGCTTTCAGCACTGTCACGCTTTGAATGACAAGTGCGCGGTCGTGCGACATCGCTCCCAAACAAAATTGACGACATTTTTTTCCCACAAATAGAGCTTTCTTTTGGTGGTATTTGATCATCTCTGCGGTTTTTATTTTTTGCGCTATAAACAAAAATAGAGCGACGATTTTGAAAAAAAACACAATATTTTTTACTTTTTGCTATAATAAATATCAATTTAAAAAAAAAAAAAAATGTTTTCCTCAGTTTAGGCCGATACGTATTCTTCTACATATTTTTGGTAAAAAAAAAATCGCAATAAGCGTTTATTGATTGATTTGCGCAAAAGTTATAGCGTCTACAAAATAGGGCATAGTTTTGAAGCATTTTTATTAATATTTTCTTTTTTACTAGTAATGGCGGCGATCAGCAATTTTTATTGTGACTGTAACATTATGGTGGACACATCTAACACTTTTGACACCATTTTGGGACCATTGTCATTTTTACAGCGACCAGTGCTATAAAAATGCACTAGTTACTGTAAAAATGACACTGGCAGGGAAGGGGTTAACGCTAGGGGGCAAGGAAGGGGTTAAATGTGTTGCCTAGGAGTGATTACTACTGTGTGGGGGAGGGGACTGACTGGGGAGGTGACCGATCTGTGTCCCTATGTACAAGGGACACAGCATCGGTCCCCTCTTCCTGACAGGACGTGGATCTCTGGGTTTGAGATCCACATCCCTGCTCTGTGTACCAGCCGATCGCGGGTACCTGACGGACATCGGGGCTGCCAGTCACGCGCATCGGCATCTCAGTGATGCGCTGGGCGCGCGCCGCCGTCTGCGCTCGCGCGCCCCCCAGTGGCCGGAATAGCCGAGGCCGTCTATTGACGGCCTCCCGGATTTATAGAGCCACCTTGAGGCCGTCATTTGTACATGGCCCGGCTCTCAGGTGGTTAAAGCTCCCAGGGGCCCAATTTTTTTTCTTTGCATGGACTTTACTACTGCTTTATAGACACACGACTTTTAAAACTTCATGTTAGGACTAACTTCAAACATTTCATGTATTTTACCCACATAATCAACAAGCGTGCTTTGATAATGCATCATCCTAAATGGGCCCTGTAGGTTATCAATGCACATCAGCTCAATGCCCAGATGCAAACTAGCAGCATTCAAAACAATGGCTAGTCTATGAACATATGTGTATGTACATAAAGTGCATTGAAATACCTGACAAGCGTTAGGCTGGCCATACACGGAGCAAGTTTCTTTCCTGTGTGTTGCAGGAAAGAAATTCACTTGATTCCCCCATCAACACAGACAGTGTTGATGCTGGAATCCCTCCTGCCAGGCCATTGTCTTCTCCCGGCGGGTACAGCATCAAGACAGTGAATATTGCTAGTGGCTATAGCAGCCGCTAACGATATGTGCAAGAGAATCCCGCAGGCTGGTTGTACTCAAGCTGATCAATCGATCAACTTGGTACATTCAGCCTTCCCATTAATGATTCAAACCATGTATGGCCGGCCTTAAGGTCTAAAGGGCCCTAAACTTTCCAATCATACAAGAAACATAACTAGCTGGTTAGCTCATTTTAGCAGTTATGGATTGCTATACTGTGCAAGTTCATGACATTCCTCTTTGTAATCTGGTAGTCATGAAATAAATGTGCAGTGATATATTTATGTGCAGAAAGCATAAAAAGAAATACCAGCCAACAATCAGATTCAAACCTACATTGTAAGTTTGAATGTGACTGGTAATGAGGAAAACAGAGATAAAGGTTTAAAGGACTATATCCCTACTACTGTCCTACTGACCCTGTACGCGGGGGGTGTGAGTTTATAGGACATTAGCTATGCTTACTAGATGACATTAGTACTCTATTGAATGTTTTTACATGACTGGAATGGTTTTTAATAGTTTTTTTTTGTTTTTTTATAATTCTTTTTTTTTTTCCATATATTTCTTTACATCACATACATGTATAGAAAACATCCACCATAACAGGACAAAATACATAGCTTTCATAAATAAAAAACTATACTATACAAAACTATATATTTTTTATTTTTATTTTTATTTTTTCCTCCTCGCCGCTCTCCTTTCTCTCCATAGGCAGGGAGGGGGGAGGGGGAAGGAGAGGGAGATTAAAAAGGAACAGGTTTTATTATGTATGTATTTAGTTCACAAAGGAAAATATAAAGGAGGCTGAAGACAAGGGAAACCTCACAAACACAGACAAACGTTGACACATACACATATAAAAAATAAACACATACACACAGATAGTATAAAAAAATAAATAAAAAATAAATAAACCTGAAATGGTCTTAAATCTAAAAAAAATTTAAATTATTTATTTTATATCAATTAATGGGGTTACTTACGTTTGAAAATAGAAACATGAACACGATAAGTTCACAAGAAATATAAAAGGGGGAATCCCCCAATGGGGAGAAATTTTTGCACAAAATTTTTGGGGGAGGGGAAGAGAGAAGAAAAAGGGGAAGGGAGAGATATACATTTTCTCCCCTTCCCCTCCCCCCTTTTTTTCTGTTTATGTTGTGGTTTTTAATTGTTTGCAATGTTTTGTGTTACAATATGTATGTATATGTGATTACTGCATGTTTTTTCAGATATTTATCCAGTTTTAGTATGCATGCTGTGCTGGTAGGGACCATTAACCTCCCTGGCGGTATGATTCTTTACCAAAAGCGGTACAATTATTTTGCATGAAAATTTGGTGTTATGTATTATAGGCCTGCGATTCTTAGTAATTACTTACTTAAACCTGAGCAAACCAGAGTCTAGTAAACATCCCGGGTATGATAAATATGAAACACAAAATTATAAATTATAATATAATAAATAACTATAAATAATTATAAAAAATAGTAATCTAATTATAATAAAAATTATTCAATAATGTAATCAAATCAAAAACACTGAAATTTGCTCAGTTGCAGAATTGTCGCTGTCATTAGATTTAGTGTTTGATGACGAATTTCCCCACAAATCGCTATCGCTCAATTCTGCGAGTGATTCTAATTTATTATCGCTGCTTTCTAGCTGGTCTAAAACCACTTTTGACATAAAGGGACACTTTTTAGTTGCTATGGACAATCCCCAGTTTACAGGCAGAAAGAACGATTTTTATTATATAAAAGTGCATGCAGGACACTGGGCAGACCACTAGGGACAAAGGGGGTGTGTAATTATTACATACAGTACTGTGATCTGCAAGATTACAGTATACTGTATGTATACTATGTGTTTACCTTTTTGAATTTGCCGCCCAGTTCCGCTCCCTTGTGCCGCTGCGGCTCGCAGGGAACGGAACTAGGAAGTCAGATGGGGTCGAAAGTGCCGACACTCGCCGGAGATCTCGCTGGCGATCACAGCAGAGGACATCATCGCTGGATCGCCAGGAGAAGGTAAGGAAACTCCGCTGCGAGCTCTGCAATGTCTACCCCGAGCGTGACTCGGGGTTACCGATCCTAGCATAAAAAAACAACCCCGAGTCACGCTCGGGATTACCGCTAGGGAGGTTAACATATGTGTACCTGGACATATTTACCAGTAAATAAATGTACACATTTAAAATAAAGTCAAATATACTTCTAATATTCTAACTGTCACATATTACAAATAGCACAGTGGTGCACATTGTTAAGGTGAACCTGACCTAAAATCTTTTTTAATGTAACAGCATGGCTGAAGTGCAGCACCTTGTGCACATTCCGTAAAGACCCCATACACACTATACAACTTTTGTTGTCTGATTTCCTTTAGATTTACCAAAACCATGTAGCGCAAGGGCCTGCCTGATTGCATACAAATTGAAACTCTGATGCCGCGTACACACGACCATTTTTAATGACGAGAAAAATGCAATTTTTTAAAATGGTCTTTAAAAATGATCGTGTGTGGGCTTCAGAGCATTTTTCACAACGTGAAAAATGGCCATGAAAAATTTGGAACATGCTCTAATTTTTCTCGTCGTTTTTCACCTTGTCGTTTTCCTCGTCATGAAAAACGGCCGTGTGTAGGCTTTAACGACGTGAAAAAAAATGCGCATGCTCAGAATCAAGTATGAGACGGGAGCGCTCGTTCTGGTAAAACTAGCGTTCTTAATGGAGATAGCACATTTGTCACGCTGTAACGGACTGAAAATCACGAGGCTGAAAAGCGCGAATCGTCTCTCAACAAACTTTACTGACATGAAGGGTGGCACCATCCGAATGGAACTTCCCCTTTATAGTGCCGTTGTACGTGTTGTACGTCACCGCGCTTTACTCAAGCATTTTTTTCAACGATAGTGTGTAGGCAAGGCAGGCTTGAGAAGAATCAAGTCGAGAAAAACATTGTTTTTTTCAATGACATTAAAAACGGTCGCGTGTACGCGGCATTAAGGTTTGACCTCATATTATATGTGTAGCGGGGTCTCCTTTAAGGCCCCGGAACTATGTTACCCAGAACCCCATCCGGCCTTAGGGTGAAAGTTTCCACCGCAGAGACTCATGGGAGGGGCTATTTAAGGAAGAGGAGAGGCGGAGCTCGGCCTCTTTGGACACTGCGCTGCAAGCAACCAGTCTTCCTGTGTGGATCTGCTGCAGTGCAAGGCCCGAAGCCTGGGGCCTTGCGTGACTTCCGAAGAGCCTTCCACCCCACTGCGGAGCCTGGGTGGATCCTGTCTTGTCGAGTGAGGACATCGGTTGGATCGGGGACCCGATCGTTCCAGACGCTGTGTGCGGATACACAGCAGGTGGAAGTCCCGGACTGGGATCGCGTCCGGAGTGGTGAGCGGGCACCTGCCCAGACCAATAGACTGTGTCGTGTCCAGGCCTATAGAACTGCATAGGCCCACAGTTTGTTTATCTGCTGTTCCACGGGGGGACCGGTAGCAGGACAGAGTTGAAGTGTCCCCCCAGTATAGTTATTCCAAGTTACTGCCTGTTGTGGATTACAAATTAGAATTTCATCAAGTGCACCACCGAAAGCTGGCATCTGAAGAAATCCTTATAGGAAGTGACTGAGATTTACTCCATGTCAGGCCTGACTCAGGTGGGGAGATAGTATATTGTTTAGTGCGCCATAGGGCGCGCACACGATAATAGCTACGCGTGGTGTAGTACTGCGCAGTGCCATTATAGTGTGCTGAATTGATGCCAGTTGCATGTGTGATCTTATACCTATGCTATTTACTATAAGAGTAAAACCGTTATAATCAATCTCTCGCCTTAGTGTGTTGTCTTACTGCTTAGAGATTATATCATGCAATACAATTGAGTGTGGTATAAGTATAGCCCTAGACTAACTGTGCCAGCGGGAGTCGAGTAAGATTGCCGGGGGTTGGCAGTACTGCACACAGGGCCCGAAAACAAACCAGCGGCTCTCTTAACTGGGGGTAGCGCTACACGTGGGGGCTCGTCCGGGATCCTGTTGCAGCAAGTAACGCGCCAAAAGTACCAGCATGGACCCACTAGAAGTAGGACAGTGGTGGAAAACTGTCAACATAGATCCAGCCGGGGTAGTAGTCATAAAACTCCCAGGGATCTGGCAAGAAGAAGAGGTGAGGCAGCTGGTGATGTCACTGTCACCATATCAGAAAGCATGGGTGGTGGATGTCAGGACGAATTCCTCGCTGACCCACGCATTGGTGGAGTGGAAAGATGGAGTCCCAGAGCGTTTTAAGAATCCAAGTGTAGAAGCTATGGATGACCAGACTTATAGCCTGATACACGCGCTGCCAGTTGAGCCAGGAGAACGGTCTCAGACACCGAAACTGTCTCCATCACCCACCCCAAAAGAAGCAAGACACTTAAAAAGGGAAAGTCCCAGGTTGCCATCCACCATTCTTGGCGCAGAGTTGTGCGCGGTCCTGGGGGAACTTGTAGCCCAGTGCAAGAAAGATCCTACAGATTACCAGATGTCAGGATACAGAAAGCTTAGAATATTCTCAGGGAGGAAACCTGTACCCTCAGGTGAAGAGGGGTTCGAGGAGTGGTTAGACGGTGCCACTCAGGCCCTAGAAGAATGGGAAGTCCCAGACCACAGAAAGAAGCAGAGAATTGCTGAGAGCTTGAAGGGGCCTGCTCTAGAGGCCATACGCAATCTCAAGATGAGTAAGACAGACTGTAATGCGCAGGACCATCTGGACATCCTGCAGAATGTGTTCGGTGGAACAGAGAAAATCACTAAGCTCACTTATTAGCTGGAGCATTGCTACCAGAAGACAGGAGAGAAGCTGTCAGAGTTCATGAAGCGCCTGGATAAGATACTGCACAAGATGATCCTTAAGAAGGGGATTGATCCGCGGAAGGTGGATGAGGCCCGTGTTCAACAGGTGATGAGAGGATCTCAGCCCCTGGACCCCATCGCACTGGCCCCAGAAAGCCAGGGGAGTCAGTCAAGGACCAGTGGAACGAGAAGTGTGAGAATGCCTTTCAGATGTTGAAGAAGACATTAACCACTGCCCCTGTCCTGGCCTACGCAGACCCTAAGAAGCCTTATGAACTTCATGTAGATGCCAGTCATGATGGTTTGGGAGGAGTGCTGTACCAGAAGCATGAAGAGCAACTGAGGCCTGTTGCGTATGTGAGCAGAAGTCTGACTCCCTCCGAAAAGAATTACCCCACACATAAGTTGGAGTTCCTGGCCCTTAAGTGGGCGGTAGTTGACAAACTCAGAGACTATTTGTATGGGGCGTAATTAACAGTGAAAACAGACAACAACCCCCTCACCTATCTCTTCACCACAGCAAAGTTGGATGCCACAGGACATAGGTGGCTGGCGGCGCTGTCCGCCTTCGATTTCGGCCTAAAGTACAGACCTGGGGCTGGAAACCGAGATGCAGACGCTTTGTCTAGAAGATCTCATGTCCCCATTTGCAGTACAGAAGACTGGGCCCAAGTGGCACCCGACGGGGTGCGGGCCCTCTTTCAAGGGGCTGAACTTCAAGCCAGTGGCGGCTCAAGAGCAGAAGAGATAGGGGTTACCATAGTAGGAGTTCCCAAGCAATACTGTGGAGTAACCCAACTGAAGGAAGATAACTTACCAAGACTGTCTAAGAAGGAGCTGAGATTTGACCAGTTGGAGGACCCTATGGGGAGGTTGGTCCTAGAGGCCCTGGAGAATTAGGACCCGAATAGGCTCTCACGCCACCCTTCAAAGGAAGCTCGCCTGTTGAAGAAAGAGTGGGACAAGTTACAGGTGCATCAGGGAGTGGTCTACCGAAGGGGCCCCTCTGATGACCTGGAAGACAAATGGCAGCTGTTCTTGCCGGAGAAGTACAGAGAGACAGTCCTGGTTGCCCTGCATGACAACCATGGCCACCTAGGGGCGGAAAGGACTTTCCAACTCGTTAGGGACCGTTTCTATTGGCCCTGCATAAGGGCTGAAGTTGAAGAATACTGCCACTCATGTGCACGATGCATCCAAAGAAAGACTTTGCCCCATCAAGCTGCCCCAATGGGCCATCTACAAAGTCAGAGCCCGCTTGATCTGGTATGCATTGATTTTCTCTGCCTCGAACCCGACCTGAGTGGACTAGGAAATGTTCTGGTAGTAACCGACCATTTCACCCAGTATGCCCAGGCCTTCCCAACCAAAGACCAGAAGGCCTCCACTGTGGCCAAGGTACTTATGGAGAAATACTTCATACACTACGGGCTACCACAACGGCTCCATTCAGACCAAGGAAAGGATTTTAAAAGTCGACTGATACGAAAGCTCCTGGATACCTTGGGGATTAAGAAGACAAGGACTACCCCCTATCATCCACAAGGTGATGCTCAACCGGAGAGGTTCAACCGAACCCTGCTCAACATGCTGGGAACTTTAAGTGGTGAAAAGAAGCAACATTGGAGTAACCACATAGCGGCCCTTGTGCATGCATACAATAGCACTATCAGCGACGCTACAGGATACTCACCCTATAGACTCATGTTCGGGAGAGAAGCAAGAATGCCAGTGGATTTGGCCTTTGGCACTTCCATAGACCATTGTTCTGCTGCTTCCCACAAGGGATATGTCGATAGACTCAGACGTAATTTGAAAGTGGCCTATGAGAGGGGAGCACGCAATAAGAGAAATTTTGATCTAAAGGTTAGGATCCAAGATCTACAACCAGGAGACAGAGTGTTGCTGCGGAACTTGGGAATCCCTGGAAAACACAAGCTTGCAGACAGATGGAGACCTGAACCTTATGTTGTTTGCAAAAGACTACCGGGCCTACCCATTTACAGACTTAAACCAGAAGGGAAGTTGGGGCCTTTGAAGACCTGGCATCGGAACCACCTACTCCCACTAGCTGAGGCGGTTCGGATACCCCCTATGATGGATTCCCCTGAACCAACGTCCATTATGGACACTCCTAGACCAAACACTCGGTCTCAGACCCCTCGAACCGAGGATACAGAAGACTTGGAGATAAGTGAAGATGAGGGAGAAGAACTTGGTTGGCTTTGGCCTTCCCAGGCCCCGGCAACTTCAGCTATTGATCTTCCACCTGACGAAGATACCAAAGATCAAACACTGAATGCAGAAGCTACGGAGTTCATCCCGTCCAGTCCTTGGTCAGATGCTTGTGAAAGTGCTTGTGACCTACCATCTGAAGAAGATCCAAGGGAGTCCCTGTACCTCCCTGCCCCGGAGTCCAGTGCTCCTGAACCAGAAGTAAATTCTAAGTCAGTTACAGAAGAAGAACCTGTCTCAACAGAAAGTCCAAGAGGACAGAGGAAGCGAAGAGCCGTAAAACCTCCCAGGAGATTAACCTACCCACAAATGGGGAGGAGTGCTGAAGACACTGTGGTCACTGCCAGAAGGAGTATAGAGAACCCTGACTCTCCCACCATTCATTTGGTGGGAGGCAACCCCAACTCACTCTCTGGCACAGTTAGACAGGATACTGATGATAGTCTGTCCTGTGGGCAGGGGAGTTCGCTACCTTGGTTTTGGTGGGAATTTCCTCTGCCGACATCATATGAAACTTTGATTGATGTTGTACGTTCTGTAATTTAAGGTTATGTTATCTTTGGGGACCAAAGAGTTTAAGTGGGGGGAGTGTGTAGCGGGGTCTCCTTTAAGGCCCCAGAACTACGTTACCCAGAACCCCATCCGGCCTTAGGGTGAAAGTTTCCACCGCAGAGACTCATGGGAGGGGCTATTTAAGGAAGAGGAGAGGCGGAGCTCGGCCTCTTTGGACACCGCGCTGAAATCAACCAGTCTTCCTGTGCGGATCTGCTGCAGTGAAAGGCCCGAAGCCTGGGGCTTTGCGTGACTTCCGAAGAGCCTTCCACCCCACTGCGGAGCCTGGGTGGATCCTGTCTTGTCGAGTGAGGACATCAGTTGGATCAGGGACCCGATCGTTGCAGACGCTGTGTGCGGATACACAGCAGGTGGAAGTCCCGGACTGGGATCGCGTCCGGAGTGGTGAGCGGGCACCTGCCCAGACCAATAGACTGTGTCGTGTCCAGGCCTATAGAACTGCATAGGCCCACAGTTCGTTTATCTGCTGTTCCACAGGGGGACCGGTAGCAGGACAGAGTTGAAGTGTCCCCCCAGTATAGTTATTCCAAGTTACTGCCTGTTGTGGATTACAAATTAGAATTTCATCAAGTGCACCACCGAAAGCTGGCATGCGAAGAAATCCTTATAGGAAGTGACTGAGATTTACTCCATGTCAGGCCTGACTCGGGTGGGGAGATAGTATATTGTTTAGTGCGCCATAGGGCCCGCACACCATAATAGCTGCGCGTGGTGTAGTACCGCACAGTGCCATTATAGTGTGCTGAATTGATGCCAGTTGCATGTGTGATCTTATACCTATGCTATTTACTATAAGAGTAAAACCGTTATAATCAATCTCTCGCCTTAGTGTGTTGTCTTACTGCTTAGAGATTAATTCATGCAATACAATTGAGTGTGGTATAAGTATAGCCCTAGACTAACTGTGCCAGCGGGAGTCGAGTAAGATTGCCGGGGGTTGGCGGTACTGAACACAGGGACTGAAAACAAACCAGCAGCTCTCTTAACTGGAGGTAGCACTACATATGGTTTTGGTAAATATGGAGGAAAAATAAATAAATTGTATAGTGTGTATCCAGCTTTAGTCTTCTAATGGATCCACTTGTCCATTTGGAACTATTTGAATCCTAGGTTCAGAGATGAGCTTTTAGTGCACTCGCAAGTTCTGGTGTTTGCCTGTTGACAGACAGAAATTGGAGCTTATAACCAAAAGAGGGGAAGACCTAATCTTGACTAGGGGCAGTAGTCAAGGCTCTGTACTTGCCTACTGCCTTGGATCCATAGAGACTCAACAGGGACACAACATTTGAAAACTGCTACAGGTTTTTGCAGGCACCAAAAGTTACCTGCAAGGCAGTATATAGGGTTGATTTACTAAAGGCAAATAGACTGTACACTTTGCAAGTGCAGTTACACGAATTTTTCCAAGAGCTTAGTGCATGTCCACTTTGTAAAGAATACCCAATCAGGTGCAAGGGAAAAAAAAAAATTGTACATCTACCTTTTTTCATATTACTTGTCAATCTCACTATGTACAGTATGTCACATGAATTCTATATTTGTCCTGAAAAGAGAGTTTATGATATCCATCATGACTACAGTGGAAGCTGTTTTTTTTTTCTTTTCATGGACTTAGACATACAGTATGGTTTAATTTTACAGTGAGAGATATTTCTTGTCAGTTCATGAAAACGTCTACCCATCATGCACATCTTAGTGCACCAGAGCAGTATTTAATGTTGTAGTATAGGCACCAGAATAGATAAGAGCTAATGCATATATTACACATCTGATGTCTCTATACTACTATATTCATTAGCATATATTAATTGATACATATTTGGGAAGTTAATTAGTTCTTCTCTTTATAAAAATAGCCACTCCTTTTGGGACTGCACATATGCTAGCACTTAGCACTTTTTCTGTCTCATTAGTGGTAGCTTCATGCTTGCACTATTCATTTTATCCTTTAATTCACTTGGATAATTACACAACACTTCTCAGTATATTAACACCAGAACTAGATGAAATTTTCATGTTACAGATAATCACAGATACCACTCTTCAACATTTAAATCATATACAATATGTTCTTTGATTATAGAGCTTAGATTTATACACAATAAATTGTTTTAGGATTTTGTTATGCTTTACCTTGTAATCCCTCAAACCTAATGCAAAAAAAGTAATGTGTGTATATAATTCATGCATTATTTGTGACAGATATACAGTGCCTTGAAGAAGTATTCATACCCCTTGACATTTTCCAAATTTTGTCATATTACAACCAAAAACGAAAATATATTTTATTGGGATTTTATGTGATAGACCAGTACAAAGTGGCACATAATTGTGAAGTGGAAGGAAAATGATAAATGTTTTTCAAGATTTTTTACAAATAAATATCTGAAAAGTGTGGCGTCCATTTGTATTCAGCCCCCTTTACTCTGATACCCCTAACTAAAATCTAGTGGAACCAATTGCCTTCAGAAGTCACCTAATTAGTAAATAGAGTCCACCTGTGTGTAATTTATATGTTAGAATAAATAGAGCTGTTCTGTGAAGCCCTCAGAGGTTTGTTAGAGAACCTTAGTGAACACACAGCATCATAAAGGCCAAGAAAGGTCAGGGATAAAGTTGTGGAGAAGTTTAAAGCAGGGTTAGGTTATAAAAGAATATACCAAGCTTTGAACATCTCATGGAGCACTGTTCAATACATCATCCGAAAATGGAAAGAGTATGACATAACTGCAAACCTACAAAGACACCTAAACTCACAGGCCAGGCAAGGAGAGCATTAATCAGAGAAGCAGTCAAGAGGCCCATGGTAACTCTGGAGGAGCTGCAGAGATCCACAGCTCAGGTGGGAGAATCTGTCCACAGGACAACTATGAGTCGTGTACTCCACAAATTTGGCCTTCATGGAAGAGTGGCAAGAAGAAAGCCATTGTTGAAAGAAAGACATAAAAAGCCATAAAAAGTCCCATTTGCACTTTGTGAGAAGCCTTGTGGGGGACACCGCAAACATGTGGAAGAAGTGGTCAGATGAGGACAAAATTTAACTTTTTGACCTGAAAGCAAAATGCTATGTGTGGCTGAAAACTAACACTGAACACACCATCCCCACCGTAAAACATGGTGGTGGCAGCATCATGTTGTGGGGATGCTTTTCTTCAGCAGGAACAGGGAAGCTGGTCAGAGTTGATGGGAAGATGGATGGAGCCGAATACAGGGCAATCTTAGAAGAAAACCTGTTAGAGTCTGCAAAAGACTTGATGTTCACGTTCCAGCAGGACAATGACACTAAACATACAGCCAGAGCTACAATGAAATGGTTTAGATCAAAGCATATTCATGTGTTAGAATGACCCAGTCAAAGTCCAGACCTAAATCCAATGGAGAATCTGTGGCAAGACTTGAAAATTGCTGTTCACAGATGCTCTCCATCCAATCTGACAGAGCTTGAGCTATTTTGCAAAGAAGAATGCAAAAATGTCACTCTCTAGATGTGAAAAGGTGGTAGAGACATCCCCAAAAAGACTTGCAGCCGTAATTTCAGGGAAAGGTGGTTCTACAAAGTATTGACTGGGGCTAAACACAAATGAATTACACACTTTTGAGATATTTATTTACAAAACATTTTGAAAAATATTTATCATTTTCCTTCTACTTCGCAATTATGTGCAACTTTGTGTTGGTCTATAACCCAAAATCCCAATAAAATACATTTACCTTTTTGGTTGTAACATGGCAAAATGTGGATAATTTCAAGGGGTATGAATACTTTTTCAAAGCACTGTACATGTATGTACATGGGAATTCTAAAATAGCTCTGCACTTTATTAAAGCTTATAATAAGTTATTGTAACATCTAATGCCACGTACACACGATCGGACCTTTGTCCGACCAAACTCACATCAGAATTCCGATGGAATTCCATCAGAAAAAAATAGAACATGTTCTATATTTAAACTCCGATGGAATTCATCGGAATTTCTCCGATGGGGCCCACACACGCTCGGAATTTCCGATGAAAAAACTCCTTCTGACTTTTTCCATCGGAAATTCCTATCGTGTGTACAAGGCATAAGTCTTTAAACATTTTCAGAATTAGGTCACAATAACAGCCCATTTGGTAAGGTCTGCTTAATTGTCCTTTCAGGTCTATAATGCCTGGTACACACTCCACATTTTTTTACAACTACAAGTTGCTGCTAAAGATTTGAAGTACAGGTATCCAAGATGTACCTGCACATACCAGAAAAACCTCCCTAATTCAAATTAAGGCCAATCCTGACAACCAAAGCTACAACACTAGGTAGTGTTAGAGCATGTCTGCTCTCTTCACCCCAGCACATCCCCACTTGCCCAACACTGGCCAATAGAAGTCTGAAGGAGGAAGGGTGAGACAGGTAAACTTAGACAGAGGTTTACAGAACAGAAAGTGCCAAAAGGTATCTGTCAAAACTGCCTACATAATAAGGCTTAAAAGTCACACTTTAAAACCTGAATAAATCCTTCTTCATTGTGTAACCAAACCTGTAGAAAGTCCCTTATGGGGATGATATTTTTTTTTATTTATTAATATGTAAAGGGGATTGGCTTGATGTAAACAACTAAATATGTTTAAAAGAAAAAAAACTGTATTTCATTTTTTAGTTCTATGTGTACATGGAGGCAGATATACCTGCTCATTACACGCGCAGGCTAGGCTATTCAATGTTTGTACTTTACTGTACATCCGAGTCATTTTATGCTGCAGTTCAATGTGGCTAATTTCTTATCCAAATGTTGTTAGAACAAAGACTAATTTCACTAAAAATTGAAAGCTCCATCCACTGACTATAATACAAATCTCTATATTTAATACAGTAACAAAAAATGCAAGGGCAATCCTGCAAAAAAAAAAAACAACACATATACACACAAAACAAAATGAGAATATGCACACACTTAAAATACACCACAAGACAAACTGTTACAAATCTTAAAACACAAAGCAAACATTCCAAAAGTGGTTACATACTGTAGCTAGTTGACACAGTGATCACTTGCAAAAAAGCAAATGTCTCTCAACTGCCAATGGCCTACTCATGTAATCAAAATGGTCAATAATCGGAAATGCTAAAAAAATAAAAATAAAAAAATCTGCAAAAATTTCAATAAAGCATTTAACACTGCAAAACAGGTTGGAAGGATGATATGTTGGCTTGTTATATTCTGAATCACTGAACAAATTATGGAAAATTCTGCTAAGCCTGTCCAGAAAACAGACCAGCCAACCAAAAAGAGACATGCTACTGTGGAAGTAGTTAGCCATATATCAGAATCAGCTTTATTGGCCAAGTATGTGTAAGCATGCAAGGAATTTGTCTTCCGTTGAAAGTTTTAACATGGCTTACGTACACACCCATATTGAAACAACAACACAATATGCAAATCTTAAGCCAGCCATATATAGATCAAAATTTGTCTGATTCAGCAGGGATTTCCCAAATTTCTATCCAAAGGGAGGTGGTCAGATTTTCTCTGCTGGATCAGCACTGCCGGCTATAACAAAATGTTACAATGTAAAGCAGCGGCAAAATAAAAGGTTTATACCGATCCAAAAGGATTAGCATTGGGCCATTCATACATACATAGGACTGAATAAGTAACTAGTGAAAATAGATAATATCAGATGGTGTACATGAGCATGGTAAAGATAAGGCAACAACAGGGTGTCACTCAATGTTAACGGCAATATGAAAGAAGAATATTTCCTGAAGTGCCAAACAGGTTACACGATAACACAAGTTATAGTTACATCCCAGGGCTCCTAGGAAATGAGGAATCTGGACAGCGCCAAATGAGCTTTGGCATATATATATTCAAACAAGAAGTAATCATTTAGAACATTGATAACTTGTGGAAGGACTGTATGATGTAGGCTTTTCCATTTTCTCGCGATTGATCGGTGGACTGCTATGTATTACATGAGTTAGTATCCACTCGTTGAGGGGGCGTGGTCTGGTGCCGTTCCGAGATGGACGTGTAGTTTGCGAGCTCCCGTCCCGAGGTCCAGCAACTTCAGCTTATCAGCTTACCTTCTCCACCGGACATGGTGAGAACTGCTCGAAGTGCCTCGGCAACCAGTTCCCGATCCCCGCTGAACACCGACACCCCGCTGAGTCAGCAAATCCCCGAGATATTCCGGTCCCGGCCTACGGCCAGGATGCAGGCCCCACAAGCAGCCTCCTCCCAGGCGCCACGCATCCAGAGCTCCAGCCCGCAGCGATCCGATGAGCAGAGATCCCCAGGACTGGCAACGGGGATGATTCACCCCCCGGCAGTGAGCCTAAACGATTTACACAGCGTCGCTACGGATATTAAAAACACCCTCATGGCGGCCATCTTAGACATGAGGTCGGACATACACGCCATGACGCTTAGGGTGGAAGAGGTGGAATACGCTCAAGCCCGCCAAGACACAGCGATTTGTCACATTCAACAGGTAACAGAGTCGCATGCGATCCACCTCAGGGAGATCAATCGCCACATGGAAGATTTAGATAATCGCGGAAGGCGTCACAACCTTAGAGTGAGGGGTATTCCAGAAATGATCGATGCCAGCCAGCTCCCAGTGGCAGTAACTACCATCTTTAACGACCTACTTGAAAGAGCCCCTGATACCCCGATCGCTTTCGAACGGCTCCACAGGGCACTGCGGCCGGCGGGGAAGGGACACAGATCCCCCACGGGATGCAGTCTGCTGCCTCACAGACTTTCCCTTGAAGGAGGAAATATTACGCAAGGCCAGACACCGCAACCAACTGTCTTTCCAGGGAACGGATATCAGGATCTACCAGGACCTATCTAACATCACCCTGCAGCGCAGACGCGAGCTACGACCCCTTCTGGAAACACTGAGGGCCAGATCCATAATCTACCGATGGAAGTTCCCCTTCTGCCTGACAGCAACTCACCAAGGCCGCACAGCCAATCTAAAAGTCCCGGAGGATTTAGACCACTTCTGCACGGCCATGGAGATACCGTATGTGGAAGTACCAGACTGGTACAGCGACTTCCGTATACCGCCACTCAGAAGAGCCACCTCCATGGAAGGTATCGCAGAAGCAGGCAACTTCAGTATCGGCCGCCGACGCTCTCACCCACCTCCTCCCCACACTCCTTCAAAGGATCAAGGAGCCCCGCGTAATGGTAGCCCGACGGCTTCTCCAGTGCCCCGCAAAGCACGCATCGCCTAACAAGGTAACCGATCTTCTCTTTACCCAGTTTTACATTTGGCGCAGGGTCACTAATTCTATTGCCTAACATACCCCTACCCAAGAGATGAACTGTTTTAAATCCATTCAACCAGAGCTCAATACCCAAGCCAGATTCCCGAGTAATGCTGACCGCCCTAAGCATGACGTACAGGCCCTTAAATGGCTACGGAGGAACCAGCTCCCCACCTCTTACCATTTATACCTCCTAAGCTGCTGAACAAAGACCCATTTCCTCCCTCCTTCTACCCATTATCCTCATCAACCTATTGGATCCATGCTCTCCCCAGCCTAGACACCCTCCCCCCTCAGCGCAATCTGTTTGGACCCAAGTCGAACTGCCATCTACCTGCACCATTACTGCCACGATACATCAGGAGCGGAACTTCCCGTGAGAAGAGCATTAGACAGTAACTGCAACTTCTAAGTCGAGACCATGGCACTCACTTACCTAATCCCCGGCGACGCCAACTAAACTCTCTCTTCTCAGCCCCATCACACTGCCTATTGGCCAGGACTCCCGCTGATCCTGCTTCTTCTTTTTTTTTTTTTTTATTTCAAAAAAGAAGGGGGAAGAGGGAGAAGAGAGATAAAAAGGGAAAGATAAAAGAGAAGAAAAAAGAGAAAGATCTTATAGCACCAACCTTACCGAATCTGTTCCAGCCTCCAAAAGATGCCTTACAGCAGATGTGTTCCGCCCTCGATGGCATACTCCACTTCTACCCAAGTCTGTTTACCATGGGTTCCTGATCTTCCGCACAGAAGCATGAACTCCCTCCCTCGACCCTCACCCCACAGCGAGGCTCTGATCCGCTCCAAGCTTCAGGTGACCCTACTATACTGGCTCCTAAACACTTGATCCTACAACCCGGAGGGTGGCGGGGGATCCGAGGGAGACATGCTCAGGTAGGAAACCACAACATGCCGCTGACCACACGAGTGTAGCCCCATAGAGTTACTCATTTTCGAACACACGATTTCACTAATCACTAGGGGGTGACATACGTGGGTAGCGAGGAGAGTTCACTCTCAGATTAGGGACTGAGTGTGCCCCCCTCGGATCTAGATCACCAGCCGTCAGCCCCCTGGGTGTGACCATGACTATGGTTGACTCTGTTTGTTTTGTCATGTTATCAATATTTTGCGTTTTGTTATCAGTCATATCTACAATTACATATTTGCTCACTGTACCATGGGCTGTAAGTTTGGTTTTAGCTGTTTCACCTTGTAGCTGTTTCACCCTGTTACTGTTACTGACTCTAACTTCAACTCTCCGCCATGTATTCCCCGTAGCGAAGACTTTACACCACACCTTGAGAGGTAATTCCGTTCGTTTGTACGCTCATACAATTCCTTATACCCCCCTTTCCACACCAACCCAGGCATTACACCAGGCCAAGCATTTCCCCTCTAATTGTAGAATAAATGATTACTCTACCCTACAGCCCCCACTCATTGTGAGTATGAGCTGACTCGCACAACCCTAACTTCTTCACTTAATCACCCTCTCACCATGTCCCGATACATCCTGACCGTCATCCACACAACCAAATTACTCCCCTGACATCTCACTGAGCCACGGATGACGACAACAACCTGCAGCGTCTGTTTCCCACAAGACCTCATGGAGACGCAGACCTCACATCCCTCTAGTTGAGCTCCACCTACCACTCTCACATACGGCGGTCTCTGGTAGACACCGCTGATCCTCACCGGTACCCCCATCCCTAATTTGTGGGCTTGCAGGTCAATACCCACACCCGGTATCATACATCATCCCCCTACTGGTCCCTCCCTTCCGCCCTAGTTACCTTCTAACTAAACGTTCTATCCTCATCTTTTCCACTTTTCCCTCTTTTCCCTTTTCCTGATACTCACAACTCACCCCCCCTCCTCTCCCCCGTCTCTGGCCTCCCCATACCCTCCTGTCTCCTACCAGCTCAAACCTTTACAATCAACATGAGCCCCGATAATAAACCGAACTCCAACTTCTCCCTAAAGGTAGTCTCCCTTAACGCCAAAGGGTTGAATTTTCCAGAAAAACGAACACAACTCTTCTCCCTTATGCGCAGCATGAAAGCGGACTTAATTTTCCTACAGGAAACCCACTTTAGCGTGAAGAAAGTTCCTAACATGAGTAATCGCTTTTTTCCTCACAGTTTCCATGCTACTTCACCGATCTCGAAATCCAAAGGAGTCTCCATACTTATATCCAAAAACCTACCCATCCAAATTACAGACACTCACCTGGACGAACTAGGCAGATATATCTTTCTAAAAGGGAACCTCAGGAACAAATCAATCACCCTGGCGAACATATACAGTCCCAACACGTCCCAAGTTCCCTTCTTTAGGGCAGTAACTCGACACCTAGCAGATTTCCAAGAAGGTACCCTAATACTGGGAGGGGACTTCAACGTACCCCTGAACCCAATACTAGACACATCATCGGGTAAATCCCACCTACCTTACAGGGCGCTCCGGCAAATCACAAAATGTCTCCAAGATCTCTTACTCCATGACACTTGGCGCACCCTACACCCAAGTGCAAAGGATTTTACATTCTTCTCTGCCCCACATAATAAATATTCACGACTAGACTACATATTTCTTACCCAACAGGATCTCCCATTCCTAAAAGTAGCGACCGTCGAACCGATGACTTTTTCTGACCACATCCTATCTCAATGACCCTTACTTTCCCTGAAAAAGTACGCCACTCACGAATCTGGAGACTAGACCCTTCCATCCTGACAGATAAAACCAAAGAATTAGAGATTCAAACCTGTTTAAGAAATTATTTCGCAGAGAATAACACCCCGGACACCTCAAAACTTACTCAGTGGGCGGCTCACAAATGTGTTGTCCGAGGTAAATTAATTTCCCTGGGGGCCGCAATTAGAAAGGAAAAAAAGGCCAAAATGGCTGACCTTTTCTCCAAACTTAAAAAACTAGAAGCTTTACACAAACGAAGCCTGGCTCAGAAAACCCAAGTAGAACTGTTATAGACTCGCACACTTATACAGGAAGAAATAGGCCACCACCTCAGGAAGAAATACACCCTAACTCAGAAACTCTTTTATGAGTTCGGCAATAAAAGTGGACATCTTCTTGCTCAAGCTATAAGTAAGAAAAAGGCAGCTAACACGATACACCACATACAATCCCATACAGGCAAGACGCTCACAAACAACAATGACATAGCCGGAGAGTTCGAGAAGTACTACTCGTCCCTATACAACCTAGGCAAATCCGAACCCCCTACTACCTCACTAGATGACAGACCTACCAATATTAACTTGTTTTTAGACCAATTTGCTCCAGGGAAACTTTCCACAGATTCCATCACAACACTTGAATCCCCAGTCTCTATCCGTGAATGGAAAGACGCCATAAAACAACTTAAGCCGGGTAAGAGCCCGGGTCCCGACGGTCTTTCCGCTGTATATTTCAAGACGTTCTCAGACCTCCTCCAACAACCCTTTCTCGACGCCTTCAACACCCTCTCTCCCTCGAACCCCTTCAAAAGCGAGATGCTAGAAGCCCATATTGTAGTTATCCCCAAAGACGATAAGGACCCCACCCAGACTGGAAACTATAGACCAATATCCTTACTGAATGTAGACGTCAAGATCTTCTCCAAGATTTTGGCGAACAGACTCCTACCGCTTCTCCCCTCCTTAATCTCCCATGACCAGACCGGTTTTGTCCCTGGACGGGAAGCCAGGGACAATACTGTCAAAGCAATAAACTTACACCATCTTATGACACAGACTTCCCAAAAAGGCTTGTTTTTGTCGCTCGATGCGGAGAAGGCGTTCGACAGAGTAGCCTGGGATTATATGACAGCGGTCCTAAGGGCCATAGGACTTGGCCCATATATGTTGGACCTAATCATGTCGTTATACACGGGCCCGTCGGCTAAGGTACGGGTCAACAATACTCTGTCGGACGCCTTCCCCATCGGAAACGGCACAAGACAGGGATGTCCCCTGTCTCCCATCCTCTTTGTACTCACGCTTGAACCATTCCTCCGTAAACTAATACACAATCCAGATATTCAGGGTATAAGCTCCTCCAAAAGAGAATACAAATACGCCGCGTTTGCGGACGATATATTGTTGTTCCTGTCAAACCCACTGATTTCCTTGCCAAACCTTCTTTCTGAATTCAAACACTTTCAGTCCCTCTCCCACCTTAAAATTAATTTCTCGAAATCCTTTGCCCTAAACATTACACTACCTCAACATATAGTGGACCAATGTAAGGCTAATTTCCCGTTCCAATGGAAACAAGACTCCATCACATACTTAGGCATACAACTCCCTTCCAAACTTTCTGATCTATACGCGAAAAACCATATCCCTATACTACACAGACTATCATCTGACCTTGAAACCTGGAACAAACCGCTCTTGTCTTGGTTTGGCACAGCAGCAATACTCAAGATGAATGCCCTCCCGAGATTACTCTACATATTACAGACAATTCCTATTCATGTACCTTCGGCCTTCTTTAAATCTTACAGACACATATGCTCTAATTCTTATGGGGGAACCGTAGACCTAGAATCAGCTTTATGCAGCTCACTCGACCCAAAAGGCTTGGTGGCATAGGCCTTCCCAACCTCCTCAATTATCACACCGCAACACACCTAACCAGGATAGTGGACTGGAACACCCAGTCGCTCCACAAAGATTGGGTTGCTCTAGAAGCATCCTTCTCTACCCTTCCTTTGGAGTCTCTCCCATGGATACTCCCTACCCACATCCCATCTGCATTACGCATACACCCACTAATAGGCCCCACCCTGCAACGTTTCAGAATACTTTGCAGCCAATCACCCATATCTTCGATCCCCAGCCCACTGACCCCTGTTACAAGGAACCCTGGCTTCCCACCAGGTATGCACGCAAAGTTTCTTCCTAATAACTGGACTACTAGCCCACTTAGATCTCATCAATTCTTCTCACGGGGCAAACTACTGTCTGCACACCAATTCTCTTCCCGACTAAGCAAGCCGCCCATTCCCCCCTGGACATATATTTTAATGGCCCATTATCTAAAATCCCTAGACAAAAATACACAATGTTCCAGAGAACTCTCCCCTTTTGAGAAGCTATGTACCCAAACAACACCCCAATCACACTTAGTATCGACCACACATGAACTCCTTTTTGCCGAGATAAAAGCTAATGAGACCTTAGCCTGTAAAAAATGGGAGCTAGACCTCTCTATCTCTCTCCCAGGAGAACAATGGGAACAAATTTTTCTCAACATACATAAAGGATCAACGAATGTTTCTACCCAGGAAAACAATTATAAGATCCAATCTAGATGGTACCGCACACCCGCCCTCTTGCATAAATTTAACCCCACTATTCCAGAGATTTGCTGGAGATGCCACCGGGAAAGGGGAACCCTTCTCCATATATGGTGGTCCTGCCCGTCCCTAAAAGGTTTCTGGGAAGATGCCACATAACATCCCGAGTTACTTCATATCAATTAGATTTTTCACCCTCTCAATTCCTCCTTCACCACTCACCCCTACCACACAACTCCTACCACAAATCCCTAGCAATGCATATGATCAATGCGGCAAAACAATGCATCCCTTTACATTGGAACACAACTCACCGTCCAACACTAACAGAATGGTTTAACAGAATATGCAAAATTGAGGAAATGGAAAATCTTATACATATTGCAAGAGATACACCGACATCATTTAGCAAAATATGGACTTGCTGGATACACTATAAAACGACACCAGAATACACAAACTCCCTACATCCTGTCCCAGGATAAAATACTCCTCGGAGAAATACCATTACGATCTACGATGAGCCCAGCGCCCCCAGGACCCTAAATCTCCCATGTTCACCTCAGTCCCCCTATAACCTCCCCAAGGTAGATCACTCTTTATTCCCTCCTGACACCCCTTCTGAACACCCCAAGTGGTCAGGGAGGCCAGAGACGGATCCCCTGCCAATGCTCCTCCCTCTTACCTCACCCCCCCTGATCCCCCCCTCCCCCCCTGATCCCCCCCTTCTCCCACCACATACCCCCCTCTTTACTCATTCATATGCTTCTGTATAACCACAACCACTACCTCAGCCCCAGCCTGCACCCCCCCCCATCCATACGCGTTCAATGAAATAAATCCGATGGTAGCTCCTTCTCTAACTGCCAGCCATGATACACTTACCGGCCCTTCTCTACCCCATAGACCAATACTCCGCAACGATATCTACGACCCTACCTAGCCCTCACCTACTTACGGGTTACACCTCCGTCAACGGTATCAGACTCTGGTAACATCTCACCCCTACCTTGGTTTAAGGTAGTCCATCCCATCATAGCCTAGCTCATGAAGACTATACCGGCACACCTCACTCTCACTACCCCAAAGTTGAATTGTATATGACACTGAAATTTCGTTCTTGTTCCCTTTTTGTGGGTGTATCAATACCTCAATACCCTTTTTGTACTTCAACTGTCCAAGATATCTGTAAATGCTTATTACGTTTCAATAAAATGTTTTTTGAAAATAAAAAAAGTATCCACTCGTTATACAACACTTCATGAAGTATAAGGTTGAGAAACATGAGTTACAGAAGTGAGAAACTTTAGATGCAGATGTAAGGTACAGTTCTGTTTTAACCACAATACCTCCAGCAGGCTTACGGAGGAAGCAGGATAAATGGCCGCAAGTTTGGTTTGTGTAAAGTACCATTTATGAAAAGCTTTTTTTAACAGTTTCCCAATGGGTATTGCATTTTGAGGTTTTCAATGGTGCTTTGAGTGCCAGATGCCATTGTGAGGGGGAAAAGACAAATGTAGGGTAACTTCCCAGTATTGCATTGAGGATGATTTTCTTGGGAGGACCATTTCATCAGGATTTTATATATAAAGGAGGTTCCTTTATGTTGGGGATTGTTCATAAAATTGTATTGAGTCCCAGAGCAGGGGATTATCACTCCATGGTATCCACAAGACAGCAGACCGTATGCAAAGATATTCATTACTTATTGTGTAATAATACAATACACAGGCAGAGCACGGTAGCTGCAGTTGTGTGCACTGCTCTATTCACACTACCAATCCCATAGTCTCCAGTCCATCTCGGGAACAAGAGAGGGTGGCTACATTCCTACATACAATGCGACCATGGAGAACGGATGTAGCCACTGTCCAACAGGATGTCAATAAAAGCAGCAAAAAATTGGGAATTTGGAGATCTGGAAGAGGCTGAGAGCAATAAAAGGTACATTTTGAATTTATAGACACTTACTTGAATATATATATATATATATATATATATATATATATATATATATATAATTTTTTTTTTAAAACAGATCTTAGTGAGACTTTAAGTTCAAGTCTGTATTTACAAGAGATGGTATTCCAAGGAAACTCTATAGCAGCGAGATATTTTTTTCATCTTAGTGGGGAATATAGCAACCTCATTCTAGTCCCAGGTACCCTTAAGCCAACTGACAAGATGAAAATTCAGACTGTGAAACTTTTTTTTAAAGACATCATTCAACAACACAAGCACTGATGTATTCTTATCACATCTTCATCTACAGAATGCACCCATCTCATGTGCAAATGGTACACTTTCCCCAACTACTGATGGGGAGACTAAAAAGTGCTTTACCTGAAACCATACAGATTATTCAGACCAAAATACTGTATCAGACAAGACATAGGTTGAAACTCCAATAAAATAAAAAAAACTATAATGGCACAGGTTTTCTGAGTTGACAGTGTAAGAATTCAAAGAGGATGGGCTGGTACAAGCAATAACCATAGAGCCTACATTAGAGCTGTATTTGTAAGATAGTGTAACTCCTGGAAGAACACATTTCAGAGATGAAAAGCCCATTCTGAGACGTGACACAACTACTTACACTGACGAGAAGGAGTAAGTAATATTCAAACCTTGCATTGATTTGAAGTCCAAAGGACTCTTAAAGTGCAAATCACACTAAGAACTTGAGCCTTTGCCACAATCATTCTTCCTAGGCTGCCAACAGACAACAGGACAGCAAGACCAGGTAATCTAATTTTAGGTTTTTAATGCACTTACTGGTGTTCAGCCCTACGAACATATATTTTTATTCTGTTGTGACTTCCATTGTATTCTCAGTAAAGGGGTGATCATCATCACATCAATGTCTACTATTGCCCTGGCTAATCAGAACCCCTATATCAAAATATCCCAACAAGCCTCTAGTGAGGTGTTAAAAACTGTGCTTGGTGCAGTACAGCATATTCTGCCAGCAAAAAAAAATTATAAACAGAATGCCAAATTATGGAAATTTACAGTAACAATGTACCGCTGTGCAGTTTAACCTTTAAGTAGTCACCTTTGATAGAGAATAGGTTACTTGCTAAAAAGAAACTAATCGTAATCCAAACCAGCTCCTTTTGTAAGTCACAACAATTCTTTTCAATTAGAATGTTTCTAATCTCAAAGGTGAAAGAAAAGTCTGAAACGGTTTCTGAGAAATCAATGTCTGGTTCCACTCAGGCAAGCTGCTAAGTGAATGGTGCACTGCCATAAAGGCTTTGTGTTTGAAGAAACCCTTATTAAAACTGCTAACTACTGGAGATTCTTGCACTGTGCTGAGACTTAGCCTAGGGTTTTCCTCCTATACGCCATGGTCTATAAACGCTATTCTAATGAGAGCTTGACATGAGTGTTTATGTTGCGTGTATAATGCCAACATTTAAAGGTTAGCAATAGCAGTCAATTAAATAACACAGCATTAAAAGGGACAAATAATTAAGGAACTCTATTAGTGTGCAATAGTAAATACAAGAAAATTAGATGTAGATATAATTGCATAGAAGAAAATAAAGTTGAAAAGTATTCAAAAACAAAACTATACAGACATTCTAACTTAGACATTTAAAGACTGTCTTACTTTTTAAACCACTTAAGGACCAGCCACTGTATATATACGTCGGCAGAATGGCTCGTACAGGCACAATCACGTACCTGTACGTCCCCTTTAACTGCCCGACGTCAGGGGGCGCGCGCACGCCCTCCTGCCTTCCCCGTGAGTCGGACCGCGGGTCCCACGGACTTGATCTTGGCGGGGATCCCTGCGATCGTCTCACGGAGGCATGGACCGGGGAGATGTTAATGTAAACACAACATCTCCCCGCTCCCCTACTGACAATGTCACCAATCTCCGCTCTGTGTAATCAGAGCAGAGATCGGTGACGTGTCACTCGTAGCCACACCCCCACACAGTAGTAATCACTCCCCTAGGCACACTTAACCCCTTCAGCGCCCCTAGTGGTTAACCCCTTCACTGCCAGTGTCATTTTTACAGTAACCAGTACATTCTTATTGCACTGATCGCTGTAAAAATGACAATGGTCCCAAAAATGTGTCAAAAGTGTCCGATGTGTCCGCCATAATGTCGCAGTCACGAAAAAAATCGCTGATCGATGCCATTACTAGTAAAAAAAAAACTATAACTTTTGCGCAAACCAATCAATAAACGCCGGTTGCGTTTTTTTTTTACCAAAAATATGTAGAAGAATACGTATCGGCCTAAACTGAGGAAAAAAATGTTTTTTTGATATTTTTGGGGGATATTTATTATAGCAAAAAGTAATTTTTTTTCCAAATTGTCGCTCTATTTTTGTTTATAGCGCAAAAAATAAAAACCGCATAGGTGATCAAATACCAGCAAAAGAAATCTCTATTTGTGGGAAAAAAAATACGTAAATTTTGTTTGGGAGCCACGTCGCACGACCGTGCAATTGTCAGTTAAAGCGACGCAGTGCCGAATCGCAAAAAGGGGCCTGGTCTTTATGCTGCGTATTGGTCCGGGGCTTAAGTGGTTAAATCAGAACTCCAGTAATTGTAACTATGGGCAAAAAAAAAAAGAAATATATGATGCAGTTTGTCAATAACATTACTGCAGCAGTCGTGGTTTTCAAAATTCTCTAATTACATACTGTACATAGTTTTATTACCTGTTGATCCTGCCAGTAAATCTGTTCTTTCTCAATTTCCTTTAACAGAGCAAGCATTCAAGTAAACGTGGTAGATAGCAGATTGAGAAAAAACATTTACTACTGACAGGGGTGCTTACAATGGACAGCTTTTATTCATTGATGTAAAACCTTTATCACAAAACAATAAAAAAATGTTTTCTGTCTCCCACATATTACTCTGCCCTATTACGTTTCACATTCTAAGACTAAATGACTTGCCCTGACTAAAATGCAATAGCTAGATGATCTATCAGACCTGCTGGGGCATGCCTTGCAGGATATACTGGTTCCACTTACTACCTTGGTCATATTCTCTGGGCATAAATTATTTCAATTAAAACACTTACATCATATCTGTTAAATACCATATCTGTTATTTAAAGTTGTTGTAAAGACTCCGTTTTTTTTACGGTCATGTATTCAATGCATGAAAGTAAAAAAACCTTCTCTATGCAGCAGACCCCCCCAGCCACCTCTAATACTTACTTGAGTCCCATCAGCATTCCGACCCTCCCTCCTCAGCAGAGCAGTGGGAGCCATTGTCAAGTACAGCCAGTGAGCCACTGAGATGAGAGAGAGAGGGGGACATACAGAGCAGCAGCTCAGGAGTGAGCCTGCTTGGGTGCCCCCATTGTAAGCTGTTTGTTTTGGGGGGGACTTGGCAGGTGGACCAGAGAAGAGAACCATTGCACAGAACAGGTAAGTATAACATGTTTTCTATAAATAAATAAAAAAAAAAAAAATATATATATATATATATATATATATATATATATATATATATATTTGCCTTTAACCACCTCCCACCCACCGTATAGACAAATGACGACGGACGGGACCCCCTCTTGTTCTAGGCCAATGTCATATGTCTCACCATGATCACGTGCCCGCGGGGGCAAGCAGCGCGGCAATCGCAGGCGCACTGTGTTCCTTGGACATGGCGTGACCCCGATCTTGGTAAAGAGTTGTAAACACGGAAGTGCCGGTAATCGGCTCTCCTCACAGTGACAGAGTATGAGGAGAGGAGAGCCGATCAGCGGCATTTACTCAAAGGGGAGACCTATACAGATAATCAGTGCCCTGATTATCAGTGTGGTTCCAACAGTGCCCATCAATGACACCAATCTTTGCCCATCAGTGACACCAATCTGTGCCCATCAGTGATGCAAATTTGTGCCCATCAGTGAAGCAAGTCAGTAGACCTGTGCACACTGAAATATTTTGTTTCGGAATTTCGTTTTCGTCCGAAAAATATATTTATTTAGTTACTCCCGAAATTCGTTTTTGTTTATTTAGTTTTTCGTTAGAAATTGCATTAGTCCGAAAATCTGAATTAATTAAGGTTGAATCTGTCATTGAAGGCTTATGGTGTCTGTCGAATGTTCAAAGCAGATTCGACGGAGCAGCGAAACTGTACGACGCTGCAATCATACATTTCCGGTCGAATGTTCAGCCTACAAACTATAGTAGAATTCTAATGTTGTATGACTAGTAATAATTATATTTATTAATTACTATTACTAGTCCACCAACATTAGAATTCTTCTATAGCCTATGGGCGGATGCATTTGACCGGAAATGTACGATTGCAGCGTCGTATAGTTTAGCTGCACCGTTGAATCTTCTAACTTTCGACAGACACCATAAGCCTTCAATGACAGATTCGACGTTTGTATGTTTTTCGATGCTTTGTCGAATCTTCGTCGTTCATGTTGAATTGTCAAGTTAGTTCTAGCTATTTTACTGCTCCTCCTCTTTGGTTACAATCAGCCAATAACATTCCTCATCATCATTTTTATTTTACTTCCCCCACCCAATTCCAGCAGCGACCTTTTCTCTCTATAATGTCGAATCTTTTCTCTCTATAATGTCAAATCTTTTCTCTCTATAATGTCGAATCTTTTCTCTCCTATGTAGAATAATCTTGGACTAATAGAGTTAAGGTTAGGCACATTCGACCACAGGTTCGATAGACACAGATTGTTTATTGTCAGCATCACGTCGAATCTCCTATCTATATCAAACTGTTGTCGCAACGAAAACGAAAATAAAGCCTTTGTTTATGTCGGATCTTTCAGTTTTCGGATTCTGTGCTTTCGTTTTCGTTTGGTAAAACGATAACGAAAATACCTGAAATTCGGACGTAAATGCATTCAGACAAAAACGAATGCACATGTCTACAAGTCAGTGCTGCCTATCAGTGCCTGCAAACCAGTGCCGTCCATCAGTACTGCCCATAAGTGTCGTCTATCCGTGCTATATTTATATGCTAACTATACTGAATCTGAAAATGATATACATCTGATTTCTGCAGAGCCTTTATTTCAGAAATAAAAAATAGCATCACCTGGTATCTAAAACTGGCCAGACATATTGGATGATAATTGAATGAAATAATCCAATATCAAAATGTTATTTGTTTATGTTTTGCCAACACTCATAGCTCTGCATGTGGACCAACACTTGTCCCTGCATTAGTATAGGATCATAATAATGCATCAGCCAAACCATTACATCCTAGGAAGTCATCATCTTGACATCAGCCTTAATCTGCCACACATTACACCATTTTCTGTAGTGACAGAATGAATTAAAGCGTAGCTAGAAACTTTCATGGATTATTTATCAGTTCAGTTACAACTTATCCATGCTGAAGAATGATGAAAAAATTGATCATTCTCTCTGTAAAAAGAGTGCAATGCTTTCACAGTGTATGTGCCAAATATTGTACAAAATTAGAAGTGACCTTTGCAATGATGCCAGAAAATCATTGCTTAATTTCAACTTAGGTGTATCTTGTAGTTTCATACACAATTTTATATTCATAGCCAACTTTAAAATGTAACCTTAACAATGAAATTATTTAAAATAGAACATCAGCAATGAACTTCTCATATTTGCTCCCTTTTTGGTCTATTAAATATACTGTACCATTGAATGTGTTTTGTAATAGCTGTTCTATGAAAAAAAAACAAAAAAAACTTGCTAATTCTTCATTAAGTCTAGTGAACGGATAACACTCCCTATGCTATTTGTCTCTGGATATGAAAGGTGACACTAAAGAGGATCACCCGGCACAAAGGAAAAAAATAGAAAAATTGTCCACCATATCTAGCTATTAGTAAGCAGTATTATATTATATATTTGTTCTTGGGTTTAGATGTTTTTATATTTTCCACAGAGAGCAGACCATGAACAACTCATTCTGATTGGGTTGATTACTGGTGATTACAGAAAACTTTTTGCCAATAGGGATGAATGTATACTTTTTGCGCTACTAGGCAAACTGTATTCTCTCTTATAACGTCCTTACAGGATGTCGCCAATTTACAAGCCGACCTCAATGCTCTGTCTAATTGGGCGACTATGTGGCAGATGAGGTTTAATGTTGATAAATGTAAAGTTATGCACTTGGGGGCTAATAATATTAATGCATCATACATACTAGGGGGAGTACAACTGGGGGGATCTGTAGTGGAGAAGGATCTGGGGGTTTTGGTAGATCATAAGCTCAATAATGGCATGCAATGCCAAGCTGCGGTTTCCAAAGCGAGCAAAGTCCTTTCTTGTATTAAGAGAGGTATGGACTCCAGAGAGAGAGATATCATTCTGCCCCTGTTCAAATCATTAGTAAGACCTCATCTGGAATATGCAGTTCAGTTTTGGACCCCAGTTCTCAAAAAGGATATTGGGGAACTGGAGAAAGTGCAGAGAAGGGCAACCAAACTGATAAGAGGCATGGAGGAGCTCAGCTATGAGGAGAGATTAGAGGAGCTGAATTTATTCTCTCTTGAGAAGAGGAGATTAAGGGGGGATATGATCAACATGTACAAATATATAAGGGGTCCATATAGTGAACTTGGTGTTCAGTTATTCACTTTACGGTCAATACAAAGGACAAGGGGGCACTCTTTGCGTCTAGAGGAAAAGAGATATCACCTCCAAATACGGAAAGGTTTTTTCACAGTAAGAGCTGTGAAAATGTGGAATAGACTCCCTGCAGAGTTGGTTCTGGTCAGCTCAGTAGATTGCTTTAAGAAGGGCCTGGATTCTTTCTTAAATGTACATAATATAACTGGGTACTGACATTTATAGGTAAAGTTGATCCGGGGAATATCCGATTGCCTCTCGGGGGATCAGGAAGGAATTTTTTCCCCTGCTGTAGCAAATTGGATCATGCTCTTCTGGGGTTTTTTGCCTTCCTCTGGATCAACTGTGGGTATAGAATTGGGTATATGGGATTGTACGATATATTTTCATTTTATTTTATTTTTATTTTTTTTATGGTTGAACTGGATGGACTTGTGTCTTTTTTCAACCTGACTAACTATGTAACTATGTAACTATGTAACCTAGTCAATAGACTAGCCTCTGTATCACATTAACAAGATCAGGAGTGATAACTATAAAATGTATGCAGTGGTTGGAAGCAAAGAGGCAGAAACAAAACGTCTGTCCACTTTGCACCAGTACACCAAAAAGCAATAACTATTAGAGTTGGTCAAGCTGTTACCCTACAGGTTTAGGGACCTACAGTAGGTAGACTTTAACTGCCTAAGGACTGGGCCTATTTTTTAGACTCTGTGTTTACAAGTTAAAATATTTTTTGATAGAATATTATTTAGAACCCCCAAACATTATAAAAAAAAATCAGACACCCTAGAGAATAAAATGGCGGTCGTTGCAATACTTTATGTCACACCGTATTTGCACAGCGGTCTCACAAATGCAATTTTTGGGGAAAAAATACACTTTTTTGAATTAAAAAATAAGACAACAGTAAAGTAATTTTTTTTTTATATTGTGAAAGAAAAGGTTACGCCGAGTAAATTGATACCCAACATGTCATGCTTCAAAATTGTGCTCGTGGAATGGCGACAAAATTTTACCCTTAAAATTCTCCATAGACCACGTTTAAAAATTTCTAAATGTTACCAGTTTTGAGTCACAGAGGAGGTCTAATGCTAGAATTATTGCTCTCGCTCTAATGATCACGGCGATACCTCACATGCGTGGTTTGAACCCCGTTTTTATATGCGGGCGCGACTTATATCTGCGTTCGCTTCTGCGCGCGAGCTCGGCGAGACAGGGCCCTTTTAATTTTTTCCAGACTGGCATCCAGACCGTGAGGGGAGCGGACGTGATCGTCCCTGCCACTACTGACAGCTCCGGCAAGCGGCTTTTATCTGAAAGAGGATCGCCGGCCCTTCTTAAAAATATCAGGGTTATGGCAGCTAGCTGTAGATGTATAACGTCAGTGGGCAGTCCTTAAGTGGTTAGGTAACGTGGAAGTAAAAGCAAAACATAGCTAACTCCTCCTAGCCACATTCTAAGCCTTCAGTTGTTGGCTGTCTCTCCTACACACTAAAGCCTTCGTTTTAGCCTGGGACCGGACCGGAGCGGTTGCAGAATAGGTAAGTAAAGCAATTTTTTTCTTTACAGGGCTAGATAGATTAGGCTTAGAATGTGGCTGAGAGGAGTTAGCTATGTTTTGCTTTTACTTACACTTTACTTAAAGTCTACCTGCTGTAGGTCCCTAAACCTGTGAGAGTAGGGTAACAGCTTGACCAACTCTAAAGCCCTGTACACACGGTCGGATTTCCTATGGTTTTTAAACCGATGGATTTTTCCATCAGAAAACCGATGAAGCTGACTTCCATCAGTCTTGCCTACACACCATCAGTCAAAAAACCGACCGTTCCAAACGCCGTGATGTAAAACACTCAGACGAGCCAAGAAAAATGAAGTTCAATGCTTCTGAGCATGCGTCGACTTGATTCTAGGTTTTTTATCCAATGGAGTTCCCACAGACGATAGTAATTTGCTATCGGTTTTTTAACCATCGGATAAATTTAAAACATGTTCTATTTTTAAACACCGATGGAAAAAAGACTGATGGGGCCCATACACGATCGGTTTGTCCGATGAAAAAAGTCCATCGGACTGTTTTCATTGGTAAAACCTATCGTGTGTACACGGCTTTATTGTTATTGGCTCTTGGTGTACTGGTGTACTTGGTGTACTGGTCTAGAGTCAGTTTACTTCCACTTTAAGTAACTAGTATATTATTTCACCAGCAAAAATATACCCCATGTGGGGACAACACCAAGTGCCCCAGCCCCACTGCACCAGCAAGCAGGACAGAAGTCTAGCACCCTATATTATACACAAAAACATATTACTTATCAAAAGATTTTTATTGAATATACATCAATCAGCAAAACATACATATTAAATTAATAGCTTATGAACAGCTACAGTCATATTTTGCTATTACATAGGAAAATTAAGGATAAGCAAAAAAAATAAAATAATATAATATAAAAATATATATCTATATATATATTTCATTACAAAAACATATTACTGGCAGTCAGCAAATTACATATAAATGACAGTCCTGAAGAATTTTTCCTCCAGTACAGACTAGTACTTCTTTGCAGGCAATAAATGTGAATCTCTTAGCATGCACTTATTATGATTGACAAAAAATACACTGGGGTTTGATTGCTCAGTTTTTAGCAAACAGTGTTAGATAAGTGAATACATTAAATAAGAGATAGTGAGAGATTTCAGATTTAAGATTATAAAATTTTTGTAATGACCTTGGACAGAAGATGTAGACCTGGACTCAGGCAGTGAAAAAATTGATCCAGAGTCTGCAAGATATATAAAAAATCGTGACCCATTAACATTACTAAGGCTGCTTTCGCACTGGGGCGCGGGCGGCATCGGCGGTAAAGCGCCGCTATTTTTAGCGGCACTTTACCGTTGTTTTTGCAGAGGTATTTGTACACACCGCTTCTTCACCGCTCCAAAGATGCTGCTTGCAGGAGTTTTTTTAACATCCTGCCAGCGCATCGCCTCAGTGTGAAAGCACTGGGGCTTTCACACTGACTCTGCAGGGGAGCCGTTTTTCAGGCGCTTTACAGGTGCTATGAAAAACGCCCCAGTGTGAAAGGGGTCTTACTGAAATATCAGTTTTCAATGGCCTTAGCCATTAAAGAGGACCTCTGAGGTCAGGCATGTAAAATGTACAGAATATCTATTAATGTAACTGTTTTAGCATTTTAATACATTGATGTCCTGCCTCCAGACAGGAGAAGGGTGGCACACAGTGATGTCAAGTTACTGCAGTTGATAAATGAAATGCAGAGGAAAGTTCACTCTCACAGGAGAAAGACTCTACCTGCATGGGAACACTGAGGAAGGGCTTGACTCTACTCTTGAAAAAGTGGAGGAGAAACAATTTATAGCCAACTCTACCCAGCCATTCAAATACCAGTGGTCCACTATAGAATGGTAGGACTCTTGTAGATCTTAGCAGAACAGACAACGCTCACAATCTTGTTTATGAGCACAGATAGTTGTACTGAAAGTATCTCAATGTAATGTGCATATTACTACATAAAGTGTGCTAAATAAAGAGTGCAGAATTAAAAAATGTGTTATTTACAGAGTACAGGGTTCAGTAGTGCATTATGAACAGTGCAGGGTTCAAGAATGTTCTAGAGTACAGGGTTAAGGAGTGTGCTACATGCAGAGGGTGTGGTTCAGAAGTAAGCTATGTTAGCACAGCATTTCAGTCCAGAGGTGTTCCGCATGCAGAGCGCATAGATCAGACATGTGCTATGTACAAAATGTAGTGTTCAGGAGTGTGCCATGTACAGAGTGCATGACTTAGGAATGTGTTATGAGCATATTGAATGCATGTTATAAATAGGGTTCTATATTTTCCATTGCAGAAAAAAACAAAACATAAGCAGTGAAAGCGCTACTAATGAATCCATGGTCAATGAAGCAGATGTTGGAAAATGACAGGTCTCTGAAGTGTATCTCTTCTCTCTGAAGACTTGAACATGAGAGGGTGGAGGAAAGAGTTTTCAATGTGCATTTTCTGCTTCAAATTACTGCCCTTTCCATGCCGAAAATAACTTTGATTTGTTTGAATTGCTATATAAAAATGTTTTTTTTTCTGCAGGGCAAATGGATTGGAGAGTCTCCCCGATTGGCTCTGACCTTTTCCTTCATGAACACATGGCCCCAATTTCATTCCTTTCTGCTGACATTTCAACACTTAACTCTATAATGCCTCCAGAAAACAGCTGACACTCCAGTAACGAGATACACGTTTCACTGCTGGGAATGGGTTACACAATGTAATTTTGCTTCCATCTAATTTCACCCTAAGGTGATCAGTTCTAAACATAGCCAGTGTGTTGGCTTCAGCATTGCTGTACTCTTGCTCAAATTAAGATCTCATCTGCAAACTCTACAAGAAAGCTGAACATTCAGAATCAGCAATTCATATCACTCACCAAAGCTGTTGGCCAACACAGTACTCCAATGTTAAGGAATATTAAACTGACATAATATTCCTAAGAATGCTAATAACAGTATTCACTGTAAATTATTCCACTAAGCTAGAGACTAGTGAAGAAAACATGCATAATTTCGAATATAAACAATTACACATGGATAAGATGCAGAAATTGCCAAGTAATTGCCTCTCCATTTATAAGGAAAACGGGAAGAACCTTACTTTGATCACACCTCATCATTGTGTATTAGGCAGCTGTAATCATTAAAGTACTGCTTCTCAATCCTATTTGTTAAAGCTAAACGCCAGGCAGATAGAAAAGACACCCATTAATACAGCTCTGGATTCAGTAATATGTTAGTAAATGTATTTTTCAAATGCAAGCAGTACCTGATGTTACTTGGCATTAGCCTGCTGACCCTACCAGAAATGCTGCATATTAAGCTGATAACTTCCCACACTCTCTATCACTGAACAGCAAGGGTGTTAGTGATAGGATCTGCAAGTGGAAATATTAACAAATAACCTAAAAAATATGTTATGGGCCAGCTCATCTAAGAACTGGTAAGCAATATATTATGTTTTTGGGTTTGTGCTTAGATACATGTTAAGATGACCAGAGATTAGAACATAGATAGTGCACAGTATATGGATCAGATTACTACAGGTGATTAACCTATCGCCAGCCAGGTATGAGTCCATTCACTTCCTGACCCCCCCCCCCCCACTCATCTCAGAGCATACTGCTTTGTGTCAACTCCCTCATACTCTAGTTTACTGGCTAGCCTTAGTAAATAGAAAGGAGACAAAGAAAGGGGGGGTGCATAGAACACAGCCAGATTTGGGGTAATAAAAGCCAGTGCTGGGGCCAGCAGCACTGCAACAAAGAAGCAATTGTCTTTCTTCTTTACCTCATGACAGGCTGTCATACTGGGCAGCTGGAGCAATGGAAAAACATACTCCTGTTTAGCACTACACATCAGGGCTCACTCAAGGATGTGTGCAAATCTTGCTCAACTTGCTCAACTTCCTGGTTACCACAGCAACACATCTTGAGGGCATACCCCTCTTTGTCAAGCTTGACAATTGGGGAGCACAGTCCAAAATGTAACGGCGTGGTAACTAGGAAGTCTTGACACCACACAGCCTTGAGTGAGTCTTTGTGTAGAGCGCTGAACTGGCACAAGTTTTTATCTATAGTTCAACAATTTTGGCATGGAGCATTGTCATTGTAGTTAATTTGGTTATCACTTAGATTGGATGTGTTGGTGGCAACTTTTTTCATGAATTAATCCTGAATCTCAGACTCTAGCAATGGTTCTCAACTCCTGTCCTCAGGACCCACTATCAGGCCAGGTTTGCAAGATAACTAAAGTACATCACAGGTGATCTAATTTGCTGCTCAGTGATTGCAGTATTCTAGTCTGCATCTCCTCAAGGTAATACTTAAAATCTGGCCTGTTATTGGGTCCTGAGAACAGGAGTTGAGAACCATTGCTCTAGAGTTTTAGGTGATTATTGCATAATCACTTCTAAGAAATTTATAAAATATCACAAAGGCAACCTGAATAACTCAGGATTCCTAAGATCAACATTTATTAATTGCCCAGCAAGTCATTACTGAATACAGAATTCATTATGTACACCTGTTCATAAATGGCGTATTTGCTAGGTGCTGACATGAGAATCTGCCATTAACCACAACGTTAAAGCAAGTTTTGTAAAGTAAACCCATTAAAAGTAAGCGTGAACAGTAAAGAAACCTGCATTGGACCATGATGTAAGCGTTGTGAACTTTTGCCAAATACTATTATGCACCAAGACAAATTATACTAGGGCTGGTCCTAGAAGGGATTATTTTGGAATTCTTACAAAAATTGAGTTTGAATATTCAATAAAATATACAACATTGTTGATGATAAATCAGTTGCATTGGGAAATATTTGTACAACAATTGAAAAATATGTTATTGCTGATTGTTCACTGAAAGACATTCCAATAAAGATATTTGTTATATCATACTTTTATTCATCCTGAAAGGCTCACAGTAAGCTAAGGCAAAGATGATGGAGGTAACATGACAGGGTAGAAAGTGTAGCAGGCAGTTAGAGCATTGTCAAGTTTTCTATGTATTTATTATTGGTATGATTGTATAATTTATTGTTTGTCAGGGAAGCAAGTTTAAGGTTTGAGGGTCTTTGAAGGCATTCATTTGTGTTAAACAGTAAGTGGGGACCAATCAAAGTATAGCATTCCTTCTTAAGTGTGTTCCAGTTGTTGGGACCTTGGATTAATGCTTGGATATGTATTTGTGGACGGCAGATACCATGCTCTGTTTGGATGTTTTGCCCATTAAAATCGACATTTCTGTGGCCTAATAAATGTGGCCATATTTAAGCAATGATGTCACCCCCTCCCCCATTTTCCCACCCCTTTGTTTACGAGGTCTAGGATTCCCAGTCATGTACAGCAAGTAAATGGGGCTATGTGTCATCAGTGGTTGCTAAGTATATGGCGGTTATGGACATCCGCTGCTTCTTGGTAACTATTTGCAGCAGGAAGCTGTCATAGTCATCCATGCCAAAACCCCTAAATGGTGTTTAAACAGCAACTCTTTGGTCTGAACTTATATAAATACTTTATTATACTAAATACATATTATATAAATATATAAATACTTGAATGTCCAAGTATCCAAGTTTCCTGGCCACAGATTCACCTAGTTTGCACAGTATGGCTAGGGGCTTTTCGTTGTGTTTCTTTCTGGTATATATCTTAGCAATCTACCTATAAAATCCCTGACAACAGGCTTATTATACAAAAAATATATTTGAACATTTCAACTGATTCCCAGCTTCATTTTTTATCATTTTGTGATGAGTGACAGCCAATTTGTATAGATTTTTTTTTACACTAAGAACTAGCAAACCATATAAAATGTATCTTTGAAATCAAGGGAAAAAAACAATATTTCATTAGGAAGTTCTATTAACTATTACTCTCTTTTTAATGCATGTTCACAGCACAATCCTTGAACTCTACTGCTACTAAGTAGGTCCATAACAAATATAGTTTAATTTGCAAGAAAAAAAGGAATGTGTCCAGTGTAAAATATTTTAGTCAGCATGCTTATTTGTGTTAATGTTACAAAAAATACTTCTATTCGTTGCAATACCCATGATAATACAACAATGAGTCTGTCTGCCTTGATGCATTGACATGGTAAAGTATGCCCTTTAATGTACAACTTTCCAGCAGTTGTGAAGGGCAGAGGTGCTTGCAATCTCTTTAGTGACACGCAGACTAAAGCTACCTATGAGTTGTGTCTAAGGACAGCTGTACTCCATATTAGAAAGTGTCTGCTGCTGGGTTACAGCACATGCAAGAAAAGCAATGTGCTGTTTTTTATTACAAGTTTAAGGTAAGTTGAGTACAGAGTGGTGAGTGTAAGATTTTTATACTATGCTCTTCTAAAGGCAGCACAGACACAAGCGTGGACAGACTACATAATGATGCAGACAGCTTTACACACTCATCAGTCATATACAGAGAGATGAATCACGCAGGCCTTTACACATGACATTTCGGAGCTGCGTTCTTGTATACATGGATTGGACATTCAAAAAAATCAGCTACAGCCAAATTATTATGTCTGTGCTATATGACACAAAGCCGCAGTTGCATGCAAATGCCATTTCTTCTTATCATCAATATTTTCCGCATTTAAAGTCTAATCCATCCCTATATTATATATAAAGGGTGAAAAAATCAGGAAGAAATATATAGATTCTCTTGAATATTAAAGCAGGCCTGCAAGCACACAGCTAAATACACTGCTGAATACATGTGAGCTGCAAAAACTTAGTGTCCAAAAATGTCCTCTACACCAATTGTTTCTCAATCTTTATTCAGTCAAGGCACCCGTTAAAATTATGCACAATCTCGAGGCAACCCATTCTAAAATGTAAAAAATAAAACGTATTTCCCGTATACACAGTCGGATCTTCCAACGGGAAAACGTCCGTCGGAAATTCCAATGGAAAAATTGAGAACCTGCTCTCAATCTATTGCTGTCGGAATTTCCGACAGAAAAAGTCAGATGGAGCATACACATGGTCCAAATTTCCGACCAAAAGCTCCCATCAGACTTTTTCTGTCGGAAATTCTGACCGTGTGTACGGGGCATAATAGTTTTACATAAGGCAGCAATATCCAGACATGTTGAACACTCAACATTTTACTTTTTAATGATTTATTCTTCCAAAGCAAACACACCGTTGCACACCTGTACTGATTAGTATTCCGTTGCTTCTCTTTTCTATCAGTTTCTCTCCCTCACTCAGCTAATGTTGCCCTCAGTGCTGATGGAGAGGCGCAAAGGAGGGGTGAACAAAGATGCCATGCAGGCACCCAATTTACTCCTAATCAACCAATGATGTCTCTGGTTTTTAGGACGTTGGCGACTGGAAGGTTGTAATGGTGCACAATGAAAACCTGTGACATTGTGTAAATAAAAGGCATGCTTCCTCCACCCCCTGGCTTGTATTACATTTTTGGCCAATTTTTAAGCCTTTTGCCAGAGCACCCTTAAAGAAACCTGAAGACGCCCCGGGGTGCATGAGCACCCTGATTGAAAAAGGCTGCTCTATACTTTGAATTCTTTGTACAGTGAGCAGACAGATGGTACAGGAATATGCAAACTTGAAGCTGAAGGAAATGCAGTGAAGAAGGAGTTTGTGAGTAAAAAAAATTGGCTAAACAGAATTCTGTTCATATTATTTCATAAAGTATAGTTACCTACTCTATAAGGATAAACAAGGCCAAAGGGAAATTCAATGAACCTGTCAGTAACTTTTACAAGTGCGCATGAATACATTTCCAATAATAAAAAAAAAAAAGTGTTAAAGTTCTCTTCTTTTTGCAAACATTCATTAAATAGGTATACCAGAGCATTTTGGGTTTTCTCAAGAGAGATCACAGAGACAGATGTTTCCTTTCTGGAATTGGATCCATCTGAAGGGAAGTTACATGGTTACATGGTTAGTCTGGTTAAAAAAAGACCAAGTCCATCTGGTTCAACCAGCTCTATTGAGCTCTGTAAACATTTTTTTTTAGTCCTGACTATAATCAATAGGAGAAAAATATACAAAAAGGAAATAAAATACAATGCGACTTCCCACACCATATCCTTAAAGAAGGACTTCACTGAAAAAGGAAAGTTCCACTTTTCTACCTCCTCCACCCTTCCTCTTCTATTTTTGGCACATTAATATTAAGGTTTTGACAGGTACCCGCTCCCTAGGTGATCCGAGTGAAAGTTTGCCCCCTCCCTCCTTACCTGCAGCCTCTTGGGACACGTCACAGATCTCAGGAGGCTGAAGAACCATTCACAAAGTGCAGCGCGGCTCGTGGATGTGCAGTGGGAAGCTGACTGTGAAGCCACAAGGTGTCACAGAGAGCTTCCCACATGAAAGATGCTGGCACCGGGGACCTGAAGACCGTTGAAGAACAGGCCTGGGTGACAACGATGCTAGATCCTTGGACAGGTAATGGTTCTTTTTTGAAAAGTCAGCAGCTACAGTATTTGTAGCTGCTGACTTTAAATTTTTGGTTATTAGGGTGAAGAACCTCTTTAATATCATCTTACTAGTGACCCACTACAGGGGATGTACTATACTAGCATCACATATTTTTCTCATTCTTCTGAACATTATTTTGTTTGCATTTGGTATTATGTGGTGCAGCTACTGTAAGCTTAATGTTATCCAGTATTCCCAAGTCCTTCTCTAGCTATATTTATCCAACTGCATTCCCCACCATACCATCTGGCATCAGCAACATTTTTATGTGAAGACAGATAAAAATATGTTTTTTTTAACTTTCACTGGGCCCTGAGGAGACATTTTCCCAAGTTATTGTTTAGAGGTCTGATATTATCATATGCTTTTTTTTTTCTATAGGAGTGTGCATATTTGCAATGCTTGTGGGATTAATTTAAAATCATTAGTAATCTGTTTATATTACATTTGTACACATATACAGTATATTTAATTTCTGTAGCTGCAGTAACTCTAACCAAAAGTTCCCTATTCAGGCCTCTGTTACCTCACTCCCAGTAACAGAGTGGGGTCCCGTCAGGCACCCATTGTGGACCTCATACGTGCTCATTAATTCCTTCCTTCCCATGCCTTGTGACCAGGCCATTGATCTCTAAAACATGGGTTTGGATCTGGTTGCTATTGGACAACGACCGCTAGGGAGTGAGCCAGAATATCGACCCCTTGCTACTGGAGGACTTGTCACCTTACTAGGTACCATGCCCAAGGACTGGTTGCTTCATGTCTTGAAATTGTGCTTGGTTACTGTTAGAAACTATGCTCCTTCTCTTTGTCTTGTTGAGTTAATCCATTTTCATAGTGGTGTTACTTCATACCCCCTTATGATTTACAGACTCTTTAGCTACGCCAGAACCAATTTGTACCCCTTCGAATAACTTCAGACCAGGCTCAGAACAGTTAATGTAACTTTACTGGAGAGACTTCAACATTACAGTCCAATATGAACATGTCCAATCCCTAACCCTAACTACCGCAGTATGGCTACCCAGGCATACTTCTGTGAGGTGATAGTGCATGTTGGTATTCTCTATGGCTTGGATGTCCTCCAGAAGCCAGATGTCTCCGACAGCGTGCAAGACGCAGCAGTCCTCCTCCTAACTTGAGATTACATCTTCAGGCTTGTCTATACCTTCTACCGTAAGACTGCAGAAACAGGTTAAACCCCTTCCCAGCCAATCTCACTATAACAGAAAACATTTCCCGTGTAGGCAACCTGCCTACAGGTTCATCAGAAACAGGCCAATATTTGATCAGTGTATGGCTAACTTTTTTAGGTTGTTAAAATTAAAATTTTCTGCTTTTTAGCCCCCTAATAACTCAGATGTTATGACAGTGAAATCACTACTGCTCTGCTGTCTTTGCAGGTGTAGATAAAAGTCTCTGTCCAAAAGCCACCCATACATGGATTGAAATTCAGACAGCTAAGCAGGGACTGGACGAGATTTGATCTATATAAGGGAAGGCTGATTGCACCCAAGTCGATCCATCGGTCAACTTTGGTACAGCCAGCCTGTTGGATTTTTTACATGTAATTACTGCCAGCAGCTATAGCCACTAGCAGTAATCATTCTGTTCTGCCCGCCAGGAAGACTCCACGTGCCCCATCCCCCACCAGAAAAACACAATAACACTGGGGGAGGCATTCCCCCATCAACACTGACTGTGTTAATGGGGAGTCGAGCAATCTTTCCTTCCACTCGTGGTGGAAGGAAAGAAAATCAATCATCTATGGGTTGCTTTGGTTAAAAACACTCACTTTAACCACTTCCTGCCCGGTCAATAGGAGATTGATGTCCGGGAAGTGGTTGTGTTATCCTGACTGGACGTCTATTGACGTCCTGCAGGATAACAGCCACCGCGCGCCCGGGGGGGGGCGCGCATCGCGGCGATCGGTGGAGTGGTGTGTCAGTCTGACACACCGCTACACTGATCTCAGTAAAGAGCCTCCAGTGGAGGCTTTTTACCACGTGATCAGCCGTGTCCAATCACGGCTGATCACGATGTAAACAGGAAGAGCCGTTGATCGGCTCTTCCTCACTCGCGTCTGACAGACGCGAGTAGAGCAGAGACGATCGACGGCTCTCCTGACAGGGGGGGTTTGCGTTGATTGTTTATCAGCACAGCCCCCCCTCGGATGCCCACACTGGACCACCAGGATGCTGCCCAGGACCACCAGGAAAGCACCTAACATGTGGATGGCCAGGTAAGTCCCCCATGGCCATTCACATGTATAAATATATGCCGTTGTGCCGTTGCTTCAGTTAAACCGTGCCGTTTCCGGAGTCTCATGCGGCTCCAGCGAATCACAGAGCCGGAGTCCGCGGCCCCGGAAGGAAGAGGGGCAAAAAGATGGACGCAGTCTGCACAGGGGACAGTGCTGGATTCGTTTGCAGGTAAGTATCACATGATGGGCTAGTATGCAATGCATACTAGCCCATTATGCTTTTAATTGGCAGGCTTTACAGGGAGCAAAAGAGGAAGTAAAACCCATCAGGGTTTACTTCCTCTTTAATGTCCCAGTTGGGTCTGGGTAATTAATATCTACCATAATAACTTGAAATCTACTTGCTACCTTTTAATTTGTTGAAACAAATACAGATATATATTTAAATAATAAGAAACAGCATAAAATAAAGCAAGGCAAAGAAAAAAATCTGGACTGGTCATGGTGGTACAAATAATTGCTGAATCCATAGGAGTTAATGATCAACTTACAAAGTCAGCATTTGCGGCTCTTATTGCAAGTTTAGAAGATAAGAGTTTTTAGCAGTTAGCAAATGGAATCTTTCTATTGAATACGGGAAAAGAACATTTAATTACTCCAATCTATTAAGGCTGTGCAGCAGTGTAATATTATTCATGGGGAGCTTTGCAATATGAGAAGCATATGGGCTTAACCACCTCTTGTTCTCTCATCAAGTCTTTATTCTTTCTCTGTCCACCATCAAATAAAGAGCTGTACCCTGCATTTTCCTGCCTGAATGGAATACTTCAGTAAAGTTTCATGCCGCAATTATGATTAATCTTAATGAGGGAGCACACAAATTATGCAAAGCCCACATTTCAAGAGTTCTTTAATTATAAAAGAAAGTAAGTCGATATGTAAGTGTCAAACATGCTGTGCTACTTCAAAAATGAGAAGGAACATTTATCATTAACTTCTCCAGTTCTAACACAGTTGCATGGCTACGCTCAGGACACCTGCAAAGCTGTTTGGTCTTCGGTGTGTGAGCTTAATTAGAAAAGACAGACATAAAGGTTTCTTGAATGAGGCATCCTCCAGCCTAGAGGTACAATAGTACAAATACGCAGTACGTTTTATGTAAGGACAGGCAACAGGGGTTTAATCTAAACAATTTTGTAAAGAAGAATATACAGTAGAATAAAAGAGGATACAGAAATATTCATCAAAAAGATATTTTTAAATACAGTGTAGCGATACTCACCCCCTTCACCTGCCTTTGGCTCCTCGCAGGGAGAGAGGGCACACCACGCCACAAGCCCGTACCCTCCTATGTGAAGAGGTTGAGCGGTGTTGTTGGTGGGTCTCCACAGCCAGAAAGCCGGAAACCTCCAGAGAATGATTCTCACCTCTATAGTTAATAAAAATCATTTTATTTTCCCCCAATAACTTCAAGGTCCACACCAGCTGTAACTCCAACGTAGAGTTTATTTTTCTTCTTAAATCACAGTCTCTGATAGGAAAGGTTGGAGTAAGAACAGGACAGCATAAGGTGTGGGAGAGGTCCAGGCACAAACGTAAAACACTTCACTGCTCAGATTCTCGAGCAGACTCAGCCCACCTGGATAGTCTCCCTAGATAGGGACTAGCAGCCAGAATGGTGCTCTAACCCAACCGCAGTCTCTGCCACAGACTTGGTGAACTCGGTCTCTGCCACAGACCTGGTGAACTAGGTTCCTTCTTAAAACTTGAGCTCTGTTAAGGAGAAGACATCCCTCCAGAGAGTTACCGGGCCACTTCCTTCACCGTGACTTCTCACCGGTCCCTCGGAACGGTTCCTCCCCTGGCCTCCTCATCTAAGATACGGGTCCCCTCGCAAGGCGGCACCCTGGGATTCCTCAATCCTTGATGGGCCCCAACCGAAGGTGCTGGGCCCAAGGCCTTTGCTGCAGCCCCAGGATAAAGGTGCCTGGGACTGATTCACAGACCTCCGCCCCTGGGCCAAAGGTGCCCAGGGTGGACAGGAACACACTCTCTGGGGTAGGACCACTGACCACGACAGAACCCCGAACAGGCAGCGTCCACCCCTTTTATATCCTCTCCCAGCATGCACAGCAGGCCTGCCACACCCACCGTATGGCTGCTGAGAGGGGACACACAAGGCACAGCACTGTATCAGCAGTTCAACCCTGGCCTGCCATGGCAGCGCCACCTGCAGGTCACAGGGAACTATACACTGATACTCTCCCTGCGGACAAAAAATGGTTGACAGAATCCTGACAATTGGGGTGTTTGAGCATAACTACCACTCAAACACTTCCCCTAAATTTAGGACCCAGCTACAACAGCAAAACTGCAAATTAAAGTCATGTGCTTCCAAATGACACAGTAAAGCTGATTTTTTTTAATCAAAGAGGAAGTATGGGAATTAAAAAAACAAACAAACATACAAACTTACTTACATGCTTCAGCATCAGTGTGACGGTGCAGCTGTCTCCCCACAAGCTCTAAGCCTGAGAACAGAGCGATCACATGACCGCTAATTGCTCAGTTCTCGGTCGGCTCAGCACTGGGAGCAGTCGCTCTCAGTGGAGTGCCAGACTGGGGATAAGGTGGGGGTAACTGGCTCCAGCTCTCAGCTGCTTGCTGAGAGGTTGAGCCAGCTGCTTAATAGGTATCTACACAGATCCTGACAATATGGTTGGGATCCTTCCAACCCTGGTCGGCCTCTGTGACATTGGATGATTCTGGGTCACAGGAGAGCAAAACTAAGTGCAATCCTCTGATCCACAAACCTTTGGCCATAGTTCTTTTTTTAATCAGTACTTACAGCATATCTAAACCCTAGAACAAGAATGCAATATATTGCGATGTGGTGGTTGCAAAAGTTGTCTTGTTTTAGGCTTTTTTCTTTTATTTTCACCTGATGATCCTGCCAGTAACATGCATCCTGTCCAAGCCTGACAATGCTTACTCATTGTAATGTATCTATGGTGAAAAATTGTTGTCACAGAAAGTGTGCTGGGACTACAGAACACCTCCCCATAATTATAACATAAGGGGAGGTGTTCTTTTGTTCACAAGGAGTTATGGGTACAATGTTAACACAGAGCACAGACAAATTATCAGCCTACAAATCTTCTGCCATGGCCAACGGGTATTTTTTGCATAAATTAAACAGATGTAAAAACACTTTCAATTGTGTATTTATAAGACCAAAAGGTAGCAAATAATTGTTTGAGTTTACATGTACACACCCACTACTAGCTAAAGAAAAATGACATCTAGATCTAATTTGACATAATCTAATCGATGTATGATGTATGAAGTGTCCAGTCCAATTTTTTTCACATGTATGTCACGTGGATAGATGTAAAATATGAGCGTACATCAAACAAGTCTGTGTTTGCATGCAGTTATCAGGGGTGTAAACCAAAGTGGCCAGCTAAGCACTATGTATATCTTAAAGGGGTTGGAGAGGCAAAAGGTTTTTTTATACTAATGCATTCTATGCATTAAGATAAAAAACCTTCTGTGTGTAGCAGCCTCCCCAGCTGCCCCTAATTACTTACCTGAGCCCCATCTCTCTCCCATCCCGGACTCTCCTCCTGATTGGCTGAGACACAGCAGCAGCGCCATTGGCTCTTGCGGCTGTCAATCAAAGTCAGTTAGCCAATCAGGGGAGAGAGGGGGTGGGGTCAGGGCTCCATGTCTGAATGGACACACAGAGCTGTGACTCCGCTTGGGTGCCCCCATAGCATGCTGCTTGCTGTGGGGGCACTTACCAGGAGGGAGGGGCCAGGAGCAGCAAAGAGGGACCCGAGAAGAGGAGGATCTGGACTGCCCTGTGCAAAACCAACTGCACAGGGGAGGTAAATATGACATGTTTGTTATTTTTTTTTTTTTAAACAAGACTTTACAATCTCTTTAACTGATAAAATAACAGTGTAGTCCTATCCTAAAAAAAATAAGAGATAGACCATCTCTCTAAAGGTTATACAATAAAAAAGACAGTGTGGACAGGTGTGGCCCAGCATTCTTAATAATCCAAATAGGAATTTCTTAGTCCTATATCTCATTATGTTCAGAAATTTAAAAACTGAATAAAATTCGTTTTTTTCTTCTAATTAATTAGACTGCCATGATTGACTCTACACAGTGTTAGACCCTCAATTTTAAAAGCTCAACATGCTTTAAGTTGAAGGCACCCTGTAATAAATATTTTTTAATGATTTTATAGAAACAATTACACAATATAAAACATCAGTTCGTAAATGTGCATTCTTTTGACCAAAAACTGTAATAGTTTTCCTTTAAAATAAGATGAGTAGAGACACAGTTTTGGTTCATTTGAATTCAGAAGGCCCACTAGCTTCATAAATTAAGGTAAAATTGTAAAGAGCTTATACACAGAAATCTAAATGGTTCTGCCGTTAGAAACTATAGGTAAGTCTTTATTTAAAATACAATTATTAATTAAAGGTCAAGTCTAAAATAAGCCCACTTTCCAAACTTTCCATGTAATGAGATGCATTTCTTTATGTTTAAAAGTAATGATTAATACTGATTTTCATAATTTTAGCCTAGGCTGAACTGCACTGCAACTGTGGAACACAGGCATTGACCACTAAAGAATGTATTAAAATTTTGTACTACTGATACTCATAAATGCTAAAAATTGCTTAAAGCGGAGGTTCAGGCAAAATAACATCCATATACAAGCACACTCCTTAAAGAACGAACATGTACATTAGCCACTTTTTTTTTTTTTTATGTAGTACATACCGTACTAATGTAATTTCCAATTTCGTCTTCCGGGTACTCACTCCCGCGGGAGTAGGCGTTTCTATTCACCCGCAATGCAATCTGGGAGTTCGCCCAGATGTGACATGTCCTGCAGAAAAAGTTCCCCGGCGGATAAGGTTCCCCCCCCCTGTACTGCGCATGCGCGGCACGAACCTCAACGGAGTTTCCGAAAGTAGCCGAACATGAAGAGCTGCGAGTCGGCTCTACACAGCGCCTGCGCAGTCAGCTCTACATGACTCCTAGTCATTGCGCAGGCGCCGTGTAGAGCTAACTCGCAGCTCTACATGTTCGGCTACTTTCGGAAACTCCGTTGAGGTTCGTGCCGCGCATGCGCAGTACAGGGGGGGGGAACCTTATCCGCCGGGGAACTTTTTTCTGCATTACACCGTCCACCACCAGGAAGTCAGTGCTTGTGGGCTTCAAAATGCCCACAAGCAAAATGGAAAATTCAGACGGCTGATTTTAAAAGTGCATCTTTTGCCAGAAAAAAGACAGGGGAGGTTTAAAGTCACCAAACACGTGAGTACAAATTGGTGATCTAAAAATACTTTGCATGCAAGTGGAAAAAAAAAAAATGCAGCGGAACCTCCGTTTTAAAGCAGAGTTCCACCCAAACATGGAACTTCTGCTCATCTGATTCCTCCCCCCCTCCGGCACCTTTTGGGGGGGGAGAGGGGACAGAATACCTGTCTTTGACAGGTATCCTTTCCCACTTCTGGGAGTCCGGGCCACGGCCTGTGATGTCACCGCGGGGTTCCCTCCTCCTCCCCCAGCCGCAGGGCCAGTAGGAAAGAGGAGCGAGCATCATGCATGCGCAGTAGAGTTCCTGGCATGAAGCCGAAAGGCTACACTTCCGGGTTCCCTTACCCGCAATGGCAGCAGCAGCACCCGACAGCTGATGGAAACATCACTGCAGTGCCGACATCACTGGACTCCAGGACAGGTAAGTGTCCTTTTATTAAAAGCCAGCAGCTGCAGTGTGTGTAGCTGCTAGCTTTTAATTATTTATTTTTTGGACGGAACACCACTTTAAGTGTCAATCCCTTCACTGTCACAAGCAATACTCAGATCAGGTGTATGCCCCTCTTAGTATAGCCTATTTCAGTTTTACTGGACATGGATATGAGTCCTTCAGCAGCATGGGTACAAAAGTGTTAAATAAAAGCAAATGAAAAATCTAAATTGATCAAGTTGGTGCAAGTTTAACTAATGAAACCAAGTTTGCTATTGATTCTTGATTATTACTGCTTCCTTGCACTTGAAGTATAACATAATCCTCTTAACATTTTATCAGCATGCCTTTCAGAATGTCAGCCTATATATACTGCCTGCTCAGATGAGATACCCAGTACAAATCAGGTTTGTGTAATGCACTTTCATTATTTTTGTACAGTGGCATATGATTCAGTATCCCCATGTGATCAGCCAGTGGAAAGCTGGGCAGAATGTCATAGTTAGGGACATGTGGCTGATCGCATTCATTACAAGTTAGTCTGCTTGACAGCTGGCTGGAGAACTGCAAATGTTAAATGTGCAGCAAAGAAGCCATTTAGATACACAATAAAACATCTTTTGAAAACAAACATTTTCCTCACACGGTTTTAAAGCTGGCTAATAAGGTTACAAATGTTCCCATTACCTTAAAATTTACATCCACACATAACTGCTAACTCCCAGTTGATGAATGTTTATAGTTTGAGGCACCTAAAGGCTCCTTGTTTCTTACCAGAGCTACAGCATTCATTTTACTACCCAATGAGTCATTACTATATCATATGACATCCATCGGAGCAAGTATCTCAAGTCCCTCTCTGGATTTTCTACTGAGTCCTAGACAGTAATGGCTAGAAGGTGGGAACATACATTTTACGGTGTCAGATGAATCAGATAATATGAAGCAAGCAGGTACTTTAACCTGAGGGCTTTATATAAAAATTTAAATGGTAGTCTCTGGGTCATTTTGCATTGCATTAGGGACTACACATGCTTAGTATTTGATGAAAATGTGAAAATAAAAATGCCTGTTCTGACTTTTTCAAAAAGACAGAACAGGCATTTTTTTCAAATTTTCATCAAATACTAAGCATGTGTAGTCCCTTTTGCAATGGAAAATGACTCAATGCTACAATTTTCATTATTATATGAAGCCCTCAGGTTAAAGTACCTGCTTGCTTCATATTCTTTGATTCAAGTACATGGGCATTGAAATGAATAGCACTATGCATACATGTGCTTCTTGATTTCTTGACTTGCATTTGAATTACTTTTTGTTGCTTCAAGCTTCTTTGGGCTGGGTTGCATAAAGATGCTATGGGCTGTATTTGGGGGAAAAAATCAGCCCAGATGAAGAAAAAAAAAAAGTGTATCTATGGGAATGTTTGACTATTCTTCCAGAAGCACATTTGTGAGATCAGACACTGATGTGTACGAGAAGGCCTGACTCACAGTCGCCACTTTAATTCATCCCAAAGGTGTTCAATCGAGTTGAGGTCAGGACTCTGTGGAGTTCCTCCACCCCAAAATCACTCATTCATGTCTTTATGGATCTTGCTTTGTGCACTGGTGCGCAGTCATGTTAGAACAGGAAGGGGCCATCCCCAAACTGTTCCCACAAAGTTGGGAGCATGAGATTGTCCAAAATGTCTTGGTATGCAGATGCCTTAGAGTTCCCTTCACTGGAACCAAGGGGCCAAGCCCAACCCCTGAAAAACAACCCCACACCATAATCCCCCCTCCACCAAATGATTTGGACCAGTGCACAAAGCAAGGTCCATAAAGACATGGATTAGCGAGTTTGGGGTGGAGGAACTTGACTGGCTCACACAGAGTCCTGACCTCAACCGGATAAAACACCTTTGAGATGAATTTGAGCGGAGACTGGGAGCCAGGCCTTCTCGTCCAACATTAGTGCCTGAACTTACAAATGCGCTTCTGGAAGAGTGGTCAAACATTGCCATAGACGCCTTCCTAAACCTTGTGGACAGCCTTCCCAGAAGAGTTGAAGCTGTCTGCAACGAGTGGGCCAACTCAATATTGCACCCTACAGACTAAGACTGAGATGCCATTAAAGTTCAAGGCAGGTGTCCCAATACTTTGGGTAATATAGTGTATATACACACACTCTAGGAGAACCTTCTGCCATTTTTTCTGCACCCAGTTCCTATGTTTTTGTGCATAGTTGAGTCACTTAGCCTTGTTGCACAAAAACATAAAAAGTGGGGTGCAGAAAAATTGCAGCAGGTGCTCTGGACTGATGAGTCAAAATTTGAAATATTAACTGTAGAAGGCAGTTTGTTCACGAAGGGCTGGAAAGTGGTACAATAGAGAGTGTCTGCAGGCAACAGTGAAGTATGGTGGAGGTTCCTTGCAAGTTTGGGGCTGCATTTCTGCAAATAGATGTTTGATATTTGGCCCGGATCAATGGCGTCCTCAATGCTGTAAAATACAGGCAGATATTTATCCATTATGTCATCAGTAAGGCGTGTGATTGGCCCCAAATTTATTCTTCCCAACAACCTCAAACATACTGCCAATGTCATTAAGAACTATCTTCAGCATGCATAAAGAAGAACAAAGAGTTCTGGACGTGATGGTTTGGCTCCGACAGAGAGAAGATCAGTGGTTAGTTCTCCAAGATGTTAGGAACAATCTACCTGCTGATTTCCTTCAAAAACTGTGTGCAAGTATACCTAGTCAAATTGATGCTGTTTTGGAGGCAAAGGGTGGTCACATCAAATATTGATTTGATTTGGATTTCTCTTCTGTTCATTTACTTTCCATTTTGTTAATTGATAAAAATAAACTATTAACACTTTTATTTCTGAAAACACTCCTAATTTACAGCATTTTTTCACACCTGTCTAAAACCTTTGCACAGTACTGTATATATATATATATATATATATATATATATATATATATATATATATATATATTATATATATATACACAGTATATATACATATATATCTAGCTATATATTTTGTTGGCAAAATAAGTATTGAACATGTCACCATTTTTCTAGGTAAATATATTTCTAAAGGTGCTATTGACATTACATTTTCAACACATGTCGGTAACAACCCATGCAATCCATACATACAAAGAAACCTAAACAAATACGTTCAGAAAAAAAAAAATATATATATATATATATATCCTTCTACCACATTAGTATCTACAGTGGTAGTTCTATTGGTCTATTTATTGCATTTTTTTTTTCTATTGGAAACAAAGCAGTGATGTGTGAAATTGCACACTTTGCAGGGTGACCTTGTGAGAGTCTCTGTGCAGCTTATTATTATTTAACATTCAATCTAAGATAATCCATCAGGTGGTCAGGATGGCTAGAAAGCAAGGATGACTAATAATCAGTGAAACTCTGAATTAGTAAAAGCTAAATGCTATATTCAAGAAATCTAAAATAAATGAACAAAATGAAAAGAAGCTGGACTTTATACTTTGCAGTCTGATGCACAAATACAGTCACTGCAAACAGCCACATCTTTACAAGGAATTGATTTTTAACCTCTAAAATGTTATTATAAAAAAATGCCCAAAAATCTCGGTGTGTGTAAAATAATATTTGAATTTTCCTTTTGTTTGGTTACTCTATAGGGAGTTTAAATTTTTAGGAGATGTCGAGAGGAAGATCTCTCCTTGGTGTTTATGTGGGTTGCAGATACAGTGATGCCAATTTGTTCCCATCTGTGAGGCCATTCTGTGCTCATCAGTGATGCAAGTCAGTGCTGCCTTTCAGTGCCTGCTCATCAGTGCCACCCATCAGTGCCTGCTCATCAGTGCCGCCTCTCCGTGCCACCTATTATTGTCCATCAGTGCCCATCAGTGCCACCTATCAGTGCCCATAAGTGCAGCTTTATCAGCGCACATCAGTGAAGGAGAAAAATCACCCATTTACAAAGTTTTCTGACAGAAACTAAGACATTTTTTTTTTTAATTTTCCATATTTTTTTGTATTTTTTTAGCAATAAATAAAAAAGAACAACAGTGATTAAATACAATCAAAAGAAATCTCTATTTGTGGGGAAATAAATGATAAAAAAAATCTATTTGGGTACGGCATTGCAAAACCACACAATTGTCATTCAAAGTGTGACAGCACTGAAAGCTGAAAATTGGCCTGGGCAGGAAGGGGGTGAAGGTGCCGTGTAGGCAAGTGGTTAAAAAAAAATGTTTAGAGGTGGTGGGGCAATTACAAAAGTAGGGAATTGAAAATTTTTGGAATCTTGTTTACACCATCAGAATACACTGATCAGCACTGCTGGACATAACATGAACATAGACAGGTAACTTCCTTTTTAGGTTTCTGGTATCCAATGGACCAGAACGTGAGGGATATTTCTTCTCATGCAAATTATGAGAATTGGGCTCTCCGCAATGGCGTCCCTAGGGGGGGACCAGAGGGGGCCCTGGCCCCCCCAACATTATGCCGTGCCCCACCATGTGCCCCCCCAAAAAAAAAATATATATTTTTTTTTGCATTTTTTTTCCGCTCGGGCTGCTGCTGGGGTAACATAGTCTCTCCTGAGAGGGAGAGCATCCCCAGTCAGCTCCTGCGGGGGATTCCTCCCCCTCCCTCTGCTCGGTGACACTGCATAATGCAAGCGCTCACACAACCACAGCCGCCTGATCTGCTCCTTTCCCTGCATCCTCATTGGCACGGAGAAGAGCGAGTTGCAGGAAGGACTCCACGAGCACTGTGGGAGGGGGGCCCAAGCCTTCATCTCAGTTACTGAAAAAACAGACTGATTTCTCCCGTCCTTGGGACAGGAGAACCAGCCTGTAAATTCCAAGAATGGTGACTGCAAGCTGAGCCGAGTGTCAGTCTATGACACTCTTTCACAGCCCAGCGATTACAGCTACCCCCCTCACTCTCCTCACATACGAGCAGGGAGGAATACAGCTCCTCCTCCTCCTTCCAGTCCCGCCCACACTATCCCGGCGTGCTGTATCTGAAGAGAGGGGATGTGTGGGCGGCAAATATGAAAATCAGCAGCATTCCTGGCTGTGTGTGAATGATGCCTGAGATTATAGCCTGGACCGTGGGTAAGTGTGTGCACTGCAGACTGCAGTACACTGTAATCACTGAACTGCATTATCTCCATCCCTTCTCTCCCCCATCTGTCTCCCTCCCCCTCTCCTGTTCTTTCAAGACATTCACAATTTACTTTCACTTTCAGTTAGGCAGTTAATATACGGTGCACATTTCTTTCCTGCATCCACAGATTGCAGGAAAGAAACTTGCATAATTCCCCCATCAACACAGACAGTGCTGACAGGGGAATATCCCTCCTGCCCAGCAATTGTATTCTCCCGACAAACAGTGATTATCACTAGTGGCTATAGCAACCACTAGTGATAATCATAAGAGAATCTGCTCATTAATGGTTCAAATCTCAGCCAGTTCCTGCTGAACCAGCTGAGATTTAAACTGTCTATGGCTGGTCTTAGCTCTTAGGCAGCCCATACATTGATCACTTTTTTTCATTCAACTATTAGGTTGAATGAAAAAAAAGGAAATGATCCAATTCCCCTGTAGCGGGGTCTCCCCTCTCTCTCTCTATCTTTATCGGTTATTTGGCTGTTGTCTAGGGGTACCTGGGAGAGAGAGATAAGACACACCACGGCCCATGTCCTCCATAGCTAAGAGGTGAAGGCCAGCAAATTGGGTTTTGTGTAGGTGTCCTAGAGTCAAGTCCAGTACTTCGTCCCTGACTCCTTTGCTCCTAGTAACCAGAGTTTCACACAGTGAATAGGTCCAACTCAGTTTTATTCTTCTTGCCAAGCAATAAAACAGTTTCTTTACTTTGGAAAATGGGGACAGATCGAGGCACAATCCTTTCCCTTCTGCTGCTGACCACTGTGCTGTCACCAGTGGTAAATAGTCACTGCCACTGACTAGGTGATGTAGAACGTGAATTACCTTCGCTCACTCTGCCCCTGTCAGAGGAAGAAATCCATCCAAGGGAGAAATGGAGGCCTCTCCGTCACCAGCGATGCTGCGCCGGACTCTTCAGAGAAGTTACTGCACACCAGTCCTCACAAACTCAGACACGGGCACCCAAGGAGTTAGGGCCCCCTCGGATTCCTCCACCCTTGCAGAACTCAGTCGAAGGTACTGAGCCCCAGGCATCCGTCATAGTACCTCACCCCAGGCTAAAGGTGCCTGAGATGGACTCCATCTCCACTCCGGCCAGGTCAAGGGCACCTAGGCCTGGAACACCGGAACGCCAGCACCCAAGCTGAGGGTGCCTGGGTGCGGCCGCATCTTCCGGCTCCGGACTCTAACCCCGTGATCAGGGTGTCCGCCCCTTTTATGACCTCTCCCTTCGCGCCACAGCGGGTTCCCGCGCCCCGCTGTACCAGCTCCAGGGGAGGACAAAAAGGTACAGTCTTGCGGTGCGAGCCCAACCCCGGTCCAAGGCAACAACGCCACCTATAGGCCGGCAGGAACTTCACACCACCAGAGTCCTCCAAGATTCACAAAGGGAACCTTGAATTTCCTAACAATCAAGGCATCTGGGTTACACTACCACCCAGATGCTTCCCCTAAATTCAAGTACCCGCTACACCATCTACACATTATAGGTGGATGGGGGAATGTTCCCAGTGTGGACCAGTGCTGGAACAACCAGAGTTGCTGTCCTGTCCCAGCTATTCACAGCGCTGGTCTCTGTCTCCATGGTAGCGGTGGCAGCACATTGGAACCCAGTGCTGGTTACTTTATGGGGCTGATGTACAGGAGGCCCAGCACAATTTGTTGTTAAAGATGGGCTGGGCATGTTCAAAATTCCACATGCCAGAGCCTGCCAGGAAGCCCACACTGCACAGCGCTAATCACAGGCAATGAGACATTTCCCGGTCCGCAGCTCCACAGATCAGGAAATGTCTCTCTGGCTGTGATTAGCACTGTGGAGTGTCGGCTTCCTGGCGGGATCGGGCATGTGGGATTTAAAACACACCCGAGCCCATCTCTATTGGTTGTAGACAGTTGAGCTCCCTGCAGGTTGCTTAGCAGCAGTGGAGCCTTCTCTGACATGCTGATCATGATGCAATCCAGATGATGCTCCTAGTCAAATCCTAATGTTAAATATCAGTGATTTTATTGATCAAAGCCCACACTTTACAGGTATAGAGCCCACATGACTGCTGAACATACGGTTGATTATATATTTGTGGTTGTACTCTTGATGCTAATAAATACTGTGTTTATTAGATCTGACTGGGAGCATCACTAGGATCACATCCCGATTAGCATGTCAACAGAGAAGGTTATACAGCATTACTGCTGCTAGGTGACCAGCTGGGGGCTCGGCTCTCTATAACCAATAGTGCCAGCCTTCCCCTACATGCACGCATAATGTCACCAGCACAAAGTCCTAATAGACTGCCGCCCGTGCCAAGGAGACAGATGCCAGACCAGCGCTGTCAATAACAGGGACAGGACAGCTGGGGAACCCCACAGTGGCAGAACACCAGGGCCCGGTGGCAAGACAACCTTTGCAACCCTGATAGTTCTCCCACTGCTTTGGACCCTTATATTTTCTTGGTGTGCTGGTGACATAAATCTCTTGTTTTCTGCCACCCTGGTGGGGCCCCAGTATAGTAGGAAGGGAGCTCACTACAGAACATGTGAAAGGGCCCATTGTGGGATTGTAGTAAAGGGCCCCAGGATTTATATATATATATATATATATATATATATATATATATATATATATATATATAAAATTAATTGCATTTTATAGTTGGCCCCCCTACCTTTGTCCCTGTCCCCCCATGTGCCCCCCCTAAATATGAAAGCTGGAGACGCCACTGGCTCTCCGACATCCAGAAAAATCTCCTTCATGGGGATTTAAAATCTTGACAGAACAACGAGTACAAATTTAGCATGTAAAATCTGGCAGAAGTTTTAATTCCCACTCTATCCAGAACAAAAATGTTTTGGACGAAGTTGGTCTTAATGAAAATGTATGGTCTTAAAAGTACCAGTGAACCAAACCCAGCTGATAAAACCTGGGAGAAGGGTTATTCTGCTGGCTTGGATTTTTGCAATCAATAGATATTGTCCTCCTAAGATAAGGGGGTGTTCTGCCAGAATTTGCTGTATTCATTTTCAAAAAGATCAGAGTTGTCTCTATTTTTAGAGATAGCTCAAATTTCAAAACTCGAGAGAACATTTTCAACTCAAAGGTTGATCAACCAATGGCATACCCAGGTAAAGAACTACCGTATATACTCGAGTATAAGCCGACCCGAATATAAGCCGAGGCACCTAATTTTACCACACAAAACTGGCAAAACGTATTGACTCGAGTATAAGCCTAAGGTGTCCATCTGCGTGCCTCACTGTGTCCATGCCTCACTGTGCCCATGACTAGACTGACGTTTAACATGGGAGTCTATGGAAGGGGTGCCTGGCTATAGAAGGGGGTGCTCCCCGGCCGTAGGTCCCCCAGACAACAAACTTTGCACACTTGTAGAGGAGAAATTGGGCTACATGTGTGCCAAGTTTTGGGTCCAGGGGACCTACGACCGGCCGGTACCAGGTCCCCAAAGTCACCGGAGAAATTACCATTTAACATGGGAATTTATAGAAGGGGTGCCCGGCTTTGAAGAATCGGTGCTCCCTGGCCGTAGGTCCCCTAGACAACAAACTTTGCTCACTTGTAGAAGAAGAGTGGGGCTACATGTGTACCAAGTTTGGGGTCCAGGGGACCTACGGCTGGCCATTACCGGGTCCCCAAATCTGGGAGATCAGGCACAAAAAGGTGACTCGAGTATAAGCCGAGGGGGGCATTTTCAGCACAAAAAAAATGTGCTGAAAAACTCGGCTTATACTCGAGTATATATGGTATATACTATTTACACTCTTACTAATTTTGGTTTTCTAAAGCGTTTTTTTCCAGCTATGTCTAGGGACTCAATGACTGCACATACTGCACAAGTCTTTAAAGTTGCAATAAACCAAAAACAATTATTATTTTACAGGTTATCAACCATTCAATGTGGTGGCTGCATTCGCATTTGGCTTTTCTCCCTCTGTTTTCATCTGGTGATCTGGCCAGTCACACACCTCCTGTATTAGTGACACACAACTCTGGATGAATAATTACAGGAGGCACAGCAGACAGCAGGATTGTCAGTCTGTGGTGGAGGGTAGTGTTAAATACATTAGCAGATTTAGATACACTAACAAATTGAAGCCACACTCCAGCTCACACTTTATAATCAGTTACAGTAAACATTTTATTTTTCCTTTTTGGATAAAAGGTTTTGCATGAATAAATAAAAGCTGATCATTTTAATCACCCCTGCCAGTGTTAAGTGGCTTGTCTGAGCCATGTAAACTGATACATTCTGCTGGAGAGCTTGTGCATTGAAAAGCAACCAACTTGTTGGCTGGATCACTAGATCAAAAAAGAAGAAAGAAAGCCTATAATAAGGAACTAGTACAGCCATCACATCTAAGGATCGGAAAGCTGCAATATATTAAATGTTTGCTTTTGGGTTTAATACTGCTTTAAAATTAGCACATACTGGCCACTGGACCACCAGCATGGATGAAATGAGTGCACCAGAGGAGAAGTACAAAGTTCAATGTTAATTCCTGAGTTGTTATTATAGCACCTTATAACTTACTATGCATCCTATCCCCAGGGGCCCTCATTAAGGTCCATGGCGGGCTATCTGATAGTATGTCTCTTTAGTGAGCCTGGTCACAGTGAGTACCTATTTGGGGTGACAGGCCACCCCTCCAGTGGGGGTCTTATTCTGATGTCTATTTACATAGCTCGAGCAAATGCCTCATTGTATTTATAGTAAGTTTGCCGGTTTATACCACTTTGTATGTGTACAATACTGTCAGATGTGGCTTGTATATCATTTGTACATGGGGAAATATAATAATAATTCTTCTACAATTTAATGTGTGTATAGCCCAAAACAAGGTAATATATAATTAACCAAATAGCTAGAAGAAAACTTAATACACAGGAAAAAAAAAACAAAAAACAACATTTATAGTTCAATTGATTAGTTATACAAATTTCCAAAGGCATATATTCAAAAGCCAGAGTTGGCAGCTATGTGATTCTCAGACACTAAAGAAAGACTAATACAAGGTCAAATGAAAAAACCCTGCACCCAGTGCTGGAAAAAAATGCTATATAAAAGCAGAAAGGTATGAAAAGAATGGTAGGTGGTAGGGTCGCTTGACGAGATAACGGTCAGTGAAAGTAAGGAGACAAATTAGAGGGCAGAGAAACTCAATTAGCAGATCAAAACCGTCAGGGAAAAAATAGGTTCCATGAAAAAAAAGAGATAATTACTATGATAAGTGACAAGGAGAGAGAGAAAGTGGTGAAAGACAAAAGACTGGTATCAAACTGTTTTAAAGCAGTCAGATAAAAATGTGCCGGTGTGTAATGTAACTTCAGCTGTATAAATGATAGTGTACACTGTGCCGATGTTGTATATCTGTTTGATAGATTCCTTATAAAGACTTTCAGTTTCTCTTATCTCTTTTGGACCTATTGCACAGTACATTGTGAGAAGACAATAGACAATAATAAAAACAAGAGATACGCAGTGAATTTCAACAGAAAAACATTGCTAAGATATCAGCAGTATGCAACTGTAAAATCCAAGGGGCTCTTTATCTGCCCATGGACACAAAATGTTGGTCAGACATGCAGGAACAGTCTAGCCACTCTCAAGCATCTGTGCCAACCAGTGTATCTCCTAAAGAAACATGATTTTTTTTGGTGGTTGTTCATGATCAAGCATGAGAGGGAAAGATATGCTGCAGTAATTTATGAGGGGAAACATCAGTAATCAAACAAGGTTTTGTAGCCTGTTCAATCAAATTAGCCTCACCTGGCCACTATGGATGGGCAAATGGTTCAGCCCGAACTCATGCTTGCAAACAACATTTGCCTGTTCAGCCGTTTGCTGAACAGCCAAATTTGCAGGGTGTTCGCCGGGTGTTCGCCCCAACGAACACCCCTCAAAGCACTGAATGCTGCACAATGCATTCTGTACCCCGATTGGGCAAAGCTTTGCCCAATCAAGGCGCAGTGTAAGCTGGTTGTTATGGAGCGGGGCCAGGAAGCCGGTCCCAGCTTCCCTAACATTGGATGAGTCATCATTCAGCGGGAGGGTGTCCCAGAAGGCAGAGCTTTTTTTTTTTTTTTCAGGTGTGCAGGCCACATGACTGATGGCGTATTTATATTGAGGAACACTATTTTTTTATTTTTTTTATAAAGAATTTGTTAAACACTTGTCTCTTGTTTTTATTACTTTTTGTACACTTTTTTGGTGAATGAGTAGGGGTACTATGTACCTGATACTCATTCGCATATGGGGGGTGGGATCTGGGGGCCCCCTTGTTAAAGGGGGCTTTCAGATTCCAATAAGCTTTCCCTGCCCGCAGACCCCCACATCCACTGGCCAAGGTTGTGGGGATTAGGCCCTTGTCCCCATCAACATGGTGACAAGATGCTTTGGGGCAGGGGGGCACAGCTCCCCCTGCCCCAAAGCATCCACCCCCCCCATGTTGAGGGCATGTGACCTGGTATGGTTCAGGAGGGGAAGGGGGCGCTTGCTCATTCCCCCTTTCCTGACCTGCCAAGCTGCATGCCCGGATAAGGGTCTGATATGGATTTAGGGAGGACCTCATGACGTTTTTTTTTTCTTTTTTGCGATAGGTTTCCCCTCCAAATCTATACCAGACCTGAAGGGCCTAGTGTGGACGGGGCTGGGGGGACTTCACACTGTTTACTTCTGTATTTTTCCAATAGCTGGATCCTGGCAATTGCAACTGCGTGCCATTTTAAATGTGATTTGACTCGGTTTTTTTTTCATTAGAAATGCCACTTTTGCTGCAACATGGATTTTGGTACATTAAGGGGACCCCTAGGCACTACATTTAATGGGATTTTTTGTTTTTATTGTTGCACTTTAAGCATAATTAAGATGATGGGCAGTAAGAAAACTGGTTGGCAGGGCTTTGGAAAAGGGGAGTGGGTGGTAGGAATTGGGGGGGGGGGGGTGCAACTATTGCCTGGTTTAGACTGTTTATATGTTAGATAGTTAGATAGTTAGATAGATATGCATTTTAGATAATATAAATCTGCAAAGTGAGGACTTTTTCGGAGCTGCTGTCTTAATCAGCGTCATAATCAGGGTGGTACAAACAATGCCGTTTCTTGTACTACAACACATTAAAGCAAATAGGACCTTTAACTGGGCAACTGATCGTTCATTGTATTACATATCACTAAACAAGACCATTATGGCAGGAGTTAAATAGGAAATAGTCTTAGTGCCATAGACCTGCCACCCCCAATGATTATATCTAGTTAATTAACTAAACACAGCTTTTCAGCCAAAGAAGACTATACAGAACCTTTGACTGGTAAAATCCTCAGGGTATAACTTCCATGGTATACCATCACGTTAACCTAACATTTGCCTTTGCAAAGTCAATACGTTTAAACTGTCAAGCGAATTAATACTGCCGCATACACGCTGATCCAGTTTGGGTTTAAGCTATTGTTTTTTAAAGCAGCTCAGTGAGCTTTGAATGAAATCTGGGACCTCCCTGGAGTTGAAGGATCATTGATTGTGTTATCTATATAGAGCTGACCAATCAATGCAAAAACCTAATGAGGAGACGATAGAATATCTGTATTCTCTTGGCTAATAATGCCCTTAACTTTAATCCAGAATGAGGATACAGTCACTACTAAATAAAGAGACAGCTGACAGAGAAACTTGGCAATGGAAACATAGTCAATAAAGCTGAAGTTTATTTTGATTTATATATGAATTGTGCCCTTAAACTTCTGTTGGCAAGGATGTCCCCCTACACCCCAGATTTCTGACAACACAGGAAATATAATGCCATACCACCCTTTCATTGTTAAAATTCACTAATAACCTCCCAAGTGGCCCATTTATACATCCCATGATGCTGAAAAAAAAAAAAAATTATGACACCAGCCATTTGATGGGTTGACAGTTCATTTGAGAGCACAGATAACTATAACAGTTGTCATTCATGGCATGCCATGAATGTAAATTTTTTGATAATCAGTTAAATCACTGGGTATAGTTCCACTTTGAGATTTTGGCTTTGTCAGGGTCTTGCAAACAGAGAGCAAACAGGTTAGGCATGCACAGCTGTGCTCTATACGTTAAACAATGTAAGTATACAGTACATTCTACTTAAATCCATACAGTAATGATGGGGGAGGTGTGGGAGGAAATTGTTATTATTAGTTCTACTTTCAATTACAAGAGGAAAAGTACAGAAAATGATTTTGAAATATATAACTAGTAATATGCGTGCATTGGCACAAATAAAGGTGAGAACAAAGGTGAATGAGCAGTTAAGATGCCTACAGAGGCTCATGCTAATTTACAAATGCACTGAAATATTATGCACTGCCATAACAAACATTTTAATATTTCATGAATGTCACTACTAAGCTGACTGTAGACCGCAGATAAGGCCAAACACCAAATTATTTTTGTTTACCAAAACATGTGTATTAAATGCACATATACAGGTATATTGCTCCCGATCACCCAGCAAATTAAATTCAAAATACTAACCACAACCTACAAAGCCATCCACAACTCTGCCCCAAGCTACATCACCAATCTTGTCTCCAAACATATCCCAAACCGTCCTCTCCGCTCTTCTCAAGACCTCCTACTGTCAAGCTCTCTCATCTCCTCCTCCCATGCTCGTCTCCAGGATTTCTCCAGAGCCTCTCCCATCCTCTGGAACTTGCTACCTCAACCTGTCCGGCTATCCCCTACTCTTGCTACCTTCAGACGATCCCTGAAAACTCACCTCTTCTGGGAAGCCTATCACTTCTCCAACAAATCTTTTACCACTTCCATCAGCTCATTCCCCACAGTTACAACCTTTTGTACCACCTGCCCCACCCTAATAGATTGTAAGCTCTTCTGAGCAGGGCCCTCTTAATCCTCTTGTATTTTATTGTATTGTAACTGTATTGTCTCCCTTTTATATTGTAAAGCGCTGCGTAAACTGTTGGCGTTATATAAATCCTGTATAATAATATTACACTACCCCAGCAAAAGCTGCTGAATTTGTGTCCTCAGTTCTTTTCTCTCTGTGTAGCAGCAGCCAGGCTAACCGCAAAATTCACTACTTTGGCTCAATAAGCAGTATAGCGGGGTTGCCTTTTTAAAGTTTATTGCAGAGTAACTTGGATAAATGTGGGATACTCAAGAACACTTGAACAGGAGTGTGAAGATACTCTTCCCTTTGTAGCTACCTCTCAGAACAGTCCTGTGAGCAGTAGGTCATGAAGTTGACAGCACTGGGACACCATAAGCAATGTTCCAGGCCAAGCAAGCCTTAATACTAGTGCACCTGGGGTTAACAGTAGCAACAAGCACAAGGATCCCTCTCTCTAAGGTCTGTACTCACAGTGAAAAAGAAAAAGAAAAAATGCCTGATTCTCAGTGGGATACTTATTGGGTATGCTGATTGGTTGATTCGTTTGAGTCAAACGGGATCCTCCTAAACCATGAAATACCATAAAAGAACCTGGAGGATGTTGGGACAGAAGCCCAACAGAAGGTTAAATGGTGAATCAACTACAACTCAATCAGCTGAATGTAAAGACTTTATTGTTGAATGCTATATATCAAAAATTCAACGCATCCATAGGTTGTAACACATCCTAAAGAAGAGAAGGGTTTATCCAGTACATACTATACAAAACAGAATAAAATACATGAAAAAACACACAGTGCACTGTTGAAAAGGCTAAAAAAGCAAAGTAGATAAGCAACCCCCCACTCAAAACCCCAACGAACCTGAAATGACCCCTAATATCCGGACATAATAGTGTCAAAAAGGAACCATGTTGTGAAGAGATCAAAAAAGCATTGCTCCAAACATGAACTGAAGGTATAGCTGAAACCTGTATAGAAAATTGGGAAAAAAATATATAAAATGCTATGCTAAAAGCTTCAAAACAGAAGTAGTCCAGATGACACCTAGGTGTTAATGGTCAGCATAGAAGACCCATATTCAGGCATAGATGGATGATACTTCAGCAGAATGTCCATGAATTGCAGGTATTAATGAGGTTAATTTCCACAGTATGTGAACCAAATGCAATGTGAACTATTTCAGATGAAATGGTTGTTTCAAACAAACAGAAATTTCTAAGTTGGGCTGCAAAAGAAAGTATGCTCAACAGGGCTGGAAGTGTCTATGGAGAAGGATATAGTGTGAGGCGGTAAATGGACGTGAAAGGTGAGCTATTGGCTCAGATTAAGCTTACCCGCCCAGAGTTTATACTCAACAGTCCGTCCGCCAAGATCACACTCAGTCCGTTTAATAGTACCGGAGTCTACAAATTACCAGAGAAGGTGGTCCGGTAAATCAACTCCTCTCCAAACACTTTCGTCCTGCTTCAGGTGTCTGTGAAGTTCCCAGGCAGTTCAGCGTGGGCAGCGTCCGTCGTCTGGTCACGTGTTCTCTCTTCAGAGAGTTCAAGTGTCATCAAGCGTGACCGACGTTTGTTGCGGAGGCTTAAACAGAAAAGAACCATTCAGGAGCAGGGTCGATGCAATGTAAATATCCAGCCACAGGAGGCAAAAACAGTCCTTTTGATATCTCACAACAGACTCGCTTAGTGTTGACGGAGGGGATATCAGGGAGGATGGGGGAGCAATGCTTTTTTGATCTCTTCACAACATGGTTCCTTTTTGACACTATTATGTCCGGACATTAGGGGTCATTCATTTCAGGTTCGCTGGGGTTTTGAGTGGGGGGTTGCTTATCTACTTTGCTTTTTTAGCCTTTTCAACAGTGCACTGTGTGTGTTTTTTTCATGTATTTTATTCTGTTTTGTATATGTACTGGAGAAATCCTTCTCTTCTTTAGGATGTGTTACAACCTATGGATGAGTTAAATTTTTGATATATAGCATTCAACAATAAAGTCTTTACATTCAGCTGATTGAGTTGTAGCTGTACTCACAGTGTCCCTAAGGGTTGGACTTCTCTCTTCAAACTCAGACAGTTTCCCCAGTTAGCCTCCAGACCGGTACCTTAGTGAAACTCCTCTTTTATCTATCTAGGATCCTGCAGCAGAATAGGCCCCCCAACTATGCACAGTTGGGACATGACCAGCAGGATCTTCAGCTGAACTGCTAGGAAGGGCATCAGTCCTTCTGGCTGGGAGCCTTTCCTCCTGGGGAAGAACATTGCTCTCTAATGCTCCTGATTATTTATACACTCTCCCAGCCACCATATGGGCACATTTCCCCAAGAATTTGCTGGAGTTGAAGGTAGGGGAAATCAATCAAATTTGCAGCCAGCAGAGCCAAGAGCAGACCAAAGCAATCACACGCTGCTCTGCTAATTACAGCAGAGCCACAAGAACTTACATTTTCCTAATCCTTACTAGCAGCCTATCTAGGAGGGTACTACATATATAAAACTATGCATAATTTTGTGCAGTTCAATGAACCATATCACAGTGGAAAAATAGGTGATGCGCTAAAAAATTCCAATAAAGTCTGCAGATTTTTACTCTAGTCCTGTTGATAATAGGTGTAGGATGTGGAGGTTTTCTGTAGATGCTATATTTGCCTTCAGATTCAAAATCAGCCACACACAACCTAAAATGCCTTTTTGGTGAGTTTATTTATTTTCTGTCCTAGAGTCTTGCTCCGACCAAGATTCAAACAAATATAGCAATTATATTGTCCTTGTTTTTATTTTACAATATATGCAGAAAAATTATATTTCAGATTATTTTGTCCACTGATTTTGTCAAGCTGTACCACCTTCTCATCTAGCTATTGATTTTGCATAACAAATCTTTAGAAGAAAGGAGACTAAATGATTCTAGGTTGTCAGCTTTCAATTGCTCATGGAAATGAGAAAAATATGTCTATTTATAAGAAACCAAATATAATATTGACTTTTCAGCAATTTAGAATTAGAGGAAAACATAAAATGGGGGCCAGACATTCTCAAAGGAGATCTGCACCAAATAATTGTTTTTTCTCCAAAAGGCATATAGAAATAGAAGCTTGTATACTATCAGTAAATGTCTGCGTGCACAGTAGACATCTTAACTCCCATTCTTACCTTAACCACTTGACAACTGGGCCCATAACCCCCTTACTGCCCAGGCGAAATTTCAGGTTTCAGCACTGTCACGCTTTGAATGACAATTGCGCGGTCGTGTGACCTGGCTCCCAAACAAAATTGACGTCCTTTTTTTCCCACAAATAGAGCTTTCTTTTGGTGGTATTTTATCATTTCTGCGGTTTTTATTTTTTGCGCTATAAACAAAAATAGAGCGACAATTTTGAAAAAAACACAATATTTTTTAATTTTTTAATTTTTGCTATAATTAATATCCCAATTTTTTTTTAAAAAAATATTTTTTTCCTCAGTTTAGGCCGATACGTATTCTACATATTTTAGGTAAAAAAAAAATTGCAATAAGCGTATAGTGATTGGTTTGCGCAAAAGTTATAGCGCCTACAAAATAGGGAATAGAATTATGATTTTTTTTTTATTATTATTTTTTTTTTTTACTAGTAATGGCGTCGATCTGCGATTTTTTTTTGTGACCGTGACATTGTGGCGGACACATCGGACACTTTTGACACATTTTTGGGACCATTCACATTTATACAGCGAACAGTGCTATAAATATGCACTGATTACTGTATAAATGTGACTGGTAGGGAAGGGGTTAACCACTAGGGGGCGATCAAGGGGTTATTATGTTCCCTGCTAGATGTTCTTACTGTGGGGGGAGGGGACTGACTGGGGGAGGTGACTGATGGTTGTCCCTATGTACAAGGGACACACCATCGGTCTCCTCTCCCTGACAGGATGTGGATCTCTGTGTTTACACACAGAGATCCACGTCCCTGGCTCTGTGACAGCCGATCGCTCTTACCTGGCGGACATCACGGCCGCCAGGCATGCGCATCGGCACCCGCCTGACACGGCGGGCACAGCTTTTCCCCGATGCGCGCCCGCGGTGGCGCGCATCGCGGGAGTAAATGGGAGGACGTCCATAGACGTCCTATCAGCAATTGAGGACCGCTTTGCGGACGTCTTTTTCATATGGCCCGGGCGCGAAGTGGTTAAAGAGGATCTTTACTTTTCCACTTCCACTACCTCTTTTTTTTTTAAACCCGGCTTACCTGGTGGTATGTTCTCCACTGTTTAGATACTCACCCACCCAGTGGATCCAGTGTTGTCCTGAGGAGATCCTATTAAAAGCAGCTGCTGCTCTGGTCCTGCATCTCCGTGTTTGTGTCTGACATAATCAGGAAGCCTGCATGCCCTTTCGGATTCAGCCGCTGAGCTTTCTCCCGATGACACACTGCTAGGCCCGCACCCTCCTTCTCTGTGAATAAAATACTATGCCTCCTTATGTGACACACATATCCCAGGAGGCACAGTGGGTACAATACATGTCATTTGCCTGGGCCAAACCCTTTTTCTGAAAAAAAAAAGGGTAAACAAAAAAGTGGAGTGAAGGAGGGATGGACAGGAGAAACTTTTTATTTGAGGGTGAAGATCCAATTTAAGTGAAAATAGTCTATTTGCCAAAAAAATTACAAATAGTTTACAGACTCCAAATGGCAAATGGCTTAGAGACTCCATGACCTCAAGATCAATCTACTAAAGTTGTCTACAGAGGTCTAAACAAATTACACAGATAACATGCACAGAAGTCATGATTTATACTTCCCACAATATGAAAAGAAATCAACAGAACACAATGTTGAAATCCACTTTAAGAAAAAAAAACGTACAGTTCATTTACTTTTAACCACTTCACGCCCACGCTATAGCCGAAAGACGGCTACAGCGTGGACTTAGATTGCCGGGAGAACATCCATGTACGTCCTCCCGTGCTCACGCTGCCCACGCTCCCCTTGCGATGCATTGGCAGCTTGCTCTGTGATCACAGAGTCCTTGGGACTCGGCTGATCACAGATTGGAGCAAAGGGACGATTCCGGCCCTTTACCACGTGATCATCTGTGATCCAATGACAGCCAATCACACAATATAAACAGGAGCCGGCAATTTACTTTTTTTTCCTGCCAATCAGTGCCCATCAGTGCCTCGTCATCAGTGCCACCTATCAGTGCCGCCTATTAGTGCCACCTGCTAGTGCCTATCAGTGACCATCAATGCCACCTATCAGTCCCCATCAGTGCCACCTATCAGTGCCACCTATGAGTGCCCCCTATCAGTGCCACCTCATTAGTGCCCACCAGTGTCGCGTAATCAGTGCAACCCATCAGTGCAGCCTATCAGTGCAGCTTCATCAGCACACATCAATGAAGGAGAAAAATTACCTGTTTGCAAAATTTTATAACAAACTATGAATACTGTTTTGTCTTTTTTCCAAAATGTTCTGTCTTTTTTGTTTGTTTAGCAAAAAATAAAAACCCCAGTGGTGATTAAATACCACCAAAAGAAAGCTCTATTTGTGTGAAAAATATGATAAAAATTTCATATGGGTACAGTGTAGCATGATGGCACAATTGTCATTCAAAGAGGGACAACGCTGAAAGCTGAAAATTAGCCTGGGCAGGAAGGGAGTATACAGTATGTGCCCAGTAAGCAAGCAGTTAATAGAGAGTATTCGCCTAAAGTTAAAGCAGCTGTGATGGGTAAGCAGAGGCACCGCAACTTGTGTTTGTACTCTTTGAACACAAGACCACACTCCAAGGAAGGGGAAGAGCCTCTAAATGCATCTGCATGGAGAACTCATAGAGGTGTTCGGATTCATAACTCTTGGGAAGAGCAGAGCCCCAAAATGTGTTTGCACGACTGACCTGACTTCAAAGCAGTGCGCACATTGCGGGTGTCAAGTGGCCCTGGTTTACAGTCACATACATGTCCTGACCTCAAGGAATAGAGATAGCATAAGTTTAACCATATGTATACATATACTTTTGACCATAGTAGTGGCAGCTTCATCTGATTTTGTTCTAGTTACTCTTCCAACACCCAACATTAAGTCAATGCAAGCTGTGTCATTTTTATTTTAGTAAGCTTCTGTTGGCTTTCTTGTGTACAGATGTCTGGGACCAATTTTCGACATCTTGACCTCGCTGAAATATACTTTTCTGAAACCAAAAAGCTTCTATTCCGAAAGATTTATTTGACCAATGCTATAGGTTTGCATTGTACTAAAACGTTACACCATCAGTGCTGTATATGTCAGCAGAGGGACAACACTCTTTGAAGGTTGTAGTTTTTGGTATCCATGGCACTGCCTTGTCCATTACCCATTCTTTAGAAAAATAGCAAACATCAACATACTTGACACACTGACTGTGAGCATATTTTATCCTTTAAGACTCTAATGCCTTGTACACACGATCGGATTTCCAATGGAATAAAATCCGATGGAAATTTTCCGTCGGAATTCCGATGAAGTTGACTTCTATCAGTCTTGCATACACACTGTCAGACTAAATTCCGACCGTCCAAAACGCGGTGACTTAAAACACTACGACAAGCCGAGAAAAATGAAGTTCAATGCTTCTGAGCATGCGTCGACTTGATTCTGAGCATGCGTGGAATTCCACACAGACAATCGGAATTTCCTATTGGATTTTTTTCCATTGGAAAAATTTAAAACATGTTCTATTTTTTTACTCCGATGGGGCCCATACACCATAGTAATTTCCAATGAAACAAGTCCATCGGATTTTATTCCATCGTGTGTACAAGGCATAAGTCCCAACCTGTCCTTCCCTTCCACTCAGGGAGCTGGCAAACCTACTACAAACAGAATTTTAACATTTAGCTGCTGTGTTGTACCTTAATTTATAAAGAGGCTTAGCATAAATTGAAATGACTTTTGAATTAATAAATTAGTGATTTCAATATTTTATGCTGTGCATTTCCCTGGATTTGTTCCTTAATAAACACAGGATTCAGCTGGAAAAATGGAGCATTAAAGACAAGTACCAATATAATATTGTCACAGACTACATTGTTTAAGTGCTGAACAAACACATTTACATGGATGCATGTTCTAAATGAGATTTTATTTGAACATACAAGATCATACTTGTACAAAAGCTATTCATGTCAAGTCACTCTGGCATTGTCAGTAGTGGTTTGTTTATGTTCTTGACTTATAAAGAAGTACTTCCAACAGCTCTCAACGTGGAACTAAACCCACCTATTTAAAGCGTAACTAAATTACAAAAAAATTGCGAGCAGGCAGGCTGTTTATTGCAGAAGAGAGATATGTTATGTCTCTTCTGCAATAAAACAGCAAACTTACCTGTCTGTTACGGTCTTCCTTAGAAAGTACACTGAGCTACACTTGCACAGCTTAGTGTACATTGAAGATTTACCTTAGTGCCAGAATGAACCGTTTATTTATTTCAGGTATTTGTATAGCGGCATCAGTTTATGCAGTGCTTTACATTTATATATGTAGCACTACCCCAGTAGGGGCTGCTGGTATGTTCCCCGGGTCTTCCCCAACTTTTGCTCCGCAGCCAGGCACAAGGTTTTTCCCACAGCCAGGTGCACATACACTTTCACTCATTACGTCTATAACCAGTCTAAGGGTTTTGTTTTTGGTTGTTTTATTACAGAACTTGGATAGTATAAGAGATATGGTGTAATATTGAACTATTCACATCGAGGACTCTAACTTCCATTAGTGAAATTTGACTGAAGTCCTTGCAAAAGCACGTGCAGACTTCCTCATAGCTGCACAGAGCAATTTCCCTTTGTAAAGTAGTAGACAGTTCTGGACACAGCTCTAAGAACACTAGGCAGAATTCTTCTTTGTGTAAGCCCTCAGCTGACTTAGAGCATGGGAGGGTATAACTGTCTAAGGATCTTTAGGGTGCCTGTACTCACAAGGCTCCTGCAGCACCACTGGCAGCCTTCTCTCTCTGATACCAGACCAGATGCACTGTAAACTCTCCCTCTGTCAGCTATGGTAGAACCAGGGTCAGCCACACAGACTTCAGGCTCTTATGTAGCGCCCTCCCAATATTTGTAGTTGGGCTCAGACCAATTGGTAAGTTCTTTAATGCTTCTGCTCTGGGTGTGATACTGCCTGCCAGTAGTGTTCTCTGGTGCCTGTAGGTGGCACTGTCACCACTGGCATAGGTGAACCAAGAGGGGTATCACAGCACCTTGGGTGTCCTCTCTCGGCAGCCATGCAGTGGGCGTGGTCGGCCTGCTGTGCATGCTGGGAGGGGATACATAAAGGGCAGACGCCATTGGGGGTGAGGAGAGTTCCAGGGGACCCATTGGTCCTGGGTGTGTGCCTCGTGGCCTGCATAGCACGAGATGCGCGAGTGTGTTCGGGCCTCGGGCACCTTCAGTCCGAGGCTGCTTCGTTTCATGGTAGGCCCGGCTCTGCTGCCTGGGGCCTACACTTCAGAGAGGGATCCCAGGCTGCCCACCTCTAGGGGGCCCAACTTTAGGAAAGGAGACCAGGGGAGGATCAGTTCCGGAGGAGACTAGCGACGGTACTGCTGTCTCGGGAAGAGGCCTCGAAACTCGCCTAAAGCGTAATTCATCTTCAAAGTCACCAAGCTTGCAATACGCTGGTCTGGCGCAGAGGTTCTTATTCAGTATTGTTTGCTGGGAGGTTCAGGACTTATATTCTGTGGCAGAGGATTCCCCGATCGTATCCCTAGACACTTCAGAAAAGGGAAAGATTGATCCGTGCTCCATCCCAGCTGCTAGGACCGCTCTCAAAGGGACTATCCGGGTGAGCAATACTCACTCAGGCTTGAGTGACGACAAAAGTTTAACACTGTACTTTAAGTGTTGCGTGCCTGAACCTTTACCCACTACTTCTCTCATCTTCTTACTTCCTACTCAAGTTATTGGAAAAAGATAAAAGAATAAAACCTTACTGCTTAGGTTTTACTCCTGGGTGTTACAAGGAACTTTTACCTAGACAACGGAGAGAGAAAAAGGATCCACTCGAGAGAGGTAACTCGCCGAAAGGCCCAAACAATAACACCGCTCGCTCCTCTTTAACAAAAGGGGGGATACCGGGCAAGTAGCAGGTGTGCCCGACTGCAAGCAAGTTGGAGATGGCAGTAGTGGTCGGGTCGGTGTGCTACATATATATATTGATGCGAATCTTAGAAATGTCTGTTACTGTACTGTAAACCTTGGCTAGGCTTTATGTACATTTTATAATTATATGGTATACGTACATGAGGGCAGTCATATTTCTTTACTACATAGGCTTTGTCTGTTGCTTTCCCCTGGTGCACATTGGCTAAATTTTACTGCTGACTGCCACAATGCAAGTCTATGAGCCAACAGGAGGAAGGCGGCCATTTGGAATACTGGGGTTGATTTACTAAAACTGGAGCGTTCAAAATCTGGCGCCGCTCATAGCTCTTAGAACAGGTTCTATTTCCACATGCAATCGGATGTGGAGTCCATGGCTCTTAATGACATCTTCTACTACTGTTTGATGTATTTTATTAGTTTGGTATACATGCCGATCATTATTACACAGTTTGTGTTGATCATTCATGGTGTGCTATATTTACCCGATTGATTGGTCTATTGTTAACCTGTTGCTATGTGTCCCTTACTCTTTGTACAATATGTATGCCATTATAATCCAATAAAGATGTATTGTTTAACCACTTGCTTACTGGGCACATAACCCCCTTCCTGCCCAGGCGAAATTTCAGCTTCCGGCACTGCGTCGCTTTGAATGACAATTGCGCGGTCGTGCGACGTGGCTCCCAAACAAAATTGACGTCCTTTTTTTCCCACAAATAGAGCTTTCTTTTGGTGGTATTTGATCACCTCTGCGGTTTTTATTTTTTGCGCTATAAACAAAAAAAGAGCGACGATTTTGAAAAAAAAACAATATTTATTACTTTTTGCTATAATAAATATCCCAATTTTTTTTTAAAAAAGTTTTTTTTCTCAGTTTAGTCCGATACGTACTCTTCTACATATTTTTGGTCAAAAAAAAAATCGCAATAAGCGTTTATTGATTGGTTTGCGCAAAAGTTATAGCGTCTACAAAATAGGGGATAGTTTTATAGCATTTTTATTAATATTTTTTTTTTTACTAGTAATGGCGGCGATCAGCGATTTTTATCGTGACTGCGACATTATGGCGGACACATCGGACACTTTTGACACCATTTTGGGACCATTCACATTTATACAGCGAACAGTGCTATAAAAATGCACTGATTACTGTATAAATGTGACTGGCAGGGAAGGGGTTAACACTAGGGGGCGGGGAAGGGGTTAACTATGTTCCCTATTTGTGATTCTTACTGTGGGGGGAGGGGACTAATTGGGGGAGGAGACCGATCTGTGTCCCTATGAACAAGGGACACAGCATCGGTCTCCTCTCTCCCTGACAGGACATGGATCTCTGTGTTTACACACAGAGATCCACATCCTGCTTCTGTAACTGCCGATCGAATGTACCTGGCGGACATCGCGGCCGCCAGGCACGCTCCTCGGCATCACGTGATGCGCGCCGCACAGCTGTTCCCCGCCGCGCGCCCTCGGCGGCGCGCAGCGGGATGTAAACAGAGAAGGACGTCCTGGGGACGTCCTCTCGGCACTTGAGAGCCGCGCTGCAGCCGTCTTTCGGCTATAGCGCGGGTCTCAAGTGGTTAAATCTGGTGCAGCTCTGAACAGAAACCAATCAGCGTCCAGTTTTTTTTTGTCAAAGCCTAATTGAACAAGCTAAAGTTAGAAGCTGATTGGCCAACATGCACAGCTGCACCAGTATTGCACTCTCTAGTTTTACTAAATCATCCCCACAGTGCCCAGTTCTGGAGACCTAAATAAGTGATAGGGGAGACAGCTGAAAACTTTAAATAAATTAAGGGTGTAAATAAATTTCAGAAGGGCAATATTTTCAATAAAAAGCTAAGATCAAGAACACAGGGACTTAAAGGGGTTGTAAAGGCGGAAGGTTTTTTATCTTAATGCATTCTATGCCTTAAGATTAGTGATGAGCCGAACACCCCCGGGTTCGGTTCGCACCAGAACCCGCGAACGGACCGAAAGTTCGAACGAACATTAGAACCCTATTAAATACAATGGATGCGAACGTTCGAATTCTAAAGTGCTAATTATAACAACTATTATGCATGTTATTGTCCTAAAAAGGGTTTGGGAACCCGGGTTCTGCACCAGGGGACATGTATCAATGCAAAAATAAGTTTTAAAAACGGTCGTTTTCCGGGAGCAGTCATTTTAATGATGCATAAAGTGAAAAAAAAAAAGTCAAATATTCCTTTAAATATCGTACCTGGGGGGTGTCTAAAGTATGCCTGTGAAGTGCCACGTGTTTCCCGTGTTTAGAACTGTCCCTGCACAAAATGACACTTCTAAAGGAAAAAAAAGCCATTTAAAACTGCTTGCGGCTTTAATGTAATGTCTGGTCCCGGTAATATGGATGAAAATCTTTAAGAAAAATGGCATAGCTACCCCATGACCCCCCCCTACCCCAGCCCATTACCAGCCCCTTTGGGTCTTGTATGGATATTAAGGGGAACCCCGCACATAAAATAAAAAAGGCCCTATATACTCTGAACAGCCGTATACAGGCGGTGCATACAAGACAGGGACTGTAGGTTTGTTCTTATGTTGAATCTGTTTGTAATTTTGAACAGGTACATTGTTGAAGTGTAGCTCCAGACCAAAAATCTATTTTTAAACTTTTTGGAAAACATAGGTAAGGGTTATCACCCCTGTAACATTTGTTTTGCTGTCTGTGCCCCTGTTCAGAACATTTCACCTCACTTTCCGTCCTAATGACAACTGTTTTTGAAATGTGGTGTTTTTCTTGAAACAAGGATTGCTGATAAAGCATCAGTACAGAGGAGACACCTTTCTCCCATATTTATTCTTACAGGAGAGAATTTTCCTTCCTAGTGGTAGATTTCCTCTCACTTCCTGTTGTCTTCTTGCGTTTGCAAGTAGGAGTCGTTTGTAAGTTGGATGTTTGAAAGTAGGGACCTGCCGTATATACTCTGCAGAAATAGGCCCCTTAGTTGTTGGTGTTGGCACAACACTGTAAGCACTCACAGTTACTCTTGGTTGGTGCTGGAACGCCCTGCTGTCAACTATTATATCAGGAATTTTAATTACATATAATTGTTGAACAGTGGTAGTAAAAATTGGGCCTTTGATGGTGGTGCTGGTGCCACAACACTGTAAGCCCTGACAGTTACTCTTGGTGGGTGCAGCAATGGGCCCTGCTGTGAATTATTAGATCAAGAATTGTAATTACATGCCCCTGTTGAACAGGGGCTGAAAAATTGGGCCTTAGGCACTGGTGGCACAACACTGCAACCCTTCACAGATACTGTACTTGGAGCACAGCAATGAGCCCTGTTGCAAAGTATTGCTTCAAAAATTGTAATGACACGCCCCTGTTAAACAGGGGCTGAAAAATTGGGCCTTAGGCACTGGTGGCACAACACTGCAACTCCTCACAGATACTGTACTTGGAGCACAGCAATGAGCCCTGTTGCAAAGTATTGCTTCAAAAATTGTAATTACACGCCCCTGTTAAACAGGGGCTGAAAAATTGGGCGTTAGGCACTGGTGGCGGCACCCATAAACAAAAATGATCTTCCAAGCTATCATCATCAATCGTATCATTGAGGACTCGGAGGAGGAGGATAGCCAGTCAACATAACAGCACAGGCACTCAGCATCAGCATCAGTCTTGAAGGGATGTGACATTTTAAAATCAATTAGTCTGTTATATCAGCATCAGGTGTGTGGTAGCTGGTGGTGATCCAAGACTGGTTCATCTTGATGAAAGTCAGTCGATCAACCGAGTCGGTGGACAGGCGCACCCTGTGATCCGTGACAAATCCTCCAGCAGCACTGAATGTGCGTTCCGAAAGAACGCTGGATGCAGGACAGGCCAGTAGCTCAATTGCATACTGTGCAAGCTCTGGCCAGTGATCCATCCTCAAGACCCAGTAAGCCAGAGGATTTTCGGTGGGGAAGGTGTCCAAGTCTGACCTTGCCCCTAGATATTCCTGCACCATGTTTATCAGACGCTGGCGATGGTTGCTGGAACCGATCATACTTTGGGGCTGCGGACTAAAGAATTGTCTGAACGCATCGGTCAGACGGCCACCTTCCCCACCGCTCCTTCTTTGACTGGCCGAAGCCTCAGCAACTCGTTGTCCAGGACCAGGAGTTTGCAACCTCCCAGTCTCTGGGAACGCGTTGCACAGACCTTTCTGCAAGGCCTCCCGGAGTTGTCTCATCCTCTGCTCCCTCTGCGACGGTAACATAAGGTCCGCAACCTTACCCTTGTACCGTGGATCAAGGAGAGTGGCCAGCCAGTAATGGTCCCTCTCCTTGATCCGAAGAATACGAGGATCCTTCCGCAGACTTTGCAGGATCAGGGAGGCCATGCAGCGTAGGTTTGCTGAGGCATTCGCTCCGGAGTCCTCTGGGTCACTAAGGACGACATGATCCGCAGCCACCTCCTCCCAGCCACGTACAAGTCCACTGGTTTCTTGGGACTGTAAATCATCCCTAAAAGACTGCTGCTGATGATGCTGAGTGCCAGCCTCCACCTCCATGCTGACACAATCCTCCTCCTCCTCCTCCTCCTCCTCCTCCTCCTCTTCCTGTGCGATGGGTGGGACAGAAGGAACACTGTCTGGGTAAAGGGGGCCTTGAGAGGCAAGGAAGTCCTCCTCTTCCTGCCTCTGTTCTGCCTCAAGTGCCCTGTCCATTATTCCACGCAGCGTGTGCTCCAACAGGTGGACAAGAGGTACAGTGTCACTGATGCATGCACTGTCACTGCTCACCATCCTCGTGGCCTCCTCAAATGGTGCCAGGACAGTGCATGCATCCCTGATCATGCCCCACTGGCGTGGAGAAAAAAAACCAAGCTCCCCTGACCCTGTCCTGGTGCCGTAGTCGCACAGGTACTCATTGATGGCCCTCTGCTGCGTGTGCAGCCGCTGCAGCATGGCCAACGTTGAGTTCCACCTGGTGGGCATGTCACATATAAGGCGGTTCTTGGGCAGGTTCAACTCCTTTTGCAGCTCAGCCAGGCGAGCACTGGCATTATAAGATCTGCGGAAATGCACACAGACTTTCCTGGCCTGCCTCAGGACATCCTGTAAGCCCGGGTACCTGCCCAAGAAGCGCTGCACCACCAGGTTAAGGACGTGAGCCACACAGGGCACATGGGTCAGTTGTCCCTGTCGGAGGGCGGAGAGGAGGTTGGTGCCATTGTCGCAAACCACCATTCCTGGCTTAAGCTGGCGTGGCGTCAACCACCTCTCGGCCTGGCCCTGCAGAGCAGACAGGACCTCTGCCCCAGTGTGGCTTCTGTCCCCCAAACACACCAGCGCAAGCACGGCATGGCATCTTTTTGCCTGCGTACTTGCGTAGCCCCGTGAACGGCTACGGAGCACCGCTGGTTCATAGGACAAACCACAGGAAGAGGCCATGGAGGAAGAAGAAGAGGAGGGGGTGGAGGAGAGAGGTGTGTCACAACCAGTAGTAGCATTTTGGAGGCGTGGCGGTGGGACAACCTCCAACACTACTGCACCTTGTCCTGAATCCTTCCCAGCTGCCAAAAGAGTGACCCAATGGGCCGTGAAAGAAAGGTAACGTCCCTGTCCATGCCTGCTGGACCATGAGTCAGCGGTAATATGCACCTTACCGCTGACCGCCCTGTCCAGCGAGGCCAAGACATTGCCTTCCACATGCCGGTAGAGAGCCGGAATAGCCTTCCGTGAGAAAAAGTGGCGTTTGGGAACCTGCCACTGAGGAACCGCACATTGCACAAACTCACGGAAGGGGGCCGAGTCTACCAACTGAAAAGGCAGCAGTTGAAGCGCTAGCAATTTAGCCAAGCTAGCATTCAACCGCTGGGCATGTGGATGGCTGGGAGTGAACTTCTTTCGACGGTCCAGCAGCTGGGGCAGGGAAATTTGCCTGCTAGAATCGGACGTCGGTGTACTGCTAGCAGAGTGGGCGCAAGTACTTGGCTGTGACACACCTAATTCTACACCTTCATTCCTCTCAGTGCATGTTTCAGAGAGGACTGAAGTTATAGTGGGGTTGGAGATCCCAGCTGATGCGGTGCAAGGAGAGGTCCGCTTTGTTCTTTGGTGTGGGTCTTTGAGGTAGGCTTGCCAACGAGCTGCATGGCAGGTCAACATATGTCTGGTCAGGCATGTGGTACCCAAGCAGCTGATGTTTTGGCCACGCGATATACGCTTGAGACATATGTTGCAAACAGCAGCTGTGCGATCTGATGCACTAGCCTCAAAAAAGGCCCACACCAAAGAACTTTTTGAATGACGGGCAGAGGCAGCGCCCTGCACAGGCGGAGCTCTGCGGTGTGATTCCGTCGGTGTACTGCCCTTACGCTGGCCACCAAAGGGCATCCTGCCTCGTTGGAGATGTGCCTCCTCCTCATCCTCCTCCTCCTCCTCTCTCCTATTAGGCACCCACGTGGAGTCATTGACCTCATCATCCCCTCCCTCCTCATCACTGGAGCCAATCTGGCAGTATGCTGCAGCTGCTGGAACATGACTGCCAGATTGGTGTCCTTCTTGAGCATCCCCTCTGTCTGCTCTCACGCTACTGCCTTCCTCTAGCTGGGTTTCATCATCAGACCCTTCGAAACGCTGGGCATCCTCCTGGAGCATGTACCCAACACTGTGCTGAAACAGTTCGGGGGACTCCTCAGGAGGAGGACATGGTGGGTCTAGGGAAGGAGTGACTGATGATTTGTCTGACATTGATACCAGGGAAGACGACGCTTTGGCAGCTGCTTTTCCAGTACCCTGAGCCTGGGTGAGAGAGGATGAGGAGGAGGAGGAGGGCTTGGTCATCCACTCTACCAAGTCTTCGGCATGATGTGGCTCAACATGTCCAGCTGCCGAAAAGAAGGACAAGCGTGTCCCATGGCCATGTGCTGATGACAATGCACCGCGTCCACGACCAGCACTGTTGCCCCCAGACACAGAGCCTGCTTGCCCTCTTTTATTGCCTCCTGACTGTCTGCCTCTCCTTGTTTGCCTTCCAGACATTCTAATAGATGGCCTGCAGGGAGATGGGAAAAAAGCAATAAGGGCTACCTTCAGGTGTCCTTCTCTGTCCCTTGAAACAAGGACTTTCACAGTGAAAGAAACTGACACTGTCCCTACCTAGAGTTTTCTGTCCCTAGAATAAATGTTTTTTTTAATCACAATATAGCACAAGGACAATTCACTCAATGTCTCTCCAGGTCCCTGGAAACAAGGACTTGCAGAGTGAAAGAAACTGACACTGTCCCTACCTAGAGTTTTCTGTCCCTAGAATAAATGTTTTTTTTAAGCACAATATAGCACAAGGAAAATTAACTCACTGTCCTTACAGGTCCCTGGAAACAAGGACTTGCAGAGTGAAAAAAAAAAAAACACTCTCCCTACCTACAGTTTTCTGTCCCTAGAAAAAATGTTTTTTTTAAGCACAATATAGCACAAGGACAATTAACTCACTGTCCTTACAGGTCCCTGAAAACAAGGACTTGCAGAGTGAAAGAAAAAAAACACTCTCCCTACCTACAGTTTTCTGTCCCTAGAAAAAATGTTTTTTTTAATCACAATATAGCACAAGGAAAATTAACTCACTGTCCTTACAGGTCCCTGGAAACAAGGACTTGCAGAGTGAAAGAAAAAAAACACTCTCCCTACCTACAGTTTTCTGTCCCTAGAAAAAATGTTTTTTTTAATCACAATATAGCACAAGGAAAATTAACTCACTGTCCTTACAGGTCCCTGGAAACAAGGACTTGCAGAGTGAAAGAAACTGACACTGTCCCTACCTAGAGTTTTCTGTCCCTAGAATAAATGTTTTTTTTAAGCACAATATAGCACAAGGACAATTAACTCACTGTCCTTACAGGTCCCTGGAAACAAGGACTTGCAGAGTGAAAGAAACTGACACTGTCCCTACCTAGAGTTTTCTGTCCCTAGAATAAATGTTTTTTTTAAGCACAATATAGCACAAGGAAAATTAACTCACTGTCCTTACAGGTCCCTGGAAACAAGGACTTGCAGAGTGAAAGAAACTGACACTGTCCCTACCTAGAGTTTTCTGTCCCTAGAATAAATGTTTTTTTTAAGCACAATATAGCACAAGGACAATTAACTCACTGTCCTTACAGGTCCCTGGAAACAAGGACTTGCAGAGTGAAAAAAAAAAAACACTCTCCCTACCTAGAGTTTTCTGTCCCTAGAAAAAATGTTTTTTTTAAGCACAATATAGCACAAGGACAATTAACTCACTGTCCTTACAGGTCCCTGGAAACAAGGACTTGCAGAGTGAAAGAAAAAAAACACTCTCCCTACCTACAGTTTTCTGTCCCTAGAAAAAATGCTTTTTTTAATCACAATATAGCACAAGGAAAATTAACTCACTGTCCTTACAGGTCCCTGGAAACAAGGACTTGCAGAGTGAAAGAAAAAAAACACTCTCCCTACCTACAGTTTTCTGTCCCTAGAAAAAATGTTTTTTTTAATCACAATATAGCACAAGGAAAATTAACTCACTGTCCTTACAGGTCCCTGGAAACAAGGACTTGCAGAGTGAAAGAAACTGACACTGTCCCTACCTAGAGTTTTCTGTCCCTAGAATAAATGTTTTTTTTAATCACAATATAGCACAAGGAAAATTAACTCACTGTCCTTACAGGTCCCTGGAAACAAGGACTTGCAGAGTGAAAGAAACTGACACTGTCCCTACCTAGAGTTTTCTGTCCCTAGAATAAATGTTTTTTTTAAGCACAATATAGCACAAGGACAATTAACTCACTGTCCTTACAGGTCCCTGGAAACAAGGACTTGCAGAGTGAAAGAAAAAAAACACTCTCCCTACCTACAGTTTTCTGTCCCTAGAAAAAATGTTTTTTTTAAGCACAATATAGCACAAGGAAAATTAACTCACTGTCCTTACAGGTCCCTGGAAACAAGGACTTGCAGAGTGAAAGAAAAAAAACACTCTCCCTACCTACAGTTTTCTGTCCCTAGAAAAAATGTTTTTTTTAATCACAATATAGCACAAGGAAAATTAACTCACTGTCCTTACAGGTCCCTGGAAACAAGGACTTGCAGAGTGAAAGAAACTGACACTGTCCCTACCTAGAGTTTTCTGTCCCTAGAATAAATGTTTTTTTTAATCACAATATAGCACAAGGAAAATTAACTCACTGTCCTTACAGGTCCCTGGAAACAAGGACTTGCAGAGTGAAAGAAACTGACACTGTCCCTACCTAGAGTTTTCTGTCCCTAGAATAAATGTTTTTTTTAAGCACAATATAGCACAAGGACAATTAACTCACTGTCCTTACAGGTCCCTGGAAACAAGGACTTGCAGAGTGAAAGAAAAAAAACACTCTCCCTACCTACAGTTTTCTGTCCCTAGAAAAAATGTTTTTTTTAATCACAATATAGCACAAGGAAAATTAACTCACTGTCCTTACAGGTCCCTGGAAACAAGGACTTGCAGAGTGAAAGAAACTGACACTGTCCCTACCTAGAGTTTTCTGTCCCTAGAATAAATGTTTTTTTTAATCACAATATAGCACAAGGACAATTAACTCACTGTCCTTACAGGTCCCTGGAAACAAGGACTTGCAGAGTGAAAGAAACTGACACTGTCCCTACCTAGAGTTTTCTGTCCCTAGAATAAATGTTTTTTTTAAGCACAATATAGCACAAGGACAATTAACTCACTGTCCTTACAGGTCCCTGGAAACAAGGACTTGCAGAGTGAAAGAAACTGACACTGTCCCTACCTAGAGTTTTCTGTCCCTAGAATAAATGTTTTTTTTAAGCACACTATAGCAGAAGCACAAAACACACTGACACTCTCCCTACCTATCCTTCTCTTTCCCTAAACTAAAGGAATCCAGGTTAAGCAAGAAAGAAATAACAGTCACTGTCCCTGCCTATGCTACTCTATCCCTGCTCCGGAACACACTACACTAGGCCGCCGTGCTGGCGGCCTTTTATAGTGTGGGGCGTGTACTAAACACCCTCAGCAATAATTGGCCACAGGCATCCTGCCTGTGGCCAATCATTGCTCTCCTCGCTGCCGGCGCTGTGATTGGCCAAGCATGCGGGGTCACAGTGCATGCTTGGCCAATCACAGCGCCTGGATGACACTGCGATGGCGTAGTGCATTGTGGGCCGTTCGCGTCACTCGAATTTGGCGCGAACGGCCCAAATCGTTCGATCTTCGTCGAACGATCGAACAGCCAATGTTCGAGTCGAACGTATGTTCGACTCGAACACGAAGCTCATCCCTACTTAAGATAAACAGCCTTCTGTGTGCAGCAGCCCCCCTCAGCCCCCCTAATACTTACCTGAGGTCCATCTCTGTCCAGCGATGTCCACAAGTGTCTCAGCCGTCTGAAATTCTCCTTCCTGATTGGCTGAGACACAGCAGCCACGACATTGGCTCCCGCTGCTCTCAATCAAAGTGAGCTAGCCACTCAGGGAAAAGAAGGGGCGGGACCGGGTTGTGTCTGAATGGACACAGGGAGCTGTGACTCATTGCAAACTGCTTGTTGTGGGGGCACTGAACAGGAGGGAGGGGCCAGGATCACAGAAGTGGCACCCAGGAAGGGGAGGATCCGGGCTGCTCTGTGCAAATCCACTGCAACAGAGCAGGTAAGTATAACATGTTTGTTATATTTTAGGAAGAAAAACAAGCCTTTACAATCACTTTAACTTTAAACTAGCAGGAGGAAAGGTCAAAACTAATCTTAGGAAGTATTATTTTACCAAAAAATATTAATGCCTGAAACAAAGGTATTCTGTTAGTACACAGTAAGTAAGACTGCTGACTGTACAATAAAGAAGCAACACCACACAAAGATGAGCCATCATTGTGTACTCCTCCTCCTATAAGAAAACACTTGCCTAACAGTGCTGTACTATAGACCCCTGATTGGTTCATACTCCATCTCTCCTTCTCTCTCAGTATGAAATTAAGAGAGGAGGTATTTTTGGCAAGCTACTAACAAAGACATATTTCAGGTACTTGCAGTATTTAGAAATTCATGACATTTTTCCAAATGTATACATATAAGGTACTGTTAAGGTTAAATGAGGTTTTTTTTTTAATGTTCACGTAAAGTTTAGGATTTGCTGCTTCTGGCATTCTCACACTTACACCGTGAAACATTTTAATGTGACACCAAGTCTATTTCTAGAATTGAAATCCAGAGTGCCACAAGGTGCAAGGAGTTGTTAGCATATGTTCAGGCAATGTCAACAAGTCCTATAATGTGTGAATTTACCTATGCACAGTTTTTGAAGTTTTATCACCAGTTAGATGAACATGTACCATGTAACAACAAAAATACCTTTCATTACTGAGAACTTTTCACACTGCACTTAAAGAGAACAGAATGTGAAGTTGTCAATTTAGTTCTGGTATTATGAATCAGTAATACAGTCCTTCTTACAGGTAAATCTTAGAGTTTGGTGTTATCTTTTAGTAGCAGGCAGCTCTTTTATGATCTTCTTTACCATTTTACAGATCAATGCAGTGTCCACTCTTAAGCCTCGTACACGCGATCGGATTTTCCGACGGGAATTGTGTGATGGCAGGGTTTTGTCGGAAAATCTGACCGTTTCTATGCTCCATCGGACAATTGTTGTCGGATTTTCCGACAACAAATGTTGAATAGCATACTTTCAAATTTTCCGACAACAAATGTGTGATGTCGGATTATCCAATCGTGTGTACACAAGTCCGTCGGAAAAAAATCCAAAGTACAAACACGCAGGCTCAGAAGCAATGCTAACCATAGCACAACATTAGCAGAAGTTGCCCAAAGGGTGGCGCTAAAGAGCTGAAAAACCACGTTGTTTTGTATTTGTTGGCTGACAAAGTTTTGCCGTCTGTATGCAGAATAAGTTCACGGCCAACGCCCTTCGGACAAAATTCCACGGCTTTGTCAGACGGAAATCCGATCATGTGTATGAGGCTTTAGGGTGACTCGCGTCGTCACGTTACCGCTGATGAAGTCCCGCCCCCTGGACGTAACGCGTGCGGAACAATGTGATTCTGTGTGACGTCACCCGCGTCCCATGCTGACATCCGTTGGATGTACTTTGACATGCTGCACATCCTCCGCACTGAGGCACAGTGCTATTTTTGTAAGTTTATTTCTTGTTTTTATGATCATTAAATCCTTTTATATGGAGCGTACTAGATTTATTTGCTTCTCATTTTATATCTGGCCTCCTGGATCTGATTGTCTGGATTACTGGCTGTGAGACTGATCAGCGCTCTAATTACTCCTTGTCTACCTGATGTGGATTCATTATAGCTTGGATGTCTGTTTTTCTCCCGGGGGGGGGGGGGGGGGGGGGACTGCTTAAGTGACCTGACTGACTAGCTCAGGGCTGCTGTTAGAAATCACGGGGCCCCATACAGCCTACCTGGCAGGGCCCTCCTCAAATATATCAAAACCAAATTTTCACTAAAAATATACTAAAATCATTCTTAGCGGACACAAAGATTACAGAGGAGCTGTGTGAATTAGCCCTTTTTTAATTCGTTTTTTTTTTACATTTTTGAACAAAAACATTTCATATTTTTTTTTTTTTTAAATAATGTTTTGAAAACAAAAATGTTACAGTATTTACAAATATTTTTTTTTACTATTTTTTTTCAAAGAATTTTATTACATTTTACAAGGGATTAAAACAATACAGGGTTACAATTTGTTAATTTTTTCATGGGACAGGGAAGCCGTCAGCTGTGTCTGCGTCTCTCCCTGCAGCAGCAGAAAGTCGGCGGGAGGGAGAGAAACCGGGTTCCAGCTGCTGCAGAGAGTCACATAGGGCATCCTGTAATTGCCCCTCTATCCGACCGCACTGATTTTCTCTGCTGTTTGGGCCCCCCTGTGAGCTCGGGCCCCCTACAAGAGGACTGGTGGTCCCCCCCCTATCAGCAGCCCTGGACTAGCTCAGGGGTCCACTCGCTGAGGTGAGCTGCTAACCATTACTAGTGGTGGAGGTCGTCACACAAGTCACTATAAAGAATCTAGAAGTCACCTACTGAACACATTTTGATGTTTTTTAGTTTATATTGTTCCTCAAAGAAAGACTCTTGGACTATCTCTATCCTTTGTAGTCTTCTAATCATATGTGTGTTTTTTATGTTTGCCCTGCACTGCCTTTTTATATTTAGGGTGTGTGACTGCTCCATTCTGGCTACAAGTAACCAGTCAAACGTCAATCATGAACAATTAGTAGCCTGGGCTGTGTAGCTTCCTCTATTTAGCTCTACATTTTACATCACCAATTAACATTCAAAATCCCAAGGCAGATTTAAATCTGATAATGAATTTAAAATCTTTCTTAGTATTCAAAAAAAACATTATTTTTTTTTTATATTGGAACTTTCTCTATGTGAGAGGCAGCAAAAATGATGTTCTGGCATTAAGCCAGTGCATTCCCAGATTGCTGACAAAGGTAGTGTAATGAACTGGTGCATCTACAGCAATGTCTGGATTGATCACTGAACATGTAGGCTGCAATGCCCTATATCCATTTCAAGAGTTTAGTGTTTTACTAAAGGCAAAAAACCTGTGCACTTGGTAAGTGCAGTTGCACTCTGGAATGGCATTTTCTCCAGATCATGTGCACGCAAAAATGCTGTTTTGGCAGGATGATGGAAGTCAGCACATCTCCCCCTCATTTACCAAGCTTTTGAGCAACTACACCCTGTGGAGTGCAACTGCACTTGCAAAGTGCACAGTCTATTTAGTTTTAGTAAATTAACCGCAAAATATACGACCCAGGCCTTCCTATCTTTAACCTTTAAAACAGAGGGTGTGCAAATCTAGTTTACAATTGATTGTGAAGCTCTGCCAGCACAGTACAGACATGGGTAATTATGGTAAATATATTTCCCCAGCCTTCACCTTAACATTTTATAGACAGGGAAGTGTAAGTAAGATTATTACAGGATGTCTCGGCAAATAAAAAAGTAAGCAGCAATGCATATATTTTTTTTAAGTTATGATGTGTGAAGGGGGACATGTAGCATTTTGCTGCGAAGATGGAGATACACTTTGGGATACAGTTTAAATGTGATAAGTAGGGATGAGCTTTATGTTCGAGTCGAACATGGGTTCGACTCGAACATTGGCTGTTTGCCCGTTCGGCGAACAGCGAACAATTTTGTGGTGTTTGCGGCAAATTCGAAAAGCCGCAGAACACTGTTAAAAGTCTATGAGAGAAATCAAAAGTGCTCATTTTAAAGGTTAATATGCAAGTTATTGTCATAAAAAGTGTTTGGGGACCTGGGTCCTGCCCCAAGGGACATGTATCAATGCAAAAAAAAAAAGGTTTAAAAACATCAGTTTTTTCGGGAGCAGTGATTTTAATAATGCTTAAAGTGAAACAATAAAAGTGAAATATTCCTTTACATTTCGTACCTAGGGTGTGTGTATAATATGCATGTAAAGTCGCGCATGTTTCCCGTGTTTAGAATTGTCCCTGCACAAAATGTAATTTCTGAAGGAAAAAAAGTAATTTAAAACCACTCGCGGCTATAATGAATTGTCGGCTCCCCGGAAATACAGATCAAAGTCATTGTAAAAAACAGCACTGGTCCCCCCCACAGTCCAATACCAGGCCCTTTGGGTCTGGTATGAATATTAAGGGGAGCCCCGAACCAAAAAAAAAACGTGGGGGTCCCCCCAAATTCCATATCAAGCCCTTCAGGCCTGGATTTTAAGGGGAACCCCGCACCAAAAAAAAAGAAAAATGGTGTGGGGTCCCCCCAAAAATCCATACCAGACCCTTATCAGAGCACGCAACCTGGCAGGTCGCAGGAAAAGAGGGGGCGAGAGACCGCCCCCCCTCCTGAACCGTACTAGGCCACATGCCCTCAACACTCTCTCTCGTCCCCCCTCTTTTTCTGCGGCCTGCCAGTTTGCATCCTCAGATAAGGGTCTGGTATGGATTTTTGGGGTGACCCCACGCCATTTTTTTTTATTTTTTGGTGCAGGGTTCCCCTCAAAATCCACACCAGACCTGAAGGGTCTGGTATGGATTTTTGGGGGGGGACCCCACATAATTTTTTTTTAAATTTGGCGCGGGGTTCCCCTTAATATCCATACCAAACCTAATGGGCCTGGTAATGGACTGTGGCGGGGACCCCTGCCGTTTTTTTCAATGACTTTGATCTGTATTGCCGGGGAGCCGACAATTCATTACAGCCACAAGTGGTTTTAAATGACTTTTTTCCTTCAGAAATGACATTTTGTGCAGGGACAATTCTAAACACGGGAAACTGCTCCCGAAAAAACTTCAGTTTTTAAAACTTTTTTTTGCATTGATACATGTCCCCTGTGGCAGGACCCGGGCCCCCAAACACTTTATGACAATAACTTGCATGTTAGCCTTTAAAATTAGCACTTTTGATTTTTCATGTTCATGTCCCATAGACTTTAACGGTGTTCGCGTGTTCGAACAAATTTTTTGCCTGTTCGCATGTTCTGGTGCGAACCGAACAGGGTGGTGTTCGGCTCATCCCTAGTGATAAGCCACAAATACAGGCTCCTCTGCTAAGTCTGCTCACATGCCAAACTTCTGCCATGATGGCACTGGCTTGCACCAGTAAACCGTTTCTCTAAAGATGGACAAATTGATGAAATTATGCCAGCATTCAGGCAAGAGATTGACAAACAATCTAGGTAGGCTCCACATGCCGTTCAGTCATAATATTTCTGTAATTTATTACGATTTTAAAGTTCCAGAGTTAAAAATGACTACAAGTCCTAATAATGCAGCACTCTACGGTCTTCGCAATATTACTGTTTAGTAAACTAATTGACAATTTTTCCCAGCCCAAAAGAATTATCTGGAAAGAAGCAGAAGTCCAGATCAGTAAACCTTGTCATTTTTGTTCTCTCTACAAATCACATACACAGAAAACAAGAAGATATAAAACAACAATCAGTTACATACTGCTCACTCATCTTTTCCCATTCATATTCTTATTATTTCATCTATTGGAAAATAAGTGAATATTAACCAAACTCCGCATGCCACCCTTCACAGTTGTGGCATTTAGGAGGCTTACATCAATATAAATTCCAATCACTCCAGTTTGTTTAGATCCAGGCATAGATGTACACTTGCAACAATGTTTCATGATGTGAAAACGCCTTTACGTGGAATTTGCTTGCCACAGTAGGAAAACCAGCACTTTTGTACTTGACTGAAAAGTGTTATGAATGCACAAAGTCAACTGTTTGCATTGTTTATGTGATATTTGGAAAAAGAGTCATCATTGTTCATCTATTTATGCCCTTCATGTTGATAGCATTCAGAGAAGCCTTGTGATATTATTATAACACTTAAAAAAGAAAAAAAGAAAACGAGAAGTGCATTTAATTGAGCAACCAAAGGCATTAGCAGTTTTGTCCCATACCCAGGGGATTTGTGGACTATAGCCTTTACAATAATATCCTGGCTATTTATATGTTAATGAGTATTCCCCTTTAACCCTGGTGGGATTTAAAGTGATGATAACCATCCAAACTGTTTTAGGACAATGTATATGAAAATTGTAAGAAAATAGAATTATTGATTTTATGGCATGTGCTCTGGCCAGGATAACCCTTTGCTAGTTGAGAGAGAATTAAAAAGGCATCTATTTTCATTGTGCATGCCCCCATAGTTAGGGTTGGTTTAGCTTGTCCAAATCATATTAGTGGACATTTTAGGAGGCATATGCTATGTTCCAAAAGTAAAATACATTTTAAAACACAAAAGAAAAAATATATAAGCGGTAATGTTACTTAGCTAGAAGAGAGCTGAAACTGAAGCTGAATCTAACAAGCATTTTAGAGGTTAGCTTTAATATTCTAACCTGCTCTAGACAAATGGCAGCTAGAATTTTATTGGCTTCTTTGAAAGACACCTACAGTTTCCTGTCCTTGATTTCTTTTATAAAACTGTTCTCACTATTATATACACAAGCTATAATTCTGATAGTAGGCAAGATGCCAGACGGTGACAAAGATAAATTAGAGATTGTCAAGTAAATGTGCTGATGACCTCCAAAAGTAAGCCTTCAATAAGGCTATATCAGCAAAGATGACTTCACAATGCTTTATGTCTTCATCTGCCCTCTTACCAGCTGCACTGCTTCCTGTGCTCTCAGGTCAAAGTGTTAACTTAAGTCTCCTGCAATCATTATGAATGTAACATACAGGTGATACTCGAAAAATTTCAATATCGTGCAAAAGTTCATTTATTTCACTAATGCAACTTAAAAGGTGAAACTAATATATGAGATAGACTCATTACATGCAAAGCAAGATAGTTCAAGCCGTGATTTGTCATATTGTGATGATTATGGCTTACAGCCAGGGATGAGCCGAACACCCCCCTGTTCGGTTCGCACCAGAACCTGCGAACAGACAGAATGTTCGTGTGAACTTTAGAACCCTATTAAATACAATGGACTCGAATGTTCGAAATCTAAAGTGCTAATTATAAAGGCTAATATGCAATTTATTGTCCTAAAAAGTGTTTGGGGACCCGGGTCCTGCCCCAGGGGACATGTATCAATGCAAAAAAAGGTTTAAAAAATAGACGTTTTTTCGGGAGCAGTGATTTTAATAATGCTTAAAATGAAAAAATAAAAGTGAAATATTCCTTTAAATTTCGTACCTGGGGGGTGTGTATGATATGCATGTAAAGTCGCGCATGTTTCCCGTGCTTAGAACTGTCCCTGCACAAAGTGTCATTTCTGAAGGAAAAAAAGTCATTTAAAACTCACTCGCGGCTATAATGAATTGTCGGCTTTTATCAATACATAGAAAAGTCAATGATAAAAAAAAAAAAAACGTGGGGGTTCCCCCAAATTCAATTACCAGGCCCTTCAGGTCTGGAATGGATATTAAGGGGAACCCTGCCACAAATAAATAAAAAATGGCGTGGGGTTCCCCCTAAATATCCATACCTGGCCCTTGAGATCTGGCATGGATTTTAAGGGGAACTCCACCCCAAATTAAAAAAAAAATGGTGTGGAGTCCCCCCAAAAATCCATACCAGACCCTTATCCGAGCACGCAACCTGGCCGGCCGCAGAGGAAGAGGGGGGGACGAGAGAGCGCCCCCCCTCCCTCCTGAACCGTACCAGGCCACATGCGCTCAACATGGGGAGGATGTCCCCATGTTAATGGGGACAAGGGCCTCATACCCACAACCCTTGCCCGGTGGATTTTTGGGGGGACTCCATGCCATTTTTTTTTATTTGGGGTGGAATTTCCCTTAAAATCCATGCCAGATCTCAAGGGCCTGGTATGGATATTTAGGGGGAACCCCACACCATTTTTTTTTAAATTTGCGGCGGGGTTCCCCTTAATATCCATTCCAGACCTAAAGGGCCTGGTAATTGAATTTGGGGGAACACCCACACTTTTTTTTTTATCAATTACTTTTCTATGTATTGATAAAAGCCGACAATCCATTATAGCCGCGAGTGAGTTTTAAATGACTTTTTTCCCTTCAAAAATGACACTTTATGCAGGGACAGTTCTAAGCACGGGAAACATGCGCGACTTTACATGCATATCATACACACCCCCCAGGTACGAAATTTAAAGGAATATTTCACTTTTATTGTTTCACTTTAAGCATTATTAAAATCACTGCTCCTAAAAAAACTGCAGTTTTTAAAACTTTTTTTTGCATTGATACATGTCCCCTGGGGCAGGACCCAGGTCCCCAAACACTTTTTAGGACAATAACTTGCATATAAGCCTTTATAGTTAGCACTTTAGATTTCTCCCATAGACTCCCAAATTGTTCGTTGTTCAGCGAACGGGCGAACAGGCAATGTTCGAGTCGAGCATGAGTTCGACTCGAACTCGAAGCTCATCCCTACTTACAGCTCATGAAAACCTCAAATCCACAATCTCAGAAAATTAGAATATTACATGCAATCAATAAAACAAAGATTGTACATAGAACAATATCAGACCTCTGAAAAGTATAAGCATGCATATGTAGTCAGTACTTGGTTTGGGCCCCTTTTTCAGCAATTACTGCCTCAATGCGGCGTGGCGTGGAAGCTATCAGCCTGTGGCACTGCTGAGGTGTTATGGAAGACCAGGATGCTTCAATAGCGGCCTTCAGCTCTTCTGCATTGTTCGGTCTCATGTCTCTCATCTTTCTCTTGGCAATGCCCCATAGATTCTCTATCGGGTTCAGGTCAGGCGAGTTTGCTGGCCAATCAAGCACAGTAATCCCACGGTCAGTGAACCAGGTTTTGGTGCTTTTGGCAGTGTGGACAGGTGCCAAGTCCTGCTGGAAAATGAAGTCAGCATCCCCATAGAGCTCGCCTGCGGAAGGAAGCATGAAGTGCTCCAAAATCTCCTGGTAGACGGCTGCGTTGACCCTGGACTTAATGAAGCACAGTGGACCAACACCAGCAGATGACGTGGCTCCTCAAATCAACACAGACTGTGGAAACTTCACACTGGACTTCAAACATCTTGCAGTGTGTGCCTCTCCATTCTTCCTCCATACTCCGGCTCCTTGGTTTCCAAATGAGATGCAAAACTTGCTCTCAACAGAAAAGAGGACTTTGGACCACTGAGCAACAGACCAGGTCTGTTTTTCTTTAGCCCAGGTAAGACTCTTCTGACGTTGTTTGTTGTTCAGGAGTGGCTTGACAAGAGAAATATGACATTTGAAGCCCATGTCCAGGATCCGTCTGTGTGTGGTGGCTCTTGATGCACTGACTCCAGCCTCAATCCACTCCTTGTGAAAGTCCCCAACACTTTTGAATGGCCTTTTCCTGACAATCCTCTCCAGGCTTCGGTCATCCCTGCTGGTTGTGCACCTTTTTCTTCCACATAGCTTTCTATTTATGTGCTTTGATACAGAACTTTGGCAACATCCAACTTCTTTTTCAATTACCTTTTGAGGCTTTCCCTCCTTATGGAGGATGTCAATGATGGTTTTCTGCACAACTCTCAGGTCAGCAGTCTTTCCCATGATTGTGATTCTTACTAAACCAGACCATTTAAAGACTCAGGAACCCTTTGCAGGTGTTATGGCTTAATTATCTGATTAGAGTGGAAACACTTTGAGCCTAGATTATTGCACCTTTTCACAATATTCAAATTTTCTGAGATTGTGGATTTGGTTTTTATGAGCTGTAAGCCATAATCATCACAATTATGACAAATCATGGCTTGAACTATCTTGCTTTGCATGTAATGAGTCTATCTCATATATTAGTTTCACCTTTTAAGTTGCATTAGTGAAATACATGAACTTTTGCACGATATTCAAATTTTTCGAGTATCACCTGTATATCATATTATCATTCATTTCAACTTATGTAAAAATTATACTAAAATATCTTGGTTTATTTAATAATGCTGTGCAAAGACTATACATATGTGCAAAGTTCAGTAACCACTGCAATTAATCATTAATTATGAATAACTAACTTCACTAAAGTATACTAAAGCCTTGTACACACGATCGGATATCCTATGGATTGTAATCCGATGATTTTGTCCATCGGAAATCCGATGAAGCTGACTTCCATCAGTCTTGCCTACACACCATCAGTCAAAAAACCGACCGTTCCAAACGCGGTGACGTAAAACACTCTGATGAGCCGAGAAAAATGAAGTTTAATGCTTCTGAACATGCGTCGACTTGATTCTGAGCATGCGTGGGTTTTTTATCCGATGGACTTGCCCATAGACGATCGGAATTTGCTATCGGTTTTTGATCCATCGGAAAAATTTAAAACATGTTCTATTTTTTAAAACCGATGGAAAAAAGACAGATGGGTCCCATACACGATCGGTTTGTCCGATGAAAAAAGTCCATCGGACTGTTTTCATCGCTAAAACCGATCGTGTGTACAGGGCTTTAGCTTTAATTGGTTGATATGGGTTACCGAAATGTCCACATTCTTGAAGATCTAGGCACTCTACAGTAGGAAAAAAACAGCAATTTAAATCAAAATTAGATACATATTGTAATGTTCTAGGCTATCTGTAGTTATCCTTAATGCTAAAAGCAATGCAGATATAAAATAAACTAATTATTGCAGCTCTGTTATCATTAGTACATCATTAAAAAATATTTTTTAATGCAAACAGTGTATGAACCTGTATTTAACCTCATGTAGGCCTCTTACAGTCCCCTTACAGCAAGACTGTAGCTTAAGAGGAAGAAACAACACGGGTAGCCAATTAGTTCATGTGTTGGCAAGAGACATGCTGATAGGAAGAAAAAGCAGAGTGACAGAGAGATGAGCTAATCAGTGTGCTGCTTCTCCTTTCACTGTCCAGTCCAGACTGGAGCAGGTCCAAGATGACCTGGACTCAGAAGTGATTAGAATGATGCTGGCCCTCAGACGGAGAACAACTAGAGGCTGTAAAAAAAATGCTTTGGAGTTAATCTTTGGACTGAAGGTACATATTGCAGCAAAAGCTGGTTTTATTATTTTTTTAATCACGTGCGTGCCCGCTGCATGGCGGGGGAACCCATGTGCATGGCCGGCGGGCACGATCGCTGCCGGCCACGCGCGATCGTGTGCACGAGCACCAGCATGGGGATTTGTGTGTGTAAACACACAAATCCCTGTGCTCTCAGAGGTGAGGAGCCATATTGTTTCTTCCTACGAAGTAGGAAAAAGCATGTTCTAACTGTGTGGGGATGTGAGTGACTAGGAGAGAAGCCATATAATGAGGGAACACACATTTAACCCCTTGATCGCCCCTTAGTGTTAACCCCTTCCCTGCCAGTGACATTTACACAGTAATCAGTGCATTTTTATAGCACTGATTGCTGTATAAATGGCAATGGTCCCAAAAAATTGTCAAAAGTCTCCAATCTGTCTGTCGCAATGTCACAGTACCGCTAAAAATAGCAGATCACCGCCATTACTAGTAAAAAAAAAAAAAAATAAAAAAAATACCATAAAAATGTCAAAAATCTTTCCCTTAGTTTGCAGACGCTATAACTTTTGCGCAAACCAATCAATATACGCTTATTGCAATTTTCTTTACCAAAAATATAAAGAATATATATTGGCCTAAACTGAGGAAAAAATTTGCTTTTTAAAAAAACTTTTAGGGATATTTATTATAGCAAAAAGTAAAAAATATTGTTTTTTTCCAAAATGACGCTCTTTTTTTGTTTATAGCGCAAACAATTAAAACCGCAGAGGTGATCATATACTACCAAAAGAAAGCTATTCTTTTGGGGAAAAAGGACGCAAATTTTGTTTGGGTACAGCGTCGAACGACCGCGCAATTGTCAGTTAAAGCGACGCAGTGCCAAATTGTAAAAAGTGCTCTGGTCAGGAAGGGGGTAAAACCTTCCGGGGCTGAAGCGGTTAATGGGCTATTCATTTTTATCTTATTATTTTTGGCTGGAGTTTGCTTTAACCTGCTCATTTCAATGGACCTCTTGTCAGTTAACTTCGCAAAGCAAACAGTGGTCCTCCTTTTCTGCAAGAAACCTGCTTTATACTGGAGTGTGTGCCTCCTGTCCATTACCAGTAAATTCTGCTCAACAAAACAAGCGGTACCCAATTTTACCCAAAACAAGCGGTACAAACATTTCTATATTACTATTATATTAGAACTCTTCATCTTTATAATGACAAATCCCAATAAAGAAATATACTTCTTACACCATGATGAGGTGCATGGATCCAATGGAACTTGACCTTCTGCGAAATCTGGGGGGTAATGCTTTCTCTGCATAGACCCCCAGTGTGAACTTGTATGAGGGTCACATAAACATATTTGAAAATGTTTACAAAAAAAAGAAGAAAGAAGGAGTTAATGGATAGACAAGGCGATCAATAGTGGTGATACCCCAAATTCTCATCTAAAAAACCAACCTCTTTACTAGATTAACCAATAACTAGGGATGAGCCGAACACTCCCCAGTTCGGTTCGCACCAGAACCTGCGAACGGACCGAAAGTTTGCGCGAACTTTAGAACCCTATTAAAGTCTATGGGACTCAAACGTTCAAAATCAAAAGTGCTAATTATGAAGGCTAATATGTAAGTTATTGTCCTAAAAAGTGTTTGGGGACCCGAGTCCTGCCCCAGGGGACATGTATCAATGCAAAAAAAAGTTTTAAAAACTGACGTTTTTTCGGGAGCAGTGATTTTAACCACTTCAATAAAGGGCTTTTTATACCACCTCAATACCTGGCCTATTATGGCACTTCTCTCCTACATGTACAAATCATCATTCTTTTGCTAGAAAATTACTCAGAACCCCCAAACATTATATATGTTTTTTTAGCAGACACCCTAGGGAATAAAATGACAGTCATTGCAACTTTTTTTCTTGCACGGTATTTGCGCAAAACATTTTCAACCGCCTTTTTTGGGGAAAAAAATGGTTTCATGAATTAAAAAATAACAAAACAGTAAAGTTAGCCCAATTTTTTTGTAAAATGTGAAAGATGATGTTACGCCGAGTAAATAGATACCTAACATGTCACGCTTTAAAATTGCGCACATGGAATTTATCTATACATTTTTATCTATTTATGAATTTTTTATGTGTATGGACCTTCCAGCATAGCATTGCCCCATTGTGTGTCCATTATAGTCCATTAGAGGTTTTGTACTACTAATTATTCCCAATATTTGGGCTACTATAGATCTAATGTTTTTTTTTATTTGTTCTATACCCCCCTAGGGGGTTCCACCCACTGTGTGCACCTACAGCCTCCGTTCTTGTGTGTGTGGTCATGTTTTGAGGATCTTTTAGCCAGCTCTGCTTTGTGACCCTTGGTTTGCATGTAGCTTAAGTATAGAGGTCCGTGCCATTATCGTTTCTGACCACTAGAGGGAGTGACGTTGCTTGGCTGGTCATACAATTGTATTGGCCATAGACTGTGAGACTAGCGGTGGGAGGCTCCTAAACGGACCAGAAGTGGCGGGTGGAACGCAAATACACCCGCACTTCCTGGTACCGTGGCGAGAAGTGTGCTGTATACAGGGGAAGCGGAACTGATGTCTTGGTACAACCGGAAGTGCGGGTTGGAACGCAGTAGGCACCCACACTTCCTGGTCGCAAGACAGCGTGCGTTCCATCAGACTTGCGGGGACATTTGCCGTGATAAGTACGGTGGCGGCGTGTGTCGCGTTATGACGAGCTGCTTCTACTTCTGTTTTGGGGTAAGTTCCTTTGGCCCCCACCGTTCTACACCACGTATGCTGATATCTGTTCACACTAATACCCCTCCCTAAACGCACCCCCTGTCTATAGGGAGATCACATCTTAAGAGGCTATGCCTATTAAGGACATACACTGCTGCACTGGTGGTCGGTACCACTAGAGGGCTTAATGTTGTATTAACAGTCAGCATCTCTAGAGGGTAGTGTCATGGTGCTCACTTTTCCTCTTATTCTCCACCCCCCCCAGCTATTTTGGATCAGTCATTGGGCTGTTCTCTATTTGGGGTCAGCTAGGAGCAGGGGGTGGGGCTTGCTAATTGGTGGTCACCTGAGCTGAGGCCTCTGCACATGTGTACACACATATATAATGGAGGGTTCTGTGGGTGAGAGCTACTATGGACCATCTAGGCTCTGAGGAAAGGGGTACGCCCCAGAAACGCGTCAGCTATCTAGATGTTTTAGGTATTGTCCGACCCTCTCTGTCATCAAGTTCAGTCGGCGGGTGCCAATTCCAGCTCATTTGTCCGATAAGCTTACACCTAAGCTCCGTTTGTGAGTAGGATAATTGCTTTTTATTCATATTTTAATAAAACTTTTAAGTGGTAATGCACTAGGTCGGTGCGCCCTCCTTTCTTCTTTCTTTTTTCTAGCCATATGAACACCCATTGTTCTGAGGAGGGCTGCAAGACTTTAGACTTTGCCTCTAGACGGAACCATACTACCCATGTTTTGACGTTACACCGAGAGCGCAGGAGATTTTTGTTTTTCTGCACATGGAATGGCGCCAAACTTCGATACTTAAAAATCTCCATAGGCGACACTTTGAAAATGTTTACAGGTTACCAGTTTAGAGTTACAGAGGAGGTCTAGTGCTCTAACGCATGCGGCGATACCTCACATATGTGGTTTGAACGGCGTTTACATATGTGGGCGGGACTTACATGAGCGTTCGCTTCTGATTGCGAGCTACCGGGGACAGGGGCGTTTTAATTTTTTTTACTTAATTTTTTTTATTTTTGTGCACAGAATCGCCGGCAGAAGAGAAGGATACCTGAATGATGCCTATAGCTGCAGGCATCATTCAGATATCCCCCCACAAAGCCCAGGACGTCATATGACGCGCCACTAGGATGGGTGTGAACATCATATGACTATGGGCAGTATTGAAGTGGTTAATGATGCATAAAGTGAAAAAAAAAGTGAAATATTCCTTTAAATATTGTACCTGGGGGGTGTCTATAGTATGCCTGTGTAGTGGCACGTGTTTCCCATGTTTAGATCTGTCCCTGCACAAAATGACAATTCTAAAGGAAAAAAAGTCATTTAAAACTGCTTGCGGCTTTAATGTAATGTCTGGTCCCGGCAATATAGATGAAAATCATTGAGTAAAATGGCATGGTTATCCCCCCCCACCTGGGTCTTGTATGGATATTAAGGGGAATCCCGCGCCCAAATTAAAAAAAGGAAAGGCGTGGGGCCCCAAGGCCCTATATACTCTGAACAGCAGTATACAGACGGTGCAAACAAGACAGGGACTGTAGGTTTGTTGTTACGTAGAATCTGTTCGTAATTTTGAACTCCCTGGCTGTGGTATTAGTATGAGAACACCAACAATTGTATTCAGGTAAGCTTTAGGTGCACACTGTGCAAAGAACACTAAATCAAAATACTGCAGCTCCCTGCCTGTACTTGTATCAGAACACCAGCAATTGTATTGAGGTAAGCTTTAGGTGCACACTGTGCAAAGAACACTAAAGCTAAATACTGCAGCTCCCTGCCTGTATTTGTATGAGAACACCAGCAATTGTATTGAGGTAAGCTTTAGGTGCACACTGTGCAAAGGACACTAAAGCAAAATACTGCAGCTCCCTGCCTGTATTTGTATCAGAACACCAGCAATTGTATTGCGGTAAGCTTTTGGTGCACACTGTGCAAAGGACACTAAAACAAAATACTGCAGCTCCCTGCCTGTATTTGTGTCAGAACACCAGCAATTGTATTCAGGTAAGCTTTTGATGCACACTGTGCAAAGGACACTAAAGCAAAATACTGCTGCTCCCTGCCTGTATTTGTATCAGAACACCAGCAATTGTATTCAAGGAAGCTTTTGGTGCACACTGTGCAAAGGACACAGTACACTAAGTGAAACACTGCAGCTAGCACAATCACCTGCTTGCCTGTCAGTATAGAGAATAACAGGAACGGATCTAGCTAAACTCAATAAAGTGTGTAAATATATATACAACACCTAGGATGCATATATATCCTCTAGACATGTGCATTCGTTTTCGTCCGAATGCATTTTCGTCCGAATTTCAGCTATTTTCGTTATCGTTTTAACAAACGAAAACGAAAGCACAGAAACCGAAAACCGAAAGATCCGACATAAACAAATGCTTTATTTTCGTTTTCGTTGCTACAACAGTTCGATATAGGTTCAATTAGTTTTTATTGTTTATCAAAGTTTCAATTGTACAGAAAAAATACAAAAATCCAGGAGCCCAGCAAGAGGCAACCTGGACCGATAAGTAAGGGGTGATCTCCCGTTACAGCATGTATACGGCAATATACAAATAACAACTAGCTCATTAGAAGAGGTGTGAAGTAATACACAAATCAAACAGTGTCGTCTGAAGATACATCATCCACTCTGTCCGACCAGGATGCCCCTGTGGGATCCCACTGCAATCCTGGATCGGAGGAGTCATTAGGGGATGACATGAATATCTGTACAAACGACACCATACCAACACCTATTGGTGAAGTCTAACAAGCGATGACAGTGTGAACAGAAACTGGACCGCATACATGTGAAAGCGTCTCCAAGTAACTTTAGGGGAGGCCCCAGAAAGAGATAGGAAGAAATAAAGATAGAAAAGGAGATCTAGAGTTTAGAAGGGGGGTGTAGTGCAAAGGGAAGGGTGGAAGGAGAAGAGGGGGGGGCGAGGGGGACAGCGAGCTGCGGATCAATGGAAGGGTATCCAGACATGGCAGGGAACCCGAAGGTAGGGGACTGGTAAGGCCTCAGGGAGTAGGCCCTATTGGGAGCCTATCCTTCAACTTATCCGAAGTTGAGTAATGTCTCCATATACTCCAGCTAAAGGAGAATTTAGCATGTCTGTCTAGAGAGTTGGCAATCATTTCCTCCATTAGCATACTAGTATTCATCTCATTCACCCATTCTACAATCGAGGGAGGGGAGGTGGTTTTCCAATGCCTAGAGATGAGACGTTGAGCCGCGCTAAGGAAAAATTTAGGAAGATTGTGTTTTTGGAATTTGATAGTACCCGGTAGGATGGAGAGGAGGGCAATAAAAGGAGAAGGCTGAAGAGGCATATCATAAATCTCAGAATAAATTTGAAAAATCTGAGACCAGAACGGTCGAATTACCTCACATTCCCACCAGACATGACTGTATGTACCTGTTGCCGAGTTACATCTCCAGCAGGTGTCCGCAGCTGAGGGGTACATGATCCTGAGGGTGGTCGGGACTCGATACCATCTGGCAATCACCTTATAGTTTTTTTCTTGGGAGTAGCTAGAGATGGATGATTTGTGGGTAAAGAGAAAGGCTTTACTCCATTCTACCTCTGTAATATCTCTCCCAAGCTCCTCCGACCAAACTTTTGTAAATTTAGGTAAGGAGTCATGAGTGTGGTCTAGAATCAGTTTGTAGGTCAAGGAAAGGGTATGGCGGGGGGTGTCAGGAAGTGTACATATTTGTTCAAAACTGGTCAGGGGTCTATGGATCTGTGCGGATTCGTGAAGTCCTTTGCAATAGGAAGTCAGGTGTAGTCGGGTGAGCCAAGTCAAGTGGGAAGACGTAGAGTTATGGTTTGGCTTAAAGGTACCCTGCGCGGAGTCAACAAATTGTCGTGCCGTGGGCCAGGAAGCTCTGTCGTAGCCGTCAAGTGTGTGGATGGACCTGCCCTCCGGAAGGGCTGGATTGTCAAATAATGGGGTGAGTGGGCTTGGTTCAGTGGATAAAGCATAGGCCTCTCTCCTGCGGTACCAAAGCACCAGAGCATCCCTGGTGAGGGGAGACAATGCAGCGAAAGACCCCGGAGTATGTTCAAAACCCCATAGGAGGGCCCGAAGATCCAACGGGGACAAGTCTTGTTCCACCAGGGTAGCGGCTTTGACAAAGGGGCGGGGGAACCACTCCAGGATCCGTGATAACACAGCTGAGGAATGATAAAGCTCAAAATCCGGCAGACCCATTCCACCTTTAGAGATGGCGGTGCATAAAAGATTATGATTCAATCTGGGGTGCTTCCCATGCCATACGAAGCGTATAGCCAAAGAGCGCAAGGTGCGGAAAAATGCGGACGGGAGGGAGATGGGGAGGGCTTGGAATAAGTACAATAATTTGGGGAGTATGTCCATTTTTAGGGTGTTCATGCGACCAAACCAAGAGAGCGGTCTGTCCATCCGGTTCTCGGTTAGACGCCTGATCTTAGTGAGCAGAGGGCCAAAATTCAGAGTATAGATATCCGCCGCGCGTGTTGGGATGGACGTATCTAAATACGAAATGGATGTCGCTTGCCATTGGAAGGAGAAATTAGTCTTGAGGGAGGAAAGGGTATGATGTGGAAGTGATAGGTTAAGGGCTTCCGTTTTGGAGATGTTAAGCTTATAATTACTGTGCCGTCCGAAGCGGTTGATCTCTGCTAGGATGGATGGGATACTAATGTGGGGTTGTGTCACATAAAGCAAGAGGTCGTCAGCATATAGGGAGAGTTTGCAATGTGAGGAGGGGGTCTGAATACCACTAATGCTCGGGTTTGCTCTGATGGCCTGGGCCAAGTGTTCTATAACAAGAGCGAAAAGGAGAGGAGAAAGGGGACATCCTTGCCTGGTACCATTAGCTATCGTGAATGTACGCGAGTGAGTACCATTTACTAAGATAGAGGCGGAGGGCGTAGCATACAGGGCCATAATGCGCGAGAGCGTCTTAGGTCCTAGTCCTATTTGGGTGAGGGTGGCTCGGAGAAACGGCCAGCTGACCCTGTCGAAGGCCTTCTCCGCATCACAGGAGAGGAGGCAGGCCGGCACCCGATTACGGTGAGCGTATGCTATAAGATGAACAGTTTTAGTGGTGTTGTCCCGCGCCTCTCGGCCAGGGACAAAACCCACCTGGTCCCTATGTATGATGTCAGGTAGTAATGGGGATAGACGCTTCGACAGGATCTTGGCGAACAATTTCAAGTCTATATTGAGTAAGGAAATCGGCCTATAATTGGCGCATAAGGAGGGGTCTTTACCGGGTTTCGGAATCACCACAATCTGGGCATGAAGCAAGGACGAAGAGGGGGAGAGATTATCATTAATGGCGTTAAAGGCATTTGCAAGGAAGGGGGTAAGCTGAGGAGCAAACTTCTTGTAAAAGCGCGAAGAGAACCCATCAGGTCCTGGGCTTTTACCATTTTTGAGTTCTTTGATAGCTAATAGAAATTCTGCCTCAGAAAGTGGGGACTCCAATTCCTCAACATCCGAGGATGGTATGGGGGGCAGGGAGGTTTCTTGAATATAGGAAGACATGTCCTGTTCGGAGCCAGACAGGGGGGACCTAGGAGAGGGGATTTGGGAGGATAGATTATATAAATTGGAATAATATTTGCGAAATTCATCGGCTATGGCTAAGTTAGAACTCAATTTCCCATCAGAGGGGGAGTGAATAAAGGGGATATGTTTTCGGGCTTGCTGAGGTTGTAGGGTATGGGCCAAATGTCTACCACACTTGTTGGCTTGGGAGTAATGGGTGAATCGCCCCTTATCCCTAGCCACCAGGGAACGTTCTGAAAAGATTTGCAGAAGGTCCCGCCTGGCATTAACTAGCTCAAGATGAATCCCGGCCACAGGGGATTGTTTGTGGGACTCTTCCAGTGAAGCTATTAAAGCTAACAGTCTGGTTATCTCTGCCGTGCGTGCATGTTTAAGCCTAGAGCCGTGCTGAATAAACTTGCCCCTAAGGACACATTTGAGGGCCTCCCATTTCGTAAGAGGGTTAGTGTCGTCGTGTGCGTGGTCTGCAATAAAGTGCTGTATGGTCCGGATGATGTCTTGAGCACACACTGTATCTAAGAGTAAGTTGTCGTTGAGCCACCAGGAACACCTGGTCTTGGGGGAAGGAGCCCTACCCAAGCTCAAGTGAATGGGTGCGTGGTCTGACCAAAGAGTAAGGCCAATCGAGGCGTCAGGAGAACAGTCCAATAGGGTTTGGGAGATGAATAGGTAGTCTAGTCTGCTGTAAGAGGAGTGTGCTGGGGAGAAATATGTATAGTCCTTTGTGGAAGGGTGTAACACCCTCCAGACATCCACCAGAGATAGGTCAGATAGAGCGGTTTTAATTTTGCTCAAAGCAGCAGGGGAGAGTGAGGACTTACCCGTCGAGGAATCAAGGCGAGGTATCAGAGCCGCGTTGAGGTCACCTCCCAGGATCATGTTGGTAGTACTAAACCTTTTCAGGCGTGCGGCCACCTTAGAGATGAACTGCGGTTGGTCCTGATTAGGAGAGTATACGTTAATTACAGTGTAAATCACATTCAAATACGACAATTTAAGAAAAACATATCTCCCTGCGGGGTCTATGAGCGTGTCAAGCACGTCAGGGGTGAAAGAGGCATGAAAGGCAATAGATACTCCTTTAAATTTTGCGGCAGGGTTGGTGCTGTGAAACCAGGTAGGGTACCTTTTATGGAAAACCTGTGGGATGATGTCGAAACGGAAATGAGTTTCCTGGAGGAGAAGGATTTGGGTTCGTAATTTGTGGAAATGGTAGAGGATATGTCTCCTCTTCTCCGGGGCGTTAAGGCCCCTACAATTCAGGGAAGAGATTTTTAGGGAGGCGGGCGTTGCCATGAGGGTAGTACTATGGGATAGGAATAAATCTTAATTAGTTCCGAGCTCGCTGTCGCTGGGAAAGGGGTAGGGAGGGAAAAGGGAGGGGTGTAGGATTGACTACAAAGAAGCACAGGAAATGAGAGGGGAAAGAGAGAAAGAGAGGAGAAGTAGAAAATAGGGCCTAAACGGCCAAACTAGTAACGTTGCAAGCAACATGTCAGCGGAGTCCTAATAGGACGCTGTAAACCTAGGAGGGGGGTCGTAGACAGTGCACAGAGGTGCCCGCACACACCGGGCTGCAAAAAATAAACATGTAAACATATCCATAAGTAAAGCGGTACAGGGCCCCCGACGGCTGCAGTTAGTTATACATTCATGTACTTAAGTCCGGGAGTATAAGACCCGGACTACCTGCGAGAACACCTGACAGCCGCAGGGGTCCTACACCAGGCTTCCAAACAAAATCATAATAAATCTCTTTAGGTATTGGGGGGGGGGCTGGGGGGGATTCAATGTGGTAATGGAGGACAGACATTACTTATGGGGGAAGGAGAAATTCACACGGGGTCAACGTTCAGAGAGAACAAATTGAAGGAACACACAATATGGCGGAATGTCCCTTGTGAGCAGGAAGTAAGACAGAAGTTAGTAGGGGAGCGCCCCAACAAAACTGTAACCTGAGAACAGGGGCGACTTTGCAGGTCTGAAGCCCAGCTACAAGAAGGGTTGATAGCATTAAATCATCCAGCGTTTGACTTGGAGGTTTCTGATCTGGAACGCCTGGGTTTCTTGGATCGCTTCTGCCATCCGGAGGCGCCTGGAAATCCGGGGGTGGCTGCGCGAAGGGGCCAGTCAGGTAGAGATATTTGAGGCAGTTCAAAGGTCCCTAGAAATTTGGGGAGATCGCCAAGTGTACGAAACACTGCCGATTTCCCTTCATGCGAGGCAAAAAGGTGGAAGGGAAAGCCCCAACGATATTTGATTTGTTTAGCTTGTAAGGCCCCAGTGAGGGGCTTCAATGCCCGGCGCATGTCAAGGGTCAGCTTGGAGACGTCTGGTAGTAAGGAAATCTGGGACTCGTTGAAACAAATGTTCTCTTGCTTTCGCGCCGCCTGCATGATGGCGTCTTTAATCGCGTAGAAGTGGACCCTGCAGATAACATCTCTGGGGTGTTCCAGATTAGGATTCTTAGGGCCTAGGGCTCTATGGACACGATTAAGTTCCAGAGGCGCGTCTTTCTCTCTCTGGAGCAGGTCATTAAACATAGCGATGACAGCCGGGGCTAGATCTTTAGTGTCCACAGACTCAGGTAGGCCACGGATGCGGATGTTATTGCGTCTGGCCCTGTTCTCCTGGTCGTCCTGATGGTACATAAGGTGCTGAATTTGCAGGGTGTGCTCATCCAGGATGGTGTCATGTGATTGTATGGCAGCTACAGTCTCTTCGACGGTGTGTTCCACCTCCTCCAGTCTGCTAGTGACATCCCTGCGCAGCTCAGCAATTTCCTGCTTGTATGAACGCTCAAGCCTCTGTACACAGGCCTCAAAATCATGTCTAGTGGGGAGGGCTTTGATATAGGCCTCCATGTCCCAAGCCCCATAGGAGCGGTGCGAGGCAGGGGAATGGCAGGCTGAACGTGTGGAGCCGTTGTCTGAGTCAGGGGGAGAGCTGGCTCGCACCCTAGATCTGGTGTGAGGTGCATGGTGCTGGGAAGCCTGTCCATGAGAGGCCGCATGTGTCCCCGAGGAGCGGGTCGACACCATCTTGGATGAGGGGGGGGCCGCGCTGCTCCGGCGACAGCTTTTTAAAAAAAAATCTGTCTATATCCCCCTCTTTGCTCGGATCGGGGGTATGACGACTTTCTCCCCCACCTTTCCTCCCCATCACCGACCTGTTTAGCTGGTCTGGAAGGCGCTGGTGGCCGCGATGAACCCGGTGTGTGCGGGAGCTCCTGGAGGAAGCTTCTTACTCCTCCATACGCTAAGCCACGCCCCCCTCAACAGTTCGATATAGATAGGAGATTCGACGTGACGCTGACAATAACAATCTGTGTCTATCGAACCTGTGGTCGAATGTGCCTAACCTTAACTCTATTAGTCCAAGATTATTCTACATAGGAGAGAAAAGATTCGACATTATAGAGAGAAAAGATTCGACATAGGAGAGAAAGATTCGACATAGGAGAGAAAAGATTTGACATAGGAGAGAAAAGATTCGACATAGGAGAGAAAAGATTCGACATAGGAGAGAAAAGATTCGACATTATAGAGAAAAGATTTGGCATAGGAGAGAAAAGATTCGACATAGGAGAGAAAAGATTCGACATAGGAGAGAAAAGATTTGTTATTATAGAGAGAAAAGATTCGACATAGAGAGAAAAGATCACTGCTGGAATTGGGTGGGGGAAGTAAAATAAAAATAAAGTTGATGATGAATGTTATTGGCTGATTGTAACCAAAGAGGAGGAGCAGTAAAATAGCTAGAATGACGAAGATTCGACAAAGCATCGAAAGTTAGAAGATTCGACGGTGCAGCAAAACTGTACGACGCTGCAATAGTACATTTCCGGTCAAATGCATCCGCCCATATGCTATAGAAGAATTCTAATGTTGGTTGACTAGTAATAGTAATGAATAAATATAATTATTACTAGTCATACAACATTAGAATTCTTCTATAGCTTGTGGGCGGAACATTCGACCGGAAATGTATGATTGCAGCGTCGTACAGTTTCACTGCTCCGTCGAATCTTCTTTGAACATTCGACAGACACCATAAGCCTTCAATGACAGATTCAACCTTAATTAATTCAGATTTTCGGACGAATGCAATTTCTAACGAAAAACGAAATAAATAAAAACGAATTTCGGGAGTAACTAAATAAATTTATTTTTCGGACAAAAACGAAATTCCGAAACGAAATATTTCAGTGTGCACATGTCTAATATCCTCTACACACTGTAACTGCAGCTAACTGACTCACCTGCCTGTTCTATCTAACTCAAATCAAATTACACTGTCTCTCTCTCTCTGTCTCTTTCCTTTAAGCAACGCCAACACACTACACAAGGCCGCCAAGCCGGCGGCCTTATATAGTGTGGGGCGTGTACCTACTCCTCTGAGCCATGATTGGCCAAAGCCACCCTGGCTTTGGCCAATTACGGCTCTCTGTACCTGCGGCGCTGTGATTGGCCAAGCATGCTTGTCATAGAGCATGCTTGGCCAATCATCAGCCAGCAATGCACTGCGATGCCGCAGTGAATTATGGGCCGTGACGCGCCACTCGAATTTGGCGCGAACGGCCCATAATGTTCGAAATTCGACGAACGGTCGAACAGCCGATGTTCGAGTCGAACATGGGTTCGACGCGAACTCGAAGCTCATCCCTACTAATAACGGTACTAAAATATTCACACAAGCAAGAGAAATAACAGAGTGTATGCCAAGTTGGTGGGGCAAAGTACCTAATTTCCTGTTATTCACTACTCTACTGTACATCTATGTTAAGAACCCACTAAGCACTTGATTACATATTATATATCATTCCCTGGCAGATGGTGAGTTCAAAATAGGATGGCCGCTTAAACTGCAGGACTATTTAAATACACATGCTGATCACATTTGCAGCATAGTTTTCTGGGAGTTTTCTGTCTGTCCTAGTATATATTATATACATCAGATGACATAATAAATATTTGTAGTATTTATTACTATAGTAGACACAGTAATTATACTGTACTCCTAGTAAAAGATGGGTGACACCACATTTAAAATGTTATTCATGTAAGTAATGGGAAGAAGTACACATTAATTATACACACCTAATTAAAATACGTGTACAGCTAAGAACATTTACTATAATGAGATTGTTCAGTGCTTTATGTTGTGTATAATCAAAGTGTCAAGAAATATCTAGTGTATAACACTAACATCTATTTCTGTCAGCTACAAAATCATTATATAACTTTCTTACTAAGAACTTGTCTTATTATCAAACATAATACAGTGAATTTGGAGTCATGAAACTGTAATGTAACTTTTTCGATGAAAAGATGATATGAAAGGTGTTAACAGCATACATGGCATAATATATAACATTTATAGCAACTTCACCCAGATAGGTGAAAATTATGCGTATACAGTAGCTGCAAAATTCTGTCTATATTTTGTGCTTCCGGCTACTGAAATAGATTTTGGGGTCTTTTTAGTCTTTATTTTTTCAACTTCAGTGAGTAATAAGACATTTCACTATCTTGCTTTCTTTCTCGTACATCACGGGACACAGAGCGACATAGTCATTACTAATGGGTTATATAGATACCGTCAGGTGCTGGCACTGGCAACTTCCAAAACCGGAAGTACCCTCCCCTATATAAGCCCCTCCCATCCGGGAGCACCTCAGTTTTTTGCCAGTGTCTAAGGTGTTGGCCAAGAAGAAACATGTGTTTTTCACTGAGCTTGCGTACAGGTTCTTTTGGGCCTCAGTAAGCTATTCCGGATCCGACCAAAAAAGCTTCATAGCTAAACGGTCGGTACCCGGGCCTTGCAGAGAAGAGCAAGGTTTTGCCTGTAATGCTTCTCTTAGGAGAGCTGGACCCTGGGATCCAGAGCTCTGGTCATACCCACGACCAAGATGTTTTCTGTGCAGGGTGCTATACAGGTCCAGGGGAGTGGAATCCTTGGGAACCCGGTCCCTGAAGGTTTGATTACAATGCCTGCCGTGATAGGTGAAGTTTGGGCTTTTGTGGACCAAACAAAGTCCTGCGGCGGGGAACAGGTAAGTGGGGGCCCCCAGGAACTTGGTTCTATTGGGGGACCCCCAAGCCTAATTTGTCTTTCTGTCTGTTACCTAATGGTATTCCCGCAAAATTCTGTGCATGCCTGTAACTACTAAAAAAATGTAATAATTTTTAATGGTGGTCAAGAAAAAAAAAAAAAATTTTTTTTTTTTATATATTTAATATATTAGACTGCGGTACCTGTGTTTGTCCACTAGAGGCCGCTGTGGAATGTTTTCTTGTCATGTGGACTAGTTTCTTCTCAGCAGAGCAAGTCCAGGCAGATGGTGAGTTCTCTTATGGGAAACTGCTTCCTCTGCCATGTTGCAATGCTCGTCCATCCCCCGGCCTGCGGCAAAGAGGGGCCCTGGCTCTTGTCCCTAGTTTCCATTTTTTCGAAATTAGCGCCGAAGGCGCACGTGGCCGCGCGCGTGCGCGTGCACGCGCCTCTATATATAGAGGTGAGCCGGAAAAGGGGGCGGAGCCTGGGGGATGACGCTCTGTGCGCGCCGCAGCGCTTCTGCGCATGTGCGGGCATCCCAGCATGATAAAAATCACAATTTTGTGTGGTGAGCTGGCTATGAAGTACAGAGACAGAGCTGGCAACATTTAAAAAAGGGCATACAGCAAGCGGTTGATACAGGCATCCCCTAGAAAGGCACATTAGTAGACACCAACTGTGATATAGCAGCAATTGTGCTAGACTATTCTCAGTAAAAGTGGTGTATTACGGCTGGAATACCTCAGCTTTAGGCTTAGGAATATGCCGTCCAGAAGCTCCGGAACTGAATCTTCCAGGAAGCGAAGGGGGTCTCATCGGGCTCGGAGGATCTTGGGCATACTTCTGCTGCACCAGTCTCCCCTGAAGTTCAGAGGTAAGTGACCGTAGAGACCCCGCAGGGGTACTTGGTACTGTGGCTGTCCTCAGTTCACCTGCTCCTGTGTATGTAACAGAGGAGGTTTTTTCCTCAGCTCTGGGAGGATTAGAGAGAGATTGTCAACATTTATCGCTGCCTCCCTGTCAGGGAAAGCACGCCCGATCTCCGTCTCCTCCTTCAGAGTGCCTGTTAGCAGAGCAACAGTCCCATACAGGGATCGACCTGCCTGAAGGGGATCAGGATGAGGTTGATTCTGTTATAGAGGAATCAACAGTGGGGGAACCTTTTCTCAGCATCTCAAGCTGAAAGATTATGGGTTCAGTCTCTGACTAACATGGTCCGATCAGCATTTAAAAATGCACCTTGCGGAACCATCAACCACTACTGTATCCTCGTTGGGGTCGCTAGAAGCCCCCAGACTGTCTGTTCTTTTCCACTTCACCCTTTACTGAAAGGGCTCATTTACCAGGATTGGGAACGTCCTGAGAAAATATTTATTCCCCCAAGAGATTTCCGGTGGTCTATCCCATGGAGGATAGGTTCATCAAAAAAAAAAAAAAAAAAAAGAAAAAATGGAAGGTCCCTACAGTGGACGCAGCCATCTCTTGTATGTATAAATCACTGACATGTCCAGTGGATAATGTCCAAATGTTCAAGAACCCAATAGATAAAAGATTGGAGTCCTTATGAAAATCTGCTTCTTTCTACAGCAAGCTTGGTGACACAACCAGCAGTAGCAGCTATTGGGGTCTGCTAGGCAGTGAAGGATCAGTTGAAACAGGTCTTGAGGGACTTGACAGATCAGCAGGCTTTGCCCTAGCTGATCTACCTAGAGCCTTAGGCTTTGCGGTTGACGCCATAAAGGATTCAAGGAATTTGCAAGAGTCCATCAGGCCTCCCGCCTTACGCTGTCTATAGTACATATGCGTAGGCTCCTATGGCTAAAAAACTGGTCTGCTGAAGCTCCCTGTAAAGAATGGCTGGTTAGCGTCCCATTTCATGGTGAACGCTTATTCAGGGAAAACCTGGACAAATATATCCAGAAAATTTCCAGCGGTAAAAATACGCTCTTGCCGGTTAAAAACAGAGTTAGAGGTCCCTCTTTAAGAGGCCTGCTTCTCCAGTCCCTGGGGCATCGGCTGTGTAACAGTTCCGACGGCCTCCTCGGTCAATTCCCGGGGGTAAAAAACAGGGACAATAGCAGGGTAATGAGAAACCCTGGGTCAGGGGAGGTACAAAACCTCCCCCAAAGTTAAATTCATTGAAGCCCCCACTCAGTCGGGTGCGGGGAGGACTCCAGTTGTTCGCAAGAGACCTGGCGGGACACGATCAAGACAGATAGGTGCTCTCCGCAGTATGTTTGGGATACAGTTTGGAGTTAAAAGACTCTCCTCCTTCCCATTTTTGAGGTCAAACGTGCCAAGGGATCCCCGGAAGAGAGAGTCCCTCCTGTTGGCACTAGAACAACTATTGCTCCAAGGAGTAATTATGGAGGTTCCCCTGGAAGAATGAGGGTTCGGGTTTTACTCAAACCTCTTTACAGTCCCGAAGCAAACGCGGACGGGAGGCCCATATTAATTCTAAAAGGGCTATACAAATTCCTGTATATCAGGACTTTCCAATGGAGTCAATCCGATCGGTGGCCACTGCCCTACAAGGGGAGGATTGGTTAGCCGCGATCGACATCAAAGATGCTTATTTGCGCATTCCCATCTTTCCAGTCCACCAAAAATTTCTACACTTTGCAGTAGAAGGGCGCCATTTTCAGTTCAGAGCCTTACCCTTCGGTTCGGCCACAGCACCACGAGTGTTTACAAAAATTCTGGCCCTTTATTGGCCAATCTAAGAACACAAGGTGTAATGATAATGGCATATCTAGATGACTTGTTGCTGATAGACCACTCAGTGAAAAAACTAGACGTGGTCGTTCACAAGACAATCAAGTATCTGGAATCTCACGGTTGGATTATCAACCGAGACAAGTCACCCCTAAAAACCAGTCAAAAGTCTGGAATACTTGGGGCTAAGGTTGGATTCAGGCCAGAGAAAAATATTCTTGCCTCGAGGAAAGGTGTTGTCTTTGAAAGATTTGATCCACTTAGTGGGTACAAAAAAGACAGCCGTCCATACGCCTGTATATGAGGCTGCTGGGAAAGATGGTGGCATCATTCGAAGCAGTACCCTACGGTCAATTCCATTCAAGGAATTTGCAAGGGGCCATACTGTCAGCCTGGAACAAAAAGTTCAGGCCCTAGACTTACAATGTCCTTGTCCCCTTCCGTTCGCAAGAGCCTCCGTTGGTGGTTGGTTCCCCAGAATCTGGAAAAAAGGAAATCCTTTAGTCCGATTTCTTGGAAGGTGGTCACTACAGATGCCAGCCTTATAGGCTGGGGAGCAGTACTGGAGCAATGGTCTCTCCAGGGCACATGGTCGGATGCAGAAAAGGCCCTGCCCATCAATCTCTTAGAGATACGAGCAGCCCGGTATGCCCTAGTAGCATGGACATCCAAACTCCAAGGGTCCCCTGTCAGAATTCAATCAGACAATGCCACAGCAGTGGCATATATCAATCATCAGGGGGGCACCAGGAGTCGTGCAGCCCAGAGGGAAGTAAATTACATCCTGAAATGGGCAGAAAGATATGTCCCAGCCATATCTGCGGTATTTATTCCAGGAGTGGAGAATTGGAAGGCGGACTTTCTAAGTCGCCAGCAATTATGCCCAGAGGAAGGGTCCCTTCACCCCGAGGTTTTCTGGACAATATGTCAGCGGTGGGGAACATCGGATGTAGATCTTCTAGCATCCAGATTCAACGCAAAGGTGGACAGGTTTGTCTCTCGGACAAGGGATCCCCTAGCTTGCGGCTCGGATGCCCTAGTGTTCCCTTGGGATCAGTTCAAGCTGATATATACATTCACACCGCCACAATGGTTACCTCGATGACTCCGCAGAATCAGGGTAGAAAAGGAACCAGTGATTCTGGTGGCTCCAGCGTGGCCCCGAAGAGCGTGGTACGCGGAGATTGTAAAATGTCAGTGGGGAGTCCTTGGTCTCTCCCACGTCGTCCGGACCTGCTTTCGCAAGGACCAATATACCACCCTTCCTTACCAGCCCTAGGTTTGACGGCCTGGCTATTGAAGCCCACATTCTAAAAAAGAGAGGGCTCTCTAATCCTGTGGTATCTACCATGATCAATGCCAGGAAGCCGGTATCCAGGCAGATCTACTATAGAATCTGGAAGGCGTACATCGCGTGGTGTGAGGCCAAGAAATGGCATCCACATAAGTACGTAATAGGTAGGATTCTGGACTTCCTACAGTGGGCTGTAGATAGGAAGCTTGCCTTGAGTACTATCAAGGGTCAGATTTCGGCCTTGTCAATATTTTTTCAAAGGCCCTTGGCTTCGCATTCACTAGTCAAAGCCTTTATACAAGGAGTGATGCGTATTAGTCCTCCGGTTAATATTCCCATATGTCCATGGGATCTAAACTTGGTTCTGTCGGTTCTACAGAAACAACCATTTGAACCATTACATCATATTTCTTTGGTGCTTCTCACCAGGAAATTGATTTTTCTAGTAGCCATTTGTTCGGCTAAAAGAGTGTCGGAATTAGCAGCTATGTCCTGTAAGGAGACATATCTGGTTATCCATAAGGATAGAGTAGTGTTACGTCCTCATCCAGCCTTTCTTCCTAAGGTGGTATCGAGGTTTCATTTGAACCAAGATGTGGTTCTTCCTTCTTTTTTCCCCAAACCTACTTCGGTAGAGGAAAAGTTATTGCATTCTTTGGATGTAGTAAGAGCAGTTAAAGCTTATCTAAAGGCCACTGCTCAGATTCGCAGAACGGATACTTTGGTTATTCTGCCGGAAGGCCCCAGAGAGGGTCAGGCAGCGTCAAAATCTACTTTAGCCAAGTGGATTCGACAGGTCATAATACAAGCCTATGGCTTGAGAAGGAGACCGCCTCCGTTCAAAGTTAGAGCGCACTCCACGAGAGCAGTTGGAACTTCATGGGCAGTGCATCACCAGGCCTCCCTGGCTCAAATCTGTAAGGCCGCAACATGGTCTTCAGTACACACGTTTACTAGGTTCTACCAGGTGGACGTTAGAAGTCAGGAGGATGTCGCCTTTGGGCGCAGTGTGTTGCAGGCCGCAAAAGATCCTCATGTCTGATAGCGCTCAGCTTATATATGGTGTATCCCCCCCCTCATTTGGCATTGCTTTAGGACATCCCATTAGTAATGACTATGTCGCTCTGTGTCCCGTGATGTACGAGAAAGAAAATAGGATTTTTATAACAGCTTACCTGTAAAATCCTTTTCTTGGAGTACATCACGGGACACAGAGCTCCCGCCCCTCTTTGGGGACACTTATTGCTTTGCTACAAAACTGAGGTGCTCCCGGATGGGAGGGGCTTATATAGGGGAGGGTACTTCCGGTTTTGGAAGTTGCCAGTGCCAGCACCTGACGGTATCTATATAACCCATTAGTAATGACTATGTCGCTCTGTGTCCCGTGATGTACTCCAAGAAAAGGATTTTACAGGTAAGCTGTTATAAAAATCCTATTTTTTCTTACACATTGGGCCGATTTAGAAATGGTGCATGGATCTTTCCGCTGCTATGAATTTTGGTAATTGTTGCAAATTTACAATTATAACTTCATTTTTTTCTCTCTTATGTACACATTGGAGAGAGGGATTTGCTAAAACTGAAACTGGAGCATGCAAAATACGGTGCAGTTCTGCATTGAAACCAATCAGCATCCAGTTTTTAGTGCCAAAGCTTAATTGGACAAGCTGAAGTTAGAGGCTGATTGGCTACCATGCACAACTGCACTATATTCTGAGTGCTCCAGTTTTAGTAAATCTTCTCTATTGCTATTTTCCAATAATTCAAATAGTGCATGGAGCTCTTTGAAAATCTCCCACAATGAACAATCCACCCAAAACCTGAACCATTTGGCTTCTCATTATTTTTAGGGATTTTTGCAACAAAGTCTATACCAGGGATATGCAATTAGCGGACCTCCAGCTGTTGCAAAACTACAAGTCCCATCATGCCTCTGCCTCTGGGTGTCATGCTTGCTGCTGTCAGAGTCTCGCTATGCCTCATGGGACTTGTAGTTTGGCAACAGCTGGAGGTCCGCTAATTGCATATCCCTGGTCTATACCCTAGAATTTCCAAGATAATCACAGTGCCCCACTCAGGAAGTCTTGATCTCCTTGTTGTTTTTTTCACTTAGGAGCATATTAATATAGTAGCAAATTACCTGTTTGCTGAACATTTGCTTCCTATTTGTCATATTCTTGCTATTGTATCATTTGTTACTGATATGAAACACATTTACCGCAGGAGGAGCAGACAGGGGGAGGTACAGTTGGTGCTGCCGATTTTGTGTCAATCTCGCCTCTTCTAGCGGCGAGATTGACACCCTACGAGCCCCATCGCGAGAGCCAGCGCCGAGATGTCTCGTCATCGGGAAAGGAAAAATGTTGTTTTTCCTTTCGCAATGAGTGACACGCATTGCTGTCATTGAGGCCGGTGGACGGGATCCGACGTGGATTCCCGCCAATACCAGGCACTATGTTTGGTATGAATCCTGAGCGGGAACTCCACGCCAAATTTTAAATAAAAAACCGGCATGGAGCATATCAGGCCCTTCGGTCTAGTATGGATTTGAAGGGGAAACCCCTAAGCTGAAAAAACGGCGTGGGGTTCCCCCTCAGAATCCAAACCAGACCCTTATCCGAGCATGCAACCTGGCAGTCCGTAGGAAAAGAGGGGGGGGCGAGAGAGCGCCCCCCCTCCCTCCTGAACTGTACCAGGCTGCATGCCCTCAACATGGGGGGTTTGGTGCTTTGGGGCAGGGGGGCGACCTGCGGCCCCCACCCCAAAGCACCCTGTCCCCATGTTGATGGGGACAAGGGCCTCTTCCCGACAGCCCTGGCCATTGGTTGTCAGGGTCTGCGGGCGGGGGCTGATCGGAATCCAGGAGCCCCCTTTAATAAGGGGGCCCCCAGATGCCGGCCCCCCACCCTATGTGAATGAGTATGGGGTACATCGTACCCCTACCCATTCACCTGGTGGAAAAAAAATGTCAATAAAAAAAACACACACAGGTTTTTAATGTAATTTATTACACAGCTCCGGGGGTCTTCTTCCGACTCCGGGGGTCTCTTCCGACTTCGGGGGTCTCCGGTGTCGTCTCCACACTCTCCGGTTCTTTCTTCCTTCTGCCGGGCCTCCACTATCTTCTTCCAGCTCTTTTGCTAACGGAGAGGCCCGGTCTTCCCCGTCGTCTCGTCCGGCTCTCCGTTGTCCTTCTGCCAGCCCCTCCACTATCTTCTTCCAGGTCTTTTGCTAGTAGAGGGGCCCGGTCTTCCCGTCACCGTCGGCGTCTTCTTCCCTCTTCTTCTCCTCGATGTTCACTCGTCGCTTCCTCCCGCTGTAATGCTGGGTGTTCGGTCCGCAACGATTTATGTAGGCTTCTCATGACGTCAAAGTCACATGCTCCCATGACGTCACAGTCACATGCTCCGGGGCCAACCGGAGCATGTGACGTCATGAGAAGCCTATATACATCGTTGCGGACCGAACACCAAGCACTACAGCAGGAGGAAGCGACGAGTGAACATAGAGAACAAGAAGAGGGAAGAAGACGCAGACGACGAAGGGAAGACCGGGCCCCTCCACTAGCAAAAGAGCTGGAAGAAGATAGTGGAGGCCCGGCAGAAGGAAGAAAGAACCAGAGAGCGAGAGAAGAACCGGAGAGTGTGGAGACGACACCGGAGACCCCCGAAGTCGGAAAAGACCCCCGGAGTTGGAAGAAGACCCCCGGAGCTGTGTAATAAATTACTTTAAAAACCTGTGTGTGTTTTTCTTATTGAATTTTTTTTCCACCAGGTGAATGGGTAGGGGTACGGTGTACCCCATACTCATTCACATAGGGTGGGGGGCCAGCATCTAGGGGCCCCCTTATTAAAAGGGGCTCCCGGATTCCGATCAGCCCCCTGCCCGCAGACCCCGACAACCAACGGCCAGAGTTGTCGGGAACATGCCCTTGTCCCCATCAACATGGACAGGGACAGCCCCCTGCCCCAAAGCACCAAACCCCCCATGTTGAGGGCATGCGGCCTGGTACGGTTCAGGAGGGAGGGGCCGCTCTCTCGTCCCCCCTCTTTTCCTGCGGCCTGCCAGGTTGCGTGCTCGGATAAGGGTCTGGTTTGGATTTTGAGGGGGACCCCCACGCCGTTTTTTAGGCTTAGGGGATTCCCCTTCAAATCCATACCAGACCGAAGGGCCTGGTATGCTCCTGGAGGGGGGGAACCCATGCCGGTTTTTTATTTAAAATTTGGCGTGGAGTTCCCGCTCAGGATTCATACCAAACACAGTGCCTGGTATTGGCGGGAATCCACATCGGATCCCGTTCAATACAGTGCCGCGTCTCCTCGCTATTGCAGCAAGCGCGAGATGTCGCCACCCTGACGCCGAGATGTCGGCACCCTGTCACCGAGAATGGGATCGCAATGGATATACAATGTCGGCGGCACCTACTGTATAAAACAAAAAAGCCTGGGAAGTGGAGGAAGGAGTTGGAGAGAGCCGTCAACTGGAGTGAGAGGTGTTTGTGACTCACTGGGGGAAGAAGAAGCCAATGGGGGGAAGAAGGATCTGGTGCTGAGCGCTGCTGTATCTTGATAAAGACTGCTGGACTGAGCTAGATGAAGCCTGTACTGTTGGCTACTTCGGTGCTAGTCAGTATTGCCAACCTGAGACCCAAGTCGCTGCTGCCCAGACATGCTGCAGGAGCAATGGAGGTGTACCGCTGCTATGGTACCCATCATCTTTCCCACCCGGCAAATAAACTCAGACAAAGGTGGGCCCCTCCACTATTTCTGCTAGTTGCTACTGAAGACCCCAAAGGAGAGTGGTGAGAGGATCGCAGACCCACAGTTTTGCTGAAATACTGACAGTGTTTACATTGGTCACTTGCAAGAAGCTTGTGGTTTCAAACTACCATACACCACTGTCCTAGCATTCTACTGCTGCTGAACTAGGCCCAACCTGGCCATTTTACCTGCTCTTTAAACCAATTGTTCAATTGCACCTTACAGATCCCTCTATACTTTACAGCCCAACCCACTTAGTACAGTACTGCCACTACCTACACAATAGACATACGTCATTCATGTGCGCCAACATCTTCAAGGGCCCCAACTTAGCCAACAGAAGATTAATTTTAAGGACTGATTGCTGATAACTTTATACTGAGGAAGATCTGTGTTTGACATTAAATCAACTACCTTAGGTCTAATCTTGGTCCCTCATTGTGAGTGCTCCCAAGTGACCTAGCCCTTGCTCAGTTTGTTACCTATTGGTAAAACTTGCTGTACCTAATCTTATGAGGAGAGCTACAGTTTATGCTGTTGAGGGGGGCACAGCATGTGCTAGAATTTACAGCAAAAGTCACTGAAAGTAACCTTGTGAATCTGGTTGTGGTTTCATTATTATGCTTTATGTTGGTTGACAATACATCCTGCTATTTTCCATAGAGTTGTGAGACCCATTATTGTGTGCTCATTAAAGGGTAAAGATAGATATACTGGTGGTGTCGGCAAGGTTGAGGCCTCAAAGAGGGGTGCAACAATAGCAGAGGACCCAAATCAACCAGCCCAATAGTCATTAGTGTATTTAGGTTTTGTGCTGCCCTAGGCCTGACTAAACTCGTGCACCCCCTAATTTAAATATGACCGACCCTTCCTGTCAAGGCCACACCCCTTTCTGTTTAAGACCCGCTCTGAAATTTTCGAGTGGGGACACTAGTTCTTAGGGCCTGGGGGGGGGGCATTGGATTCCCTTAATTTGCATAGATTTCCTCTCACTTCCTGTTTGGCTATGGGGCAGAAAGTGAAGGGAAATCTCTGCAATGGGACAGGGATAGTAAAAACTAAACTGACAGGGGCTAAAACCCTGCCTTAATCTATCCAAAATTTTTAAAAAAAAGTGTTGCCTATAGTTCTACTTTAAGCACAAATTTCATGGAGAGGACTAAGAAGATATAGCCATGCCAATGGTGCAGCAGAAAACATATAGCACAGTGAGGAAGGTTTGTGGTCCAGGCTGACAGGACAGTCAAAATTAGAAGCAGCTTGCGTTACACTAACAGTGTAGCACAAGCCGGGGGGACTCTTTCTGTGCTGCCCCCCTGCAAAGTGCTGCCCTAGGCCTGGGCCTTATTGGCCTAGGCCAGGATACAGCGTTGCCAATAGTGACTGTGCATTTAGCTTCCATTTGGAACAATTCTTCTGAATGCTATTCCTAATGACAGGATTCTGCTAAAAAAGCACAACATTTGTAGCATTCCAGACTTCTGGTACAGAAATAGAAAGATTTTCTAACTTCTAACAAATGCTTTTCATGTCTATGAATAAAACATGAACAAATAATAACTTTCTGCAGTCTCTGCTCATTGTTTTGGGGGCAAATGAAAAAAAAAATCATGCTCCAAAAAAGCTTTTGTACTAAAGCAGAAAATGAAGCCAACTAGAAATGAACAACAATTCAGTACAGTACATCCCATAGTGGCTCATAATCACTTCCATCCACACGAGAAACCTGCATAACTGCTGGGAATTAATTCATAACCTTCATCACAGGCAACTCGGCAGCCCGCAAAATAAACTTTAAAGAATGCTTCCTATTAAAGTATATAAGGATGGCACTTTAAAGTTGCTTTTTTATATGTACTTACAAGTAAGCCTATAATAAGGCTTACCTGTAGGTACAGTGATTATCTCTTAAATCTGTTCAGGAGATATTCACATTTGTAGCAGCCAATGACATCACCGCTGCATGTGCACTGTGCTCTAAATAGGCAGCACACTCAGAATGATGTGCCATGATTGGGATGCTCGTACGCATGCGCAGAAGTGATGTCATCGTGCCTTCTCCATTCAAACGCTCAGAGTGCACAAACCCAGAAGGAAGACCCAGTGACAATGGAAGCCCTGGCAGCGGTGACAGCATGTTGCTGGATGAATCCACTTTACAGGTAAGTCAGTCATAGTCTGCTAGTATGCGGTGCTTAAGACTCCATTCACACAGGGGCAACACGACTTCCAGCACGACTTTACAAGGCAACTTGGACACGACTTGAGTATGAATCACAGCGCGACCTGGAGCTACTTACAAGGCAACTTCAAGTTGCCTCCAGGACAGGAGACATTCCAGTGGCCAATCAAACAAGAATCAGCTCTGTGGGAGGGAGGGGGGAGGGAGAGGTTTGCCTGAGAAATGTATGTTCTCTTCCTGGAAAGTTGCTTCTGTTAAGACAGGGGATCCGACTTCTGAGCGACTTCCATTGAAATCAATGGGTACAGGTCGCCTAGCAGTTGCCTAGAAGTCGGATTGAAGTAGTACAGGGACCTTTTTTGAAGTTGGAGCGACTGCAGTAGTGTGCATTAAGACGGCTCTATTCACTTACATTGATTTTCTCATGCAGCGCGACTTGAGGCCACTTGGGGCGACTTGAAGTCAGATCCAAAGTTGCCCCTGTGTGAATGGGCTCTAACCCATAGAGATTGAGCACATTTTATAAAGTATATTTTAACAAAACTAAAACCCGCACTAACAGACTGTGCAGTGATAGTTGATTAAAGTGAGTAAATAAATAAATAGCTCCGCAGCTGCTGCAACAAAAGGTCTAACACCTGAACACAATGAAAAATATAGGTATTTGCAGCGCTTGCAGAAAAGTATATAAACAAAAGGAAATGTGTCACAAACACTTGTATCACAAACATCTATAAGTGAATAGCTTACTACCATATGACATATCATCAATTAATGGTGTATCAACTGTGCTCATGAATGAAAATATGTGAAAACAATAAGTGAACAAACTTTAAAGTTCATTAAATAGCAGCTGTACCAATCCTGGAGAACTGAGTGTTTCCACACCAGAAATCAGATGTTGGTTCCTAGATAAAAATTCCCCTCTTATGACCCCACTCATCAGATAGGGGAATAATATAAATACGAGATCTCACCAACTAAAGTCCAGGCAAAATTCATCTCATGTAGATAGGCTCCATAGTATCAGCAGCAAAGGCATTTAAGTGACCATAGGGAAAGAAAGGGAACAAAAAAACATTCATGTGAAGTACCGCTAGTGAACAGACAGCATGGCGCTGCTAGCAAAGAGACTCACAGGACTGCAGTGATAAACGAACATCAGTGTTGTTCCGGGTACACAGCGTGCGTTCCACCAAAACCGGAAGTAGCGTCACTGGTTCTGGATTGGCCGGAAATTGCGCAATTTCTCCAGGATTGGTACAGGATTGGTACAGCTGCTATTTAATGAACTTTAAAGTTTGTTCACTTATTGTTTTCACATATTTTCATTCATGAGCACAGTTGATACACCATTAATTGATTATATGTCATAAGCTATTCACTTATAGATGTTTGTGATACAAGTGTTTGTGACACATTTCCTTTTGTTTATATACTTTTCTGCAAGCGCTGCAAATACCTATATTTTACATTTTATAAAGTGGCTGGATTCCTAGAATTCAGCTTTAAGCAAATCGAACTTTATACTCTACTTATATAATTTTTTACAAATAAACATACATTTCTGGTGATTAATGTCTCTTTAGATGTCCAATTTCCTCTCTAGCTCACTGTCTCTCTCCCGCTTTTAATGTCAAGCCGTTTAACTGTGACAGCTTGTGAGAAATCATTAAAAGTAATGCTGTGTTGGTAGCCAAAAAACGAGAGAATGTGAAACGTTAACATTTAACGAGGTAGAAACTGCATGCTCTGACATCTCTTTTCTGAAACGTTGTGAGATTAGTAACGTGAAGCCCCCAAGAAATCACTTTCCTTTGAGGACAGACTTTTAGGAATGACAATATTTATGTTTTTATGTATATTTTCCCAACAATCAGCAGTATACAAACTACACTGTTTTCTACTGCTGCATTGACAAAACACTTTATTCGTCTTAAATGTCCCCATGTTTTTGGTTAAGTACTCCAAATACCATCTATAAAAAATGGTACACTGTCACTGGCTAATTGAGATGTTGTCTGCCTATTCCACCTTTCAGATTTATACAGATGGGCTTATTCAATAAAATGCAATGTAAACAGTAGCAGCAACCCACAGTGAGTATTTTTTAATTTACAGCAATAATATTAGCTGAGTTAAAACATGAACTGAGCTTATTCACTGCATTGAGCTTCTGTGCTTTGCATAATTTAGCTGATCTTTGTGCTGCTACTTAATTGGAATGAAAGTTTCTATAAGAAAAGTATTTTCTTATAGCCATGGACAGTTCCAAATTTCTATCACTGAAGCTTGTAGGCTCACAACCTTTAATATCAACAACCCATTGCTAGGATCATCTCTTTTAAGCATAGGTGTGTGCACAAGGTGTGCCCGACGTGCCCGGGCACACCCTAATCTCCCCATGCAGAGCAGATTAACCTTGCTGCCCAAGCCCTCCCCTGTTCCCCAGTAAATATATAATTTGCCAACCCCTTCCTTTTCTGAATAAACACAGTACCGATACCGGTCAAGCACTATGTTTATTCATAAATGTTTATGAAAGTACAGGAAGTCCTCAATCCCCTTCTCTGTCTCAAAAGTGAGACATCAGGGGTTTGTTTTGACCCCTGATATTTCACTAAGGCCCCTTAACAGGGCTCCTAGAAAAATTGTAAAAAAATGTATAATATTGTAAAAAAATAATAAAAATAATAAAAAATACTGACACCAACCTCTGCCCTACTGACAGCGTTCAATGCTGTACTAATGTACTTTCCCTACTGACACGTTCCACTGCCCTACTGACACCATCCATATTTAATACATTTTAAAATGTTGTTTACATTATAAATAAATATTTATATATATATATATATATATATATACACAAAACATTTTTTTCCTCAGTTTTGGCCAATACTTATTCTTCTACATATTTTTGGTAAAAAAAAATGCAATAAGCGTTTATTGATTGGTTTGCGCAAAAGTTATAGCGTCTACAAAATAGGGGATAGTTTTATGGCATTTTTATTATAATTTTTTTTTTACTAGAAAGGGCAGCGATCAGCGATTTTTATCGTGACTGCGACATTATGGCGGACACATCAGACACTTTTGACGCCATTTTGGGACCATTGTCATTTATACAGCGATCAGTGCTATAAAAATGCACTGATTACTGTGTAAATGACACTGGCAGTGAAGGGGTTAACCAGTAGGGGGCACTGAAGGGGTTAAGTGTGTCCTAGGGATGTGTTCTAACTGTGTGGGGGCTGGGCTATGTGTGACACGACACTGATAACTGCACCCGATCACAGGGAGCAGTGATCAGTGTCCTGTCACTAGGCAGAACGCGGAAATGCTTGTTTACATCAGCATTTCCCCGTTTTTCATCTCCGTGAGACGATCGCGGGACTCTCAGCGGACATCGAGTCCACGGGACCCACAGTCACATGCACGGAGCTTGCGGCGGCGTGCGCGCCCACAATGCCACGTCTTAAAGGGGACATACCTATACGTCCATATGCCCAGCCGTGCCATTCTGCCGACGTATATCGTCGTGCAGCGGTCGGCAAGCCCACCCTTTCCAGCTATAACATCTTCAACTCTTCTGGGAAGGCTGTCCACAAGGTTTAGTAGAGTGTCCATGGGAATGTTTGACCATGCTTCCAGAAGTGCATTTGTGAGGTTAGACACTGTTGTTGAATGAGAAGGCCTGGCTTGCAGTCTCCGCTCTTATTCATCCCATTAAAGTTCATGTGTGCGTAAAGGCAGGTGTCCCAATACTTTTGGTAATATAGTGTATACACACACAGACACATGCATGTGTGTTTGAGCTTTGGGGTGCACACCCTAATGCACTAGGCTGCGCACACCTATGCTTTTAGGGCCCATTCACACTGTCTTTTTGGTGCATTCTGTTAACACATGTTGTGTCATGTGTTAATGTGTGTTGCATTAAGGCAGCCCATTCAGTTTTAAAATGCACAAAAATAGAGCTAAAAATGGATGTCCACCATTTTATTCTGATGCGGGCACACCACAACGCACAATAGTAAAATAAAACACACGTGCAAAGAGCTGCAAGGCCTTAGTGCGCTGGGGTGGCATTCAAAATTACCATCCAACAACATGCTGATGCATGTAATGCGCATTGTGTTAACATTCCCTTGCCACAATCACCACATCACCAAAAAAAAATTCACCTTACACAGAACATCTCCATGTTTTAGGGGTCCTAACATGGCTTAGAATATTGTGACTAGTGATGAGCCGAACACCCCCGGGTTCGGTACGCACCAGAACCCGCGAACGGACCGAAAGTTCGTACGAACATTAGAACCCTATTAAATACAATGGATGCGAACGTTCGAATTCTAAAGTGCTAATTATAACAACTATTATGCATGTTATTGTCCTAAAAAGGGTTTGGGAACCCGGGTTCTGCACCAGGGGACATGTATCAATGCAAAAAGAAGTTTTAAAAACGGTCGTTTTTCGGGAGCAGTCATTTTAATGATGCATAAAGTGAAAAAAAAAAGTCAAATATTCCTTTAAATATCGTACCTGGGGGGTGTCTAAAGTATGCCGGTGAAGTGCCACGTGTTTCCCGTGTTTAGAACTGTCCCTGCACAAAATGACACTTCTAAAGGAAAAAAAAGCCATTTAAAACTTCTTGCGGCTTTAATGTAATGTCTGGTCCCGGTAATATGGATGAAAATCTTTAAGAAAAATGGCATAGCTACCCCATGACCCCCCCCCCTACCCCAGCCCATTACCAGCCCCTTTGGGTCTTGTATGGATATTAAGGGGAACCCCGCACATAAAATAAAAAAGGCCCTATATACTCTGAACAGCCGTATACAGGCGGTGCATACAAGACAGGGACTGTAGGTTTGTTCTTATGTAGAATGTGTTTGTAATTTTGAACAGGTACATTGTTGAACTGTAGCTCCAGCCCAAAAATCTATTTTTAAACTTTTTGGGAAACATAGGTAAGGGTTATCACCCCTGTAACATTTGTTTTGCTGTCTGTGCCCCTGTTCAGAACATTTCACCTCACTTTCCGTCCCAATGACAACTGTTTTTGAAATGTGGTGTTTTTCTTGAAACAAGGATTGCTGATAAAGCATCAGTACAGAGGAGACACCTTTCTCCCATATTTATTCTTACAGGAGAGAATTTTCCTTCCTAGGGGTAGATTTCCTCTCACTTCCTGTTGTCTTCTTTCGTTTGCAAGTAGGAGTCGTTTGTAAGTTGGATGTTTGAAAGTAGGGACCTGCCGTATATACTCTGCAGAAATAGGCCCCTTAGTTGTTGGTGTTGGCACAACACTGTAAGCACTCACAGTTACTCTTGGTTGGTGCTGGAACGCCCTGCTGTCAACTATTATATCAGGAATTTTAATTACATATAATTGTTGAACAGTGGTAGTAAAAATTGGGGCTTTGATGGTGGTGCTGGTGCCACAACACTGTAAGCCCTGACAGTTACTCTTGGTGGGTGCAGCAATGGGCCCTGCTGTGAATTATTAGATCAAGAATTGTAATTGCATGCCCCTGTTGAACAGGGGCTGAAAAATTGGGCTTTTCGTGGTGGTGGTGGTGGTGTTGCCACAACACTGTAAGCCCTCAGAGTTACTCTTGGTGGGTGCAGGAATGGGCCCTGCTGTGAATTATTAGATCAAGAATTGTAATTACATGCCCCTTTTGAACAGTGGCTGAAAAATTGGGCCTTTCGTGGTGGTGGTGGTGGTGGCGTTGCCACAACACTGTAAGCCCTCAGACTTACTCTTGGTGGGTGCAGGAATGGGCCCTGCTGTGAATTATTACATCAAGAATTGTAATTGCATGCCCCTGTTGAACAGGGGCTGAAAAATTGGGCCTTAGGCACTGGTGGCACAACACTACAACCCCTCACAGATACTGTACTTGGAGCACAGCAATGAGCCCTGTTGCAAAGTATTGCTTCAAAAATTGTAATGACACGCCCCTGTTAAACAGGGGCTGAAAAATTGGGCCTTAGGCACTGGTGGCACAACACTACAACCCCTCACAGATACTGTACTTGGAGCACAGCAATGAGCCCTATGGCAAATTATTGCTAAAAAAATTGTAAGTACACGCCCCTGTAAAACAGGGGCTGAAAAATTGGGCCTTAGCCACTGGTGGCGGCACCCATAAACAAAAATGATCTTCCAAGCTATCATCATCAATCGTATCATTGAGGACTCGGAGGAGGAGGATAGCCAGTCAACATAACAGCACAGGCACTCAGCATCAGCATCAGTCTTGAAGGGACGTGACATGTTAAAATCAATTAGTCTGTTATATCAGCATCAGGTGTGTGGTAGCTGGTGGTGATCCAAGACTGGTTCATCTTGATGAAAGTCAGTCGATCAACCGAGTCGGTGGACAGGCGCACCCTGTGATCCGTGACAAATCCTCCAGCAGCACTGAATGTGCGTTCCGAAAGAACGCTGGATGCAGGACAGGCCAGTAGCTCAATTGCATACTGTGCAAGCTCTGGCCAGTGATCCATCCTCAAGACCCAGTAAGCCAGAGGATTTTCGGTGGGGAAGGTGTCCAAGTCTGACCTTGCCCCTAGATATTCCTGCACCATGTTTATCAGACGCTGGCGATGGTTGCTGGAACCAATCATACTTTGGGGCTGCGGACTAAAGAATTGTCTGAACGCATCGGTCAGACGGCCACCTTCCCCACCGCTCCTTCTTTGACTGGCCGAAGCCTCAGCAACTCGTTGTCCTGGACCAGGAGTTTGTAACCTCCCAGTCTCTGGGAACGCGTTGCACAGACCTTTCTGCAAGGCCTCCCGGAGTTGTCTCATCCTCTGCTCCCTCTGCGACGGTAACATAAGGTCCGCAACCTTACCCTTGTACCGTGGATCAAGGAGAGTGGCCAGCCAGTAATGGTCCCTCTCCTTGATCCGAAGAATACGAGGATCCTTCCGCAGACTTTGCAGGATCAGGGAGGCCATGCAGCGTAGGTTTGCTGAGGCATTCGCTCCGGAGTCCTCTGGGTCACTAAGGACGACATGATCCGCAGTCACCTCCTCCCAGCCACGTACAAGTCCACTGGTTTCTTGGGACTGTAAATCATCCCTAAAAGACTGCTGCTAATGATGCTGAGTGCCAGCCTCCACCTCCATGCTGACACAATCCTCCTCCTCCTCCTCCTCCTCTTCCTCTTCCTGTGCGATGGGTGGGACAGAAGGAACACTGTCTGGGTAAAGGGGGCCTTGAGAGGCAAGGAAGTCCTCCTCTTCCTGCCTCTGTTCTGCCTCAAGTGCCCTGTCCATTATTCCACGCAGCGTGTGCTCCAACAGGTGGACAAGAGGTACAGTGTCACTGATGCATGCACTGTCACTGCTCACCATCCTCGTGGCCTCCTCAAATGGTGCCAGGACAGTGCATGCATCCCTGATCATGCCCCACTGGCGTGGAGAAAAAAACCAAGCTCCCCTGACCCTGTCCTGGTGCCGTAGTCGCACAGGTACTCATTGATGGCCCTCTGCTGCGTGTGCAGCCGCTGCAGCATGGCCAACGTTGAGTTCCACCTGGTGGGCATGTCACATATAAGGCGGTTCTTGGGCAGGTTCAACTCCTTTTGCAGCTCAGCCAGGCGAGCACTGTCATTATAAGATCTGCGGAAATGCACACAGACTTTCCTGGCCTGCCTCAGGACATCCTGTAAGCCCAGGTACCTGCCCAAGAACCGCTGCACCACCAGGTTAAGGACGTGAGCCACACAGGGCACATGGGTCAGTTGTCCCTGTCGGAGGGCGGAGAGGAGGTTGGTGCCATTGTCGCAAACCACCATTCCTGGCTTAAGCTGGCGTGGCGTCAACCACCTCTCGGCCTGGCCCTGCAGAGCAGACAGGACCTCTGCCCCAGTGTGGCTTCTGTCCCCCAAACACACCAGCGCAAGCACGGCATGGCATCTTTTTGCCTGCGTACTTGCGTAGCCCCGTGAACGGCTACGGAGCACCGCTGGTTCATAGGACAAACCACAGGAAGAGGCCATGGAGGAAGAAGAAGAGGAGGGGGTGGAGGAGAGAGGTGTGTCACAACCAGTAGTAGCATTTTGGAGGCGTGGCGGTGGGACAACCTCCAACACTACTGCACCTTGTCCTGCATCCTTCCCAGCTGCCAAAAGAGTGACCCAATGGGCCGTGAAAGAAAGGTAACGTCCCTGTCCATGCCTGCTGGACCATGAGTCAGCGGTAATATGCACCTTACCGCTGACCGCCCTGTCCAGCGAGGCCAAGACATTGCCTTCCACATGCCGGTAGAGAGCCGGAATAGCCTTCCGTGAGAAAAAGTGGCGTTTGGGAACCTGCCACTGAGGAACCGCACATTGCACAAACTCACGGAAGGGGGCCGAGTCTACCAACTGAAAAGGCAGCAGTTGAAGCGCTAGCAATTTAGCCAAGCTAGCATTCAACCGCTGGGCATGTGGATGGCTGGGAGTGAACTTCTTTCGACGGTCCAGCAGCTGGGGCAGGGAAATTTGCCTGCTAGAATCGGACGTCGGTGTACTGCTAGCAGAGTGGCCGCAAGTACTTGGCTGTGACACGCCTAATTCTACACCTTCATTCCTCTCAGTGCATGTTTCAGAGAGGACTGAAGTTATAGTGGGGTTGGAGATCCCAGCTGATGCGGTGCAAGGAGAGGTCCGCTTTGTTCTTTGGTGTGGGTCTTTGAGGTAGGCTTGCCAACGAGCTGCATGGCAGGTCAACATATGTCTGGTCAGGCATGTGGTACCCAAGCGGCTGATGTTTTGGCCACGCGATATACGCTTGAGACATATGTTGCAAACAGCAGCTGTGCGATCTGATGCACTAGCCTCAAAAAAGGCCCACACCAAGGAACTTTTTGAATGACGGGCAGAGGCAGCGCCCTGCACAGGCGGAGCTCTGCGGTGTGATTCCGTCGGTGTACTGCCCTTACGCTGGCCACCAAAGGGCATCCTGTCTCGTTGGAGATGTGCCTCCTCCTCATCCTCCTCCTCCTCTCTCCTATTAGGCACCCACGTGGAGTCAGTGACCTCATCATCCCCTCCCTCCTCATCACTGGAGCCAATCTGGCAGTATGCTGCAGCTGCTGGAACATGACTGCCAGATTGGTGTCCTTCTTGAGCATCCCCTCTGTCTGCTCTCACCCTACTGCCTTCCTGTAGCTGGGTTTCATCATCAGACCCTTCGAAACGCTGGGCATCCTCCTGGAGCATGTACCCAACACTGTGCTCAAACAGTTCGGGGGACTCCTCAGGAGGAGGACATGGTGGGTCTAGGGAAGGAGTGACTGATGATGAGTCTGACATTGATACCAGGGAAGAGGGCGCTTTGGCAGCTGCTTTGCCAGTACCCTGAGCCTGGGTGAGAGAGGATGAGGAGGAGGAGGAGGGCTTGGTCATCCACTCTACCAAGTCTTCGGCATGATGTGGCTCAACATGTCCAGCTGCCGAAAAGAAGGACAAGCGTGTCCCATGGCCATGTGCTGATGACAATGCACCGCGTCCACGACCAGCACTGTTGCCCCCAGACACAGAGCCTGCTTGCCCTCTTTTATTGCCTCCTGACTGTCTGCCTCTCCTTGTTTGCCTTCCAGACATTCTAATAGATGGCCTGCAGGGAGATGGGAAAAAAGCAATAAGGGCTACCTTCAGGTGTCCTTCTCTGTCCCTTGAAACAAGGACTTGCACAGTGAAAGAAACTGACACTCTCCCTACCTACAGTTTTCTGTCCCTAGAAAAAATGTTTTTTTTAAGCACAATATAGCACAAGGAGAATTCACTCACTGTCCTTCCAGGTCCCTGGAAACAAGGACTTGCACAGTGAAAGAAACTGCCACTCTCCCTACCTACAGTTTTCTGTCCCTAGAAAAAATGTTTTTTTTAAGCACAATATAGCACAAGGAGAATTCACTCACTGTCCTTCCAGGTCCCTGGAAACAAGGACTTGCACAGTGAAAGAAACTGACACTCTCCCTACCTACAGTTTTCTGTCCCTAGAAAAAATGTTTTTTTTAAGCACAATATAGCACAAGGAGAATTCACTCACTGTCCTTCCAGGTCCCTGGAAACAAGGACTTGCACAGTGAAAGAAACTGACACTCTCCCTACCTACAGTTTTCTGTCCCTAGAAAAAATGTTTTTTTTTAAGCACAATATAGCACAAGGAGAATTCACTCACTGTCCTTCCAGGTCCCTGGAAAAAAGGACTTGCACAGTGAAAGAAACTGACACTCTCCCTACCTACAGTTTTCTGTCCCTAGAAAAAATGTTTTTTTTAAGCACAATATAGCACAAGGAGAATTCACTCACTGTCCTTCCAGGTCCCTAGAAACAAGGACTTGCACAGTGAAAGAAACTGACACTCTCCCTACCTACAGTTTTCTGTCCCTAGAAAAAATGTTTTTTTTAAGCACAATATAGCACAAGGAGAATTCACTCACTGTCCTTCCAGGTCCCTGGAAACAAGGACTTGCACAGTGAAAGAAACTGACACTCTCCCTACCTACAGTTTTCTGTCCCTAGAAAAAATGTTTTTTTTAAGCACAATATAGCACAAGGAGAATTCACTCACTGTCCTTCCAGGTCCCTAGAAACAAGGACTTGCACAGTGAAAGAAACTGACACTCTCCCTACCTACAGTTTTCTGTCCCTAGAAAAAATGTTTTTTTTAAGCACAATATAGCACAAGGAGAATTCACTCACTGTCCTTCCAGGTCCCTGGAAACAAGGACTTGCACAGTGAAAGAAACTGACACTCTCCCTACCTACAGTTTTCTGTCCCTAGAAAAAATGTTTTTTTTAAGCACAATATAGCACAAGGAGAATTCACTCACTGTCCTTGCAGGTCCCTGGAAACAAGGACTTGCACAGTGAAAGAAACTGACACTCTCCCTACCTACAGTTTTCTGTCCCTAGAAAAAATGTTTTTTTTAAGTACAATATAGCACAAGGAGAATTCACTCACTGTCCTTCCAGGTCCCTGGAAACAAGGACTTGCACAGTGAAAGAAACTGACACTCTCCCTACCTACAGTTTTCTGTCCCTAGAAAAAATGTTTTTTTTAAGCACAATATAGCACAAGGAGAATTCACTCACTGTCCTTCCAGGTCCCTGGAAACAAGGACTTGCACAGTGAAAGAAACTGACACTCTCCCTACCTACAGTTTTCTGTCCCTAGAAAAAATGTTTTTTTTAAGCACAATATAGCACAAGGAGAATTCACTCACTGTCCTTCCAGGTCCCTGGAAACAAGGACTTGCACAGTGAAAGAAACTGACACTCTCCCTACCTACAGTTTTCTGTCCCTAGAAAAAATGTTTTTTTTAAGCACAATATAGCACAAGGAGAATTCACTCACTGTCCTTCCAGGTCCCTGGAAACAAGGACTTGCACAGTGAAAGAAACTGACACTCTCCCTACCTACAGTTTTCTGTCCCTAGAAAAAATGTTTTTTTTAAGCACAATATAGCACAAGGAGAATTCACTCACTGTCCTTCCAGGTCCCTGGAAACAAGGACTTGCACAGTGAAAGAAACTGACACTCTCCCTACCTACAGTTTTCTGTCCCTAGAAAAAAAAAATTTTTAAGCACAATATAGCACAAGGAGAATTCACTCACTGTCCTTCCAGGTCCCTGGAAACAAGGACTTGCACAGTGAAAGAAACTGACACTCTCCCTACCTACAGTTTTCTGTCCCTAGAAAAAATGTTTTTTTTAAGCACAATATAGCACAAGGAGAATTCACTCACTGTCCTTCCAGGTCCCTGGAAACAAGGACTTGCACAGTGAAAGAAACTGACACTCTCCCTACCTACAGTTTTCTGTCCCTAGAAAAAATGTTTTTTTTAAGCACAATATAGCACAAGGAGAATTCACTCACTGTCCTTCCAGGTCCCTAGAAACAAGGACTTGCACAGTGAAAGAAACTGACACTCTCCCTACCTACAGTTTTCTGTCCCTAGAAAAAATTTTTTTTTAAGCACAATATAGCACAAGGAGAATTCAATCACTGTCCTTCCAGGTCCCTGGAAACAAGGACTTGCACAGTGAAAGAAACTGACACTCTCCCTACCTACAGTTTTCTGTCCCTAGAAAAAATGTTTTTTTTAAGCACAATATAGCACAAGGAGAATTCACTCACTGTCCTTCCAGGTCCCTGGAAACAAGGACTTACTTGCACAGTGAAAGAAACTGACACTCTCCCTACCTACAGTTTTCTGTCCCTAGAAAAAATGTTTTTTTTAAGTACAATATAGCACAAGGAGAATTCACTCACTGTCCTTCCAGGTCCCTGGAAACAAGGACTTGCACAGTGAAAGAAACTGACACTCTCCCTACCTACAGTTTTCTGTCCCTAGAAAAAATGTTTTTTTTAAGCACAATATAGCACAAGGAGAATTCACTCACTGTCCTTCCAGGTCCCTGGAAACAAGGACTTGCACAGTGAAAGAAACTGACACTCTCCCTACCTACAGTTTTCTGTCCCTAGAAAAAATGTTTTTTTTAAGCACAATATAGCACAAGGAGAATTCACTCACTGTCCTTTCAGGTCCCTGGAAACAAGGACTTGCACAGTGAAAGAAACTGACACTCTCCCTACCTACAGTTTTCTGTCCCTAGAAAAAATGTTTTTTTTAAGCACAATATAGCACAAGGAGAATTCACTCACTGTCCTTCCAGGTCCCTGGAAACAAGGACTTGCACAGTGAAAGAAACTGACACTCTCCCTACCTACAGTTTTCTGTCCCTAGAAAAAATGTTTTTTTTAAGCACAATATAGCACAAGGAGAATTCACTCACTGTCCTTCCAGGTCCCTGGAAACAAGGACTTGCACAGTGAAAGAAACTGACACTCTCCCTACCTACAGTTTTCTGTCCCTAGAAAAAATGTTTTTTTTAAGCACAATATAGCACAAGGAGAATTCACTCACTGTCCTTCCAGGTCCCTGGAAACAAGGACTTGCACAGTGAAAGAAACTGACACTCTCCCTACCTACAGTTTTCTGTCCCTAGAAAAAATGTTTTTTTTAAGCACAATATAGCACAAGGAGAATTCACTCACTGTCCTTCCAGGTCCCTAGAAACAAGGACTTGCACAGTGAAAGAAACTGACACTCTCCCTACCTACAGTTTTCTGTCCCTAGAAAAAATGTTTTTTTTTAAGCACAATATAGCACAAGGAGAATTCACTCACTGTCCTTCCAGGTCCCTGGAAACAAGGACTTGCACAGTGAAAGAAACTGACACTCTCCCTACCTACAGTTTTCTGTCCCTAGAAAAAATGTTTTTTTTAAGCACAATATAGCACAAGGAGAATTCACTCACTGTCCTTCCAGGTCCCTGGAAACAAGGACTTACTTGCACAGTGAAAGAAACTGACACTCTCCCTACCTACAGTTTTCTGTCCCTAGAAAAAATGTTTTTTTTAAGCACAATATAGCACAAGGAGAATTCACTCACTGTCCTTCCAGGTCCCTGGAAACAAGGACTTGCACAGTGAAAGAAACTGACACTCTCCCTACCTACAGTTTTCTGTCCCTAGAAAAAATGTTTTTTTTAAGCACAATATAGCACAAGGAGAATTCACTCACTGTCCTTCCAGGTCCCTAGAAACAAGGACTTGCACAGTGAAAGAAACTGACACTCTCCCTACCTACAGTTTTCTGTTCCTAGAAAAAATGTTTTTTTTAAGCACAATATAGCACAAGGAGAATTCACTCACTGTCCTTCCAGGTCCCTGGAAACAAGGACTTGCACAGTGAAAGAAACTGACACTCTCCCTACCTACAGTTTTCTGTCCCTAGAAAAAATGTTTTTTTTAAGCACAATATAGCACAAGGAGAATTCACTCACTGTCCTTCCAGGTCCCTAGAAACAAGGACTTGCACAGTGAAAGAAACTGACACTCTCCCTACCTACAGTTTTCTGTCCCTAGAAAAAATGTTTTTTTTTAAGCACAATATAACACAAGGAGAATTCACTCACTGTCCTTCCAGGTCCCTGGAAACAAGGACTTGCACAGTGAAAGAAACTGACACTCTCCCTACCTACAGTTTTCTGTCCCTAGAAAAAATGTTTTTTTTAAGCACAATATAGCACAAGGAGAATTCACTCACTGTCCTTCCAGGTCCCTAGAAACAAGGACTTGCACAGTGAAAGAAACTGACACTCTCCCTACCTACAGTTTTCTGTCCCTAGAAAAAATGTTTTTTTTAAGCACACTATAGCACAAGCACAAAACACACTGACACTCTCCCTACCTATCCTTCTCTTTCCCTAAACTAAAGGAATCCAGGTTAAGCAAGAAAGAAATAAAAGTCACTGTCCCTGCCTATGCTGCTCTATCCCTGCTCCGGAACACACTACACTAGGCCGCCGTGCTGGCGGCCTTTTATAGTGTGGGGCGTGTACTAAACACCCTCAGCAATAATTGGCCACAGGCATCCTGCCTGTGGCCAATCATTGCTCTCCTCGCTGCCGGCGCTGTGATTGGCCAAGCATGCGGGGTCACAGTGCATGCTTGGCCAATCACAGCGCCTGGATGACACTGCGATGGCGTAGTGCATTGTGGGCCATTCGCGTCACTCGAATTTGGCGCGAACGGCCCAAATCGGTCGATCTTCGTCGAACGATCGAACATCCGATGTTCGAGTCGAACGTATGTTCGACTCGAACACGAAGCTCATCCCTAATTGTGACATAAAAATAACCTTATGTGAGATGTCTGAATTTCTATTGATAGTAAGAAAAACTATTTGTGGCTGATGACTGTGTAGTTAAAAATTACCTCTTTGTCACAGTCACTCATATATAAAACATGTGCATCATTTAAATTTTTGCAAGAATAACTAAACTGAAATATTGTTATAAAATAGAAAATTCTCCAAGGTAAAAAATCTTTCCAGGACAAAGCAACAGGACCAAACATTCAAAGATGTATATATGTTGCTTCTTTTTGTTTCCCCACTGCTTCATTCAGCTTCAAGGAGCAAAAGGAAAGCCTGGAGTTGTAGCTTACAGAGAGCTATGGAATCCCTGTGTGATACTGCTGATCGGCCCAGAGACATCACATAGAGTAAAGCTGGCCATACATGGATCAAGATTTGACTAGGGATGAGCTCGGTGTTCGAGTCGAACATACGTTCGACTCGAACATCGGCTGTTCGATCGTTCGACGAAGATCGAACGATTTGGGCCGTTCGCGCCTAATTCGAGTGACGCGAACGGCCCACAATGCACTACGCCATCGCAGTGTCATCCAGGCGCTGTGATTGGCCAAGCATGCACTGTGACCCCGCATGCTTGGCCAATCACAGCGCCGGCAGCGAGGAGAGCAATGATTGGCCACAGGCAGGATGCCTGTGGCCAATTATTGCTGAGGGTGTTTAGTACACGCCCCACACTATAAAAGGCCGCCAGCACGGCGGCCTAGTGTAGTGTGTTCCGGAGCAGGGAAAGAGAAGCATAGGCAGGGACAGTGACATTTTTTTTTCTTGCTTAACCTGGATTCCTTTAGTTTAGGGAAAGAGAAGGATAGGTAGGGAGAGTGTCAGTGTGTTTTACTGTGCGAATCCTTGTTTCTAGGGACAGGGAAGGACAGTGAGGGAATTCTCCTTGTGCTATAGTGTGCTAAAGCATTGATCATCAACCATCTTTAAAAAATCATTTTTTCTAGGGACAGAAAACTATAGGTAGGGAGAGTGTCAGTGTGTTTTACTGTGCGAATCCTTGTTTCTAGGGACAGGGAAGGACAGTGAGGGAAATTCTCCTTGTGCTATAGTGTGCTAAAGCATTGATCATCAACCATCTTTAAAAAAACATTTTTTCTAGGGACAGAAAACTATAGGTAGGAAGAGTGTCAGTTTCTTTCACTGTGATAATCCTTGTTTCTAGGGACAGGGAAGGACAGTGAGGGAAATTCTCCTTGTGCTATAGTGTGCTAAAGCATTGATCATCAACCGTCTTTAAAAAAACATTTTTTCTAGGGACAGAAAACTATAGGTAGGAAGAGTGTCAGTTTCTTTCACTGTGATAATCCTTGTTTCTAGGGACAGGGAAGGACAGTGAGGGAAATTCTCCTTGTGCTATAGTGTGCTAAAGCATTGATCATCAACCGTCTTTAAAAAAACATTTTTTCTAGGGACAGAAAACTATAGGTAGGAAGAGTGTCAGTTTCTTTCACTGTGATAATCCGTGTTTCTAGGGACAGGGAAGGACAGTGAGGAAAATTCTCCTTGTGCTATAGTGTGCTAAAGCATTGATCATCAACCATCTTTAAAAAAACATTTTTTCTAGGGACAGAAAACTATAGGTAGGAAGAGTGTCAGTTTCTTTCACTGTGATAATCCTTGTTTCTAGGGACAGGGAAGGACAGTGAGGGAAATTCTCCTTGTGCTATAGTGTGCTAAAGCATTGATCATCAACCGTCTTTAAAAAAACATTTTTTCTAGGGACAGAAAACTATAGGTAGGAAGAGTGTCAGTTTCTTTCACTGTGATAATCCTTGTTTCTAGGGACAGGGAAGGACAGTGAGGGAAATTCTCCTTGTGCTATAGTGTGCTAAAGCATTGATCATCAACCGTCTTTAAAAAAACATTTTTTCTAGGGACAGAAAACTATAGGTAGGAAGAGTGTCAGTTTCTTTCACTGTGATAATCCTTGTTTCTAGGGACAGGGAAGGACAGTGAGGGAAATTCTCCTTGTGCTATAGTGTGCTAAAGCATTGATCATCAACCGTCTTTAAAAAAACATTTTTTCTAGGGACAGAAAACTATAGGTAGGAAGAGTGTCAGTTTCTTTCACTGTGATAATCCGTGTTTCTAGGGACAGTGAGGGAAATTCTCCTTGTGCTATAGTGTGCTAAAGCATTGATCATCAACCATCTTTAAAAAAACATTTTTTCTAGGGACAGAAAACTATAGGTAGGAAGAGTGTCAGTTTCTTTCACTGTGATAATCCTTGTTTCTAGGGACAGGGAAGGACAGTGAGGGAAATTCTACTTGTGCTATAGTGTGCTAAAGCATTGATCATCAATCAGCTTTAAAAAAACATTTTTTCTAGGGACAGAAAACTATAGGTAGGAAGAGTGTCAGTTTCTTTCACTGTGATAATCCTTGTTTCTAGGGACAGGGAAGGACAGTGAGGGAAATTCTCCTTGTGCTATAGTGTGCTAAAGCATTGATCATCAACCATCTTTAAAAAAACATTTTTTCTAGGGACAGAAAACTATAGGTAGGAAGAGTGTCAGTTTCTTTCACTGTGATAATCCTTGTTTCTAGGGACAGGGAAGGACAGTGAGGGAAAATCTCCTTGTGCTATAGTGTGCTAAAGCATTGATCATCAACCATCTTTAAAAAAAAAAAATTTCTAGGGACAGAAAACTATAGGTAGGAAGAGTGTCAGTTTCTTTCACTGTGATAATCCTTGTTTCTAGGGACAGGGAAGGACAGTGAGGGAAATTCTACTTGTGCTATAGTGTGCTAAAGCATTGATCATCAATCAGCTTTAAAAAAACATTTTTCAAGGGACAGAAAACTATAGGTAGGAAGAGTGTCAGTTTCTTTCACTGTGATAATCCTTGTTTCTAGGGACAGGGAAGGACAGTGAGGGAAATTCTCCTTGTGCTATAGTGTGCTAAAGCATTGATCATCAACCGTCTTTAAAAAAACATTTTTTCTAGGGACAGAAAACTATAGGTAGGAAGAGTGTCAGTTTCTTTCACTGTGATAATCCTTGTTTCTAGGGACAGGGAAGGACAGTGAGGGAAATTCTACTTGTGCTATAGTGTGCTAAAGCATTGATCATCAATCAGCTTTAAAAAAACATTTTTTCTAGGGACAGAAAACTATAGGTAGGAAGAGTGTCAGTTTCTTTCACTGTGATAATCCTTGTTTCTAGGGACAGGGAAGGACAGTGAGGGAAATTCTCCTTGTGCTATAGTGTGCTAAAGCATTGATCATCAACCGTCTTTAAAAAAACATTTTTTCTAGGGGCAGAAAACTATAGGTAGGAAGAGTGTCAGTTTCTTTCACTGTGATAATCCTTGTTTCTAGGGACAGGGAAGGACAGTGAGGGGAATTCTCCTTGTGCTATAGTGTGCTAAAGCATTGATCATCAACCGTCTTTAAAAAAACATTTTTTCTAGGGACAGAAAACTATAGGTAGGAAGAGTGTCAGTTTCTTTCACTGTGATAATCCTTGTTTCTAGGGACAGGGAAGGGCAGTGAGGGAAATTCTCCTTGTGCTATAGTGTGCTAAAGCATTGATCATCAACCGTCTTTAAAAAAACATTTTTTCTAGGCACAGAAAACTATAGGTAGGAAGAGTGTCAGTTTCTTTCACTGTGATAATCCGTGTTTCTAGGGACAGGGAAGGACAGTGAGGGAAATTCTCCTTGTGCTATAGTGTGCTAAAGCATTGATCATCAACCGTCTTTAAAAAAACATTTTTTCTAGGGACAGAAAACTATAGGTAGGAAGAGTGTCAGTTTCTTTCACTGTGATAATCCTTGTTTCTAGGGACAGGGAAGGACAGTGAGGGAAATTCTAATTGTGCTATAGTGTGCTAAAGCATTGATCATCAATCAGCTTTAAAAAAACATTTTTTCTAGGGACAGAAAACTATAGGTAGGAAGAGTGTCAGTTTCTTTCACTGTGATAATCCTTGTTTCTAGGGACAGGGAAGGACAGTGAGGGAATTCTCCTTGTGCTATAGTGTGCTAAAGCATTGATCATCAACCATCTTTAAAAAAACATTTTTTCTAGGGACAGAAAACTATAGGTAGGAAGAGTGTCAGTTTCTTTCACTGTGATAATCCTTGTTTCTAGGGACAGGGAAGGACAGTGAGGGAAATTCTACTTGTGCTATAGTGTGCTAAAGCATTGATCATCAATCAGCTTTAAAAAAACATTTTTTCTAGGGACAGAAAACTATAGGTAGGAAGAGTGTCAGTTTCTTTCACTGTGATAATCCTTGTTTCTAGGGACAGGGAAGGACAGTGAGGGAAATTCTCCTTGTGCTATAGTGTTCTAAATCATTGATCATCAACCGTCTTTAAAAAAACATTTTTTCTAGGGACAGAAAACTATAGGTAGGAAGAGTGTCAGTTTCTTTCACTGTGATAATCCTTGTTTCTAGGGACAGGGAAGGACAGTGAGGGAAATTCTACTTGTGCTATAGTGTGCTAAAGCATTGATCATCAATCAGCTTTAAAAAAACATTTTTTCTAGGGACAGAAAACTATAGGTAGGAAGAGTGTCAGTTTCTTTCACTGTGATAATCCTTGTTTCTAGGGACAGGGAAGGACAGTGAGGGAAATTCTCCTTGTGCTATAGTGTGCTAAAGCATTGATCATCAACCATCTTTAAAAAAACATTTTTTCTAGGGACAGAAAACTATAGGTAGGAAGAGTGTCAGTTTCTTTCACTGTGGTAATCCTTGTTTCTAGGGACAGGGAAGGACAGTGAGGGAAATTCTCCTTGTGCTATAGTGTGCTAAAGCATTGATCATCAACCATCTTTAAAAAAACATTTTTTCTAGGGACAGAAAACTATAGGTAGGAAGAGTGTCAGTTTCTTTCACTGTGATAATCCTTGTTTCTAGGGACAGGGAAGGACAGTGAGGGAAATTCTCCTTGTGCTATAGTGTGCTAAAGCATTGAATATCAACCATCTTTAAAAAAACATTTTTTCTAGGGACAGAAAACTATAGGTAGGAAGAGTGTCAGTTTCTTTCACTGTGATAATCCTTGTTTCTAGGGACAGGGAAGGACAGTGAGGGAAATTCTACTTGTGCTATAGTGTGCTAAAGCATTGATCATCAATCAGCTTTAAAAAAACATTTTTTCTAGGGACAGAAAACTATAGGTAGGAAGAGTGTCAGTTTCTTTCACTGTGATAATCCTTGTTTCTAGGGACAGGGAAGGACAGTGAGGGAAATTCTCCTTGTGCTATAGTGTGCTAAAGCATTGATCATCAACCGTCTTTAAAAAAACATTTTTTCTAGGGACAGAAAACTATAGGTAGGAAGAGTGTCAGTTTCTTTCACTGTGATAATCCTTGTTTCTAGGGACAGGGAAGGACAGTGAGGGAAATTCTACTTGTGCTATAGTGTGCTAAAGCATTGATCATCAACCGTCTTTAAAAAAACATTTTTTCTAGGGACAGAAAACTATAGGTAGGAAGAGTGTCAGTTTCTTTCACTGTGATAATCCTTGTTTCTAGGGACAGGGAAGGACAGTGAGGGAAATTCTCCTTGTGCTATAGTGTGCTAAAGCATTCCTCATCAGCCATCTTTGAAATCCTTGTTTTTTGGACAGTCAGGGAAATTGTCGTTGTGCTATTCTGTGCGAAAGCAATCATCCTCAACCATATTTAGAAATCCTTAAGTAAAGGGACAGAGAAGGACACCTGAAGGTAGCCCTTATTGCTTTTTTCCCATCTCCCTGCAGGCCATCTATTAGAATGTCTGGAAGGCAAACAAGGAGAGGCAGACAGTCAGGAGGCAATAAAAGAGGGCAAGCAGGCTCTGTGTCTGGGGGCAACAGTGCTGGTCGTGGACGCGGTGCATTGTCATCAGCACATGGCCATGGGACACGCTTGTCCTTCTTTTCGGCAGCTGGACATGTTGAGCCACATCATGCCGAAGACTTGGTAGAGTGGATGACCAAGCCCTCCTCCTCCTCCTCATCCTCTCTCACCCAGGCTCAGGGTACTGGCAAAGCAGCTGCCAAAGCGTCCTCTTCCCTGGTATCAATGTCAGACTCATCATCAGTCACTCCTTCCCTAGACCCACCATGTCCTCCTCCTGAGGAGTCCCCCGAACTGTTTGAGCACAGTGTTGGGTACATGCTCCAGGAGGATGCCCAGCGTTTCGAAGGGTCTGATGATGAAACCCAGCTACAGGACGGCAGTAGCGTGAGAGCAGACAGAGGGGATGCTCAAGAAGGACACCAATCTGGCAGTCATGTTCCAGCAGCTGCAGCATACTGCCAGATTGGCTCCAGTGATGAGGAGGGAGGGGATGATGAGGTCACTGACTCCACGTGGGTGCCTAATAGGAGAGAGGAGGAGGAGGAGGATGAGGAGGAGGCACATCTCCAACGAGGCAGGATGCCCTTTGGTGGCCAGCGTAAGGGCAGTACACTGACGGAATCACACCGCAGAGCTCCGCCTGTGCAGGGCGCTGCCTCTGCCCGTCATTCAAAAAGTTCTTTGGTGTGGGCCTTTTTTGAGGCTAGTGCATCAGATCGCACAGCTGCTGTTTGCAACATATGTCTCAAGCGTATATCGCGTGGCCAAAACATCAGCCGCTTGGGTACCACATGCCTGACCAGACATATGTTGACCTGCCATGCAGCTCGTTGGCAAGCCTACCTCAAAGACCCACACCAAAGAACAAAGCGGACCTCTCCTTGCACCGCATCAGCTGGGATCTCCAACCCCACTATAACTTAAGTCCTGTCTGAAACATGCACTGAGAGGAATGAAGGTGAAGAATTAGGTGTGTCCCAGCCAAGTAGTTGCGGCCACTCTGCTAGCAGTACACCGACGTCCGATTCTAGCAGGCAAATTTCCCTGCCCCAGCTGCTGGACCGTCGAAAGAAGTTCACTCCCAGCCATCCACATGCCCAGCGGTTGAATGCTAGCTTGGCTAAATTGCTAGCGCTTCAACTGCTGCCTTTTCAGTTGATAGACTCGGCCCCCTTCCGTGAGTTTGTGCAATGTGCGGTTCCTCAGTGGCAGGTTCCCAAATGCCACTTTTTCTCACGGAAGGCTATTCCGGCTCTCTACCGGCATGTGGAAGGCAATGTCTTGGCCTCGCTGGACAGGGCGGTCAGCGGTAAGGTGCATATTACCGCTGACTCATGGTCCAGCAGGCATGGACAGGGACGTTACCTTTCTTTCACGGCCCATTGGGTCACTCTTTTGGCAGCTGGGAAGGATGCAGGACAAGGTGCAGTAGTGTTGGAGGTTGTTCCACCGCCACGCCTCCAAAATGCTACTACTGGTTGTGACACACCTCTCTCCTCCACCCCCTCCTCTTCTTCTTCCTCCATGGCCTCTTCCTGTGGTTTGTCCTCTGAACCAGCGGTGCTCCGTAGCCGTTCAAGGGGCTACGCAAGTACGCAGGCAAAAAGATGCCATGCCGTGCTTGCGCTGGTGTGTTTGGGGGACAGAAGCCACACTGGGGCAGAGGTCCTGTCTGCTCTGCAGGGCCAGGCCGAGAGGTGGTTGACGCCACGCCAGCTTAAGCCAGGAATGGTGGTTTGCGACAATGGCACCAACCTCCTCTCCGCCCTCCGACAGGGACAACTGACCCATGTGCCCTGTGTGGCTCACGTCCTTAACCTGGTGGTGCAGCGGTTCTTGGGCAGGTACCCGGGCTTACAGGATGTCCTGAGGCAGGCCAGGAAAGTCTGTGTGCATTTCCGCAGATCTTATAATGCCAGTGCTCGCCTGGCTGAGCTGCAAAAGGAGTTGAACCTGCCCAAGAACCGCCTTATATGTGACATGCCCACCAGGTGGAACTCAACGTTGGCCATGCTGCAGCGGCTGCACACGCAGCAGAGGGCCATCAATGAGTACCTGTGTGACTACGGCACCAGGACAGGGTCAGGGGAGCTTGGTTTTTTTTCTCCACGCCAGTGGGGCATGATCAGGGATGCATGCACTGTCCTGGCACCATTTGAGGAGGCCACGAGGATGGTGAGCAGTGACAGTGCATGCATCAGTGACACTGTACCTCTTGTCCACCTGTTGGAGCACACGCTGCGTGGAATAATGGACAGGGCACTTGAGGCAGAACAAAGGCAGGAAGAGGAGGACTTCCTTGCCTCTCAAGGCCCCCTTTACCCAGACAGTGTTCCTTCTGTCCCACCCATCGCACAGGAAGAGGAGGAGGAGGAGGAGGAGGATTGTGTCAGCATGGAGGTGGAGGCTGGCACTCAGCATCATCAGCAGCAGTCTTTTAGGGATGATTTACAGTCCCAAGAAACCAGTGGACTTGTACGTGGCTGGGAGGAGGTGGCTGCGGATCATGTCGTCCTTAGCGACCCAGAGGACTCCGGACCGAATGCCTCAGCAAACCTACGCTGCATGGCCTCCCTGATCCTGCAAAGTCTGCGGAAGGATCCTCGTATTCTTCGGATCAAGGAGAGGGACCATTACTGGCTGGCCACTCTCCTTGATCCACGGTACAAGGGTAAGGTTGCGGACCTTATGTTACCGTCGCAGAGGGAGCAGAGGATGAGACAACTCCGGGAGGCCTTGCAGAAAGGTCTGTGCAACGCGTTCCCAGAGACTGGGAGGTTACAAACTCCTGGTCCTGGACAACGAGTTGCTGAGGCTTCGGCCAGTCAAAGAAGGAGCGGTGGGGAAGGTGGCCGTCTGACCGATGCGTTCAGACAATTCTTTAGTCCGCAGCCCCAAAGTATGATCGGTTCCAGCAACCATCGCCAGCGTCTGATAAACATGGTGCAGGAATATCTAGGGGCAAGGTCAGACTTGGACACCTTCCCCACCGAAAATCCTCTGGCTTACTGGGTCTTGAGGATGGATCACTGACCAGAGCTTGCACAGTATGCAATTGAGCTACTGGCCTGTCCTGCATCCAGCGTTCTTTCGGAACGCACATTCAGTGCTGCTGGAGGATTTGTTACGGATCACAGGGTGCGCCTGTCCACCGACTCGGTTGATCGACTGACTTTCATCAAGATGAACCAGTCTTGGATCACCACCAGCTACCACACACCTGATGCTGATATAACAGACTAATTGATTTTAACATGTCACATCCCTTCAAGACTGATGCTGATGCTGAGTGCCTGTGCTGTTATGTTGACTGGCTATCCTCCTCCCCTGAGTCCTCAATGATACGATTGATGATGATAGCTTGGAAGATCATTTTTGTTTATGGGTGCCGCCACCAGTGGCTAAGGCCCAATTTTTCAGCCCCTGTTTTACAGGGGCGTGTAATTACAATTTTTTTTGCAATAATTTGCCATAGGGCTCATTGCTGTGCTCCAAGTACAGTATCTGTGAGGGGTTGGAGTGTTGTGCCACCAGTGCCTAAGGCCCAATTTTTCAGCCCCTGTTTAACAGGGGCGTGTCATTACAATTTTTGAAGCAATACTTTGCAACAGGGCTCATTGCTGTGCTCCAAGTACAGTATCTGTGAGGGGTTGTAGTGTTGTGCCACCAGTGCCTAAGGCCCAATTTTTCAGCCCCTGTTCAACAGGGGCATGTAATTACAATTATTGATCTAATAATTCACAGCAGGGCCCATTGCTGCACCCACCAAGAGTAACTCTGAGGGCTTACAGTGTTGTGGCAACGCCACCACCACCACCACCACGAAAGGCCCAATTTTTCAGCCCCTGTTCAAAAGGGGCATGTAATTACAATTCTTGATCTAATAATTCACAGCAGGGCCCATTCCTGCACCCACCAAGAGTAACTCTGAGGGCTTACAGTGTTGTGGCAACACCACCACCACCACCACCACCACCACCACCACGAAAGGCCCAATTTTTCAGCCCCTGTTCAACAGGGGCATGCAATTACAATTCTTGATCTAATAATTCACAGCAGGGCCCATTGCTGCACCCACCAAGAGTAACTGTCAGGGCTTACAGTGTTGTGGCACCAGCACCACCATCAAAGGCCCAATTTTTACTACCACTGTTCAACAATTATATGTAATTAAAATTCCTGATATAATAGTTGACAGCAGGGCGTTCCAGCACCAACCAAGAGTAACTGTGAGTGCTTACAGTGTTGTGCCAACACCAACAACTAAGGGGCCTATTTCTGCAGAGTATATACGGCAGGTCCCTACTTTCAAACATCCAACTTACAAACGACTCCTACTTGCAAACGCAAGAAGACAACAGGAAGTGAGAGGAAATCTACCCCTTGGAAGGAAAATTCTCTCCTGTAAGAATTAATATGGGAGAAAGTTGTCTCCTCTGTACTGATGCTTTATCAGCAATCCTTGTTTCAAGAAAAACACCACATTTCAAAAACAGTTGTCATTGGGACGGAAAGTGAGGTGAAATGTTCTGAACAGGGGCACAGACAGCAAAACAAATGTTACAGGGGTGATAACCCTTACCTATGTTTTCCAAAAAGTTTAAAAATAGATTTTTGGGCTGGAGCTATACTTAAACAATGTACCTGTTCAAAATTACAAACAGATTCTACATAAGAACAAACCTACAGTCCCTGTCTTGTATGCACCGCCTGTATACGGCTGTTCAGAGTATATAGGGCCTTTTTTATTTTATGTGCGGGGTTCCCCTTAATATCCATACAAGACCCAAAGGGGCTGGTAATGGGCTGGGGTAGGGGGGGGGGTCATGGGGTAGCTATGCCATTTTTCTTAAAGATTTTCATCCATATTACCGGGAGCAGACATTACATTAAAGCCGCAAGCAGTTTTAAATGGCTTTTTTTTCCTTTAGAAGTGTCATTTTGTGCAGGGACAGTTCTAAACACGGGAAACACGTGGCACTTCACAGGCATACTTTAGACACCCCCCAGGTACGATATTTAAAGGAATATTTGACTTTTTTTTTCACTTTATGCATCATTAAAATGACTGCTCCCGAAAAACGACCGTTTTTAAAACTTCTTTTTGCATTGATACATGTCCCCTGGTGCAGAACCCGGGTTCCCAAACCCTTTTTAGGACAATAACATGCATAATAGTCGTTATAATTAGCACTTTAGAATTCGAACGTTCGCATCCATTGTATTTAATAGGGTTCTAATGTTCGTACGAACTTTCGGTCCGTTCGCGGGTTCTGGTGCGAACCGAACCCGGGGGTGTTCGGCTCATCACTAGATTTGACTCGTTTAAGAGGAATCAGCTGAATTTTGATCCAGGGTCTTTATTATTAATTGGACCCTGGGCAACAATTTCTTGTCCCCCCCCCCCCTCCATGCAATTTCACTCTCCACCTGAGAGTGCTCTGAGACATACAATAAATAGCAGCTAGTCTCAAAATCAGTTTACTGAATCAGATCAGGCAGTGATTGCTATTGGTTGGTAGAGGTTGCAGTGTATCATTACCGCTCACTGACTGGCTGCTAGAGGTTACAGCACGCATTATGGCTCACTGATTATTTGCTAGAGGTTACAGCACATGACTTCTGCTTGTTGATTGGTTGCTAGAGATTACTGTACATCAATACTGCTCACTGATTGGTTGCTAGAGGTTACTAGACATCCTTATCACTCACTAATTGGTTGCTAGAGGTTACTGCACATGATTACTGCTCAGTGATTGGTTGCTAGAGGTTACTGCATATCCTTACCTTTCAATGATTGGTTGCAAGAGGTCAGTGCACATAATTACTGCTCACTCATTGGTTGCTTAAGGTTACAGCACATCATCTCCTCACTGCCTGCACACCATGGACTAGAGAGGTGAAGGAGTCCCATCAATAGACAAAAAACTCCTAGGGATCCTAGGATTCCTGGGAACAGTGAATAATGCTGGGGGGGTGTGATTCAGTGGCAATGCTGGGGGTTTGATGGGATCATTGGCAGTGGTGGGGGGATGGGATTAGTTAGGAGGCAGTACACAGTGGCAAATTCTGAATCATGTAGAGCAAAGCTGGAAATCTTTGGCATGTATATAATGGGGGTTTCAACAAACAATAGAGGGGGATTTCTACACTGGCCACAATGTTAAGGGGGATTTACAATGTCCATCGATATAAAGGGGGATTTACACTGACCACCAGTGTAAGGGCAATTCTGCACTGACCACCAATGTAATGAAGAATTTACACTGACAACCAAAGTAATGGGGGATTTTACATTAACAACCAATAAAGGGGGATTTCTACACTGGCCACCAATGTAAGGGGGGATTTACACTCACCACCAATTTAAAGGGGGCTTCTACATGGACCACCAATGTAAGGGAGGATTTAAAACTGACCACAAATACAAGTTTTTTTGTGATTAACACTATAAAGAGGAGTCCATACACTGAGCACCAATGTAATGGGGATTTACACTGACCACCAATGTAATAGGAGCATTAACAGTAACCACCAATGTAAGGAGGGATTTACACTGATCACCAATGTAAGGGGTAATTAGCTTAGCTTTGCAGAACAGGCTGACGTTAGGCTTAATGACCACAGTTGTAGGCAGGACTTTCAAGCATGCCCCTTTACCTCCCCAGTGGGCAGCATTCAGCAGAAGTGATAGTGGATATGACTTCAGGAGGGGCACGATATACATATGAATGCCGCCTCTATTTATATATCAAAGGCATTAGTCAGCAGCTATTTACATAGTCATGCCACTGCTATTTACTAGGGATGAGCTTCGAGTTCGAGTCGAACTCATGTTCGACTCGAACATTGCCTGTTCGCCCGTTCGCCGAACAGCGAACAAATTGGGGTGTTCGCGGCAAATTCGAAAAATCTATGGGAGAAATCTAAAGTGCTAATTATAAAGGCTAATATGCAAGTTATTGTCCTAAAAAGTGTTTGGGGACCCGGGTCCTGCCCCAGGGGACATGTATCAATGCAAAAAGAAGTTTTAAAAACGGCCGTTTTTTCGGGAGCAGTGATTTTAATAATGCTTAAAATGAAAAAATAAAAGTGAAATATTCCTTTAAATTTCGTACCTGGGGGGTGTGTATGATATGCATGTAAAGTGGCGCATGTTTCCCGTGCTTAGAACTGTCTCTGCACAAAGTGTCATTTTTGAAAGAAAAAAATGCATTTAAAACTGACTCGCGGCTATTAATGAATTGTCGGCTCCCGGCAATACATACAAAAGTCATTGATAAAAAAAAAAAAAAAGCGTGGGGGTTCCCCAGAATTCAATTACCAGGCCCTTCAGGTCTGGAATGGATATTAAGGGGAACCCCGCCGCAAATAAAAAAAAATTGACGTGGGGTTCCCCCAAATATCCATTCCAGGCCCTTCAGATCTGGCATGGATTTTAAGGGGAACTCCACCCCAAATTAAAAAAAAAATGGCGTGGAGTCCCCCTAAAAATCCATACCAGACCCCTTATCCGAGCACGCAACCTGGCCGGCCGCAGGGGAAAAGGGGGGGACGAGAGAGCGGCCCCCCCTCCCTCCTGAACCGTACCAGGCCACATGCCCTCAACATGGGGAGGATGTCCCCATGTTGATGGGGACAAGGGCCTCATCCCCACAACCCTTGCCCGGTGGTTGTGGGGGTCTGCGGGCGGGGGGCTTATCGGAATCTGGAAGACCCCTTTAACAAAGAGGACCCCCAGATCCCGCCCCCCCCTATGTGAATTGGTAAGGGGTACATTGTACCCCTACCATTTCACGAAGAAAGCGTATTTTTTTTTTAAAAAAACACACAAACACGTTGAAAAAGTCCTTTATTAAAAAAAAAAAAAAAAAAAAACCCATTCCAGCGGTGAAATCCAGTGTCCCGCGGCGATCCCGATGTCCAGCGCTGTCCGTCATTGGTTGTGCCTGAGCGGACCTGATGGGGAACTCCCTCTCATTATTTTAAATGTATAGACCCGCCCCTTCTAAAGTTCCCCATCAGGTCCGCTCAGCGGACCAGATGCGGAACATGAGAAGGGGCAGGTCTATACATGTATTACCAAAGTGAGAGCAGTTCCCCATCAGGTCCGCCTCCTCGGTATGTCGGACCCGCCTACGTCATTGGCTTGAGCGGGGAACTTCCTTCACTGTGTAATTTAAATTTACATAGTGAAGGAAGTTCCCCGCTCAAGCCAATGACGTAGGCGGGTCCGACATACCGAGGGGGCGGACCTGATGGGGAACTGCTCTCACTTTGGTAATACATGTATAGACCCGCCCCTTCTCATGTTCTGCATCTCGCCCGCTGAGCGGACCTGATGGGGAACATTAGAAGGGGCGGGTCTATACATTTAAAATACTGAGAGGGAGTTCCCCATCAGGTCCGCTCAGGCACAACCAATGAAGGACAGCGCTGGACATCGGGATCGCCACGGGACACTGGATTTCACCGCTGGAATGTTTATTTATTTATTTTTTTAAATAAAGGACTTTTTCAACGTGTTTGTGTGTTTTTTTAAACATTTTTTTACGCTTTCTTCGTGAAATGGTAGGGGTACAATGTACCCCTTACCAATTCACATAGGGGGGGGCCGGGATCTGGGGGTCCCCTTTGTTAAAGGGGTCTTCCAGATTCCGATAAGCCCCCCGCCCGCAGACCCCCACAACCACCGGGCAAGGGTTGTGGGGATGAGGCCCTTGTCCCCATCAACATGGGGACATCCTCCCCATGTTGAGGGCATGTGGCTTGGTACGGTTCAGGAGGGAGGGGGGGCCGCTCTCTCATCCCCCCCTTTTCCCCTGCGGCCGGCCAGGTTGCGTGCTCGGATAAGGGGTCTGGTATGGATTTTTAGGGGGACTCCACGCCATTTTTTTTTTAAACTTGGGGTGGAGTTCCCCTTAAAATCCATGCCAGATCTGAAGGGCCTGGTAATTGAATTCTGGGGAACCCCCACGCTTTTTTTTTTTTTTTTTATCATTGACTTTTGTATGTATTGCCGGGAGCCGACAATTCATTAATAGCCGCGAGTCAGTTTTAAATGCATTTTTTTTCTTTCAAAAATGACATTTTTTGCAGGGACAGTTCTAAGCACGGGAAACATGCGCCACTTCACATGCATATCATACACACCCCCCAGGTACGAAATTTAAAGGAATATTTCACTTTTATTTTTTCATTTTAAGCATTATTAAAATCACTGCTCCCGAAAAAACGGCCGTTTTTAAAACTTCTTTTTGCATTGATACATGTCCCCTGGGGCAGGACCCAGGTCCCCAAACACTTTTTAGGACAATAACTTGCATATTAGCCTTTATAATTAGCACTTTAGATTTCGAACGTTCGAGTCCATTGTATTTAATAGGGTTCTAAAGTTTACACGAACATTTTGTCTGTTCGCAGGTTCTGGTGCGAACCGAACAGGGGGGTGTTCGGCTCATCCCTGCTATTTACATATCAATGCAGGGTAAACACAGGGTCTGCAAGTGAGTCATCTGTAATAGGGCAGAGCTGGGCAGCATTAGTAACAGAACTTTACACTGAGATATCGGAATATAGCACAGAACTAATACTTCAAGGGACAAGGGAATTTAAACTGGGATAGTTGGCAAGTATAAGTCAGCTGCTTTGGACCCCACAACAATGATGGGGCCCCAGGGCAGCTGCCCCTTTTGCCCTGCCTTAAAGACAGCCATGTGTATAGCCACTGTGATTGAACAGAAATTGATCTACTGATCAGTTTTTATTCAACCACCATGTTATAAAATTTCTGCTTGATCAGTGCTGATCAGTGTATTCTGACAGTGGTGAAGTCTCCGGCTATCAGAATACAAAGACCCAGCAGGGAGTATTCCCTTATTTATCTCAAATGTATGGATGGGAGAATCGAGCCAATTGTTTTAGTTCAATCCACTGATTGAATTGACTCATCTACGGCCCGCTTTAGTCACATACTTTTTCATAGCGGGTATTTCCTTCAGCTTCTGACACTGATTGGAACACAGGTTTGCTTTAAAAAAAAATTGTCATTGTTGAAATGTAAAGACTGATGACGATTCCTTCTAAAAGTGGTAGTTGCCTGGCTATAATGCTAATGCTGTAATATCCAAACTTTAAAGCCTAACTTGGGGTTGGATTTAACTTTAAATAGTTTGTTTGGACCAAGCTATTTTTCTTTAGTAATACATGCACCCGCTGACAGTGCTGTATAAACTGTATGTAGCATTAGCTGCTTTGAGTATTCAACACTGTGTTCTACCAGTGGTACAGGAACATCCCATCCTGCTCCTGGAACAAAATCAAGTTGAGCAAAGCACTGCTCAGCCATTCACAGGATGCTTTGTATTCTTATGAATGAATGCAAGGCTTCCTCTGAGGAAGAGGTTAAGGTAAAGATTGTGATGACATCTAATCTCCTAAATAGCTCTTTTCCTTATTCGATTTGGCCCTGGAATGAGAAGAGAAGTCCCCTTACCGCTGCAGGAACACGGCTACATAAAATGTATACAGTGCTGACTGCATGTACAAGTACTAGTAAAGGAAATAGTTTGTTTGGACCAGCTTGGACAAGTAAGTTAAATCAAACCTACAGTTCAGCTTTAAGATACTGTCAGATAAAGATGTCTGTGCTTTCTTCAACTTTGCTGATCTACCTACTTGTTCTTTGTCAGTGACTAAGAACGAACTGCAGTCATAACAGCCAGCAATCAGCACTGGAAGTCCCCATTTTCTCTCATGAAAGTCTCACTTACCACGATTTGCTTTTTTTTATATAGCTTGTAGAACTGATATGAAGATATATCTCCTTAAAATTTCTACTGAGATTTTAGCCGTATATGTACTAGATTTGTGCATTCGTTTTCGTCCGAATGCATTTTCGGCCGAATTTCGGGTATTTTCATTATCGTTTTAACAAACGAAAATGAACACGCAGAATCCGAAATCCGAAAGATCCGACATAAAAAAATGCTTTATTTTAGTTTTCGTTGCTACAACAGTTCGATATAGATAGGAGATTCGACATGACGCTGACAATAACAATCTGTGTCTATCGAACCTGTGGTCGAATGTGCCTAACCTTAACTCTATTAGTCCAAGAATATTCTACATAGAGAGGAAAGATTTGACATAGAGAGAAGAGATTTGACATTATAGAGACAGTGTTGGGGTAGACCATTCAACATGAACGACGAAGATTCGACGAAGCAGCGAAAAACATACAAACTTTGAATCTGTCATTGAAGGCTTATGGCAGGGGCGTCCAAACTTTTTCAAAGAGGACCAGATTTGATGAAGTGAACATGCTTGAGGGCCGACCATTTTGCCTGACATTCGTTAAACCATTAAAATTCGGTCTAATGCCGCGTACACACGATCATTATTCACGGCGGTTAAAAAAACGCCGTGAATAATGTCATTTAAAACGGGGGAACAGCTTGTTCCCCACACACGGTCGTTTTTCACGTCATTTTTTCTCTTGACGAGAAAAACGACCGTCTGTGGGCTCCGCGGCAGTGTTTCCCTATGGGAAACACTGCCGCGGAAAACATGTCGAAAAAAACGACGAGAAAAATTAGAACATGTTCTAATTTTTCTCGTCGTTTGTAATGCCGTTTTTCTCGTCGAAAAAAACGACAGAAAGCACACAGACTATCGTTTTTCTCGTCGAATGGGAAAAATTTCGCTTTTTTCGACAAGAAAAACAGCCGTGTGTAGGCGGCATAAGTGTGTTCCTCCAAGCACTAATACACTGCCCAACAAGAATTCGCTTGCCTTTGTGGCCATGTGTGGTGAAGAGATGAGCTTGGGCGTGTTATTTGGATATACCGTATTTATCAGCTTATAACACGCACCTTCAATTTAAAAAAGGAAGTTTCAGAAAAAAAAATCTTAAATTTTAAATAAAGAACTATGAAGCAATATAAGGGTCAGTGCCCATCAATGCAGCCTCACCGTATTGCCATGAATGAAGCACCCTCCGTATTGCCATGAATGCAGCACCCACCGTATTGCCATAAATGCAGCACCCACTCCGTTGCCATGAATGCAGCACCCTCCGAATTGCCATGAATGCAGCACCCCCCGTATTGCCATGAATTCAGCACCCACTCCATTGCCATTAATGCAGCACCCACCATATTGCCATGAATGCAGCACCCACTCCGTTGCCATGAATGCAGCACCCACCATATTGCCATGAATGCAGCACCCACTCCGTTGCCATGAATGCAGCACCCACAGTATTGCCATTAATGCAGCACCCACCATATTGCCATGAATGCAGCACCCTCCATATTGCCATGAATGCAGCACCACCTGTATTGCCATGAATGCAGCACCTACTCCATTGCCATGAATGCAGCACCCACCGTATTGCCATGAATGCAGCACTCACCGTATTGCCATGAATGCAGCAACCACCATATTGCCATGAATGCAGCACCCACTAAATTGCCATGAATGCAGCAACCACCGTATTGCCATGAATGCAGCAACCACCGTATTGCCATGAATGCAGCACTCATCGTATTGCCATGAATGCAGCACCCACTAAATTGCCATAATTGCAGCACCCACTAAATTGCCATGAATGCAACACCCACTAAATTGCCATGAATGCAGCACCCACTAAATTGCCATGAATGCCGCACCCACTAAGTTGCCATGAATGCAGACTCACCATTATCGTCTGTGCAGCCTGCAGAGGAGACAGGGGGGGCGGGACGAGCGCCAACAGACAAACAGGAGAAACTCCTGTTTTCTCGACGGGCCTCTTTAATTGAAAGTCCCGCCTCCTGTGATGGACAGAACAGTTGTCCAATGGCAGCGCAGGAGACGGGACTTCCTTTTACACAGGTGCTGTGTAAACAGGAAATACTCTCCTGTATGCACGGCACTCGTCCCTCTCCTCCAAGGCAGCCAGCATACTATCTTTTGTGGCCCCTGGCGCTCGGGGATTCATTGGGGGCCACAAAAGATATATACATCAAGATCACCAGGCTGGCTGTCCGAAACCAGGCCACGGGCCGTGATTGGCCCGCGGGCTGGACTTTGGACATGCCTGACTTATGGTGTCTGTAGAAAGTTTTAAGAAGATTCGACAAGCAGCTAAACTGTACGACGCCGCAATCGTACATTTCTGGTCAAATGCTCGTCCCATAGGCTATAGAAGAATTCAAATGTTGGTTGACTAGTAATAATGATTTATAAATATAATTATTTCTAGTGTCATACAACATTAGAATTTCTTCAATAGCTTGTAGGCGGAACATTCGACTGGAAATGTACGATTGCGGCGTCGTACAGTTTAGCTGCTCCGTCGAATCTTCCTAGAACATTCGACAGACACCATAAACCTTCAATGACAGATTCAACCTTAATTAATTCAGATTTTCAGACTAATGCATTTTTTAACAAAACAAGATAAATAAAAACGAATTTCGGGAGTAACTAAATAAATTAATTTTTTCAGACGAAAACGAAATTCTGAAACAAAATATTTCAGTGTGCACATGTCTAATATGTACAAGTCCAGTATTCAACTAGTAAGATACCATTTACAAGCACAAGTTTTATCTGCAAGTATTTTTACCTCTTTTGGGTGTATGATCCTGTTGAAACATAAGCATGGCTATGAAAATATAACTTTGCTATCTGTAATTTCAGATCACGTTAATGTGAGTGGCACTGCAGCGGTTGCATAATTAAAATGGGCAAAAAGGTTAATGGAAAACCATACCATTTTTTTCTACACCTGTAGAATTGCAGTTGAACGTTTAAACCAGAAAGTAAAAAAATCACATGTCTGGCCATTTGATGGTGCCTTAATGGAATTTTCTTTTGAGTACCATGTCATGTTTCAATTTTCGCAAACATTATACAGTACTTCCAGATTACAATGACAAGTACACGAGCATAAGACTAGATATGATTTTTCTCAGCCAGGAGCAAATTCAATTATTAAAAATGTATTTGTTTCCATTAGCATTAACAGAAATTTTCCATACTTGTCCTCCAATTTGTTTGCTTGCTCTACTCGAAAACACCCCCTAAACCCTGGTACACACAATAAGATTATCAGACAAATGATGGTCCGTTTTTCTTTTTTTTTTTTGTATGCTAGTCTCCATATCGAAAATGCAGAGGTTACTAAAGTTACAAAAGTTCTCGTACGACAGAACAAAAATTTGGAAGTGATGTAATGTATTGTATTGTATTTGTATTGTATTTTCAGGTGAAAACTGTACTGATTAAATGAAAATTGTATGATCTGGTATCGTACATGAAAAAACTTTGTGCTTGTCCTATCAGATAATATCAATAAAGCTGTGTACTAACGGTCAGATTATCGCACGATCGATTCGAAAGCGGTATTTTTCATACAATTTTCTGATCGTGTGTACAGGAGTAACAAAATTCTACAGGTGTAAGGCCAGCTTTATACTGACCTATCCCTATTCCTCTGAGATCTGTAGTGTGTGGCTTGCTGGTAGCTGCACAGACACTGCTTGAAATCTCCCAGCCAGACTTCAATCTTCTTGCTGCAAAGTTAATTTAATTCCTATGGAAACGGACTATTTTTCATCCCAATGTTGGGCAGCCTTTCCATTAGAATAAATGGGAAAGAGAATTGCACTTATTTTAGAGTCCAAAAAATGTTATTATCCACAATCCAACAGAAATCATACACTTGTTGTTGAAACACCCAGTGAATGGATCTTAAACAGGTGCACCACTACCAGATGAATAAACCGCGTACCAGATAGTTTTAGACAAATGCACAATAGGTGCATATGCCTTTTTAGACACAAGTTACACCAATGTGTGCACAAAACACCCAGTGAATGATTATGAGAGAAAGTGCACCACCACCACATCATGGATATCTTGCTTACCAGATGTCACTCAAAAATGTGCAGATGGCTAAACCCAGGCAGGGCCTTTGACTTGGCAGGAGTGTCAGCTGGTAATGGTATACTGATACAATTCTCAAGCGGGTAAAAGCATGCACGCGTTTCGTCATACCAGACATTATCAATGAGGGACCATTGATAATGTCTGGTATGACGAAACGCGTCTGAGGAGGGGCGTGCTGACATCACCACGCTGTCTTGTGTTGTGGATGGGGATAGTTCTAATAGCCAGCTGGCTTTTCTTTTTATCGTGAATTTTATACTGCGGAAGTGTAAGTGTGTTTTTCTACTTACAAATAAACAAGTTAGACGGTCTTACACTATGGTCCCTTTTATTTTTTTCTCCCTTTCTGGCTGATCATCATGTACCCTGTATGATAATCATGGATGGCTGTTTAGCCGCTTGAGAATTGTATCAGTATACCATTACCAGCTGACACTCCTGCCAAGTCAAAGGCCCTAGCTGGGTTTAGCCATCTGCACATTTTTGAGTGACATCTGGTAAGCAAGATATCCATGATGTGGTGGTGGTGCACTTGCTCTAATAATCATTCACTGGGTATTTTGTGCACACATTCATGTAACTTGTGTCTTAAAGGCATATACCCCCATTGTGCATTTGTCTAAAACGGTGTCACGCTATGTTCTTCCTCTGTTTTGTTTTAGAATAATCGTGCCATATATATATATATATATATATATATATATATATATATATATATATATATACACGAAGCCTGTGGGACCCAGGAGTCCATATATATCGTGACGTGGGAGCCAACATCATATTACATAGGATTTCCGTGAATATCCATTGGGATAAAGGCCCTGGCTGGGTTTAAGCCATCTGCTTACCTAGCTTACTATCTGGTAAACGGTTTATTCATCTGGTACCTATTTTTGGACTCTAAAATAAGCCCAATTCTCTTTCCCATTTGTTACTGTGTTTATCCCACTTATTGCTGCTGACGGACTGGTCCATCCCTTTACTTTTGCCTTTAAGCGCAGTTTTTTCCCTTTTCCATTAGAATAAATGGAAATTGTTGTGTGTATGCACAGAACAATAAGTAATACTTATTATTTTCCTATTATTGCTTCACTCATATGAACACAGCAATCTTTGTACAGCCTTATTGCATGTTCCCTTCCTTTACTAAATAACACTGCATATAGGGGAATAAAAGCTTGCTTTTTATTCTGTTTTACAGACATTACATCTCTAATAACTCAATGCATTAATATGTTTTATTACAATAATGTAATCAAAATTACTCAGTATAAACAAAATCATCCAGTATATAAATAAAAAGTCCAGTGTGCCAATGACATTGGGGTAAACTGCAGTCAAAGTCCCATAAAATGGCATGAAGGACAAGGCAGGACCTGTAAAGATGTCACATAAAAGTCAGCTCTGATGTATCTTTCTAGCAAGAGGGAAGAGATGAGCATATAGAAGGAACCACAGATTATCAACTGATTGTAAAGACTTTGTCTGGCTATTATCAGAACAAATGCCATTTCATTGTGGCGGACATCTGTTAAATCTTCCTCTCTTAATAGAAAATGTTGCCTCTGGGACATTTTTTTATTTTTTATTTCTTTTATGGCTTTACTTTCTTTAGAGATAAAGGTCTCCTTGTTTTTATTTTTACAAAGGAGATTAATTTTCTGCAGGTATATTGCACATCCTCCATTAAGATTTTTATATTCCTGGCCAGGCATCTACCAAAATTAAAATAAAGCTATTTTCAATTTAATCAACCTCCTGCATAATATGTATCAACTAAAACACTTTTTTTTTTGCTAGAAAGAATATGCTTTACCCTTTTCTGAGCTTGTTTAGTGTTATGTGTAGTAATCAGTACTGAACTCTTAAAGATAAGCTATTTACTCCAGAATATGGCTATGGGCACTTAGTGATGCTGGAATGGGGATCATTTTGGTGAATAGTGGATCTGCAATGCTTCGTTTTTCTGGCTCATGTGTACTGTTTTTATGCTGTAAAGTTGGTTTTTGTGATGTTCTCATCCTCTGACCAGTGCATTGGAGGTAAAAAAAAAGGATGCCCATACAAGACAGACATCATAAACTAAACTTTTTTCAGTCTTTAACATTTGAACATACATATAGTTTACATTAGGCATTTGCAGTACTTATTTTCTTCTCCTAAACATGCAGACTAAGAAAATTAAACAGCGTTTGTAATATGCAAATTTAGACTTTTTGCCTAAATTTGTACCATTTGTAACATGAACATCACAAGAAGATGAGCTGTGATTCACATTCTGACTTCTTCTCTGTACAGGATGTTAACCTCAGGGGAGGTATACAGAAGTACTGTAAATTGTTTAATAGCTGAATAGTTCATATTTGTCAGAGGTTTATGTTAAAATAATCAAATGAAAGAAAAACTGTAATGCCCTGTACACACGATCGGAATTTCCGATGGGATAAAATCTGATGGAATTTTCCGTCGGAATTCCGTTCAAGCTGTCTTGCATACACACTGTCAGACCAAATTCTCACCGTCAAGAACGCGGTGATGTACAACACTACGATGAGCCAAGAAAAATTAAGTTCAATGCTTCCGAGCATGCGTCGACTTGATTCTGAGCATGCGTGTTTTTTTCTCTGTCGGAGTTCCACACAGACGATAGGAATTTCCAATAGGAGTTTAGAAATAAAACATGTTCTTTCTAAACTCTGATGGAAAAAAGTCAGATGGGGCCCACACACGGTCGGAATATCCGATGAAAAAATTCCGTCAGACTTTTTTCATCGGAAATTCCGATCGTGTGTACAAGGCATTATGGTTCTGGGTCGTTTTTTAAGCGTATACGTTTTTATTTGAAGAAACTTTTTGTCTGTTTCCCACTTTCTCTATCCAACTAAAACTCTAACATAGAGCAAGGGAGGAGGGGGGAGGATTGCTCTTCTAGTTCCTTTAGCTGTGATTATACATTTTTGCTTGAGCTATTGAGCTGTGGAACAAACAGGCTTTTTTTAAAAACAAGCGAATGATAGCCTGGAAAACATATAGAATTAGGCCTGGAGCTTTACCTGCAGGTTTCAGGCTAGATTAGGCATCAGTCTTTGTGTCTGCTAGTAGACTACTACAGAAAACCCTTGATAACCAGTTTCAGTGAAAATAGAAATCAGACAATTTAGATTTTTGGGACACTTGATATTGTTTTACATAGGACCGGGTCAAAGAACAAAGTATCAACTTATGCTCCTGCCCCCCAACTTCTTTAACATATTCTGTTTAACAAGTACAATCTTCCAATGGCCAGTTTAACCTATATATCTCATTGCCTTTACTCCATATATGGTTTAGATGTATTTTTTTTCAGAAGAAAGGACCAAACTACTAATCACGAGGCAGTCATGGGGAGATCTGTGGCTCCAATTTAAACAGTTTTGGCACCCTTGAACAGAACACTCATTTAGAATGACTTATCATGATGCCACTGTTCACGTGTTCAAAGCTTTCACATTACTAGTGCCTGGAGATTTAGAAGGTTTATAAAATGCATTTTGTGGTGTATTAAGAAGTCAGACTTACTATATCATGACAAATTGGATATTAGCTTTCAGAAATTGTGTTTACTTTAAAAGGTACACAATATTTAAATGAGAAGACATAGCCTTGTGATGCACGTTGGGTGCATAGCCTACCTGTTGAGTAGCTCGGTTTTGTATCCCTATCCACCCAACTGCCTTTGTCAGTAATTTGGAGATAGTGAAACACACCTGCTTAATGTGCTAGAACACCTCCCTTGTTGTCTCTCACACACTGAAGGACAATGGCTGTGGAAATCTAAAGCAGAGATGCTAGAGCAGCAGAAAAAAAAAAGTTACACAGTATAGGATTTTCCATCTTTACTGAATGCCATTAGTAATTCACTCAATTAAAATTTAATTCAATTGAATTCTTCTTTAAAATGTAAACTCACCTTTGATCGCTGGCCATAGGTTAGTGCACTTCTCCACAAATGGTTATGCCTAACAGGCCAGAGTAAAACTCAATAGAAAACATGAATTGTTTGGGAATGGTTCTTTTAATTTCCGACAAGAGTCTACAGATTGCAATTTAATTTAACTTCCTTTTAATTATGCAGAACTCACATATCTAATTTAATTTATTTACCTTGCCAGCTGCAGTACGTATAGGGCTTGTAATATGTTTTTGTCAAATGGGCAGTAAACATTGTTACTTAAATTGATTCATTTATGCATTCTGATTAAATGTTCTAGCTTATTTCTTACTAACTCTATGTTGGGCCTGATCTTCAATACTTAAGACACACATCAAAATTAAAAAATAATGATTGCAAACTCCCTTTTAAACTCCATTTTCTATAATTGAAAAAATGCAAATGTGAGCTGAAAGTTTACTTTTATATTGCCAGAGACGCTTTAACACAAATTAATATTATGATGTTGATAAGGGAAGCTATCTGAATAAAGAATGTATGCTAGAGCCCCTATATAACAATAAAATAATGTCAGAGCTTAATTAAAGAGGAACTATCACACTAAATTAGGAAGTGTGACATTCACATCACATCTCAGCAAGAGCTCTATTTACTACATCACTACACTACACTTACTTTTACACATGTGGGCCAATAAAATGTTATTTAGTGACCACTGGTGGGTCACCAGCTAGCATATAATATCTCTCAGTAAACCCAGTGATAACATTTTCTACTTAGTATTCTTGTTCTCACCTATAAGCCCATATTAGAGAAGCTTTCTAATAACAACATTCTCCAATTATTTGATTGATTGATTAGAGAATTCATCAAAATTACACCATAATTTGGTCTTGTAATTTCTGTAGCAATGAGAGAAGAGCTGGGAACTCCGGTGGAATCAATTTACCACTAGAGAACACAAGCGATGGAAATAATCTAACATTATTGGAGGGTGCTAGCCCTTATTTGTAAAGCTACTTTTATTTTTAGATTTGGATAGAGTTAGGCTGGGTTCACACCAGTGCGAATTGGATGCAGGTTTCCCCACATCCAATTCGCATAGCAGAAGATTGTGCCCGGCTCTCTATAGAGCCTGTTCACACATCTCCTGGGCGGCTCTGGTGAGAATTGCACAGGGGTCCTGTGCATCTTCTGGTCCATTTAAGGTCGGAATTCAGCCCAAAAGTTGGGCTGAAATCATACCTTAAACGGTGAATGGAGACACACTGAACCCCCTGCTGTGAGCCACTCAGTGTAAACCCACCCTTAGCCCTGGTTCACACTGGTGCTTTTTGACATGCGATTTGACATGCCAGCAATGGCACCAACCTAATAGGTGCAACGCCTTATCTGCGACGCTGCACTGATTTCAAATAGTAGTTTCTGTATTACTTTTTGCGAATTCGGCCTGCGATTTACATTGATATCTGTGCAGAAACCTGCACAGATGTCTCTGTAATTGCGGCCTAAATCGGGACTGACAAGCGGGAGTGAAATTGTGCGAATTCAGGTGAACTCGCACGGCTTCATTCCCGCAGCACAGTGTGAACCTGGGCTTAGAGTTACAGTTAGGGTCAAAATTTGTATTTTTATTTTATTGCTTTTGTCCACTAAGGCCCCTTTCACACTACCACGACTTCAAAGTCGCGCGATTTTACAGCGATATCACGGCCACGATTTTGCCACAATTTCAGGGATTTTGCCGCAATTTTGAACTCGTATCAAAGTCTGACCAAAGTAGTGCAGGGACTACTTTGAAGTCGGCACGACTTGAAGTCATACTAATATGAATGGTTGTCATTGGAAATCATGGGAAATGACCTGTCATGCTACTTTGCAGTCCCAAATCGTGGGACAAGTCGTACAAGTGTGAAAGGAGCCTTAGGGAGATTTCTCTTTATTTTCTTCCGCAGAGACACAAAGAAATTGAGAGAAAAGCTTTCCAAAGTAAGTTGTTATCACCATGAAAAGATTTCCTTTCTATTCTAAGCTTGATGCAGTATATTTAAAGCCAACATACAGCCAAAAACACAAATAGAAAAATCAGCACAAGGGACATAACTTACAGTTAGTATGATGTGTCCTTTGTCCTGATTCTTTTTTTTTGTAGCAATCCACTCGGTCCCGCACACCTGCCCCCACCCCCACTGCTATAATCATTTGGTGCTGTGGGGGTGGGTGTGGAAACAGGTAAATACAAGTAACGGGCTTTCAGGAGCTCTCATCAAAGAACCTTGACTATTCCCACCCTTTCCTTCCAGATTCACCATTCATAGAAGTTGTACTACAGCTTCTATGAATGACACAGGATCTCTGAATAGGAGAAGGGTAGGTGATTGACTGCTCCGGAGAAAGGAGAAAAGAACGGCGCCCTCTAAGTGCAGTATGTAAACATTTTAATATAGGTAAAGAAATGTTAGAATACACTCACAAAGGTGTAGTGGTTTCAGGCATGTATAACAAATATACAATTCATCCGCTCCAACTTCCGGGTGAAGGGAAAGGTCCGGCGTCACTGGTGTGGACGTGTGTCCGCGATCAAGTTGTTCCCGCGGCCACACCACTGGTGCACGGTGCTTCAGGATGGCTGGGACTGCGATCAGCAGTGTACACGGACGACGCCACTTCCGGGTCGGGTCAGCGGGTGGTGCTTCGTGTTCGGAGCATGCATGCTCCTTCCTCAGGCTTGGATCTGAGGAATTGGATTGACTGCTCCGCCTTCTCCATTCAGGGATCCTGTATCATTCATAGAAGCTGTAGTATGGCTTCTATGAATGGTTGATCTGGCAGGAAAGGGCAGGAATAGTTGTGGTCTCTTGATGAGAGCTCCCAACAGCCCTTTAGTTGTATTATTCCTCCCCCACCAGAAGATTACCATGGTGGGGGTGGAAGGTGCAGGACCAGGTGAATTACTACTACAGGAAGGAGAATCAAGACAAGGGGCATCATACTACTGTAAGTTATGTTCCTTGTGTGAATTTTTGGTTTTAGCTATACTAATGCCGCGTACACTCGATTGGAATTTCCGACTACAAATGTTTGATGTGAGCTTTTGGTCGGACATTCCAACCATGTGCAGGCTCCATCGGACATTTGCTGTCGAAATTTCCGACAACAAATGATTGAGAGCTGGTTCTCAATTTTTCCGACAACGAAATTCCGACCGTGTGTATCCGATTCCGATGCACAAAAATCCTACGCATGCTCGGAATCAATTTGACGCATGCTCGGAATCATTGAACTTAATTTTTCTAAGCTCGTTGTAGTGTTGTACGTCACCGCGTTCTTGGCGATCGGAATTTCCGACAACATTTGTATGACCGTGTGTATGCAAGACAAGTTTGAGCAAAAATCCGTCGGAAAAAAATCCACGGTTTTGTTGTCGGAATGTCCGATCGTGTGTATGTGGCATTAGGCTTTAAATGTTCACCATGCAAGTTTTTATGCTGTTGTTTTTTTCCCAATAGCTACTATTCACTGCAGAATGAAATGTATAATTATCTGCATTAATAACTCTCATTTGTAACATTTGAAACAATGAACTAGGTTTTCTCATTCCAACCAGTTCTGTTATTTTTGTAAGATGAAACACTTAGGAAAAGGGTCTGATAAGCTGCTATAGGTAATCCACATTACAGGTTTTATTGCTGATGCCAAACATATAAAAATATATGCAACCTGAGTAGTATATTCCCAGGGACATGGCTTTTACTGATTCTGAGTCTGCTAATCTTTTAAGAAGAAAATGTGCTTTTAATGAATCCTATCTTACAACACTGATTAACTGCTGGATAACATGAACTATAGCGCACTTACACTTTCAGTATTTACATAACTATCCCTTGCACCTCATGCCCTGATTCTTTGTCAGGGAATGGCATAGATGCAGTGCAGCTCAGCGGGTGAAGAACATCGACTATTCCCAACTACCGGTAAGTTCCGAAGCCACTAAGCAGCATTAGCCTAGAAAATAAACTGCTCTTCATTCAGTCAATTCAACTGTAAGGTAACATTAAATATAAATGTATTTTTAAAAGTATTTGCAAGAACAAATAAGTTAAATAAAAGAAAAACTAGACTTAGTTTAATGAAGCATACAACACTACTGGTGCGAGGGGTTAAAATCCTGTCAAGGACACACATTTCTAAAGATATAAAGGATACAAAAGTTAATTGAGATCATTAATCAGCAGAAGTGGACAGGTGTGTGGTATTCTAATGGGATATCTGGATGGGGACACATTGTCTATTGCTAGAAGATCCCATTAAGGCCTTCGATGAAAAACTCATCTGGAATTTATCATCGGACGCTGAAAGAACTTACAGTGCACAACTCTGCCAAGCATGTCTCATATAATATCTTTGGATAATGCTCATCCTCCTGCATCATCGTACAATTCACTGTAAAATGTTGTGATTTTATGTCACCTATGTTTAAAACTATTGTTACTTTTTATTGCAACACCTTGGACCAAACTATCCGTCACAATAAATACATGGTACCAAGAAATTCTATTTTAAAAATGTGTTGCAAAGCCTCAAGAAGATGCTACAATTCATCCAGACTTATGGGTTTCCATCCAGACTCTTCTATGGAAGTATATTTACTAACCGGTATCCAACAATTGAGACTATCTATAGCTGTCATGGCAAGACCTGCTAATTGCAATGGACAAATCAGCGGTTAAGCTCACCATGCACCTTTATGTTAGCTCTTGCCAAATATCAGAGGGTTGTTAAACCCATGGAGAATGGTCCTTGAAGGGACAACATAGATAGCAGATTTGGGTGAAATTGATAGGGTAGTAGTTGCTAAATGAATCAACAGTAAGGTTTAACAATATAATGTAGCAAAAAAGATGACTAGGTTGCCATAGATTTCACATATTGAGGCAATCATGCAAAGGCTTGAAAGGAATGATGTATGTCTTCACAAAGACATTTTCCAAATATGTGGTTGCTTATACAGCCTCCGCAGCTAGTTATTGGATCAATTCTAATGTTTAGTTCTTTGGTACTCACACATCTTGATGAAACTAAGAATGATAATAATTAAAGGAACATTAAAGGCACAATTTTTTTTTTTTTTTTAAATAACAAACATGTTATACTTACCTCCACTGTGCAGCTCGTTTTGCACAGAGTGGCCCCGAACCTGGTCTTCTGGGGTCCCTCGGCGGCTGTCTCGGCTCCTCCCTGCAAGAAATTTCCTCCTTCATGCGAGCTCTCTCGCATAGTGGTGAGTTCTTGCGGGTGCGCTCCTGTGATACAGCCGGTGGCCATAGCAGCTCACTGTATCACTCGGCTCCGCCCCCCGGCACGCCGCGTTATTGGATGTGATTGACAGCAGCGCGAGCCAATGGCTGCGCTGCTTTCAGCCAACCAATGAATGACCTGAGAATCCGACCGAGAAGCCAGCGCGTTCACGGCACGGGACTTTCGAGGGATCAGGTAAGTAAACGGGGGCTCGGGGGGGGGGGGGCGCAAATACTCAAATGTTTTTTCATCTTAATGCATAAAATGCATTAAGGTGTAAAAACATGTACCTTTACAACCCCTTTAAAAAATATATGTTTTTAGATGTGTTAACGTTATAAACATCCTCTGTATCATCCTCAACCATCCATGAGGCTGGTTATTGTGATAATCAAGGGAAACTTTAACAAAAATACTTTCCTAATTTTGTATACAACAGCACTATAATGCAGTATTTCTCAACTCCAGTCCTCAAGGCGCCCCAACAGGTCATGTTTTCAGGATTTCCCTCAGATGAAACAGCTGTGGTAATTACTAAGACAGCAAAACTGATCAAGTCACCTGTGCAAAATAATGGAAAACCTGAAAACCTGAAAACCTGACCTGTTGGGGCGCCTTGAGGACTGAAGTTGAGAAACACTACACTGCTATAATGTATGAAGATGTTTCTGCCTGTCATATTTTATGTTATCTTTTTGTACCCCCTACAGCTTGATATAAAAAAAAAAATTAAGATTTGGTTGCAAAATGTACACAGGAAAATAGGCTCAGCAACCAACCAGATGGTTTCTGGTGGAAGAGGACAGGGGTTTAAATGTGGAGAAGAATCCCAACACATATTTTGGATGGTTTAAGCACAAGTTACTGCATACACTCCTTGATATACAGATAACCAGGAGAGGGACAGTCTATAAATCTGTAGTGAAAAATTTCATTTAAATGCAACTACAGGCATGCAAAACTATGAAAATCACAATAAAAATGCAATACAGCAAAATGTTATATTAATAAATCAAAATGTGTAATGGCTGAAAATATGCTGTTATTTCTGTAACTTTTAAAATATAGTACTAACAATACAGTGTATATATAGCAGCAAGCATATGCAATTTAAGAATAGTTATCAAGCATATCAAATAATAAAAATCATACAGCGGGGAGAAAAGGACCCCAAGCGTCAGCAATATGACACAACACCTACATCGAGACAGAACCACATAGAACACATGTAATAAACCTTAGTGTCAGATGCCCTCCTAGGCACAGTACAGAAAATGGCTAAGTTCATCAGTGTTCCTCAAACATTGGAATAGAAAAAAAACACCTGGCTCAACATTCTGCCTTTTGGGTCTGAACAAACTACTGTTGCACAAAACAAAGATTTATACAGCAGCACAGTTAGCCGTGTACACACGATCGGCTTTACCGATGAAAACAGTCTGATGGACTTTTCTCATCGGACAAACCGATCGTGTATGGGCCCCATTGGTCTTTTTTCCATTGGTGAGAAAAAATAGAACATGTTTTAAATTTATCCGATGGGAAAAAAAACGATAGCAAATTCCGATTGTCTGTGTGGAGCTCCATCGGACAAAAAAACCACGCATGCTCACAATCAAGTCGACGCATGCTCAGAAGGATTGATCTTAATTTTTCTCGGTTGTCGGAGTGTTTTACGTCACGGCGTTTGGGACGGTCGGATTTTTGACTGATGGTGTGTAGGCAAGACTGATGGAAGTCAGCTTCATCGGATTTCCGATGGAAAAATCCATCGGATTAGAATCCATAGGAAATCCGATCGTGTGTACAGGGCTTTAGGGTTTTATCTTCAGCTGCAAACAGAAGATTAGCAAATTGTAACTTTGAAGGTACTGCTACTCATGGTAAATGTGATGAGTGTGCAGAAACTGGCATTACATAAACTTAATGTTGATGTCTATCATGAGTGTAGTTCTAGAACTGTACTTCAATAACCAAAGCAGACAACAGCATTTTCTGTAGGCTTTGGTAAAATACCTAGATGGAGCAAATTTCCATTACACCAACTCTCACCAGCTGGTGTCATGCTTGCACATGAATTCAGTTCTAAAATATTCTAGTATACAGGTAGTTTGAAAAAAGTATGTGTGCATATGTGCAACATTAACTTACTCCAAAAAAACTCATCCTGTGGACTACATTTATTAAAGTCTATTATTAAAGTCTAAGTTTTGTTAAACGTTTTTTCTTTTCAGTACAAGTGATGGCACTCACATTGAATGAGAAGAGTCCCTTGTGCTGGCGGCTGTTCCCCTACTGCAGAGGTATTGGGGGGGGGGGGGGACAGAAGAGTCCTGCTAAGGGAGAAGCCACAAGGACAAGGGAAACCTTATTCAATGTAAGCTGATTAAAAAACAAAACTTGAACTTTAATATGATAGAAATAAGAGCAGAGCACAGAAACATACATTTTTTTTAAAGGAAAACTCCAGCTAAAATTGAGATGATAAAAATGAATAGCCCATGGTTAAATAAAATAGAAAGCAGCTTTTGTTCAATGCACACTTTCAATCCCGAGCTTTCCTCGCAGTACTTCTTTTCCGCCACTAGACGTCCTCATGTGAAGGCAAGCATCACTTAACCCACTACTTCTGATCCCAGATCATCCTGGACCTGCCCCAACATGCGACTGGACAGTGAAAGGAGAAGCTGCACAATGATAAGCTCATCTCTCTGTCACTCTGTCTTCTCTTTGCTTATTATCAGCACAAATTGACTGGTTCCTTCTGCTACTTCTTCCTCACACACCCCAGCCCTGCTGAATGGGACTGTAAGAACTGTGGTAGTGTGGTACCCCACCAGTGTATGAATACAGGATTCTCAACCAGGCAGGTTGAGGGGCTCCAGGGTATTTGCTTGTTTGGGAGGAAACTGGCTTTTCAGTTTCCTCATGATTTACTAAAATCCACTTTGGGACCCGGAGCTTGGGGATTTCTTAGAGATCCGGGTGGGATGAAATCCCCAGTCCTGGATCCGGGTTTTGAGACTCAACTGCACACTGATTGTTCAGGTGTGTGTGGGCCTGATAGTAGAATCAGGACCAGCATTCTGGGCCCCACCCTCCCGACGAGTGCAGGTGTGCACTGGAGAAGTCAGAGAGTGCTTGTGTGCACAGTGGAAGCCAGAGACCCAGGTCTGAGGGTCAGAGCAGCAAGGGACTGCTATCCAAATGGATGGTGTTGCAGATGGAATAGTCTATAGGAGACAGACAAGAGCCTGAAGTGGAAGGCCTGAGCAGCACTGCTATATGTATAAGCCAGGAGGCTGAATGTCAGTTTGTTGTTGAAAAGGAGTACTGAAACCCCTGCGAGGGAAACCATTCATTTTGTTTTGACTTCTTTTAATAAAAATGGGCAAACAAAGCCCTTAAAAAGAAGAACCAGCGAGTGGCGGTGTCCTTCAAGCTCTACATTTGATGCTAGTCCTTCACAAGTGGTGGAGAATGCGGGCACAATCTGAGATCCCTACAATCAAGTAAGTTCATCTGTTATATGAACTGTGTTTTTGGTGCATGAGACTGCATAATCTGTGTGTGTGCAGGTGAAGAGAACCTGCAAGTGAAAGGTAAACTAGCCTTAAAGAGACAGTGCTCCAATTTGTTGCAGGTGGTGTACCTGTGAACAAAAAGTCAATTTTTTTTTTCTCTGCAGTGAACTGCTGCTAGCTGTGTGTGGCAGCCAGGCAAACTGCATTGCACAGAAGTTTGATGGACTGTGTTGCATGCAGGTTGTGTACCTGTGAAAGGAGAATCACATTTTCTTCCCTCTGCTGTGAACTGTGTTACTGGTTGCTGTGTGCAACACTGCAAGGATGGGGCGGTCAAAGCAGAAAAAGGAGGCGATCCTTGCTGAAGCAAGAGAAAGAGCTCTGTGGCTGGAGGGGTTGTTACCGCCTGATCGAACCCCATACATGCCTAAACAGAGTTTTCCAAGGGAAAAGAGGGCTGCTGTTGTCCCTAGCAACCCTGGTGCAATGAATGCACAGATGACGGCTAGTGTGGAGAGTCCACCAGCGTTTGAATCTGCAGTGGACTGGTGCAAGCGACATCTGGCAGGATTGGACCAAGCTAAAGTGGAAGGCAAGCCAACCTTCCATACAAAAAGAGAGCTGCCGAATGTCCATGCCTGGGAGAGGGGTGTTGTTGCCCCTGGCAACGCTGCTGCAGTCAAACCAGCAGCTGTTGCAAAAAGTGTGAAGGTGACACAGCTTGAGACAGGGTCCAGCAGATGCAGGGTGGGAAACCCTGACAAGACATGGAACCAAGTGCGCTGTTTGCGGTGCAGTGAGTGGGGGCATGCAGTCTCCAAGTGCCTTTTGTCCCTGGCTCCAGTGCAAAGCTACCTAGCAAAACAAAGGTCTGAGAAGCCTGTGTTATATGCCAGAAGAGAGGCTGATCAAAGGCCAGGACAGAGAGTGGTTGCCCATAGCAACACAGAGGAGGCCAGTCGGGCTGTCTGTGGACCAAGGGGTGTGCCTCCCATGGGTCGTGACAAGTGGCTTCCGGAGGAGCCAATACAGCATGTTGGAGAGAGCCAGGCATTGAGGAGATGCCAAGAAATTAAATTTCAGCGTCCAGTACTGTGCTTGGAATGTGGTCAAGTGGGGCATGGGATCTTTACTTGCCCAAGGTTCTGGAACACCGCTGAAGAGTCTGGAAAGGCTGCAGTGTCGCCATATGGCCCCAAAGAGACAGTAACTGGTATGGATACAGCTGAGAGACAGCGCACTCAAGTGAAGGCTATGATGCCAGCCACTGAAAATGGTAAGACTGTTCCAGTTTATGGTACTGAACCCAGTGAAGTGGGAGTAGATCCAGTGGGGAGATCCGCAGTGCCAATGGACATAGACTTGTGGCAGTGTGCTACCCAGAGCAGTGGGGAGGCACAAAATAAAGCCCAACTAGCCGCAGGGCTAAAGACTGGAAAGGACATGGGGACTCTGCATGTGCCTGCTATAGTCCAGCAGGTGGCTGGGAAAATAGAGTTAGGGGTGACCAAAACAGTGCTTGTGCCATGTTCCCTAGTGACAAGTACTGCAGGGTTGCCCAGGGAGACTTCCAAGAAGCCCGCAGTGACGGAGCCGAGCGTTTCCCAGGTCAACTTTGGAGCTGCCCATGTAGGAAAGGGTGCCCCTTTAAAAATGGAGGGCGCTGTGAGGAGTCACTCAGAGGCTTTGGTGGGTAATAGACAATCCACAAAAGTAGCAGTTATGTCTACACGTAGTGAAAATTCTGATGGTTATGCTGACAAAAGTGTTACTGTTGGCAAATGTGATGGTATTGGTGATCATGACATTGAAAAATGTGTTTCCTTTAGTGTCATGTCTGAAAATGTTGGAAATGTGTTTACTATCAATGATGGGAGTAGGATATCTCCCATGACAACCAGAAGCGCAGGATTGTCCAGGGAACTCTCGTGGGGCCTCCATGTGTTGGAGCCAGAGGTTTTCCAGGATTGCTGTGGTGCTACTCTGGTGAAACAAGGGAAGACTGTATTACATAGTGAGTGTGTGTGGGCGCAGCCCCACAACCCTAAGTGTAACCCAGTTGTCAAGGGGTTAGATCAGCCTGCAAAAGCTGAAAGTGAAGAGCTGTATGTGTCTGTAGCGCCACCAAAGCAAGGTGTTCAAAATAAGGTATTGCACCTTGCCTTGGTTGAGGATGCAATCTCCCAGTGTGATGTGAGAAAAAAAATATTGTCACAATGTGAGGTAGATAGAAGTGACAAGTGTTTTGTTTTGGCTAGTGAATCCCAGGTTCCTGTTGGGCCTTCTAGAGCAGGTGATGCAGTGCTGTGGAGCACCAGTGATGGAACCACAGGAGACTGGGATGATTGGTGTAAGGAAGCAGTTGCGGCACTAGGCCAAGTGACAAGGAATTACGAAGCAATGATGTGTGACAGAGTTGTGGACAGAACACCTGCTGTGCCCAGTGGAGGGATCGCAGAATGGCCAGTGCTCAAGGGCACGCCAGCCCCTGCAAAGGCTGATGCCCTCCAGTCTGAAGGAACGGTTCTGGGCGCAGGCATGGCAGATGGGTTGTCCACGGCCCAGCAACTAAATAATGGCAAGTGTCAAGTTGACAATGTGACTAATGTTGACTCGCAGAGGCTCATTGGTGTAGCGTTAGAGGTGAAGAGGAGACATGTGTCTAACAGCGCTCCAGGGGAGCAACAGGCTGGGATGAGGGGTACCTTCAAGAAGATGGTGGTCTCTTCAAAGGTCTCAACCTCACAAGCTGCAATGGATGAGCCCCTCCAAGTCTCGGACAGGGGAAAGGTTCCCAAAAAGGTCACGCATTTAGACATTGGTTGCATAGAGTTGACAAAAACTTTATTAGAAATGCTGGAGTTGGTAAAAGTGCCCTCACTGTACACTTGGGTGTCTCCACCGCAGTCGGACCAGGTGGTGCTGCGTGGTACCAATAGGTGGAGCCAGGTGGTACAGGCTGTGCTGGGAAGCTTGTTAACAGTGTGGCAAATAGTTCTGAGGTTCTCTAAGGGGGTGCTCCCAGTTACTGAGTGGCCTGGAAGGCGCTCAGAACTGTTGGAGTCATCAAAGGTCTCTCCGGCTGGTGTAGTGACTGGAAACATCTCTGCTGGTGTGCTCCAAGGTGCAGCTGAGCAGTGGTCAGTAGAGGGTGCAGATACTGTCTCAGCCGCTAAATCTCATGAGAAGGAAGGGCCCAGAATAGATGCAGCACTAGCAGAGATGCTTTCTATCACTCAGAAAGGGGTACAACTTAAAGTACCCGGAGACACTGTGAGAAAAGTGCTATAGGTGGATGCTGCAACAATGTAATGTGTACATCAGAAAGAAGTAGTTTGTGCCTAGATCAGTGTCATCTGTTAGATCCGTTACCCATGGAGTGTTGGACAACAGGTGAGGTAGAACTTGGCTTTAGTCCTGTGGGATTTAATTTCTCGCCTATGTGTGGTCCCTCCTCAGATCTAGTACTAACAAGCACTGAGATGGACAGTACTGATTGCGTTGGAAAGTGTGACATTAAAATATATGATTTAATGATTGGCGCTGTTAAAAGCAATGTGGTTGCCCTGGGTAACAAGAGAGAGGTTTTTGAACCTGAAAGACCTGTGGTGAAAGATAAAACTTATTTACGTAAGCTGAAAGGTAGGATCAGGGTAGGCAGAGTTTCCCCAAGAGAGGAGAGTATGCTCAGGGACCCAAAGAGAAGAGAGGGAAGGCAGAGTATACGGAATTATAGGACCCTGTTAAGATCCAAGCTGGGACATACCTGGAAGCGCACCCGGAAAAAAGGTTGGGCCTACGTGGCTGACAGCCAGCACAGAGGTGTCCCAACCATAATGATGGGTGCTGGTGTTCCTCCCTCCGGATCGAAACAAGGGGGGAGGGTATGTGGTAGTGTGGTACCCCACCAGTGTATGAATACAGGATTCTCAACCAGGCAGGTTGAGGGGCTCCAGGGTATTTGCTTGTTTGGGAGGAAACTGGCTTTTCAGTTTCCTCATGATTTACTAAAATCCACTTTGGGACCCGGAGCTTGGGGATTTCTTAGAGATCCGGGTGGGATGAAATCCCCAGTCCTGGATCCGGGTTTTGAGACTCAACTGCACACTGATTGTTCAGGTGTGTGTGGGCCTGATAGTAGAATCAGGACCAGCATTCTGGGCCCCACCCTCCCGACGAGTGCAGGTGTGCACTGGAGAAGTCAGAGAGTGCTTGTGTGCACAGTGGAAGCCAGAGACCCAGGTCTGAGGGTCAGAGCAGCAAGGGACTGCTATCCAAATGGATGGTGTTGCAGATGGAATAGTCTATAGGAGACAGACAAGAGCCTGAAGTGGAAGGCCAGAGCAGCACTGCTATATGTATAAGCCAGGAGGCTGAATGTCAGTTTGTTGTTGAAAAGGAGTACTGAAACCCCTGCGAGGGAAACCATTCATTTTGTTTTGACTTCTTTTAATAAAAATGGGCAAACAAAGCCCTTAAAAAGAAGAACCAGCGAGTGGCGGTGTCCTTCAAGCTCTACATTTGATGCTAGTCCTTCACAGAACCTAATGATAGGTTGAATTCAGATACTCACACTACTTGCATCAAATGAAAATATGTAAATGATTAATGTAATAATGATTGCAGAGCTATATTAATTTACATCTATTATATCTGCCTAGAGTTCAGCTTTAACAGTCTATCAAGAGTTAAAAAAAAAAAAATGACTCTTAAGTTTAAATCAGCTAAATACATTTAAGGTGCATCCAAACAAAGAGTGTTGTCAGTTTGGCTGTTTGTTTTCTTTCTTAAGCAGCTGCAACATAAGTAGAAAAGCCTGTCCCCTGCCAGCAGGCCACAGCCTTGAGACCCTTGCTTTCAGTGTGGAAGCACTTGGTCTCTACAGAGACTGACATGCACCTTGCTGAGTCAAAATTATAGCTTTGCAATCACAGAGCTCTGGCTGTGACTCAACCACTGCTTCCCCTCAGAAAACAAGGGTTCAGTTCTGCAGGTGCTGGCAAGAGACAGGCTTTTCTACTCAGGCTGTGACTGTGGCTGTTTTTAAGAAAAACAAACTGTAAAACTTTCAATACCTTTTGTTTTTATACATATGAAATGTATTTAGGGAATTTACACTCAGGCAGGGTTCACACTTATGCGAATTGGATGCAGGTTTCCCCACATCGAATTCGCATGACAGGAGATTGTGACCGGCAGGAGCCCATTCACACATCTCTAAAGCGGCTGCGGAGCGAATTGCCCAGGAGTCCTGTGCGTCTTTGGCTCTGTTTCAGGTCTGAATTTAAGCAAAACTTTGGGCCTGATTGGTCCCTGAAACGGAGAACAGGGATGCACCGAATCCAAATTTATTGTGATCCCAGCCTAAAGCCCTGTACACATGATCAGATTTCCTATAGATTCTAATCCAATGGATTTTTCCATCGGAAATCCGATGAAGCTGACTTCCATCAGTCTTGCCTACACACCATCAGTCAAAAATCCGACCGTCCCAAACGCCGTGACGTAAAATACTCCGACAAGCCGAGAAAAATTAAGTCGACTTGATTCTGAGCAAGCATGGGTTTTTTGTCCAATGGAGTTCCACACAGACGATCGGAATTTGCTATCATTTTTTTTCCCATCGGATAAATTTAAAACATGTTCTATTTTTTCTCACCGATGGAAAAAAGACAGATGGGGCCCATACACGATCAGTTTGTCCGATGAGAAAAGTCCATCGGACTGTTTTCATCAGTAAAACCGATCGTGTGTACACAGCATTAGAGTTCAAAATGGCTTCAAAGTCATTCCAGACATTTTGATTCTTTTTAAATCTGCAAAGTTGATTAGCCCCCTTTATGCCCAGGGGATGGATCCAATCACGTGACCATTGTGATTCACTATCACATTGGTCACATGATCTGGAGACCCACCTGCCTATTCCTGATAATATCTAGAGACCGAAAGCTGTCTATGACAGTTCAATCACTGTGCTGGGACCATGCAGTGAGTGCGATCTCAGCACAGAAAACATCCGGGGATGCATTTGTGCGGTGTGTGGATGTTAAAGACCATCCTTTTACCACCAAACACATGTGCATTATATGGCGGGCAAGAAGTTAAATTAATACCTGGTTATCCATCCATGCCTGTTCAGCCACTTCCTGTTAAGTGGTGACAACTGTCTCTTAATTGTGCTCCTGTATTGTCACTCCACCACCTGATGTCCTGGATGATGCTACAAGTGACCGTGTTGACTCACGTTGAACAAATACAGAGTAGTGACATACAGCCAATCCTGGAAGAATGGAATGCATGTAAACCGGACGTGGCTGAAAAATCTGCAGAAACGCACAACTTCCAAAATGCAAAAACCCCCAAAAAACTGCGAAAAAAAATATTTTATGGAGAAAAAAAATAATTGTTTATGATACACTTTGCTTATACAAATCACATCCAGTTAGGGGTTTGGTCTAATCTTCTAAAATGGACTTCTAATGGATTGTATAGGTTGTTCTATATCGATATTGTTTAGGCTGCTCTGACTCTAATTATTGCTCTCTTCTGCTAGTTATGTATGAATGCTTCTCACAAACATTGGGGACTGAAGTTGTCCTAAAGTGGCTTAAATTAATTTTGTTTTCTTTTTTGCACATTTTTTGTTTCTTTCTTCCTCAGTATTTCTAAATCACTTTTACTTTTTAAGAGGAAAAAATTCTAAAGCAGACTGACTTTGTGACCTTTCCGCTTGAAAAGCAAATTAATTCATTAATATAGAACTATTTCAGTGTATCCCTAATGGCTACTGCTGTTTTATGGCCTAATTTGCAAACATATTGTTGCTTTTAATTTTCAGAGAACATTTATATGGAATCCACCAAATGTGCCCTGGTGGTAATCTACAGATATAATCGTATTTCTAAGTGTCATTCGGAAAATCTTCCACTGAATAATAAAAATGTCCTATTTGTTATTGTTGTTCATGATATTGCCCTAATGCTTCTATTTCACGGCTGGGGCTCTATTTCAAATTAAACAGAATGTTCATGTGAGCACACAGTATTACAATATAGGCAGGGTGAGCTAAAAACCTTCCATAGAAACAGCTTGTATGCGTATTTGTGTGTTGCTTATTCAGGTGAAGAAGGTTAGACCAGGAGTAGGCACTAGGCAACCTTTTTATCATAGTAAATTGAAAATGTTTTCTTTAAAATTGAGAGTTCAAGATAGATAAAATAACATCTCTATTTTACAGTCTCAATCAAGAAAAATTATATTTAGTCAATTATTGTGCTATAAACTAGATTATGCAATAATAACACCCAGTGACTGCAATACCATACCACTCAGCTTAGGCTTTTTTTTTAAAGAGGGATGGCCTTTTTTAGTATGTTGTGATGAAAAGTGGGCATGGCTACATAAGGCTTTGATGAATCGAGGAGGGGCAAAAAGGCCTAGCTCTGTTAATAACCCCTGTGGCTGCGTGGTATGAGAGGAGGCAGAGAACTGAAGATTACCACTATGACAGCTGGCACGAGCACAAGGGATACTTCACATTAAATGTAGGTAACACCCCTTGTGTTGATTTTAAAAGCATTCTTCACCTAAACTTAGCCTTTAAATGGGTAAGATTAAAGGAAGGTTGGGATTAAACACAGTATACACTGCACACGTTTGTTGCAGTCCTTATATTATATACTACTGGGCTACTTAGTAACCACTGTTAGAACCTGTTTCCAGATCGCCCCTTTTTAGTAGTTCTGTGTGTCCGCTCTTCCTGTGTTCAAATTTTACTGCGTTGGACCCTCCAGATTCTCTTTGGAAGATTGCACATCTCTCTTCTGTGTGTATGGGCACAGCTTTTGTCCTGGTTTATTAGCCCTCTCCTTGTGTCTCTCCCATGGGAGTTACTCCTTGCTCACCCTGCTCTGTCCTTGCTCCTTTCTCAATCTCCAGAATCTGTGTCTGCTCAAGTCCCAGTGCCCTGATCTCCTCTTGCAGAATTGCAGGGCTATGTCTGGCTGACCATTCACACTACAGCTACCTTCCAGCTTTTAATTATAAAGACAGAGGGAGAGACAAGCTGCGGCTTGGCCATAAGGTTGCTGGAGTTCTGAAACTAAAGGGGTTTCTAGATAGACAACATAAGGTCTGTGAGTGTCTTATTTTGTGGCATGCCAGCAGGAAAGGTATCATGTCGCCAATGCCTGGATAAGAATAAGATGATATTTTAAGATGTTTCATAGCGTCAAATTATAAAATTGTTGCTTAAAGTTGTTGCAAAGGAACAAATCCTTAGACATGTTTGTTGGTTCTACTGGCAAGATAATATGTAAAAGATCTATAATTTGTCCAAACATTTTTTTTCATAACAGGCCTCATACTTTATCCATTGCAAACATCTCATACACCAAAATACTGTATAAAGTATACGTGTTAACAAAAGCCACGGAGCCTTGAAGTTCTATATCATGTTACTGCTGTATAATAATTTTAATTCCATGTTGTATGTTTTAACCTGCTATTGAGTAAGCCTCACTGTTTTAGCAGTCAACTATTTTTTTTTCTTTTTAAATATTTTTATTGGTATAGAAGGAAAAGGATAAAAAACAGGTACAGAATCAGTCTCAGGATACATAGAGATTAAATTCACACCATTTGTGCGAGGGACGCAGCCCTTCTTAATTTGGCGGGAAAGGCATTCATAACAGACGCGTAACGTATGCTAGCTGTAGCGTAACTCTATGAGCAGTTAACTAATTTTATACTAGTGGCTTTGCCTTGGAATAACTGGACAAGGTCTTCTAAAATTCAGGATTATAGCTTGTCCTGAAAATGCTCAGACTCTATGTATTATGATTACATTCTTTTGCTTAAAAATAATATAGAGCACTGCCACGTTGATTATCAAGCAACACTGGGTTACATAGTCTCTAAACACTGGGATGCTGAAGTCTGTCAGGAACTGGTACCACCAAAAGCCATAAGCCGCTACATACTTCAAAAAATATATAATCCACTTTAGCCCTTAGGTTTCAAATTTCTTTAAGATAAAAATATTTCTTACAGCTGAAATCCAAAAACTGGAAATTTTTAAACCCCTAATGTTCCACCTGAACTTGCCCGTATTAGAATTAATCTGTTGCATTTTAGCATGCCTTTTCATTATTTGGGTCTGAAATGAATGTATGTCCAGCTGTTCTTTTCTAAGGCTGGTTTCACACTGGGACGGTGGGGGCGGTGGCGGTATAGCGCCGCTATTTTTAGCGGCGCTATAACGTCGGGATTGTTGAGCTATTCGGCCGCTAGCGGTGCGGTTTTAACCCCCGCTAGCGGCCAATAAAGGGTTAATACCACCCGCAAACCGCGGCTACAGCCGCGGTTTGTGGGCGGTATTACCGCGGTATCCCATGCATTTCAATGGGAAGGAGCGGTGGAGGAGCGGTAAACACACCGCTCCTCTCACCGCTCCAAAGATGCGGCTAGCAGGACTTTTTTTTACCGTCCTGCTAGCGCACCGCTCCAGTGTGAAAGCCCTCAGGGCTTTCACATTGGAGAGAAAGGAGCCGCTGTTTAGGCTCGGTTTGCAGGCGCTATTTTTAGCTAAATAGCGCCTGCAAATCGCCCCAGTGTGAAAGGGGCCTTAATAAGCCCAACAATCCTACTAGGAGCTCAGGCAAGTAGATAAGAACAAGAGAAAAAATATTGTGAAGGTAAGGGCAATTCTACTTTATTCAGTGCAGAACATAACATGAGTATTTTTCTGACAAATAAAGGGCAGTAGTCTTAGTTTCATGTGCGTTATCAGAGCTACACCCATTATTGTTATGCCAAATGGTTTCCTTTACACTACAAGCTTGTGGCTGTCATGGATATGCAGTAGTGTTTGTCTGTCAGCTTACCTTCCTTCCCATGTGTTCATCTTAGAGGCCTGAGCCCTTTCACCTGGCTTCCTTTATAATCTCCTCCCAGCCTGACTCCACCCCAGGCCCTATCACTGAACACTATATTAACCTGTGCACTGCAAGCCTGCTTTGCTGATCAACGTGTTTGTTAGGCATTGTGTGTTTGGGTTCCTGCCTGCCGTGTGCTACGTCTGTCTCTCTGTTACGTTATTGGCTTGTCCCCGACTATCCCTGTCTGCTCGTGACCCTTGACCTTCGGCTCGTTCTTCGTTATCCTTGTCTGCTTGTGGCCCCTGACCTTCAGCTTGTTATTCGGATCTCTCTCATCTTGTGCTGCTGCTTCCCCTCTTTTCCCCTTATCCTATGGGGCGTGAGCTAGGAAACTCCAGGGGCCGCGACCTGGTCCCAGCCTGCAGCTAACATCCTCACCACTAGAGGCCCTGGAGAAGACCAGCTGGGTCTTAGACTCCGCGCCCTGGGGAATCTTGGCTCTAGCTTCCATTTGGATCCCGGTTGTGCTCCTCTGGTCCCGCTTTCCACAACCACCCAGTTTCCTATCCGCAGAAGCCAGCCATAGGGTTCACTACCTCGCGGTGCACTCCTGTCCCCCTACGGTGTGCATCTGTCACCTGGCCACAGGTGACCCTGACAGTTTGATCAGCCATGAACCCGGCTGACATCCTGCTACCCGCGGATGATCCATTGCAGTGCATGGTTTGCAGACTTGAAACCCAGGAATCGAATCAGACTCAGGTGATGTGATTCCTCCAGGATCTGGCTTCTCGCTTCGAGCAGCTTCAGGCCTCCTTGGGAACCCTGAATACGCAACCTCAAATACAATCAGCGGCTGCACCTATTGCACCAGTCGCAGCCACACACTCACTACAACTGCCAGCTCCGTCCCGTTTTTCTGGGGACTCCAAGGCTTGCAGGGGGTTCCTTAGCCAATGCACGATTCATTTTGAGCTCCAGCCCCAAAACTTCCTGTCTGATCGGGCTAAGGTAGCCTATATCATTTCCATCCTCTCTGGTGAAGCTTTAGCCTGGGCAGCCCCTCTGTGGGAACTGAATGATCCAGTGGTTTCTAGCTTGTCTGGCTTCTTGAAACTTTTTCGGAATATCTTCGAAGAACCGGCTCGTGTCTCTTCAGCGGCCAGCGCCCTTTTACGTCTCCGCCAAGAGTCTGCTTCTGTGGGACAGTATGCCCTTCATTTCCGCATACTGTCGGCTGAGTTGAGCTGGAACAATGAGGCCTTAGTCGCAACCTTTTTGCATGGCCTGTCTGATAGAGTGAAGGATGAATTAGCAGGAAGAACCATCCCCACTGATCTGGCCGGTGTTATCTCCTTGTGTAACCAGATCGATATTCGCTTTCAGGAGAGGACCTTAGAAAAGCAACGCCAGCACTCCTTGGTTCTTAGTCAGCCTGAGCTCCCCTCTCTTCGACCCGTAGAGCATCTCCTACCAGCTGTGGAACCCATGCAGCTGGGTCGGACCAGGCTATCCCCCGAGGAACGTGCTAGGCGCAGAACTCTTGGTCTGTGTCTTTACTGTGGGGGCAAAGGTCATTTTCGTGACACTTGCTCTCTTTGTCCAGAAAAACGTTCGGGTCCACTTCATCTGGAAAGTGGAGTATTGGACCCAGAAATATCACCTTCCCCTTCTCGTCTTCTGCTTTCTGTGTTCCTTCATGTTGGTGCTTCTTCTCATTCGGTCTCAGCATATCTGGATTCCGGAGCCGCTGGTAATTTCATGGACTGGGAAATCGCATCGTCCATGAGACTTACTCTTTTGCCCCTCACCACGCCATTGGTGGTCTTGGCGATTGATGGTACTGTTCTCCCAGGGGGACCTATCCGCTTCCAGACCCTCCCTGTTAAGATGTCGGTAGGGACACTCCACCAGGAGTGGATATCCTTCCTTATCTTACCCAAGGCCTCAACGCCTATAATTTTGGGTCTCCCATGGTTACAGCTCCATTCTCCTCATGTGGACTGGACTACTGGACAGATCCTGGCTTGGGGTCCCTCCTGTTCCTCGTCCTGCCTACCCAAGGTTGCCCCCTGTGAATCTGAGCCGGTCATTCATTCCAGGTTGCATAACCATTTACATTTCTCTGTCCCTAACCACCCTTGGATGCACAGCCAGGCTAGCTTGTCTACAAGTCCTGCAGTCGCTACGTCTTGCGATGCGATTCAGGTAGTCGCTACACCTGACTCAGCTATTCACTCTGCCTCTATACTAGTTATGCCAGTCCAGCCCATGCCCAGTGAGCCTCCTACTTTTTCTTGTTTGGGACATTCTGCTTGTCCTTCAGCTATTCAGCTTGACTCCGGCGACATGTCACCTTCTAACCAACCTGACTTCAGGGTTCCACTGACATCTGCCCAGTCTGATGGTCCTGTGCAAGATGACCAGTTCCCCTTTAAGGGTCTAGGGGACCCTCCTCAGATTCCTGTTGATCCTCTCATGCCCTTGCTTATTCCTAGAGAGCCTTTGGTCCTCAATAGATCTTCTTGTCTTCTCCCTACCTCGTTTTCGGTCTCTGAGGATAATCTTAAGTACGAGGTTAGACAAGTTCTGGATTCTCGGCTCTGCAGAGGCATTCTTCAGTACCTTGTGCATTGGAGAGGTTTTGGTCCTGAGGAGGCGTCTTGGATCGCTGCTTCTGATGTCGCTGCACCTCATCTGTTGAGAAGGTTTCATCAGAGATTTCCCTTTAAGCCTGGGTCCAGGCGGGGAGGGCCCATAAGAGGGAGGGTACTGTCATGGATATGCAGTAGTGTTTGTCTGTCAGCTTACCTTCCTTCCCATGTGTTCATCTTAGAGGCCTGAGCCCTTTCACCTGGCTTCCTTTATAATCTCCTCCCAGCCTGACTCCACCCCAGGGCCTATCACTGAACACTATATTAACCTTTGCACTGCAAGCCTGCTTTGCTGATCAACGTGTTTGTTAGGCATTGTGTGTTTGGGTTCCTGCCTGCCGTGTGCTACGTCTGTCTCTCTGTTACGTTATTGGCTTGTCCCCGACTATCCCTGTCTGCTCGTGACCCTTGACCTTCGGCTCGTTCTTCGTTATCCTTGTCTGCTTGTGGCCCCTGACCTTCAGCTTGTTATTCGGATCTCTCTCATCTTGTGCTGCTGCTTCCCCTCTTTTCCCCTTATCCTACGGGGCGTGAGCTAGGAAACTCCAGGGGCCGCGACCTGGTCCCAGCCTGCAGCTAACATCCTCACCACTAGAGGCCCTGGAGAAGACCAGCTGGGTCTTAGACTCCGCGCCCTGGGGAATCTTGGCACTAGCTTCCATTTGGATCCCGGTTGTGCTCCTCTGGTCCCGCTTTCCACAACCACCCAGTTTCCTATCCGCAGAAGCCAGCCATAGGGTTCACTACCTCGCGGTGCACTCCTGTCCCCCTACGGTGTGCATCTGTCACCTGGCCACAGGTGACCCTGACAGTGGCATCTTTAAAAACATTGTAACTGACCCAGTTTAACTTGTTGGGGAAACAGTGGTGGGAGCGTGACGCATCAGACCTCTTATTTCTGGTGGGAGTCCTGAATGGGTGTCTTGTCTGGAGTAAGAAATTACACTTAAGTAGCTCTATCTCATTATGGTAAAACTCTAGATTGGTTGTATTGTGTTCTTAAAGTTTTTTTTAATCAATGTTACATTTAAAAAAAAGTCACTGCATTTTGGGGGGATACCAAGAAGACCCCTTTATCAAGGTTAAAAAATAAATAAAAGATTATTTGGAGACATATATAAGTATTTACCCATGGTAAAGCATGAGAGGTAATTGTAAAACATTCACAGTTTATGGGTTGTCCTAGAGCAAGGGTATCCAAACTATGGCACGTGGACCAAATCCAGCTCAAGTTTATTTAAACTGTCTTTGTTTTGTTTTTCTCTGTTCATTTATCATATCATGCTTATTACAAAAAAAGAAAGCTCCAAGTTAAACGTATTCATTAGTTTATATTTGATTAATTGATTTATAAAAAAAAAAATTCTGGGCTGTGAATATTTGTTAAATATACAACATTCGGCCCTCGTTCTCCTGGTGTAAACACTAACAAATTATATAAAATATGCAAATGTCTATAAATATGTAAATATGTAAAGTATTACTATCACACTGTAGGCAAGCAAACAATATTAAAACCCTATTAGCAATTAATTTTAATGGAAACATAGTGTGAAGGATATTAATTATGAGCGGTTTACGATTACCTTTTTACATTCTACAGAATGTAGGTAAATTGTCATAAGTGAAAGAAGTTAAGGTGTACGGCCAGCCATTTCTTAGTTTTTAATGCAGTGGAGAAGGGTTAGAACCTATGCCAGGTTTTACAGCTATCCAGGGGTCAAAGGGTCTATAACTTTCTGTCCTGCTAACAATATTTTACCAGACATTTTACCATACTGGTAGAAATAAATGCTATTTTAGTAGAAAAGGGGAAGACTAGAACCGTTGTCTGGTCTATTTCTGTTTGTGTTGCTGTTTTCCCTTCACTTTCTGTCTGTTAAAACCACTGTCAACTGGGCAATAGAAGAGGGGAAAATCTCTCTAAAGCTGGCCATATACGAAAAGATTTCTCTCATGCAGCCCAACAGGTAGAATAAAATAAATCTATAGACCCCTATCAACTCTCAACAGCATGGAAGCATGAATCTCTCACTGCCAGCTATTGTATTCTGACAACTGGCACTTGCAGCTGTCAGAATACCCCAACATTGCCTGCATCTGATTGGCTACAGTCACTGTTTGGCTGACTTTTTTTTATCTGGCTCCTTGGATTTCTTAATGTAATTTTGCTGAGCAGAGTGTTGTCAGGAGGGCCACATATGGCTAAAATTCTGACTAATTCACAAGAATTGGCTAAAATTTGAGCCATTTACTGTATGGCCAGGCTAACTGAACCCCAGAAGTTAAAACCTAATAAGGTTTCCTTCCTCACTCTATCCAAAACTCTATCTGATAAAGAGGACCCCATTGGAACCTCTGAAATGTAGACAGGTAGGTAAAGACCCAAAAATGCAGTTATGTTGTCAAAGTCAATATATTTTGATCAGAGCATGTATTTTACCTGCACTTGTAAACAAGTGCAAACAAGTCCTTAAACCACTAAAAAGATTATTTTGGTAATTTAAGTAGGATGCTCATTAAATGCAGCTTGACAATAAAAGAAAACAGCACATTTTCTCAGTGATCTTCCCTGCAGTTCTATCACTTAGATCGTTCAGGGAACGCCAGTCACTAGGGCTTCCCTGCACAAACAAACAAGTTCTCATCATGTACCAGCAGAGTTATCACTGTGATCCTTGGGGTTAGGAGGCTAGCAGCAAGCAAACTCTCTAGATGCTACTGTGCTTTATGGAAACTGGACTCATGGGAGGCTACTGAGGTTATTAATGCAGAGGCAAGCTGACAAATGAAACACCAGGCAGCCAGTTATGTATACTAGCTTGCTTCCTTTTTATATTCAGTTTTTACATTTAACATTTGCTTCATTTCAGGTATACAAAGAAAATCCTTAAATTAAACTGTATCTGATTTCTTTAATTCTGTAAATTTAAATATTTCTTGCATGCAAGGTGATAAATGACAAACGGCTTTAATTGTTGGCAGCACCAAATATAGGCTGTTGATGAATGACAACAACAGATGGTTAACTGGGTATACCGTGCCAAATTTAAAGTATGCAAATTGTTTCCATTTTTATGGCAGCAGTCAAGCTCCCATGTGGTGATCTGGTCCACAGATCTCACAGGGGTCACTAGCAGATGAGACTTGCAGGTAAATGATTACAAAAAATAGGTAATACTACACGAAACAGCACAGCCAACTGCACAGGGATTACATGTGTCAGGAAAACCCCCCTACTGACCAGAGTCAGTGTTCTTCATTTGGTGCTGTTAAGTCTTTGCATCACGTATTTGCAGGTTAAGTCACCCGGGGGAGTTTTTTGTAGGAAATGTTGCACTTTGTTTTTTGCACATTCAGCTGTGATGACAGGCATTGCCTAAAACGTGTCATACTGTATATCAATGTTGGTGCTACAAAAAAATTAAATAATCCCCTGTGTTTTGCATAAGGCTGCCTGTATCTTGCATCACACAACTTGTAACTCACACAGTGCTAAGCTAGCTGAAGTTTCAACATGCTGAGAATATCATGCTTGCAGAAAAACACACTAGGGCTAAAAGTAAAGTGAAAGTGAACGACTAAACAATCAACATTTACATATTTCACAAACCCCTACTAAGCAGAAAATGTGTTTTAAAACAAGCCCACACTGATCTCTGCAACTGCAGGCTCTGTGGACAAATGGATCCTTAAAATGCACAATAGAGGCACTAAAGTGCTTTATATGCTTCCTTCAGCTCACTCTGAACGCCTGATCTTAAATTAAAGTTTCATGCACACAAGTGCCTTGATCCATGCAATGGGCGTTGACTTACTAAAACAGGAGAGTACAAACTCTGGCACAGCTGTGCATGGTACCCAATCAACTCAGCTTGTTCAATTAAAGTAGAACTATAGGCAGAGCCCCCCCCATGTTCACGGAATGTGGCCTGGTATGGTTCAGGAGGGGGCGCTCCCCCCCCCCTGGCCTGACATGCTGTATGCTCAGATAAGGCTCTGTTATTGATTTGGGGGGGGGGGAACCCCACGCTGTGTTTTTTTTTTTACCATCCTTCCCGGCAAATATTTTTTTTTTATTCAGCTGTCAGCAGGGAAGCCAGTTGACAGCTGATGACTCATCGATGGTTATGGAGCGCCGGGGTCAGCTTTCTGGACCTGCTCCTTAACAACCAGCTTTTACTGCCCCCTGTTTGGTAAAGCTTTGCCCAGTCAGGGCGCAGAATGCACTGTGCAGTGCGCAATGCATTGCAGGGCGTTCGGCGGGGTGAAAACCCGCCAAATATCCTGCAAATTTAGGTGTTCCACAAATGGGCGAACAGCCAATGTGCAGCCCAAACTCATGCCCAGGCCCAACACTATAACTCAAGTGCCCGGGAGCCATGCGTGCTGCATACAGCTGCCCAAATACAGCAATGACTGTACACAGGTATACAGTGATTTTTAAATTAAAATGCACATACAGTATGTACGGACTTACTCACCAAAACTTAGACAGTGTATTCCAGGGTTGTACGTTCGCATGCCCGTGTTCAGCAACTGATTTCTATGGATGGCTGCACGCAGCACCTGTGGCTCCGGGTTGGGGAAATATGCCCAAATTTTACTTTGTAGAACTCCAGGCACTCATGTGCATGAGGCCTAAAAGTTTGTAAGGCTTCTGAGTTACTGTTGGTAAAGGTAAAAAAGGGGGGAGCTGAGCTGTTGAGGAAAGTACCAACCTTTTGTGATGAATTGTGCCACAGTGCCTGTAGCACTGAAAAGCTCAGCGAGGGCTTGTTTTGAAAACATATCTATTGTATATTAAAATCATGAATGTTGATAATTTGAATGTCCATAGCCTTGATCTGATGTCTAATAGCCTCATAAATGTGTCTCATAATTATGTATGTTCAGCTTGGCAAAGTGTACTTTTTAAAAATTAAGTGCAGTGGAGGAAAGAGGGAGCATGTGCTGCTAGATTCAAACTCATTTGATCACCCTTCCTTCCCCATCCCTTGAAGAGTAGTTGGGTGGTGGTTGCCAGTTTTTTTTACAAAGCTTTGGGGAAAGTACAGTAAGTGTATAACTTCACCTGCAAAGAGCACTGTTATTTGCCTTTAGTAAATCCCACCTAATGTCTATGGCCAGATTTAAACTACTATATTAGTTGCAGAGTGATTAGATAATGGCTGTATCTGTAAATAAATGTGTCAAAAAGATCCAATTAAAGTATGACAAATCAAAATAGCTGGCAGTTAATGTCATTGTCCTCGTCTTTATGTTTTATTTTCTCATTAACACAGCTTTTAAACTCTAAATGTGGATTGAATTGCTAGGGCTTATACCACATTTGAAAAATAATATACTGTATCGTAAGAAATAAAACATGCAGGCATACATTTAATCTCAGGAGAGTATTTTACATGTGCAGTATATTTATCAAGATGTATGGATGTCAGTATGAAGGAAAATTATTTATTCATGTAAAGGCATTCTGTGCTTTCCTGATAATGTATTGTTAAATAATTGAAGGTATTTTCTGCAACAAAGCAAAGATCAGGAGCAATGAGGAAAGTTCTACTATCACTTGGGGCCTGGAGATGGAGTATACTGGCAGAATGCACACACACTGATGGAGAAACCCACTTAAGGGAATCTGAATATATCCCTAGCGCTAACCACAAAACAGTGTTATTAACGTATCAGAAAAAAGTAAAGAAAACGTGTATATATACATATATATATATATATATATATATATATATATTGTGAAAAATGTCATTATGTGTACTTGTTTTTACTAGGAGTCCTTGTCGTACTAAAGGAAATTAGGAAATGTATAGATTTGATATATATACCGGAATTGTAGAAAGCGGCCCCAAACCTTCTTTTCATGGGTCTTCTGCAGGTCCTCCTGGCTTCTTCTCCCTTGCAAGTGCCCCCTTACCAAGTAGCCTCTGTAGATAGTGGTAGTAAACTCTCATTTAATATTTTTGTAATTGTCATTACCGTCATTACTATTTGTCTTCTGATCACTATTTCAAGCCACTTGGCACCTAGTACTGAAAAAATATGAAGGCTACCATTGATAGCTACCTGGCTGTCTTTGCCTCCAATACCTTTAGTCGGTGAACCAGAACAGGAATGCAATTCAAAAAGCCAGAACTAATGATCTGCATATTGTTCCAGCTCAATGCTATCGCAGCCTTTTGACGAATAAGACAGCGGCAGCTAGTGCTCCATTTTGGGGGAGCAAACAAATCAGCGGACACACCCCCGGTCCGTCGGTCCCCCACTAAACCCCCCTATCACTCGCTTGTTCATTTGTCCATCCCGCACTTAACCCTGTGGGAAGCTGGACCAGAGAACAGAAGAGCCAAGCCTGAGCCAAAGTGTCAGGCGCGCCTGGATGACATGCGCGCATGGATGATGTAGGAGGAAGGAGAATGGAAGCCTGTGCTTCTTCTTGAGTTGAGTTGAGTTGAGTTGAGAGGTATCTTAATATAGCGCGGTCTTACCCCTAAGGGTCCCGACGCGTATAGCAGAGTTCCTGGGAAAAGAGGACCCAGGAACCAAAAGCAGCTCAGAGCGGCAGAAGGGGTGAAAGAGAGAGGCTACACAGGAAAGGCTTTCATGAAAAGCCAAGTCTTCAGTAATCCACGGAAGACCGGGATAGTAGGGGCCTCCTGGAGCTTGACATAATACGGCACCCTGGTGGGAGAAGGCCCGACCACCAAGCCGGATCTTCTTGGGCACCGAAATGTAGAGGAGATCTCTGCCGGTAGATCTGAGTGATCTGACAAGAGCTTGTTTATGAAAACGAGAGCAGAGATAGCTAGGGGCCAGGCCTCTCATAATTTTAAACATGATACATTCTGCCTTAAATAAGGTGGGATAGTGGACCGGCAGCCAATGCAAGGCGCAGAGGACAGGGGTGATATGATCCCTCAACAGGACATCCATGAGTAACCTTGCCGCAGCATTTTGAATAAGTTGAAGCTTCTGCACTAACATCTTTGGCAATCCCAGATAAAGAGAGTTGCAGTAGTCTAGGCAGCTACCTATCGTGGCACAGATGACAGTTTTTCTGTCCGAGATATCCAGATATTTAAACAGCCCCCTCAGGAGTTTCAGATGCCAGTGATATGCACTGACAACCTTTTTTACCTGAGGAGCCAGGGTTAAACCTGAATCTTGGACGAATCCCAGATCACGGACCTGGGGGGCCACCTCCGGAGCAGGACCAAATGTCATGGCCAAGGAGGGATATCTGGGGGGGTGGCCAGATCACTGAAGATGATCACCTCAGTTTTTCCCCATCTTTCGGCTAATCGGGGTCTTAGGAACTGTTTCCTGATTGGCCGGGAGGACAATCAGGAAGACAAAAGCGAATATTAATTCCCTATCGTCACACAAATGGGTGGGCTCAGAAATCAGAGCCTCCAGCTCTAATCACGTGCTTCTAAATAAAACAAAAAACATTGGAATTAATGCGTCCGGTTCCCTGCATGTAAATTAGGGGCTGGACGCATGGATTAGTTGGACGGCCACCACTGCAGTGGGGACGTTTTACTAAAACTGGAGAGTGCAAAATATGGTACAACTGTGCATGATAGCCAACCAGCTTCTAACTTTAGCTTGTTCAGTTAAGCTTTGACAAAAAAACAAAAAAACTGGAAGCTGATTGCAAAGCTGCACCAAACTTTGCACTCTCCAGTTTCAATAAATCAACCCCAGTGAGGCACTAAGCAATCTCAAAAGCAATGGTCAGCAATGGCATCCTCCATATTTTCTGCACTGGTTTCCTTTAGATGTCAAATACAGGTCAAGCATGTTTCAACAAGCAGAACTGAGATAGCACAAAAGTAGAATCAAGGTCACTCAGGCAGCATAATATTGGAACCACAAATCCTGAAAGGAACAAACAGCAACCCTTTTCTGTGGCTTTATAAAAAATTGTATGACTACTGAGTGCATCAAAGGAATCCCTGAGTGCTCTCAAACACAAAGCCCTAGGCTATTGCACACAGAAAAATAACACTGTGTTTTGGATTTCCAAAGTAAAGCTTCTGTGCATTCACATCCATGGCTGACTTATTCCGTGAAGTGCTATTGTGCAGCTTTGTTTTTTTTTTTTTCACCTCAAACACCCTAAAAAAAACTATAGATGTTTGTAGAGTTTAAAAGCCATACTAAAGGACAAATTGAAAAAATAAAGGCTGAGTGTCATGGTTATGCAGTAATGTTTGTCTGTCAGCTTACCTTCCTCTCCATGTGTTCACCTTAGAGGCCAGACACTCTCACCTGGCTGCTTTAATATCTGTTCTCCAAGCATGGCTCCACCCCAGGCCCTATCAGATAACTCTATATTAACCTGTGCACTGCAAGTCTGCCTTGCTGATCAACGTTGTTTGTTAAGCATTGTGTGTTTGGGTTCCTGCTTGCCGTGTGCTACGGCTATCTCTGTGTTACCGATCTTGGCTTGTTCTCGACTATCCCTGTCTGCTTGACCTTTGGCGTGTCCTTTGTTTATCCTTGTCTGCTTGTCGCCCTGACCTTGGCTTATCCCCTCACCATCTCCTGAGCTGCTGCTTTCCCTCTATACCTTATGGAGTGTGAGCTAGGGGACTCTGGGGGCCGCGACCTGGATCTAGTTGCAGCTCAGTCCATCCTCACCACTAAAGGCTCTGGTGAACACCTGCTGGATCTTAGACTCTGCACCCTGGGGAAACTTGGGCTCTAGCTCCCTGTGGGATCCCTGTTTGTGCTCCAGTGGACTTGCCTTCCTTAATCACTCAGTGTTCCATCCGCAGCAGTCAGGCATAGGGTTCACTACCTTGTGGTGCACTCCTGACCCCAATGGTGTGCATCTGTCATCTGGCCTCAGGTGACCCGACACTGAGTAACAGTACATTCACAGTAAGTCTTATATTAGCAGCATGTCCCTAAAATTTAGTTTATCAGAAATGGAAAGTGGATGACTGCACACTGATTCTAATAAGATCCATGAAATTTATTGCAAAAAAATCAAAACGTCACAAATCCACACTCTCCACACAGAGAGAGCTTGAATTACTTCTAAAGGGATGCAGACACTGCAGCTTTCCTCATTAGAGCAAGTTCATTAGCTGATTAGATTGAACATAGACTCTCCTATTTAGCAACCAGTCTTCCAAGGACATAGTAAAACATACAACTTGTTCTTAAGAACAGAAAAAGGTAGGGCTCTGCTACAAAGTTTGTTAAAATCCTTGCAATGCACATTGATCACCCAAAGGGTATTGTTTTTTTCAACTAAAGTGGAGTTATTCTTGGAGGCTGAAATTTAGACAGATATAAATTAATGCAGATCAGTATACATTAGTACATCATTAAATGTATTTTGTTTTTTTAAATATAAGCAGTGTAAGTACCCAAATCTCATTGCTATTAGCCTTTTACAGTAAACTGTACAGCAGAGCTCAGAAAGGGTAGGGAAAAGCAGCACAGGGAGCCAGTCTGGTGTGATGCAGTGTAAGAAGCAGGCAGATAGGAGGAGAGCATGGAGTGACAAAATGATGTGCTCGTCAGTGTACTGCTTTTCCTTTTACTGATCAGTCATAGGGTTAAAAGGTTATATAGTTACATAGTTAGTCAGGTTAAAAAAAAGTCCATCTAGTTCAACCATAAAAATAAATAAAATAAAAAATATCATACAATCCCATATACCCAATTCTATACCCACAGTTGATCCAGAGGAAGGCAAAAAAAAAACAGCAGAGCATGATCCAATTTGCTACAGCAGGGGAAAAAAATCCTTCCTGATCACCCGAAGGGCAATCGGATTTTCCCTGGATCAACTTTACCTATAAATGTTAGTACCCAGTTATATTATGTACATTTAGGAAAGAATCCAGGCCTTTCTTAAAGCAATCTACTGAGCTGGCCAGAACCACCTCTGGAGGGAGTCTTTTCCACATTTTCACAACTCTTATGCTGCGTACACATGCTCGGAATTTCTGACAACAAATGTTCGATGGGAGCTTTTGGTCGGACATTCCGACCATGTGTAGGCCCCATCGGACATTTTCTGTCAAAATTTCCGACAACAAAAATTTGAGAGCTGGTTCTCAAATTTTCCGACAACAAAACTTGTTGTCGGAAATTCAGGCCGCGTGTACACAATTCCGACGCACAACATTCAATGCATGCTCGGAATCAAGCAGAAGAGCCGCACTGGCTATTTAACGTCATTTTTCTCGGCTCATCGTACGCGTTGTACGTCACCGCGTTATTGACGTTCGGAATTTCCGACAACATTTGTGTGACCGTGTGTATGCAAGACAAGTTTGAGCCAACATCCATCGGAAATAAATCAACGGTTTTGTTGTCGGAATGTCTGATCGTCTGTACGCAGCATTACTGTGAAAAAACATTTCCGTATTTGGAGGTGAAATCTCTTGTCCTCTAGATGTAAAGAGTGCCCCCTTGTCCTCTGTGTTGACAGTAAAGTGAATAACTCAACACCAAGTTCACTATATGGGCCCCTTATATATTTTTACCTGTTGATCATATCCCCCCTTAATCTCCTCTTCTCAAGAATGAATACATTCAGTTCCTCTAATCTTTCCTCATAGCCGAGTTCCTCCATGCCTCTTATCAGTTTGGTTGCCCTTCTCTGCACTTTCTCCAGTTCCCCGATATCCTTTTTGAGAACTGGTGCCCAAAACCAGTTGGGGTGGGGAGAAGTGAAAGTGAAACTGCAGCAGGGAAAGCTCAAGAACTCTCCCCAGCAGGACTTTGCTGAGTTCCAATGACTGAAGTTTTGGGATGTGCTGGACACTAGTATAATAGATAATTTGAAGACATGTAGTGGGGGCAGCTTCAAGCAGGTGAACCAAGCAGTGGTAGCTGTAGTAGTGATGCAAAAATATTGTTAAAAAGGCACAGCCCCAAATATAATTAATAGCCTAATGCACACGGTCGGATTGCATACACACTGTCACACCAAATTCCGACCGTCAGGAACGCGGTGACGTACAAAACTAAGACGAGCCGAGAAAAATGAAGTTCAATGCTTCCGAGCATGCTTTGACTTGATTCTGAGCATGCGTGTTTTTTTCTCTGTCGGAGTTCCCTACAAGCGAACGGAATTCCCGATAGAAATGTTTTCCTTCGGAAAAAAAGAGAACATGTCCCGATGGGGCACACACACGGTCGGAATATCCGATGAAAAATTCCGTCTGACTTTTTTCCTCGGAAATTCCGACCGTGTGTACGCGGCATTAGTTGATTTTTATTTGCCAAAGTGAGAGACACAGGAGTATCCAACATGTTTCAGGAGCTCATAAGTCCCACTTCATCAGGTCTTGTAGTGGCAATTTCTGCTACTGATGTAGACAGAGTATGCTGTGTGGCAGAACAGTGTAAATCTCAGGACTGGGTGAACAAAAATAAAAATCCTTGGGCACGGAAAAGCTTTCATATATTTATTGTTTCTGCATAATTACCTATTTGTCTGGAGTTCAGCTTTTCAGAGGGAATGCAAACTGCAACCTATTGACAACCAACATGCAATATTCACTTGATCACTTGATCTGCAGACCTGGAAATATCCTCTAGCCCCTTAATGCGATTCGCATTCTCAATGACCAACAGAGAATATTTTGGTTCTGTCTACAAACACGATACTTAAAAACATTGTCTGGGCATTGTCTGAGCATTGTCTGACAGTGGTAATTATTCTCTCCTAAACACTACCCCTGAACAAATGTACAGGTACTAACACAAATGAATAATGCTGAACAATGAAGGGAACTGATGGGGTGGCAATTATGTAATTGTTAAAAAAAAAAAAGAGAATCAGCTGGTAAAATATTTAACAGATGTCTCATGGTAAGCTACAAAAATATAATTTGTAGAATAGTGATGATCAAACAGTCGCATCCCTCTAATGATGGCATACAGCTTACACTAAAAAGTATTTTATGAAAAGGGGACTTACAGCCAAAAAGCGTTAGCTATGTGTCTATATGTTACGACTGGCTCACAAAATGTGATCCAACATTTATTTGGTCAAAATAATAAACATGGTTAGTGTTGCCTTGAAGGCCATGGCCAATGGCAAGGCGCCTGGCCCAGATGGCTTTACGGTAGCTTATTATCGCTCTTTTGCCGATGTTTTTCTACCGCGCCTGACCTGCTATGCTAACGCTGTTTCTGATGGTGGTGCCTTTCGGTCTGAGACCCTCCATGCCCACATTACGGTTCTACCCAAACCGGGTAAAGACCCCAGTGTTTGCGGGAGCTATCGCCCCATTTCCCCGTTGAACATTGATGCCAAACTGTATGCCAAAGCTATAGCAAATAGGCTCCTCCCCCTGCTCCCCCAGTGGGTTTCATGTGTCCAAACCGGCTTCATCCCCGGTAGAGAAGCGCGGGACAACTCCCTCCGTACCCTATCCCTGATGTCACACGCGCGGGGATCCTCCCAGCCCACCCTTCTGCTTTCAACGGATGCTGAAAAAGGCGTTCGATAGGGTGGACTGGGAGTATCTTATGGAGACACTGTCTCACCTGGGCATTAGCGATTCTTTCCGATGTCAAATTTCAGATCTGCAAAGGTGGTCTACAATTGCCCATTCCTGGTTAGGGAAAATCAGTGTTGTGAAGATGAATATCCTACATAGATTACTGTTTTTGCTGCAAATGATTCCATATAAAATCCCCGTAGGTTTTTATGCTTTAGTCCGGTCTCTTATTGGCAGATATGTATGGAACAGAAGGCGTCCCAGACTTGCCAGGTCCCTCCTTATCAGACCAAAGAGGGAAGGAGGTTTGGCTCTGCCAGACCTTAAGCAGTATTTTATAGCAGTCATATTGAATAGAATCTCAGATTGGAAATATCACAAAGACTCTAAGCTGTGGGTAAATTTGGAAATAGAGCTCAGTGGGACTGACCTTTTTTCACAACTTTGGATCCCCAGGAAACATAGAACTCTAGCCCCGACTACATCACCGCTTACACGCTCTACTCTCATGGCGTGGGACTCGCTAAGTAAAAAACAGGATTGGAAACACAACTCACCCCTTTTGCCTTTAAGGGGACACAACTTTTTCCCACCAGGTAACACAGGTCCCAATACTTGGCTATGGGAACTCGGCTCTGCCACTCTTTTGCATCATGTGACTACCTCTTCGAGTGACTACCTCTTCGAGTATTGTTCCCTTGTCCACTTTAGTGCCTTCTGCTACTACAACACCTATGGACCACTGGCGTTACCGCCAACTTGCAGCCTTTGTCCGCTCCCTGCCAAAACATCTACGGTCCGTCTCGGACTTGACTTCCATTGAAGCGGCTCTTGTTGAGGACAAACCTGTGGATAAACCTATCTCATACTTTTACCGAGCTCTGCAAGCTCTAGCCTCCTCGGAGAAGCCCACCTTTCTCTGCAAATGGGAAGAGGATCTTCATAAAGAACTCTCAGCTGCTCAATGGGACTCCATCCTTTTACTAGCCCACACCTCCTCCATAGCCTCCAAGATAGCAGAGGTAAATTATAAACTGTTGACGAGGTGGCATTACACCCCAGTGATGCTCCATAAATCCTTCCCGCAAACGTCACCTTTATGTTGGCGAGGTTGTGGCGAACGAGCAACACATGCTCATATTTGGTGGCACTGCCCCCTGATACGCCCTTATTGGGTGACAATTTTACACTGGGCTAATGTGATTCAAGGTTTTGACATCCCTGATGATCCTTGGGTGGTCTTACTCCATTGTACAGGCAAATCAGTGGGAACATACAAGAAATCTTTAACACCCCACTTGCTTAACGCCGCGAAAGTGCTTATTCCGCGCTATTGGAAACAATCCAATATCCCAACCCTGCGCCAATGGCTGCTAGAAGTTGACCATATATAACATATGGAAGACCTCACACTCTCTCTCAGAAACAAATCGGATTTGGCAAAGAAAATCTGTTCCTGCTGGTTTGCCTTCAAGTACACCACTGACTATGCTGAACTTATGTCTAAGCCTGATTAATGTTTGATTGTTGACATAATGAATGTAGACGGTGTTGACCTAGGCGGACTCCCCTCCCCCCCCTCGCCCTTCCTCCATTCCCTCCCCTCCTCCCGTTCTTTTCTCTCTTTTTCTGCTTTTTTCTTTCTAATCTTCTTTGTTTTTATGTTGGGTGCACGATGTGGCGGAGAGATTTTTGTCATTTCCGCTTCATGCAACTCCTAGCTGACGAGAAATACCATTATGTGACTAGCCGGTGAGATTGGTCATTTTGTATTATGTAGTTCTCTCCATGTATTGCACATTCTATTTGTCTTGTTTTTACTTTGTCCTGTAATGTTCTTATCTATTTTTTCAATAAAAACAAATTAAACAAAAAATAAATAATAAACATGGTTTCTTTTTTTCTAGAGAGAACACAAGATGAAAGATAAGTGGTCGGGGGGGGGGGGTATCATTTGTACATTTGCTACCTTTACAGTTGTAAAAACAGTTTTGCATGCATCAATAGACCAAGATTCCTCTTAAAGCAGAATTAAAGCCTGGTACACACTATGATTTATTTTTTTCATTCAACCCTCTGGGTTGAATGAAAGAAAACTGTCAAGCCGTAAAGTTAGTGCAGTGATCTCCCCTGCCAGAACGCTCTAATCAGCACTCTCTGTCATTACCTGGGAGCGCTGATCGGGAGTCGTCAGCTGCTGGTTTTCCAGCATGCTCGTCCGACAGACCGACATACACATGGGGCTGAATGTCAGACATATTTTTTTCTTGAACCAGCTGATGTCTACCGACATTCGGCCTACGTGTACCAGGCTTAAACTCTCCCACGGATTAGGCCTCATGTAAATGGGAATATGCATTTATGCTCAAATTATGCTAGATTTTTAATGCCAGAACTTTGAAAAAAATGCATCTGTCATATATATTTATGCGCATTTATGCACATATGACATTGAGCATAAATGCATTCTATTGGCCAGTATTATTTTATGCTGGCCTTTGGAATAAATGTACATGCATATGAGCATGTTTATATAGGTACATTTAGGCCCCTTTCACACTGAGGAGTTTTTCAGGCGTTTTGCGCTAAAAATAGCGCATAAATAACGCCTGAAAAACTCCTGCCCAGTATGCTCAATGTGAAAGCCTGAGGGCTTTCACACTGAGGCGATGCGCTGGCGGGAGGAGAAAAAATCTCCTGCAAGCCGCATCTTTGGAGCGGTGAAGGAGCGGTGTGTATACCGCTCCTTCCCATTGAAATGAATGGGACACCGCGGTAATACCGCCCGCAAACCGCGGCTGTAGCCGCGGTTTGCGGGTGGTATTATCCTTTTTCGCCCGCTAGCGGGGGTTAAAACCGCACCTCTAGCAGCTGAATACCTCCGCAATTCAGATGGTATAGCACCGCTAAAAATAGCGGCGCTATACCGCCACCGCACCCACCGCCCCAGTGTGAAACCAGCCTTACGCTGGTAAATTATGCTCAAAAGCTCCTCTCAACATGCACCCTTGCAGCATTTTTTTTTCTACAGAAACAAAATAGCAGCTCTCAATCACACAGGACTTTTGAAGCTGGAAATACCTGTGATCTGGCTCGAGTGCCTCCACCACACTTCACATAGTATGCTATGAGTAAGGCTCTGTAGCTAAAATGCGTTAGCGTGTTCATTGCTGTATTTCACTATGTAGCCAATTAAGATTCATATCTACGGATGAAACCAAGCTGCTGGCCTGACTACGTTGTTTGCTTTTTTTTAAAAATCTGCCTGTAAACACTTCTCTTTAAATACGCCTGTAAAATCCTATGCGTGCATGGCCATCATATAGGTGCATTTATAGGTATAAAAAAATGCTGAACACCTATATAAACGTTGTTTTTTTAAACCCTGTGTGCGTGAGCCCTTGCAGCAAAATAAACTTTTGCCTATGTTTGATCTACAATAGCTATGGTGCTGCACATGTGATCAGCCATGATACCAGCCATTTGATGGCTCGACAGTTTAGTTGAGCATGCAAGCGACTGTGACATTTTAAGTGTTTTAATGCGGCGCTTGCTTAAGCTTATATAACAGTGAATAATTCACATATCCTACTAATAAATTAAACCAATAATTCATATATACAGTATATACTGTACAGTGCAACTGAAAAATAGTCCACAAGTGTTATATCATCCTACTAATTAAATAGATGTGCCATCAATTTATATATACACACAATATAAATGAACAAGGAAGGTGCTTCTTCTTGACCAATACTTCTCTGTGCCAACCCTGTTGGGGGTTGACACTAATATTCCAGTGCTGCAAAATAAAGTGCAAAAAAAAAAAATTATGTGCAATGTGATGAATAACTGCAATAAATTATAATAAATAATCCTGTGTCCAGTACTGGCAGTATGAGACATTACTCTATTGAAACATACTGCCAGTACGGCAGACACAGGACTATTTATTATAATTGATTGCAGTTATCTGTCACATAGGTTTATGCACTTTATTTCGCAGCACTGATGAATATTGGTATCAACCCCCAATAAATTTGACACACTATGGTCAAGCTGGGTGTCTTTACCAGGACCCAAAACCATCAAATAAACTACAATCACTTTGCCAGGACCCAAAACCATCACATAAACTTCAATTACATAAACTTCAATCACTTATCCCCAAATTTGAAGAAATATTTTCCTGAAATTTTATATAAATATACACTTCTGTATCCCTGTCCGTGGCTAGTACTACCGTTGTGCCAACAAATGAATGCCTGTTACTTTCATGCACAATTTTCACATAGCATCATGAGAAAAGTATTCATCTTGATCTTTTTTGTCTATTGCACATAATTCTGATGTCATATGACATGACTTTCTTTCATTTACTATATGATCTATGATACCATATAATAAATGTGCATTTGTTCTTTACCCTTTAAAAAAAAAGGGGGGGGGCAATGGACAATAATAAAATTGCCTGCCTAGTTAACATATTTTTCAACATTATAAGAAACATCTGCTTGAAGCTATTGGCAGTACAGGAATGGCTAGGCGATACTTTATATAATAGTTCATATACTTCTTTGCATCAGTGACCTTGATTGAAAAAACATTTGTTCAACAAAGATACGTAAGCATAATATATATAATATACATGTGCCCAATATAAACTGATTCATGTTAATTTATGAATCCTGACTTCCAGATTCATAAACCCTAAGTCTTCTCAGATCAGGAAAATTTGCATGCACATGTTCACGTAAATGGAATCTTTGCTTGAAAAGATGAGAACACAGTTTAGAAGGCACTCATGCAAAAATACAGAAAATCCTGAGTGTTTTTTTTTTTTTTTATGGCTTAGTTCACCCCATTGCTCTCTGAATTATTTTATTATACATTGGTAAAAAATATATTCTTCTACTTAATACTAAGCTGATTTTATTAAATAATATTGTTTGTTTTTATTTGGAACAATTAAACTTTAGTTGTGGTAAAGTGTTCTTTTATATTAGTACCTGTGACCCCTTTCACCTCATTTACAAGAAAATGAAATAAAGTTGTGTACTTTCAATGTCAGCAGATTGAACCAAATATTGTTTTGTGTTCTGTTCTACAAAGCTGTCATGGTACGTTGTGAGAAGCTGGCATGACCTTTAAATCTCAAGAAAGCTCTACATATTAACTTTTAATACAATGGCTTATCCTTTTGCTGCTGTTGTCATTTAAAAAAAAAAAATGCCACTGGTACTCTCGGGCAATAATATTATTTTCTTTTTAAGAATGATAACTGGAAGGCTGAAAGGTACTAACATGAGCTGACTATCTAGGTTGTGGCCAAGAAACTTTTTCACAGTCACTATAAGGCAAATATAGGCAGCCCTGAGGCTTTAACCCTCTAACCCTTTAATAAAAAGCTTTCATCAATGACAGCAGGGACTTTTAACACCTTTGTTGCCAAAGTTGTTTTTGTAGGAGTTTTTTGCACATATGTTTAAAAAATCATTTTAGGCCTGAATATTAGTAAAACACCCCAAACATTACAAATTTTCTTAAAGCAGAGACCCTGGAGAATAAAATAGTGGCAGTTTAAATGTTGTATGTCACACAATATTTGCACAACCATTTAGCACACAATTCTGTAACTATTTCAGGGCACAAAAACGCAATATGTTACCCATTTTTTGGTAAAATATAAAAGATGAGGTTGAGATGAGTAAATAGATACCCAACATGTCAAGCTTTAAATTTGTACATGCTCAAACAACAATGACAAACTTTGGTACCCTATAAATTTAATATAAAAGCCCCAACAGGTCATCAGTTTAAAATGAACCATGAATAATGGACTTGAGTTATTTCTGTTACTTCAGCATGCATCACAAAATGTAATAAGTGTATCGGAAGCAACGTTTTTGTACGTAACAGGTGTGTTGACAATCACGTATGCGTGCACATGGGGGTTGGGTAGGCTCAACATTTTTTGAGGGGGGTTTTAAGTGGTTGGTATAACTTTATTTTCTGATAAGGGCCAGGGAAAGTGACAACAGAAACCAGAGGTGATGTTTCTAAGCTTCACTGACCCCCCCCCTGCTGGATGGGTAAGGCTGGTGTTGGCGGGTGTTTAAGAAATACTTTGTACTTGCAGGTAAATGTTGATGTACAGAAGCATATATGTGTTTTTATAACTATGGCCGCATACAGGCATTTACTTATATGGAAGGCTGTACACGCCAAATGGGGCTCCCTGGGTGCAAGAAAGCACCAGAAATTTTACACTAGGCACATCAAATGCCTGCATATGTCTGTAGCGCCCACCCCAATTTTGGGGCGCTATATGTGTAAATTTAGGGGCAGTCTGAGCCAGTAGTTGGGCTCAGACCTATTATGGTTCAAATTGTTTGCTCTGCTCTGGGTGTGATACTGCCCGGCAGTGTTATTCTCCTCTGCCTGCAGGTAGCACTGTCACCGCCGGCACAGGTTGGATCACGGGGGTATCACAGCACCTTGGGTGTCTTCTCTCGGCAGCCATGCAGTGGGCGTGGTCTACCTGATGTGCATGCTGGGAGAGGGTACAACAGGGGCAGACGCCATTTGGCGTGAGGCGATTCCAGGGGGACCCCAAGGCATTTGGGGGGACCTCTGGTCCAGTAGCGTGTCTCGTGGCCCTCATGGCACGGGATGCGTGTGTTTGGTCTTGGGCACCTTTAGTCCGAGGCTCTGCTGCTGCATAGTAGGCCCAGCTCTCCTATCGTGGGCCTACGCTTCACAGAAGGATCCCAGGCTGCCCAGTTGAAGGGGGCCCATCTTTAGGGAAGGCTTGAGTGGCGACGAAAGTGCTCTCTAAGTGTTGCGTGCCTGAACCTTCCCCTACTCTGTCGTTTTTACTCTCTCTCCCTTCCAAGTTTTACCTCAAGAAAAGAATAAAACCTTGCTGCTTAGGTTTTACACCTGTGTGGACATTGGCTTTATTACAAAGGGACTTCCGCCTGGACAATGAAGACCAGGGATCCACTCTGGAGAGGTAACTTGCCGCAAGACCCAAAAACATTAACACTGCTCGCCTCTCTCTCTACACAAAAAGGAGGGGGGATACCGGGCAAGTAGCAGGTGTGCCCTGACTGCAGAAATGGCAGAAAAGCAGACACAGGGTGGTGAGTGCTACACGTCCATTAGATATTAAGGTGTTTTTACTGCTGCCACTGCCAGTGCTACCACCGTGTAGGTCAACCTTTGGGGTAAGAGGCAGCAGAGACAAGTGGTGGGAACACAGCGGTGGAGCACCTTTCTTTTTTGTCTATTTGGTTTGGGAGGTTCATATTTGGAGCACGCATGCAATTAAACGCATGATATAAATGAAGATATATCTAGATGACGGAGATTGTGGACTTGCTATTTGAACCTACATTTTTGTCGATGCTATCTGTGATTATATTAGTATGCTTTAATGTCTTTTGAGGGGTACGGTCACGTTTATGATATATAGGCTTGGAATATATATTATGCTGATGTTGATTTTTTTCAGATATATTTTTAATTGTGTTGTGCTGCACTTTTGTTTTTTTAATGCATGTCAAAGTTTATTCTGTACCTTTCTTCTTGCTTATCTCTAATGTGACAATCTGTTCAAACTAGTTATGCTGTCAAAACATTCTAATGTCTGAAAATACTGTTTACCAATCATGTATGTGCTTTCTACACTGTATAAATATGTCTGTCATAGAATATCTAGTGGGCGTTCTTCATTGGGGAATGTCCATGCACATGCATGTTAATAAACCCACTTTCTGTTCACTGTAAGATACAATAATTGGTAATGACTGAATTCCACAACAGTACCCAGTGGAAAGTCCTAAAAGCACAGGGAGAGCATGCACACTTAATGCAGATACCGTCTTGGCCAAGTGCTAACCATCAAGAGACTGTGCTGCCTCTTCAACTATATACACATCCATTATTTAGGCCATTATTAGGGCCTTTAATTTAGCATTTATTAAAATAATAGATCTGATATTTCTGTTTTGCTTTCTGTTGTGAATTATATATAATACCATCACAGTAAGTACTGTTAAGAAAATGAACAACAGAGAATAGTAGACCACATATCAAGCATCGTACACAATGTAAAGTCCATAATAAGCTCAGCACGCTCAGCACGCAGAATAGACATATCAGCTGTGAGACACATCTTTGCTCTTCCTTATGCAAGCCTGGACACCAATAGATACAAAACGCATTTCTCATGCATAGAATCACAACTTATTCTATGATAGTTGAGCCTCAAACACCATCTCACTAATCCTCTGGATACATAAACTCCTAGGATTTTAATTATGATCTGAACAACCAAGTAAAATCTTTAAAATTCTGAAGCCCCAAAGCAGTTGGATTCCCAGGAGAAGAAGATGATTAAACAAGAAGCAGCTTTCCTGAAAATAGCTGACAATTTCCAGCTATGTGTTTTCTTTATCTTTAGAAGTGGAATTGGGATTTACTCTCCTACTAACCATTCTAGCTTAATATGTGAAGTAACACAAAAAAATTGAATGGGCTCCAAGCTGGGATGTCAATTTATTCCAGGATTTAAACTTTAGAGTAAATAAAATCATCCTCCATACCCCTCAGCCATGTACTGTAGGAATGTGGGGCCAATCTGAGTGGCAATGCTCCGGCGCTTACTGGTAATGTTACCCAACCCATCCTGACCCACCCTGTCTCATGCATTCTTATTAGATAGATAGTGAGAAAGTACATCATAGTATTTGGTGAAAAAGAATGTGAGAGACACAAAATGGAAAAGGTAGGCTTCAGCATTTCTAGGAAATGTCAGAGCTTTGCCCATCATAAAAGCCCAACATGAGGAATAGTGGCAGGATTATGAAACTTGCTATGTATCAAAGCTTTAAAACTTTGGTCAAAACTGGGAATGGCATATTTTCCAATGTTTACAGGAACTGCTTTTAACATTAATCTTTCCATTGATAAACAACCCATCAATGCACAATCAGCGAACAAAAATTCAGCTATGGTCTGTCCCCTGAAACCCAGTTATTATTTGTTGGATGCCACCATCTTTTATTTTTGTCTACTGACAGCCATATATAGCAATGTTCCTCTTCTGATGGAGATGTAGAGATCTTACTCGCTCATCATATCCCTTGGAAGCCCAACCTGGAAGTAATATACTTTCTTTTGTGGGTCATGGATTCAGAATTGCAGAGCAATGATCAAGAAAGATCTCTCTTCATCACCACCAAAAGAGGAGCAGCACTGTATAGGGCTGTCAATAGACAGCCCCATACACCTGCATGGCCACTGTGTTGCAGTAGTAACAGTGCCTCCGGTGATTACTATAATTATGGTGAAGAAAGAAGTCCAGAAGCAGATAAATTATCTTTATTTATTTTACCCTACTAGATCACCAGGGGCTATTACTTTATGGTGGGGGCATCTACTAGAGCACGAGAGTTTAATAGTGAACATCTTTCATATTACGGCACCGTGTTACAAGGTGAGCACCATCTAAAAATCTTTTGTGCGGTTGTGTCATCTTGGGGAACAACAATATAATTGGACACTGTGCGATATGATTTATTTGGGTCATGTTTTACATTGCATTATGTTATTTTATAGGCATCCGTAGTATTGCACAATCAAGGTCTCTATTATATTAAGTTAGGTATGCTGCATACAAATGTGTTGACAAGGAACATGCTGATGGGAGAAAAGAGTGGAATGAACAGTGGGATCAGTCACTCATCAGTCTACTGCTGCTCTTTCACCATCAAGCCAATAGACTAGGGTGGAGAAAGTATACCACAGTATTCCATAACTGTAAGTGGTGTCATCCACCTGGCGGTGCTGTGTTGTGCGGCTGTCTAAATCTCAGGACTGGATAAACAGAAATAACTTAAATATACATTTTAAATTGTGAAAACTTGTCTAGTCCATAAGCAACCACTAATCTCGCAGTGCTTAATTATTAAGGATTGCATTTGTCATGCTAATGGGACTGTTGCTCGTTACACAAAATGTATCTGTGCATCACCATCAGAGGTCTCTGTTGAGCTGTTTTGATTAGAAATCTCTCATTACCCCTCTTTGATAAGAGATTATGTTGATTGTTCTTTGTAAGCGGGAAGAACGATGTGCCAAAATGCTGCTAGTTTTTGTTTTCTGCCAGCACACTAGTCTGACAGAATACTGGCAGATTACATTATAACAAATTCTACATTTAAATAATGTGCTTCTAATCAACCCAGATGTGGCTCATAAATCTCTCTCTGTTCAGCTCTATAAAGAACTTAGGGTATATTTGTTTTTTATACTGTATTACCATCCAGATATAGACAGCGGGTACAGGTAAATGGAAATACAGAAACTGTATTTAAAATGGAAAATTATTATCTCACAAGAGTTCTTCATGGGTCTTGAAGACTTTTTTTCATCAACATATTTCTTAGACAAAGTCTTTGACAATATAGAGCACAAAAAGGGCATATAACCAATTCTATTTTATAAAATATGGTGTATATAATTCTAGATTCAGCACTTTTGTTAAAAGTCTTGCATTGTGCACTTTATAGTTTCCTTTTTGCGCTTTATTTTAGGGTTTTATAGTGCTGCACTCACTTAGCATTTTATTATTTTAGACGTGTATGTAATACATTGGAGTACTGGTTGGCTTAGATAGGGGATATATTGTAGCGCAGAAGTTTCTTTGATTTACTTTACCTTTTAAAGTCATTAGTTGTCCTTTGCTTATCAATTCATAGAGTAAATAAACAGATGCAAACAGAATTAATGATTGTAAGCTTATGCACTCACAAAGCCCAGGTCATTCGTTTATCACGTGAAAACTGCATTTCTAATCAGACCTGTGAGCTGTTTTTATTCTTTTCATAAAAATTGTAGTGAGTACAAGAGATTTCCATTAAATTCCCAGCTAATACTTTTGTCATTGTTCACTCGGTAACATTGTTGGAATAATGAATCCCTGTTAACTTAACATCCAATTATGGGATGTAAATATGATAAATAAAGCCATTAGCTTGAATATGAATATGCATTTAATAGTAGCTATCTAGACTGTAATCCTACATTGCACTGCCTTTTAAAAATTCCCATTTCAATTTCTACAATTTTTTATGTACTATACAAGCTCATTTTAAACAGCAAAGAGGCTTGAAAATTGCATTAACAAATATAAACAAACTATATCACATTACTTGGAGAAGCATATTTGTCCTACAAGAAAAAGCAAGGATTTTGTATACAGGGCTCTGATATCAATTATAATAGCAAAAATATATGCATTAGGCAGAAAATAAAAATGTATTCAATTGGACTGCCTTGTACAGTAATACTTATATTAAAATACAGTGATATAGAATACTTCAACTGTCATATTACATCCAAAACCATGACAGATTATGAGTAATTGGCTAATAAGTCTTGAAAAATCAGTGTAATCATCTGCCTCAACGTTAAGTGAATGCACTGATGAAAGCTCACATTAAAGTAAAATTAAAGTGTATGTAACCTCAACATTTCATATTTATGATATATGTCTGTGTAACCATGTACTTGTATTAAGAAGAAGTAGGGCCAAAGCTCTTTTGGTCTTACTTCTCTTGGGGATCTTAGGTATGCACTTCACTCTGCACTCCTGTGACCCGTATTCAGCTGACAGCGGGCTAAATTTTGCTGCCGCCTGATGTCACTCAGCCAGTCCAGACTCTGCAGAGATCCTTACTTAAATGCTGGGATCCACCCAGAGTGCCACGGAAAGCCTAAGCCAGCCACTTCTGCTCCCTCCACAGCCCGGTGCTCCAGTGAGAGCTAGAGGGGCTGGGGATAGAGCCAGTGACTGACAGTCACCTCACTGTTTACTAATGACTGAGAACTGAGCGATCAGCAGTCTTTGATTGCTCAGTTCTCGGCCATAGAGGTGGCAGAGGACAAATGCAGCATTGGACTAATGTTGCATTCACCTAGCTTTGTTTTTTTCATGTGCTGCACTTCTCATTGGAAAAGTATACTGTTCTCTTTGCATTGCTTCCTTTGTGTAAAATACCCAGTGATCCTGCCAATCGCCCTGCTTTTCTATTTCAAATTGACCACACAAGTGCATGAAATCACATCCATCCGAGTGTTGTCAATTTTATTTTTGCATTCTAATTGGGAGCACAGCCTACCTGTACTCCAGTGGTCAGACTTCTGCTGCACAGCTTTTCACTGGGAGGATCATTGTGTTGATGTTTATCTTTTTCCTGTTGACATGCCCCCCCCCTGCACAGTTCTTCACTGGGAAGATCATTGCAATGTTGTTTCTCTGTCTCCTGCTGAAAAAACACCTTTTATTTTCCCCAGATTCCAGGTCCCTCAGCACAGCTTCCTTGAATGCGCTGAGGTGGAGCATGCTTGCTGCATATTCGTAACAAAATGACAGCACAGACACAAGCTGCTGTCCCTCAAGTAGCTTGTAAGGGGATGAGGGAGAGAGCAGTGGAGTGGCTTGGCAAAGGGCTGTGTGTGTGCATATATGCACTGTGATGGTCTAGGGCAGGGTTTCTCAACTAGGGTTCCTCCAGAAGTTTCTAGGGGTTCCTTGAGCAATGAGCAATTTCTGCATCTCAGAGAAGTTCCCACTGACACCATTGATCTTTATAGCTATCTGTATGGGGTAATTCTTTCCACTGACCATAAGCATATGGACCACTATTCCTGCTGACCATCTCACTAACATACCATGAGTTGTAGTTAAAGGGTGGATCCCTGAACTGCTGTCAGGTTCCAGATTATAAAGGCTGTGAACACCTGCATGCACAATCTGCTGGTTACTGGCAAGACCTGGACACTGGGTTGGAGACTCCAACCTTCCCAAAGCACTTTGGAATCTCTGAGTTCAAGCCCCAGATTCAGGAATTACAAAACCCAGGGGAAAGATGAAAAAACATATTTCTCTGTTCAGAACTGACATTCTGGAGCCCTGTACTCTGCATATATGCAAACCCTGTGTCACTTTCTCCTACACTTTTACAGTGGCAGGGCCTCGCACTGTCACAGAACATAGTGTTTTAGCACACAGCATATAAATTGGCTCTAGTCCTGGCCAGAAGCACTCACACAAGAGTGACTCCAAAGAATCCTGCAAGGGAAGCAAGTCCCACTCAATCTGTAGGTGGGTACAGCACTCAGGGAACCAGCTCATTCATCAAGAAACTGAATTTTCAGTACATCAAGGAGCATACCAGATTATAATTGACTTTGATATCACTTTAGAACACTAAAGAGATATAAAAAGACACATTCAGACAAACAATACATATCTAAACAGGTGAAAAGTTCTCTTTACAGGTAATGTAGTGGTCAAGTCTGGGAACGTATTCCTGTGCCATAGGAAATTGTCTTAATGGGCAGAACTTCTAAAAATAAATACTTAGCAATGGGCAAAGTCCCTGTTATGCCTTCCTGGTGACCAGAGAGCCCTTAGGGAATAATGTAGTTGGGATAAGCATTGGTAGGTGTGCTGAGGGGCTTGCCAGGAGACGCTGACAAGCCAAGAAAGCAGAGAGTGCTCAGTGCCAATACAGCTGTTAAGATAACATGCAAGTCAGGTGCAATTAGGAATTTGCTGTCATCCAATTTAGACCAGTTATGTGCAGTTTAGTTTTCTTGGCTGACTAGACTAACTTTGCTGAATATCTCTAATGCTTGTGAGACGTTTGTCTTCACCTGCTACATAGATTGTTATCCCTTTCAAGTTGTGTGCAACAATATGTTTGTCAACAACTCTACAGTCCCATCTCTATGTGTGGTTGTCTTATATTGCCTCTCATCTCTCATGTGTCTCCATCATAAGGACACATTAGAAAAATATATAAATATATAGGAACAGTTTCTTCTAACAAAATATCTAAACAAATAATGTGATTAATCTTGGGGCCATCTCTGCCTTGTTGAGACATGTCTAACTGGCATAACGAGTTTGGCAACCCCTATAATATCTACATTACTCATGCACTGTGCTTACTAATGTGATAATTGGCGCAATAGGCGAAACCAGGAAGTGACAGAAACATACGAGCTCGGCGCTCGTGGAGCACTATCTGTAATTTTTAACCAAAAGTGAGTGTATCTACGTTTTTATTCTAATAAATTGGCTTGTTTTAAACGGCATTACGCTATTGGGATTTCTCTTCCATTTTACACCCCCCCCCATTACTGAGCCTGTTAGCGAAGAAGGACATACTATGATCCATCTTTGGAACCATCAAAGTGGATTGGCCTGGCATCGGCTGTTGCTTTCAAGGTTGAGGGATTTACCACTCATCTTAACTGCATTTGATTGTCACAGTATTATCTAGGATTGGCTTACATGTCATAGATACTCTTATACCGTGTTTCCCCGAAAATAAGCCTGGGTCTTATATTAATTTTGGCAACAAAAGACCCAGTAGGGCTTATTTTCGGGGAAGGTCTTAACATTTTCTCTCCCTCCCTGCCTGTCAGGAATCCCCAGTTTGAACAAACTTAAAATGCCAAAATCCTCTCTTTTACAGTACCACACAATACACAATGTGTGTGCCCCTGCAATCCAACAGTGCCAAAACACTGCTCTCCTCCACCTCTCCCAGCCACCAGCGGGGGATCCTGACCCCCTCCCTCCGCAATGCTTGGAGCAGGGAAGAGAGCACGCAGTATGACATGATTGATTGCAGAGGCTCTGCACTGAGACTACCGTACCTTCCGTGACCCGCCGAAGCTCTGCAGAGGAAGGCCGAGATCCCCCGCAGACAGCCGGGAGACCAGCGATGAGATGAGCTGAGCGTCGCTCTGTACCAAAGGCACCTGACACCGCTAGATCGCAGAGACGCACACACAGCACACTGCCATAAAAGAGAGGATTATACCGTAGGAGTACACAAGCACCTCAAACTAGGGCTTATTTTCGGGGTAGGGCTTATATTGCAGCCCTTCTGGAAAATAGCGCTAGGTCTTATTTTCGGGGTAGGTCTTATTTCCGGGGAAACACGGTACAGAGTTTACACTTGGACTTTTTACTTCGTTTGGACTTTTTACTTACGCTTATTATAATTACTCATTTTAATATTGCACGGCAGTTTATTTCACTGTTTATCAATATGTGATTATTTTCAAGTTACCATCACTTGTTATTGTTGAATATTGTTTCACTTTGCACTTTAGCACCCAGCAAGATTGCACTGATATGCATTGTGTGTTCTAACCTTGCACCAGCACTTTATTATAGTAATTTTAGTAGGTTCACAGAGCAATATCACCATTTTACCAATTTTTACCACTTTATCTGTTAAGGATCAGCTTACCAGGTGTTTTCTGCAGTGTACCCTTAATCTTTATCTGACAGTGCGGGAGTAATAAATGTATTATATTAACCAACCTGCACCTCTAAATGTCACTATTAAATGATATTGTATCTCAGGAATTTATTGTATAGTTACAAATAATTCTACTTTAATGTCAAAATCTCTTATACAATGAATGCATACAGGCCAATATCCTATTGTAGCAATCCAGCAAACCCTAAGGTAAAGAAATGTCAAACAGCAGTGGGTCTGACATCTTGCTCTGTACAGCCTAACTTATGTATGTATGTTAGAGATCTTCTTTGTTTAATGCCCAAGCAGTCTGTATTTTATGTTACCTGAACTGCAGAAGTAGAGTAATTCTTCCATCTAGCAGAGATACTGAAAAAGGAAGTCTTTAGACATACGATTATCACAAATCTTTCTATGATCCCAACTATAAAGTACACATTGTCTACAGTCTATCAGTTTTACTTTGTGGTGCCTGTAGAGAGATCCAGACTGAAGCCTTGAGTGGCCTAGTGTGAAATGAAAAGAACTCTACAGCCACAAAGAGAAAAAGGAGATTTATTAAGGTTGAAGTTTGCCCATTTCACAGGATTATTGCCAATGATGTCTCTTTAGAAACAGGCCATCACCATCACTGAAAGAAAAACCTACACTGCACTGGGCTTTAGAAGAAAAATTGCAGCCTGTGAGCTTTGAATTGTTGATGTATAATTACTGTAAAGCAGCCAGGAGAATGAATAGGGTGACAGAGTTGGTGAGAGGATGCGAATGAGAAGGACTAAATGGGGGAGAGGGATGAAGGGTGAACAAGACCAGGGGAAAGTAAGATAATGGTTATGGATGTTGAAAGAAAGATTGAGAGAGGGGGGAATGTAGAAAGAGAACCAAAGCTAATTCAGATTATTCCTTTAAATAAAAAAAACATTCTGTATATAGTAAGTGTTTTCACGTTTTCATTCTATTTGCCTGGTTACAGCTGAAGAGTGTTCACAGATGGGTCTCTTTTCGATCCCAACATAACTTTATTTTCAGCTAATCTTTACTGAGCTGTCAAGGAACTACTATGGAGATTAGAACTGTATATAGGCGTTCCCTGTAGGTTTTTTCTTAAGTAGAATCTGTTTGTAAGTTGGAACAGGTATATTTTTTAAGTGTAGCTCCAGCCAAAAAAACAAGTTTTAAAGGGGTTGTAAATGTTCGTTTTTTATTTTCTAAATAGGTTCCTTTAAGTTAGTGCATTGTTGGTTCACTTACCTTTTCCTTTGATTTCCCTTCTAAATGTTTTTTTTCTTTGTCTGAATTTCTCACTTCCTGTTTCTTCTCAGTAAACTTCACACCATCATCCGAGTGGTGTTTAGTCAGCCAGAACAGCTTACTGAACAGTTTACTCAGGAGGACTAGGAAGTGAGAAATTCAGACAAAGAAAACAAAGAAAAATCATTTAGAAGGGAAATCGAAGGAAAAGGTAAGTGAACCAACAACGCACTAGCTTAAAGGAACCTATTTAGAAAATAAAAAACAAACCTTTACAACCCCTTTAAGTTTTTTGGACAGCATAGGGAAGGGTTAACACCCCCCTGTAATGTTTGTTTTGCTGTCTGTGTCCCTGTTCAGAAGATTCCACCTCACTTTCTGTCCCAATGACAATTGGATTTTACATTTTTTGGGGTTGTTGTGGAAACAAGCCTTGGTAATAAAGCATCAGTGGAGACACCTTTTTCCCCATAACTACTCTTACAGGAGTGAATTTCCCTTCCTAGGGGTAGATGTCCCCTCAATTCCTGTTGTCTCCGTTTGTAAGTAGAAGTTGTTTGTAAGTCAGATATTTGTAACTAGGGGACCGCCTGTATATAATTATCATTAATTGGTATGCAGCTCTGAATGGACAAGGACATACATTACATTGTCGATTAAGTAATCCTGCTCTCTGTATTAATTGCTGATTGAACATCAGGGGTGGGACATGCGGTGATGTTATTCCCAGCCTGTGGAACGCATGCTGCGGCGGCAGCGTTTCCTGGCCTTTCATGCGGTTTTGACATTTATTCAATTCAATGTAGGTGTTTAATGTGTTTTAACAATATATTTTTATAAACGATACTGCACTATGTGGCTCCCCCCCCCCCCCCCAAGGAGGAGAAGAGCAAGGAGGTGGAAAGGCTGAAATCGATTGTCTAAATACCCAGGAAGATTTCCACATGCATGCTGTGAGTTTTTTGCTGAAAAGCATAAAGCTAATTACATCTGGTGAGTGTGTGGAAGCACAGTGTTTGGCACGGAGCACTTTTCTGGAGCACTGAGAAACTATTTTAGGCACAGAGCACTTTTTGGAAGAATATTACTTATTATGAACTATTGAGCATTTTTTGGGACTGTCATTTTATACTGGCACAGGTTCCGAATGTTATATTGTGATATTATGGTTGCACATAGTAATATTTGATTTAACAGTACATACAAAAATATTACTTACTTACAGTAAGTGTTTTCACATATTCATTTTATTTGACTGGTTACAGCTGAAGAGTGTTCACAGACAGGCTTCTTTCGATCCCAACATAACTTTATTTAGAGCTAATCTTTATTGAGCTCTCAAGGAACTACTATGGAGATTAGAACTGTATATATAATTGCCATTAATTGGTATGCAGCTCTGAATGCGAGAAAAGGAAGATACATTACATTGTCGTGTAAGTAATTCTACTCTCTGTATTAATTGCTGATTGAATGTCAGTTGGGGATTCTCTGCAAGTAGAGCTGCATAATAAATTTTTTGAGACAGTCTCACGATAGTATTAAATATGGCTTGCTATGAGAAAGATGACACATGCAACATGTATCAATGTCATGCTAGTACTGTCTAAAACATAATAAAAGTAATGTCTCCTTCAACACTTCATTCATTTAGGTCAGCAAATAATAAGAATATAATATATAATATATTAAGAGGATCTGCACATTAAAAATGCATTGGGCTCAGCAAACCTGTGCTTTTTTCCGTGCAAGACAGAATAACAGGTGTGACAGCAGGAAGGTAAAGTCACCTGGTTGCATCCAGGGGGGTAGATATATTTCGCCCAGATTCAGGCTTTACGCCGACTTATACAACTAGGTGGAGAGTTGTATAAGGCTAGTGGGCTCATGGATGACTCATACCTCTAGGGAGAGGGCTGGGCGTCGTGCAGACAGGGAGTTGATGAGACCAGCTGAAGCTTGTCAGCTCATTTAGGCCTCTATAAGAACTCCCAGATTCATTAGGTGTTAGCTCATGCCTGGAACCAGACCTGTGTGGACTGTCTAGGGAGAGTGAACCCCTGTGCGGTGAGAAAAAGCCTGTGTGGCTATTTGCTTGGACATTTAAAACCAGGGACTTAGGGACTAGGACAGCACTAGGCTGATCCCAGTTGTTAGTTAGGAAACCTGTATGTTTAGTCAGAGGTCAACTTGACCAGGATTTATTTTGGTTATGTTTCTTTTGCTTTGCTGTGTTTTGTCACTGTAAATAGAAAATAAACCGCACCTTTTTGATTTTGAAAACCACAACCTCCGTTTGCTGGGCCTGTTTTTGTGTGGGGAGCCCATCCCGGGGGTCACACACACCCGCTGCCGAGCTAACCCCCTCACAGTTGGTGGAGAACCAGTGGCAGTTTTTTTAAGCCAGCATGGAGGAGATACTGAAACAGCTGGCTCTAGCAAATGCCAATCAACAGCAGACAAATGCAGGTTTGCAAAGGAGCCTTGCAGCCCAGCAGCAAGCTCATCAACAAGCCCAGCAGCAATCTGAGGCCCGCTTCATAGACCTGTTACAGAAGCAAGAGCAGAGACTACAACAAATGGAAGCAGTAATGCAGCAACGTCCGCAGACCAGTGAGGAAAGCCGTCCCACTAATACCGCGTCCTTTGGGGTGAGTCGTTTATTGACAAAAATGACTGGAGAGGATGATCCAGAGGTATTTTTGACCACATTTGAAAGGACTGCTGAAAGAGAAAAGTGGCCTGAGGAGCAGTGGGCTGGACTGGTGGCTCCTCTGTTAACTGGTGAATCGCAGAAGGCTTACTATGACCTAGAGCCTGACCAAGCAAAAGACTATGTGATGCTAAAAGCTGAAATATTGGCAAGGCTGGGTGTCACCCAGGCTGTCCGGGCTCAGCGTGTGCATAACTGGACTTTCCAGCTTGGAAAACCCCCCAGGTCTCAAATGTATGATCTCATTCACCTGAGCAGAAAGTGGCTACAGCCAGAGACTTTGTCCGCACCAAAGATTGTGGAACGTGTTGTAATGGATCGGTTTTTGAGAGCTCTTCCTACTGCCATCCAAAAGTGGGTAAGCCATGGAGACCCAGAGACGGCCGATGGTCTTGTGGATCATGTGGAGAAATACTTGGCTACAGAGAACCTGACGGCCTCTTCCAGAGACACTCGGACTTTCCACCCTAAGACCAGACCATCCCCAGGGGCGGATAAGAGGATTCCAAGGGGTGAGGGTGGAGAGAGTGAGAGGGTGGGAGCTCTACCCCAAGTTTGGCGAGAACAGCCTGGGAAATCAGCGGCTCAAGAGGCGGCAAGAAGGATCGTTTGCTACCGCTGCCGGCAAGCGGGACATATTGCAGCCAATTGCCCGGTTGTGGAGGAACCCATGCAGTGTGACTTTCTGACGGGCAGACGTCAGTCGCTGTGTGCGACAGTCGCATGCACTGCCATTCGAGGAACTGAGAAACATTTATGCAAAATGTGTGTTAATGGTAGAAATGTTGTGGTATTGCTGGATTCAGGTAGCCTTGTGACCCTGATAAAGGCTGAGTTAGTTAAAACAGAGGTCTCTGGGAATAGCAAGGTAGCTGTTATTTGTGTGCATGGGGACACCCGAGAGTATCCAGTGACTACAGTGTGTTTCGAGACCCCCAAAGGTACCCTCTCTCATCCAGTGGGCTTAGTATCTCAGTTACCGCATGACGCCATTGTGGGAAGGGATTTTCCGAAGTTCTGGGAACTGTGGGATGATCCTGAGCCCCTCACTGGTGCCCCTATGTACCAGGAATGTGATAGCCAGAACTCCCCTGAGAGTGGTGAGGACTCTCCGGAATTTCCCTTATCAGTATTGGCAGGGGAGACTCAAGAAACTGGAGAGGAGCCCACCTCCTCAGACGAAAACCTACCGTCTGTGGAGTTTTCTGATCTTGAGGTTCACAGGGAAAACTTTGCCACAGAACAGTTGAAAGACCCCGCCCTAATAAAGGCACGGGAAAACGTAGTGAAAATAGATGGCGAGTTAGTGAACCCAGATAATACCTGCACTTACCCATACTTCAGCGTAGAGAAGGACCTACTGTATCGGGTGGCAAAAAGGGCAGAAGAAACCGTTGAGCAGCTTGTGGTGCCCAAACCTTACAGGAAGTTGGTGTTGGAGTTGGCCCATGGGCACATTCTTGGAGGTCATCTGGGGACAGAGAAAACCCGAGAGAGGGTATTACAGAGATTCTATTGGCCGGGGGTGATGAAGGACGTAGAAAATTATTGTTCCTCCTGCCCTGTGTGTCAGAGGTTGGCCCCGATGCCACATTTCCGTAGCCCGCTGGTCCCTCTACCCATCATTGAGGTCCCGTTTGAGAGGATCGCCATGGATTTGGTAGGTCCTATAATCAAGTCCGCTAGGGGGCACCAGTACATATTAGTTATAATGGACTATGCCACCCGTTATCCAGAAGCGATCCCTCTCCGAAATACCTCGGCCAAAACCATAGCCAAAGAGCTATCTCTTGTTTTTAGCCGGGTGGGTATTTGTAAAGAACTGCTTACGGACCAAGGTACACCCTTTATGTCCCGGGTTATGAAAGAGCTGTGTAAATTGTTCAAAGTGACGCAATTGCGTACATCTGTGTATCACCCCCAAACCGATGGGCTGGTTGAAAGATTCAACAAAACCCTAAAACAAATGTTGAAGAAAGTGGTGGATAGAGATGGAAAGGATTGGGACTGTTTACTTCCTTATTTGATGTTTGCTATTAGGGAGGTGCCCCAATCCTCTACGGGATTCTCCCCCTTTGAGTTACTGTATGGGAGACACCCAAGAGGGCTGTTGGATATTGCCAAGGAAACTTGGGAAAGTGAGAGTTCTCCCCACAGGAGTGTGATTGAGCATGTCGCCCTGATGCAAGATCGAATTGCACAGGTAATGCCCATCGTGAAGGAACATTTGGCCCAAGCGCAGTTGGCACAGCAGAGAGTGTACACCCGTGGAGCCAAGACCCGTACCTTTTCCCCGGGGGATAGGATATTGGTACTTGTCCCTACGGTTGAAAGTAAATTCCTTGCCAAATGGCAAGGCCCCTACGAGATAATGGAAAAAGTGAGCGAAGTGAATTACAAGGTCAGACAACCAGGAAGGCGAAAGCCCGAACAGATCTATCACGTTAATCTGTTGAAAGCCTGGAGGGATAGAGAGTCCCTAGTCGCAGACACTTGGTCACCAGCTCAAACTGGTTGCGTGATTCCTGAGGTTGGAATAGCAGCCACCTTGTCACAACCCCAACAACAGGAGGTTAAGGAGTTTGTGCTTCGCAACAAGGAGGTATTCTCTGAGCTGCCAGGACAAACATCGGGGGTAGAGCATGACATCATTACCCCGCCCGGTGAAAGGGTGAAGTTAAAACCCTATCGGATCCCAGAGGCTCGACGGGAGGCAATACGGGAGGAAGTACAGAAAATGCTGAACTTAGGGGTGATAGAGGAGTCCCAAAGTGATTGGTCTAGTCCCATCGTGTTGGTGCCTAAACCGGATGGGAGCTGGCGATTTTGTAACGATTTTCGTCAGTTGAACAAAGTTACAAAATTTGACACCTACCCCATGCCACGTATAGATGAGTTGATCGACCGGCTGGGAACAGCCCGATACATGACGACTCTTGACCTCACAAAAGGGTATTGGCAAATCCCCCTGGCCAAGTCGGCCAAAGAGAAAACCGCATTTGTAACCCCAGACGGGGCGTTCCAATATAAAAGAATGCCGTTCGGGTTACAGAATGCGCCGGCCACATTCCAGCGGAAAATGGACCAGATGCTGAGGCCCCATCGGAAGTATGCTGCGGCTTACCTGGATGACGTAATTGTCCATAGCACAGATTGGGCCTCACATCTGCCAAAAGTGCAAGCAGTCCTGGACTCTGTTCGGGAAGCGGGGTTTACGGCTAACCCCAAGAAGTGTACCATTGGGCAGGAGGAGGCCAAATATCTTGGGTACACCATTGGGAGGGGGGTAATAAAACCCCAACTCAACAAAGTCGAGGCCATCCAGAGTTGGCCACGTCCCAACAGCAAGAAGCAGGTACGAGCCTTTCTGGGAATCGCTGGGTATTATCGGCGATTCATTCCCCACTTTGCTTCTAAGGCTGTGCCCCTAACCAACCTGACGAAGGGGAAAGGGTCGGTCATGATTAAATGGACCCCCGAGGCTGAGGCAGCATTCCAATTCTTGAAACAAGCCTTATGTAGCCAGCCAGTGTTGTACTCACCCGACTTCTCTAAAGACTTTGTCGTACAAAGTGATGCGTCAGATGTGGGGTTAGGAGCAGTATTGTCCCAGGTCTGGAACGGGGAAGAGCACCCAGTCATTTACCTCAGCAGGAAGTTGAAGTCCCATGAGGTAAATTACGCCACCGTTGAAAAGGAGTGTTTAGCGGTGAAGTGGGCTCTAGATTCCCTTCGGTACTACCTGCTAGGTAGGCACTTTGACATGGTTACGGATCACGCTCCGTTAAAGTGGATGGCTCAAAACAAGGAAACAAATAGAAGAGTGAATAGGTGGTTCCTGGCCCTCCAGGAATTCAACTTCACAGTAAAGCATCGCCCTGGCGTTCAAATGGGGAATGTGGATGCTTTGTCTCGAGTACATGAATGCCTGATTGCTGGTGTTCCAACCCCGAGGTTAAAACAAGAGGGGGGGGTATGTGACAGCAGGAAGGTAAAGTCACCTGGTTGCATCCAGGGGGGTAGATATATTTCGCCCAGATTCAGGCTTTACGCCGACTTATACAACTAGGTGGAGAGTTGTATAAGGCTAGTGGGCTCATGGATGACTCATACCTCTAGGGAGAGGGCTGGGCGTCGTGCAGACAGGGAGTTGATGAGACCAGCTGAAGCTTGTCAGCTCATTTAGGCCTCTATAAGAACTCCCAGATTCATTAGGTGTTAGCTCATGCCTGGAACCAGACCTGTGTGGACTGTCTAGGGAGAGTGAACCCCTGTGCGGTGAGAAAAAGCCTGTGTGGCTATTTGCTTGGACATTTAAAACCAGGGACTTAGGGACTAGGACAGCACTAGGCTGATCCCAGTTGTTAGTTAGGAAACCTGTATGTTTAGTCAGAGGTCAACTTGACCAGGATTTATTTTGGTTATGTTTCTTTTGCTTTGCTGTGTTTTGTCACTGTAAATAGAAAATAAACCGCACCTTTTTGATTTTGAAAACCACAACCTCCGTTTGCTGGGCCTGTTTTTGTGTGGGGAGCCCATCCCGGGGGTCACACACACCCGCTGCCGAGCTAACCCCCTCACACAGGTTTTATGTTATATCCTCTACTCTACCAGTTTATGCGCACTTTTGGTTCACCACCTACTGCTCCAATTATCACAAATATTTGTCACTTCCAAATATAAAAGGAGTATGGAACACGTTTATCTTTGTTTTACGTGAAAATTCAAGGACTTGTTGATAGTCCAAGTACTGCCACGTGGGGCAAAGAGGTAGTCCTCTGCCCTAAATAAGTTCCAAATATAGCAAAGTTCAGCTTACACAAGGCTCTTCACTCTCTGTGGCCTAATGGAGCAGCCGGGGAGCAAAGGAAGGGTGAATATGTGCCACTGATGAACTGGTATTTACTATAGAATGAACAATCAATAGATACAATAATTAGGTCTCACGCATATGGAGCCCAAAAAAATAAAAAATTGCCACTTATTCATATGTTCAGAATTTTTTTATGCCTGTATAAGCACCTCTATGTTACTCTATGTGGCCATGCACACGTTTATAGGAGTATTTCTATAAAAGTGTTTACAGAAAAAAACACTAAAGGCACGTTCTGAGAGGCACTTTCAAGCAGAAGAAACACGTTTACGGGCATAAGTGTATTCCAATGGCCAGAATAAAATAATATTCTACCAGTAGAATGCATTTATGCTCAAACGCTGTACGTGCATAAATGCACATACGGACCACTATGATACAAAATCACTTAGCTCAACCACAGTAATAAATACTGTACGTGACCTGTGCTCAAAATAATCAGAATATTTAATGAAATGTTGCCAGCTAACACCAAATAAGTGAATTCACATCACTCAATAATGACATAAACTAATAAAAAAGCAGTATAGCGCAAGCAAAAATCTATCATATACTCAAAAACGAAACTACAAAAAATCTCAATGTTCCAATATTCTCAAATTACTCACTTATATACTCAAGATACTCAATTACTCAGTGTACAACAAAAATTACGTTCACATTCCAACATTGAGTAAAACCAAACGGTAAAGTCCTATCCACTGTGCCACTGTTATCCAAATAAAAGTCCTCTGCGTCTCAACCACTATATAAGTTGGCCGCTCCCCTCAAAGCCACGACCCCTGCATTATCAGAAAGGTCAAAGCAAGCTGTGTTCCCCTCAGGGATAATGGTTCTGACAGACGCTTGGCAAGTCCTCACTCCTTTCTCCTCACAATGGGATACACAGGTCCTCAGACACTCAGAAATACCAGATGTATATGGGAAGGAAAGGGAAGCACACAAGATCTAATGCTCTCCGTTTTAAAGTTTCAATATATAAAAACTACCAGTTAGTATTACACTTACAGAGTGAAGTACTGCCGCCAGTGCTAACCTAAATGTAGATGTCAAACACATATGCCGGCATTAGACTCTGTAGCAAGATGACCATGGGATGGTGTCACACCCAACGCTCCGCCCCCCCCACATGCGTTATGTCTAAGGCAGGGACTTCTTAAGTAGGTTATTGATAAGTGCACATACATATGCACATAAACATGCAAACATTTATAACAGAAACAAAGAAAAACATATTCTTTTTCAAAAATGTTGGTCTTTTTTCGTTTATTTAGCAAAAAAAAAAAAAAAACAGTGGTGATTAAACGCCACCAAAAGAGAACTCTACTGTATTTGGGTGAACAAACTGATAAAAATTTTGTTTGGGTACAATGTTGACCACAGAAAGCTGGAAATTGGCCTGGGCAGGAAGGGAGTAAACACACTCGGCATTGAAGTGGTTACATTTATATATGTCATTGAAACGGTATTATTTATGGCTGCATATTCCTGACATTTTGCAACTTGCTGCAATTGTTCTTCAATAAAAGCATTTATGAAAAAAAATAAAATGGAAGAGAGTTATAGAGTTGACTATTATTACTGTGTCTCTGTTGGGGAGATTTGCCTTCACTTCCTTTGCTGCCAGGAAGTGATAAAATATCTTTCTAATGGGGACGGAGACAATAAGAATAATATAGTAAGTAGATTAGAACTTCAGAGAGTATTTTTATTGTTTTCTGTACCCTCATATCTGGATAAAAAAACGTAATTTCTTGTAAATATGGGAAGGGAGGGAAAATCTCCCCAATGGTATCACAGACAGAAATCCGAAATAAAAAACAGATAGAAATTGTAACTCTTCCCCACTCTGTCCCAAAATAAATACATGGTTTCAGTAAAAGCAGTATTAAACCCAAAAGCAAACATTAATTATATTGCAGCTTACACATTCTTAGATGTGATGTCTGCATTTGTTTTCTTTTTTAACCTTTCTTTCTTTCTTTTCATCTGGGGATATAGCCAGTAGGTCTGTTGTTTTTCAACAGAACAATCTGTTCTGCAAATGTAGCTGTTACAGGGTTGAGACAAACCATTTACCACTGACAGGGGTGCTTACAATGATCAGCTTTTATTTATCCCCCCAAAAAACTGTTGCTGTAACTGCTTGTGTAACTACAACAAAAACAAATTGAGCCACCACATCTAAAGATTGCTAAACTGCAATATATTACATTTTTGGTTTGGGGTTTAATACTGCTTTAAGCTTTAAAATGTTTTCTGGTAACATTAAAAGCTTACCTATTTTGTGCAAATAAACACCTTAAATGATATACGTTTGAGTATATTAATTTTATTTTGTAATAAAAACGTATTCATTAAAATGTACTCAATTTTAAAAATGCTTTGGGGAAAATCATCATCTTAATAATGCATATAAAATGTATTGTGCCAGATGCCAGCATATAAAGTAGTCAATTTGTCTTCAAATAGGGGCTGCATGTCCTTGACACATCGGTTGTCTACATAAAATAACAGCACATATGGACATTGGAGAGCTGGCTTCTTTCTTAATTACGATATCAAATTATTTACAATAATGTTTTGGACAATCATGTATTTGGCTAGAATTTGTTGAACATTAAGGACTTTTTGAATGCTTTAGTCCCTTCTTATCATAACCCTTATGATTATACTGTCTTGTTGGGTCCATGTAAGGAAAGGCTTGCATATACTGTAGACAAGATAAGTAGGGATGAGCTTTATGTTCGAGTCAAACTCATGTTCGACTCGAACATTAGCTGTTCGCCCGTTCGGCGAACAGCAAACAATTTGGGGTGTTCGCATCAAATTCGAAAAGCTGCGGTAACTCCCTTTAAAAGTCTATGGGAGAAATCTAAAGTGCTAATCTTAAAGGCTTATATGCAAGTTATTGTCATAAAAAGTGTTTGGGGACCCGGGTCCTGTCCCACGGGACATGTATCAATGCAAAAAAAAGTTTTAAAAACTGATTTTTTTTCGGGAGCAGTGATTTTAATAATGCTTAAAGTGAAACAATAAAAGTGAAATATTCCTTTAAATTTCGTACCCGGGGGGTGTCTAAGGTATGCCTTTAAAGTAGCACATGTTTCCCGTGTTTATAACAGTCTCTGCACAAAGTGTCATTTCTGAAGGAAAAAAAGTAATTTTAAAGCACTCGCGGTTATAATGAATTGTCGGTCCCGGCAATACAAAGAAAAGTCATTGAAAGTCATTGAAAAAAAAAATGCGTGGGGGTCCCCCCAAATTGAAATTACCAGGCCCTTCAGGTCTGGTATGGATATTAAGGGGAACCCTGCGTCAAATAAAAAAAAAATTATGTGGGATTCCCCCCAAATATCCATACCAGGCCCTTCAGGTCTGGTATGGATTTTAAGGGGAACTCCACGCCAAATAAAAAAAAATGGCGTGGAGTTCCCCCCAAAAATCCATACCAGACCCTTTATCTGAGCACGCAACCTGGCAGGCCGCAGGAAAAGAGTGGGGGACAAGAGAGCGCCCCCCCTCCTGAACCGTACCAGGCCACAGCCCTTGCCCGGTGGTTGTAGGGGTCTGCGGGCGGGGGGCTTATCAGAATCTGGAAGCCCCCTTTAACAAAGGGGACCCCCAGATTCCACCCCCTATGTGAATTGGTAACGGGGTACATTGTACCCTTACCATTTCACAAAAGAAAGTGTCAAAAATTTTAAAAACCAAACAGACACCGTTGTGAAAAGTCCTTTATTAAAAATAAAAAAAGCCATTCCAGCATTGTAATGCAGTCTGTCCAGCGACGATCCATGAATCATTCTCCAGCGATGCGGCGAGTCTCCAGCGATGAACGACGCACATCTTCCCTGCACCGGAGCCTCCCGTTGCTAATGATGCACAAGCAGTGTTGACAGTTCTTTTATATCTGAGGTCAGAAACCCCCATGACGCGTTAGAGGGGACGGGGTTACCCATCACGTCACAGGGGGTTTCCGACCTCGGTTATAAAAGAACTGTCAACACTGCTTGCGCGTCATTAGCCGGGGGGCTCCGGTGCAGGGAATGTGTGCGTCGTTCATCGCTGGATCGTCGCTGGACAGACTGCATTACAACGCTGGAATGGCTTTTTTTAATTTAAATTTTTAATAAAGGACTTTTCACAACGGTGTCTGTGTGGTTTTTAAAATGCTTGACACCTTCTTTTGTGAAATGGTAGGGGTACAATGTACCCTGTTACCAATTCACATAGGGGAGGGCCGGAATCTGGGGGTCCCCTTTGTTAAAGGGGGCTTCCAGATTCCGATAAGCCCCCCACCCACAGACCCCCACAACCACCGGGCAAGGGTTGTGGGGATTAGGCCCTTGTCCCCATCAACATGGGGACATGGTGCTTTGAGGGGTCACAGACCCCGAAAGCATCCTCCCCATGTTGAGGGCATGTGGCCTGGTACGGTTCAGGAGGGGGGCGCTCTCTCGTCCCCCCCTCTTTTCCTGCGGCCTGCCAGGTTGCGTGCTCGGATAAAGGGTCTGGTATGGATTTTTGGGGGGAACTCCACGCCATTTTTTTTTTATTTGGCGTGGAGTTTCCCTTAAAATCCATACCAGACCTGAAGGGCCTGGTATGCATATTTGGGGGGAACCTCACGTCATTTTTTTTTTTTATTTGACGCAGGGTTTCCCTAATATCCATACCAGACCTGAAGGGCCTGGTAATTGAATTTGGGGGGACCCCCAGGCATTTTTTTTTCAATGACTTTCAATGACTGTTCTCTGTATTGCCGGGAGCCGACAATTCATTATAGCCGCGAGTGCTTTTAAATGCCTTTTTTTCCTTCAGAAATGACACTTTGTGCAGGGACAGTTATAAACACGGGAAACAAGCGCTACTTTACAGGCATACTATACACCGCCCCCCCCCCCCCCCCAGGTACGAAATTTAAAGGAATATTTCACTTTTATTGTTTCACTTTAAGCATTATTAAAATCACTGCTCCCGAAAAAACGTTAGTTTTTAAAACTTTTTTTTGCATTGACACGTCCCCTGGGGCAGGATCCGGGTCCCTAAACACTTTTTAAGACAATAACTTGCATATAATCCTTTAAAATTAGCATTTTAGATTTTTCATGTTCCAGTCCCATAGACTTTAACGGTGTTCGGATGTTCGAACAAATTTATTGCCTGTTCGCATGTTCTGATGCGAACCAAACTGGGGGGTGTTCGGCTCATCCCTAAAGATAAGTCCTCTGGATGGACTTCTGTGCACAGAGTAATACATATTCCCTCTTGTGCATATTCGTGCACCTGTGACAGACGCTGGCGCCAAACGGGCTATTTAATCTTGGCCAGTGCTCAGGATCAGTGCTGTTTTGTCTTCAGCCTCCTATGTAACCTGTGACCCTGTAACTCTGTATCCTGTTTCCAGTTGCTTGCCCAGCTTGTCTTGATCATTTCTGAACTCCACCTGCACTGATCATGGCTTGTCCCCTGACCTTTTGTCTGCTCTATTGGCTCCTGCTTTACTGATCGGTTCCAGACCCGGCTTGTTTCCTGACCATGCTCCTGCCTGTGCCCTGTACCTGATCCATCCTGTCTGTGTATGACCCAGCCTGCCTGACTCTGGTACTCTGCCTGCTGTCGCCAGTACCAGCTGCTCACCTGCTCGCCTGCTTACTGGAGCCATGTGACGACTTCTCCTGCTCAGCATTGATACCTGCCCTGCTGATAGCAAGACTTACAGGCACTCGTGCCACTCTGTACTCCTACGCCTCCTGTCTACACATCAGGGGCCCAGAGTAAAAGGTAGGCTCTGCTACCAGGTACGTGATAGTCCCCAGCTCTACTCCATAGAGAAGCCATGATTTTCATACACTGCACTAATGATGGCCAAATAGTATAAAACTACTCTATACAGTTTTGGATAATTGGTTCTATATTATTAAGCTATAGTTGCACTATATACAAAAAGTAGTGAAGTTCCAGGCCTTCTTTCACTATCTCGGTGCTATGGGCTCAACAGATTAACAACAGCAGCTATCACCAAATGATCAAGTATTACCATAAATCATTTAAAATTTTAAATCAGCTGCCGCTTTTAAAACACAAAGTGCACAGTAGTAAAATAATAAGTTAGTAAATCAAAAACAAGTAAAAACTTGCCAGTTACTAAAGCAGCGCTAATTGGTCACAAAGGAAAATTATGACAATTCTATCATATGGAAGTCCATACACAAAAACAATACTGAATTCATAATAGGTGGAAAGGAAAACAATGTTCACTCTGTCAGGTAGAATTGATCGCATCTAATGGGATCTTTTGCAGGTAATATGTTTCCACAATGTCCGTGGCTCTCCCAATACTTCTCCCTTAAAACAGTCGCCCCATTGGGGTTCCTACTCACCAGATCAATGAATAAAGTAGTCACAATCAGCGTGGATCATCCACTCATCCTCCGCCCCTCGCACAGACAAGGAATGTCGGATACTTCTCCTGGTTATTCGAATGATGGATTGGAACAAACTCTGCAGTTCTGGATCATCAATTAATCCTCCGCCTCTCACGCTGATTCAAAGGCACACAATGTTCTTCCTAGTTATCTCCCAATAATAGAAAAGTGTAGCTTGCATAGCCAACCCACATGTTAACCCCTCATTAGCCTATTCTTACACCCCGATATATCCACGGACAATGTGGAAACATATTACCTGCAAAAGATCCCATTAGATACGATCAATTCTACCTGACAGAGTGAACATTGTTTTCCTTTCCACCTATTATGAATTCAGTATTGTTTTTGTGTATGGACTTCCATATGATAGAATTGTCATAATTTTCCTTTGTGATTATTTAGCGCTGCTTTAATAACTGGCAAGTTTTTACTTGTTTTTGATTTACTAACTTATTATTTTATAGTTGCACTATACACCAGTGATTCTGGATGTGCACGTGGCCAATGGGGTGTAAAGTATTGATTTTCATGGCTGTCTTGCAATGAGAAATTATTCTTCTATTTTTGGGACATCACAGAAGTTGTCCCCATGGCTTCAGTGCTTCTACATGGATTGGTGTGAAACGTGTTGCCATCTCCCGCTCTCTCCCCATGTGTGCTCTCGTGGCAGTTTTTTTTAATTTATCCTTCTCAATGCTAATAAAGATGATTTTTAGAGGCTCCTAGGAGTGCAGCAATCCGGATATCTTCTTTGAAGTATATGAGCTGGGCTAGCACATGTCCAGGCTGGTGAGTGGGGGTTCTGGCATGTAAAGAGATTTTAAAGGCAGGAGGTGTTTCATCTTAATGCATTGAGATAAAACACCTTCTGTGTGCAGCAGCCCCCCTCAGCTCCTCTTATACCTGAGCTCATCTAGATCCAGCGATGCTGTAGGAGTGTCTTAGCTGCCGGGGACACCACTCCTCATTGGCTAAGACAGCAAAGCGGCGCCATTGGCTCCCGCTGCTGTCAATCAAACTTAGTCAGCCAATGAGGAGAGAAAGGCAGCAGGGCTAGGCTGCGGCTCCTCTCTGAATGGACACAGGGAGCTGTGGCTCGGCTCGGGTCCCCCCATAGCAAGCTGCTTGTTGTGGGGGCACTCAACAGAAGGGAGGGGCCAGGAGAGCTGAAAAGGGACCCGAGAAGAGGAGGATCTGGGCTGCTCTGTGCAAATCCACTGCACAGGGCAGGTAAGTATTACATGTTTGTTATTTTTAACCCCAAAAAAAAAAGAGACTTTAGTATCACTTTAAGCTTACCTGGAGCAGTGGCAGTTTGTGTTTCCTACTTTTGGGCTATCTAATGAATGATAGACGTGAATACATTCTTATTCAAAAGGGCTTTACTGAGCTGCATACTAATTAGAGTGAGGACTTTTTGAATGCTTTAGATCCTTCTCACCATAACCTATGGTTGTACTTTATCTACTTTATAAGTACACATCCTGATTGACATAAGGCATAATGAGAGTTGGACAACAAGATTTGTGTGCAGACAGTCAGACATGCTTAAAAAGTCCTCCAATACTGCTTACGGCATTTAATAACAACAGCAGCTGGTAAGCACTTATTATACCTTTTAGACAATCATAGACGGGCCTCAGGAATAAAACAAATAAGTAGAAAACAGCTGTAAGCAGGCTGCTGGGACTACACCCAAACACAATCAGTATCTGGCACTAGAGGGAAATGTATTATTCATGGTGTACTTTTGGATGCATAATTTCTTCTTCTGTACTGTTATAATTCATTTCAGAGATTTACATATAGTGGAATGATGCCACATTACTAAATTGTTTGCATTGCTGAAAATGGCATTGATACGTTTACAATCGGAGAAAAGCATCTAAAGAAATAGAATAGTAATTTTCTAAATAAATAAAGGCTTCATATCTTTGCACTGTAATGCGGCCATCTGAAGAGGAATAAAACAGAAGAATAATGATTTTGCAATAGTTTTTCTTTTAGTCAGCTATTGTTCTAACCATTAACTTGCAGCATTTCTTTAAGTTTAACTCCAGTATAAGCAAATGTTGTCTAAAAACATATGTGAATTTCTTCCAGATCTGAGCAGTAATCCAGTAGGAAACGTTGTCTTTGTGCAGGAACTTCCTGTAATCAAGACCTGCGACTGCTGCTCTCCCTCCTTGTGCAGGGTAACTGGTCTTGTCTCCGCCCTCCTCCTGTAGTTTTCCGCAGGCAGCCTGTAGTGGGTGGAGCCGGTCGGGTCTCTTCCACAGCTCTGCTCTCTACACAGTGATGATGTGACTGCTACTGTTACAAGGTAACTTTCAAGTAGTCACAAAATCTCCTGCGCTTGGGAGTGGGCCCAAAGATGCCATCCTGGCTTGCCTGAATAAGTCTTGTTTCGCTGACCTCATAAGACTGGGGGCGTCTGGACCATAACTTTATTAAATAAAAAGACGTAAGTATTATACTCACAGAATGGCAATTGCATCAAAGCTCATCACAAAGCAAAGCATCATCCAGTCCACAGTACATCATAACATGTGACAGGATAAAGTGCAGATCCAATAGGCTAACGTGTTTCGAGGCCTAGCCTCTTCCTCAGAGCCACTGAATGGATGATGCTATGCTTTGTGGTGAGCTTTGATGCAATTGTCATTCTGTGTGTTGTGAGGGGGTTAGCTCGGCAGCGGGTGTGTGTGACCCCCGGGATGGGCTCCCCACACAAAACAGGCCCAGCAAACGGAGGTTGTGGTTTTCAAAATCAAAAAAGGTGCGGTTTATTTTCTATTTACAGTGACAAAACACAGCAAAGCAAAAGAAACATAACCAAAATAAATCCTGGTCAAGTTGACCTCTGACTAAACATACAGGTTTCCTAACTAACAACTGGGATCAGCCTAGTGCTGTCCTAGTCCCTAAGTCCCTGGTTTAGTAAAAGTCCAAACAAATAGCCACACAGGCTTTGCCTCACCGCACAGGGGTTCACTCTCCCTAGACAGTCCACACAGGTCTGGTTCCAGGCATGAGCTAACATCTAATGAAGCTGGGAGTTCTTATAGAGGCCTAAATGAGCTGACAAGGTTCAGCTGGTCTCCTCATCTCTGTCTGCACGACGCCCCACACTCTCCCTAGAGGTATGAGTCATCCATGAGCCCACTAGCCTTATACAACTCTCCACCTAGTTGTATAAGTCGGCGTAAAGCCTGAATCTGGGCGAAATATATCTACCCCCCTGGATGCAACCAGGTGACTTTACCTTCCTGCTGTCACATACCCCCCCCTCTTGTTTTAACCTCGGGGTTGGAACACCAGCAATCAGGCATTCATGTACTCGAGACAAAGCATCCACATTCCCCATTTGAACGCCAGGGCGATGCTTTACTGTGAAGTTGAATTCCTGGAGGGCCAGGAACCACCTATTCACTCTTCTATTTGTTTCCTTGTTTTGAGCCATCCACTTTAACGGAGCGTGATCCGTAACCATGTCAAAGTGCCTACCTAGCAGGTAGTACCGAAGGGAATCTAGAGCCCACTTCACCGCTAAACACTCCTTTTCAACGGTGGCGTAATTTACCTCATGGGACTTCAACTTCCTGCTGAGGTAAATGACTGGGTGCTCTTCCCCGTTCCAGACCTGGGACAATACTGCTCCTAACCCCACATCTGACGCATCACTTTGTACGACAAAGTCTTTAGAGAAGTCGGGTGAGTACAACACTGGCTGGCTACATAAGGCTTGTTTCAAGAATTGGAATGCTGCCTCAGCCTCGGGGGTCCATTTAATCATGACCGACCCTTTCCCCTTCGTCAGGTTGGTTAGGGGCACAGCCTTAGAAGCAAAGTGGGGAATGAATCGCCGATAATACCCAGCGATTCCCAGAAAGGCTCGTACCTGCTTCTTGCTGTTGGGACGTGGCCAACTCTGGATGGCCTCGACTTTGTTGAGTTGGGGTTTTATTACTCCCCTCCCAATGGTGTACCCAAGATATTTGGCCTCCTCCTGCCCAATGGTACACTTCTTGGGGTTAGCCGTAAACCCCGCTTCCCGAACAGAGTCCAGGACTGCTTGCACTTTTGGCAGATGTGAGGCCCAATCTGTGCTATGGACAATTACGTCATCCAGGTAAGCCGCAGCATACTTTCGATGGGGCCTCAGCATCTGGTCCATTTTCCGCTGGAATGTGGCCGGCGCATTCTGTAACCCGAACGGCATTCTTTTATATTGGAACGCCCCGTCTGGGGTTACAAATGCGGTTTTCTCTTTGGCCGACTTGGCCAGGGGGATTTGCCAATACCCTTTTGTGAGGTCAAGAGTCGTCATGTATCGGGCTGTTCCCAGCCGGTCGATCAACTCATCTATACGTGGCATGGGGTAGGTGTCAAATTTTGTAACTTTGTTCAACTGACGAAAATCGTTACAAAATCGCCAGCTCCCATCCGGTTTAGGCACCAACACGATGGGACTAGACCAATCACTTTGGGACTCCTCTATCACCCCTAAGTTCAGCATTTTCTGTACTTCCTCCCGTATTGCCTCCCGTCGAGCCTCTGGGATCCGATAGGGTTTTAACTTCACCCTTTCACCGGGCGGGGTAATGATGTCATGCTCTACCCCAGATGTTTGTCCCGGCAGCTCAGAGAATACCTCCTTGTTGCGAAGCACAAACTCCTTAACCTCCTGTTGTTGGGGTTGTGACAAGGTGGCTGCTATTCCAACCTCAGGAATCACGCAACCAGTTTGAGCTGGTGACCAAGTGTCTGCGACTAGGGACTCTCTATCCCTCCAGGCTTTCAACAGATTAACGTGATAGATCTGTTCGGGCTTTCGCCTTCCTGGTTGTCTGACCTTGTAATTCACTTCGCTCACTTTTTCCATTATCTCGTAGGGGCCTTGCCATTTGGCAAGGAATTTACTTTCAACCGTAGGGACAAGTACCAATATCCTATCCCCCGGGGAAAAGGTACGGGTCTTGGCTCCACGGTTGTACACTCTCTGCTGTGCCAACTGCGCTTGGGCCAAATGTTCCTTCACGATGGGCATTACCTGTGCAATTCGATCTTGCATCAGGGCGACATGCTCAATCACACTCCTGTGGGGAGAACTCTCACTTTCCCAAGTTTCCTTGGCAATATCCAACAGCCCTCTTGGGTGTCTCCCATACAGTAACTCAAAGGGGGAGAATCCCGTAGAGGATTGGGGCACCTCCCTAATAGCAAACATCAAATAAGGAAGTAAACAGTCCCAATCCTTTCCATCTCTATCCACCACTTTCTTCAACATTTGTTTTAGGGTTTTGTTGAATCTTTCAACCAGCCCATCGGTTTGGGGGTGATACACAGACGTACGCAATTGCGTCACTTTGAACAATTTACACAGCTCTTTCATAACCCGGGACATAAAGGGTGTACCTTGGTCCGTAAGCAGTTCTTTACAAATACCCACCCGGCTAAAAACAAGAGATAGCTCTTTGGCTATGGTTTTGGCCGAGGTATTTCGGAGAGGGATCGCTTCTGGATAATGGGTGGCATAGTCCATTATAACTAATATGTACTGGTGCCCCCTAGCGGACTTGATTATAGGACCTACCAAATCCATGGCGATCCTCTCAAACGGGACCTCAATGATGGGTAGAGGGACCAGCGGGCTACGGAAATGTGGCATCGGGGCCAACCTCTGACACACAGGGCAGGAGGAACAATAATTTTCTACGTCCTTCATCACCCCCGGCCAATAGAATCTCTGTAATACCCTCTCTCGGGTTTTCTCTGTCCCCAGATGACCTCCAAGAATGTGCCCATGGGCCAACTCCAACACCAACTTCCTGTAAGGTTTGGGCACCACAAGCTGCTCAACGGTTTCTTCTGCCCTTTTTGCCACCCGATACAGTAGGTCCTTCTCTACGCTGAAGTATGGGTAAGTGCAGGTATTATCTGGGTTCACTAACTCGCCATCTATTTTCACTACGTTTTCCCGTGCCTTTATTAGGGCGGGGTCTTTCAACTGTTCTGTGGCAAAGTTTTCCCTGTGAACCTCAAGATCAGAAAACTCCACAGACGGTAGGTTTTCGTCTGAGGAGGTGGGCTCCTCTCCAGTTTCTTGAGTCTCCCCTGCCAATACTGATAAGGGAAATTCCGGAGAGTCCTCACCACTCTCAGGGGAGTTCTGGCTATCACATTCCTGGTACATAGGGGCACCAGTGAGGGGCTCAGGATCATCCCACAGTTCCCAGAACTTCGGAAAATCCCTTCCCACAATGGCGTCATGCGGTAACTGAGATACTAAGCCCACTGGATGAGAGAGGGTACCTTTGGGGGTCTCGAAACACACTGTAGTCACTGGATACTCTCGGGTGTCCCCATGCACACAAATAACAGCTACCTTGCTATTCCCAGAGACCTCTGTTTTAACTAACTCAGCCTTTATCAGGGTCACAAGGCTACCTGAATCCAACAATACCACAACATTTCTACCATTAACACACATTTTGCATAAATGTTTCTCAGTTCCTCGAATGGCAGTGCATGCGACTGTCGCACACAGCGACTGACGTCTGCCCGTCAGAAAGTCACACTGCATGGGTTCCTCCACAACCGGGCAATTGGCTGCAATATGTCCCGCTTGCCGGCAGCGGTAGCAAACGATCCTTCTTGCCGCCTCTTGAGCCGCTGATTTCCCAGGCTGTTCTCGCCAAACTTGGGGTAGAGCTCCCACCCTCTCACTCTCTCCACCCTCACCCCTTGGAATCCTCTTATCCGCCCCTGGGGATGGTCTGGTCTTAGGGTGGAAAGTCCGAGTGTCTCTGGAAGAGGCCGTCAGGTTCTCTGTAGCCAAGTATTTCTCCACACGATCCACAAGACCATCGGCCGTCTCTGGGTCTCCATGGCTTACCCACTTTTGGATGGCAGTAGGAAGAGCTCTCAAAAACCGATCCATTACAACACGTTCCACAATCTTTGGTGCGGACAAAGTCTCTGGCTGTAGCCACTTTCTGCTCAGGTGAATGAGATCATACATTTGAGACCTGGGGGGTTTTCCAAGCTGGAAAGTCCAGTTATGCACACGCTGAGCCCGGACAGCCTGGGTGACACCCAGCCTTGCCAATATTTCAGCTTTTAGCATCACATAGTCTTTTGCTTGGTTAGGCTCTAGGTCATAGTAAGCTTTCTGCGATTCACCAGTTAACAGAGGAGCCACCAGTCCAGCCCACTGCTCCTCAGGCCACTTTTCTCTTTCAGCGGTCCTTTCAAATGTGGTCAAAAATACCTCTGGATCATCCTCTCCAGTCATTTTTGTCAATAAACGACTCACCCCAAAGGACGCGGTATTAGTGGGACGGCTTTCCTCACTGGTCTGCGGACGTTGCTGCATTACTGCTTCCATCTGTTGTTGTAGTCTCTGCTCTTGCTTCTGCAACAGGTCTATGAAGCGGGCCTCAGATTGCTGCTGGGCTCGTTGCTGAGCCTCCAGACTCTGTTGCAAAGTTGCGTTTGTCTGCTGCTGGGCTGCAAGGCTCCTTTGCAAACCTGCATTTGTCTGCTGTTGATTGGCATTTGCTAGAGCCAGCTGCTTCAGTATCTCCTCCATGCTGGCTTAAAAAAAAACTGCCACTGGTTCTCCACCAACTGTGAGGGGGTTAGCTCGGCAGCGGGTGTGTGTGACCCCCGGGATGGGCTCCCCACACAAAACAGGCCCAGCAAACGGAGGTTGTGGTTTTCAAAATCAAAAAAGGTGCGGTTTATTTTCTATTTACAGTGACAAAACACAGCAAAGCAAAAGAAACATAACCAAAATAAATCCTGGTCAAGTTGACCTCTGACTAAACATACAGGTTTCCTAACTAACAACTGGGATCAGCCTAGTGCTGTCCTAGTCCCTAAGTCCCTGGTTTAGTAAAAGTCCAAACAAATAGCCACACAGGCTTTGCCTCACCGCACAGGGGTTCACTCTCCCTAGACAGTCCACACAGGTCTGGTTCCAGGCATGAGCTAACATCTAATGAAGCTGGGAGTTCTTATAGAGGCCTAAATGAGCTGACAAGGTTCAGCTGGTCTCCTCATCTCTGTCTGCACGACGCCCCACACTCTCCCTAGAGGTATGAGTCATCCATGAGCCCACTAGCCTTATACAACTCTCCACCTAGTTGTATAAGTCGGCGTAAAGCCTGAATCTGGGCGAAATATATCTACCCCCCTGGATGCAACCAGGTGACTTTACCTTCCTGCTGTCACAGTGTATAATACTTAAAAAAATTTACATAATAAAGTTATGGTTTTAGGATAATGCACTAGGTGGATGCGCCCTCTCTCTTTTGTTTTGTGGTTTCTGTTACAAGGTAACAACTGGGTTTTCAAAGGCATTTGGTGTACACAGAATTAATTGAAATCAGTTTTGGCTATTGATGAATAGATTTAAATGAAAGTTATTGTGCACAAAGTTCAGATTTACTGAAAATCAATGGATGTCTCTTCCTACTAAGCTGTATCAGCTCAGCATAGAAATAATACGGTTTTCTCCCCTATCTAACATGCATTATGATCTGTAAGTCACTCCATATTTTCTAGTTTTACCCTAGTGGTGATGGAAATGCAAACTCTTTTCATTTCTATGTTGAGCTGCTACAGGTGGCTTCTGCAGGTAACAGAAATAGAAAACAGCCCACCTCTTTTGTTTTACAATATAGGCCCCCAGCTGTTGTTTGGCCTTTTTATTTTTGACTGTTTACATGTTACATTTTTTGACTGTTTACATGTTAAATTTTTTGACTGTTTACATGTTACATTTTAAAAGCAGCAGCAAACCTGCTGACCTTACATGGTTGTTAATGTGACAGAACACCTCTGATTTTCACATTTAACTAAATGTTAAATGTGAAAATCAGAGGTGTTCTGTCACATTAGCAAGCATGTAAGGTCAGCAGGTTTGCTGCTGCTTTTAAAATTTAACATGTAAACAGTCTGTTGGATTTCCAAATAATGTATTTAAGCATATAAACTCCATTTTGTGTTGAAAATAACTGTGAAATTTAAAACTCCGTTGGGTGTAACAAGATGTCCGCTTGGCCCCTTCTTACTATCATTACTGTGCAGGAGTGTGAGTGGAGCAAGATGGCGGCGACGAAACGTCATTACAGCGGCGCCGCCGGGTGTACCAAGATGGCCGCCGCTCCGGAGCTAGGCCGAAGCCGCGGCCTTTCCTATGGCCGAGGCTCCGGAACGCTCCTCCGCGGAGCGCGCGGTGATCCGATCCGAACAGGGTGACCCGTTCGGATCACGGATCACCACCGATCCGTTGCACCACTAATCCCAGTGTTAGTCTGTAGAGTTCAATATTGAGTTGGCCCACCCTTTGCTGCTATAACAGCTTCAACTCTTCTGGGAAGGCTGTCCACAAGGTTTAGGATTTTTCAATGGGAATATTTGACCATTTTACAAGAAGCGCATTTGTGAGGTCAGGCACTGATGTGGACAAGAAGGCCTGGCTCTCAATCTGCGCTCTATCTCATTCTAAAGGTGTTCTGTTGGGTTGAGGTCAGGACTCTGTGCAGGCCAGTCAAATTCCTCCACCCCAATCTCGCTCATCCATTTCTTTAACGACCTTGCTTTGTGTACTGGTCCAAATTATTTGGTGAAGGGGAGGTTATGGTATGCAGCAGTTTTTCAGGGGTTGGGCTAGGCCCCTTAGTTCCTGTGAAAGGAACTCTTAAGACGTCAGCATACCAAGATGCTTTGAACAATTTTGTGCTCTAAACTTTGTGGGAAAAGTGTGGGGATGTGCCCTTCCTGTTCCAACATGACTGCGCACCAGTGCACAAAGAGCGGTCCATAAAGACATAGATGAGTGAGTTTGGGGTGGAGGAACTTGACTGGCCTGCATAGAGTCCTGACCTAAAACCCGATAGAACACCTTTGAGATGAATTAGAGCAGAGACTGTAAGCCAGGCCTTCTCGTACAACATCAGTGCCTGACAACACAAATGCGCTTCTGGAAGAATGGTCAAACATTTCCCTAGACACACACCTAAACCTTGTGGACAGCCTTCCTAGAAAAGTCAAAGCTGTTATAGCTGCAAAGAGTGGACCAACTCTATATTGAACCTTACAGACGAAAACTGGGATGCCATTAAAGGTCATGTGCGTGTAAAGGCAGGTGTCCCAATACTTTTGACAATATAGTGTATATAAACCACCCTACAGATGAAATATGTTTTATTCAGGGGACTCCAGTCCTCCTGACTACCCTTAAGTAATAATACCATATTTTACCGATAGTTCCTCCCTCTTAGATTGGAAGCAGGGCTCCCTGATTCCTACTGTACTAAATTGTATTGTAATTGAATCACTTATCTTAGATCGGGACCCCCGAAGCCATCCTCGTCCCCCGTTTCGGCCGCAGCCATCGCTCCTCAGATACCTGGAAGGTTACTTCCAGGTATCGCTGCTCCATTCAATCACAGCGCCGCTCCGGCGCTGTGATTGGCCGGAGCAGCGAAGACGTCACCCCGCGCATGCGCGCTGGAGCTTTCTATTCCGGCAGAGCTGGAATTCTGAATGGGATTAACCCTGTGAATGCACCGTTGTCTATGGCGCACATGCGCCGTAGACATCGGTGCATGTCTTTTTTTGCAAATATCTCCTAAACCGTGTAGGTTTAGGAGATATTTCTTGCACCTACAGGTAAGCCTTAATCTAGGCTTACCTGTAGGTGTTTGTTTACAAAGTGGGTTTACAACCACTTTAAGACTATCCAAGCAACCCTAAATGCAAAATGTGTGGTTACTATGAGAAACAAAACCTTCTCCAAAGTCTGTCTGAACAAGGACTCCCTTTACTATAGCATGTAAAGCTGAACCTGTACCTGGATACCCTCCACTTTGAATGGCTATGCATTTTCCATAAATGACAGAGGGCTGGTTTAGCATAACACCACTGACTAAATAGCTGAAATTTTTTCTTAGTAATACTCACTGGATTTATCCATAAATAAAAGGTTCATTAAACATTTTTCAGCAGCCTGAGCATAGTTCCATTGAGTATGTGAAAATGTTTTCAAAGGGCTACTTGTTGTAATACCTCTTAAAGCTATGAAAGTGATCCCCAGGTTCACATTTGGATTGCTCAGATAATTAACTGATCTCTATTGACAAATCCACCACAAGCTAGTAACGACTACACTATGAAGTTACATTTTAAAGAGAATCTGTTATGAAGGGATTCCCCAATCGCCACATTCTAATTCTAGGCATTCTAATGATGGAATTATTATTTCAAGTGGGACTGGGAACAGCAGCTTCCATGAGGTAGAACGTACTGGGACTAGAAGCAGAGTCTTTTGTAGCATTTTGCTTTGTAAGGAGTTTCTTTTAGTACCTTCTGCGAAAATAGGAAGATACACAGCACAGCTCTATATTTTGGGATAAAAAAAACATTCCTAATAATGTATTACTATTCAGCTTCAAATATATCAAAAGCTTTTATTTATTTAATTTTTGGTTGAGTTAGAGTAGGCCATCAATTAATTCACTGAGTTTTTTTGCTGTCTTTGTCCCATTGGAGGGATTATCTTTCACTTCCTGTCCTGTAGACCAACAGAAATAAAAAATAAAGAGGGAAACCTCTTCGATTATGGTCACATCAATAATTTCCCCATTAGAAGACTTCCCTTCTTTGCATGTTCTGGTGACAACTAAAATTTTTGATGTTACCTTTTTCCCTTAACCACCTGACATCCAGCAGATTTACCCCCCTTCATGACCAGGCCATTTTTTGTGATTTGGCACTGTGTTACTTTAACTGACAATTGCATGGTCGTGCAACATTTTACCCAAATAAAATGTATGTGCATCTGTCACTTGGCCTCAGGTGACCTGACAGTTTGATTAGCCATGGAACTGGCTGATGTGCCCCTACCCGCAGATGATCCGTTGCAGGGCATAGTCAGCAGACTTGAGACCCAGGAATCTAATCAGACCCAGGTGATGCGATTCCTTCAGGATTTGGCCTCCCGTTTTGAACAGGTTCAGGCCTCCTTAGGACCCCGGTTCAACAACCTCAACCGCTATCAGCGGCTGCACCTATTGCGGTCGCAGTCGCAGCCACACATTCACTACAACTGCCAGCTCCGTCCCATTTCTCTGGGGACTCCAAAGCCTGCAGGGGATTCCTCAGCCAATGCACTATTCATTTTGAGCTCCAGCCCCAAAACTTTCTGTCTGATCGGGCAAAGGTAGCCTATATCATTTCCCTCCTCTCCAGTGAAGCTTTAGCCTGGGCAGCCCCTCTGTGGGAACTGAATGATCCAGTGGTTTCTAGCCTGTCTGACTTCTTGAAACTTTTTCAGAATATCTTCGAAGAACCAGGTTGTGTCTCTTCAGCGACCAGTGCCATTTTACGTCTCCGCCAAGAGTCTGCTTCTGTGGGACAGTATGTTCTTCATTTCCGCATACTGACGGCTGAGTTGAGCTGGAACCTTAGTCGCAACCTTTTTGCATGGCCTTTTTGCATGGCCTTTCTGATAGAGTGAAGGATGAATTAGCGGGAAAAACCATCCCCACTGATCTGGACGAAGTTATCTCCTTGTGTAACCAGATCGATATTCGCTTTCAGGAAAGGACCCTAGAAAAGCAACGCCAATACTCCTTGGTCCTTAGTCAGCCTGAGCTCCCCTCTCTTCAACCCGTGGAGCATCTCCTGCCAGCTGAAGAACCCATGCAGCTGGGTTGGACCAGGCTATCCCCGAGGAACGTGCTAGGCGCAGAACTCTGGGCCTGTGTCTCTACTGTGGGGACAAAGGTAATTTTCGTGACACTTGCTCTCTTTGTCCAGAAAAACTTTTGTGTCCAATACATCTGGAAAGTGAAGTATTGGACCCAGAAATATCACCTTCACCTTCTCGTCTTCTTCTTTCTGTGTTCCTTCATGTTGGTGCTTCTTCTCATTCGGTCTCGGAATATCTGGATTCCGGAGCCGCTGGCAATTTCATGGACTGGGAAATTGCATCTTCCATGAGACTTACCCTTTTGCCACTCACCACGCCATTGGTGGTCTTGGCGATTGATGGCACTGTTCTCCCAGGGGTCCTATCTGCTTCCAGACCTTCCCTGTTAAGATGTCGGTAGGGACACTCCACCAGTGGATATCCTTCCTTATCTTACCTAAGGCCTCAACTCCTATCATTTTGGGTCTTCCTTGGTTACGGCTCCACACGTTGACTGGACTGCTGGACAGATCCTGGCTTGGCGTTCCTCCTGTTCCTCGTCCTGCTTACCCAAGGTTGCCCCAAAAGAGAAACTTCCTGTTGCCACCATCCCAGTATCTTTTTCTCTTCCTACTGCATATAGTGATTTCTGGGATGTGTCCTGCAATAGTTGGGCTGATGCATTCTCTAGGTCATGTGGCACTCTGGATGAGGAGCCCACCTGTGAACCTGAGCCGATCATTCACTCCAGTTTGCATAACCATTTACCTTTGTCTGTCCCTAAACACCTTTGGACGCACAGCCAGGCTAGCGTGTCTGCAAGTTCTGCAGACGCTACGCCTTGCGATGCGATTCAGGTAGTCGCTACACCTGACTATGCTATTCACTCGGCCTTTGTACTAGTTATGCCAGTCCTGCTCATGTCCAGTGAGCCTCCTACTTTTTCTTATTCAGGACCTTCTGCAACCTCACCACACCCTAATACTATTACGTCCATTCAAACCTGTCTAAGGGGCTCAATCCATCCTCATTCTGCTTGTCTTTCAGCTATCCAGCTTGACTCCTGTGACATGTCACCTTCTAACCAACCTGACCTCAGGGTTCCACTGACCTCTGCCCAGTCTGATGGTCCTGTGCTAGATGTCCAGTTCATCTTTAAGGGTCTGGGGGACCCTCCTCAGATTCCTGTTGATCCTCTCATGCCCCTGCTTATTCCTAAAAGGCCTTTGGTCCTCAATAAATCCTCTTGTCCTCTCCCTACCTCGGTTCTGGTCTCTGAGGATAATCTAAAGTACAAGGTTAGTCAAGTTCTGGATTCTCGGCTCTGCAGAGGCATTCTTCAGTACCTTGTGCATTGGAGAGGGTTTGGTCCTGAGGAGGCGTCTTGGATCGCTGCATCTGAGGTCTTTGCATCTCGTCTGTTGAGGAGTATTCATCTGAGGTTTTCCTTTAAGCCTGGGCTCAGGCGGGGGAGGCGGAGGGCCCATAAGAGGGGGTAGTGTCATGGTTATGCAGTAATGTTTGTCTGTCAGCTTACCTCCTCCATGTGTCCTGCTTTAGAGGCCAGCCACTCTCACCTGGCTGCTTAAGTAATCTCTCCTCTAAGCATGGCTCCACCCCAGGCTCTATCAGGGAACTCTATATTAACCTTTTTTCATTATTTTCTATATTAACCTGTGCACTGCAAGCCAGCCTTGCTGATCAACATTGTTTGTTAGATATTTTGTGTAGGTTTCCTGCTTACCGTGTGCTCTACATCTGTCTCTGTTTTACCAATCTTGGCTTGTTCTCGACTATCCCTGTCTGCTTGTGACCCTGACCCTTGGCATATTCTATGTTTATCCTTGTCTGCTAGTCGCCCCGACCTTTGGCTTTTCCCTTACTATCTCTTGTTATCCTGGTCTGCTGCTTCCTCTCTATCCTCCTGTAGCCTACTGTGAGCGTGATCTGGGAGACTCTGGGGGCCGCGACCTGGAGCCAGTTGCAGCCCAGTCCATCCTCACCACTAGAGGCTCTGATGAACACCTGCTGGCTCTTAGACTCCGCGCCCTGGGGAATCTTATGCTCTAGCTCCCGGTGTGATCTTTGTTGGTGCTCCAGTGGACCAGCCTTCCTTAACCACCCAGAGTTCCATCCGCAGCAGTCAGCCGTAGGGTCCACTACCTTAGCGGTGCACTCCTGACCCCAACGGTGTGCATCTGTCACCTGGCCTCAGGTGACCTGACAGATGGTCTAAAGTGCTGTAGGGATATCCCAATAGGAACCCTTAGTTAATGGATGAAGCCTCTGTGTCCTCCTCTCCTCCAAATTCTCTCATAAGGAAACAGAAAGACAATCCATAGCGCAATACTGTTTTATTAAAAAAAATACACAAACATACAAAGCAGGGTGCCTGCTTATGTTTGTAGGTGCCTTAGCCTGGTACTGAGGGTAGTTTGCATAAATTACGAGAGGTGATCACCGCTGGGCTCACGTCCAAGCTGGCGTACATTCCACTCGGGCTAGAAGAGAAACTGGAAGCTGGGACCTCTGTCCGCCGGTACACAACAATCATTCCCGACAGAGGCAGAACAACGGTCTGCCTATGTAAACAAGGCAGATCACCGTTCTTTGAGAAGGGAAGACAGAGATCCTGTGTTTCTGCTAAGCAGAAACACGGATCTCTGTCATCTCACAGTTAAAGCACCCCCCACACAGTTGGAAAGCATTTCCTAGGGACACATTTAACTCATTGATGTTAATCGCTTCCGTGCCAGTGTTATTAGTACAGTGACAGTGCATATTTTTTAGCACTGATCACTGTATTGGTGTTACTGGTCCCCAAAAATTTTCACTTAGTGTCCGATTTGTCCGCCACAATGTTCCAGGCCCTCTATAAGTCGCTGATCACCGCCATTACTAGTAAAAACCAATAAATAAATAACAATTTCAGAAAAATATACCATACGCTATAACTTTTGCGCAAATATAAGTTTATTGGGATTTTTTTTTTACCAAAAACATGTAGCAGAATACATATTGGCCTGAACTGAGGAAAAACATGATTTTTTTTTTAATTATTGGATATGTTTTATAGCAGAAAGGAAAAAATATTTTTTTATTTTTTTTAAATTGTCGCTTTTTTTGTTTATAGCGCAAAAAAAACCGCAGAGGTGATCAAATACCACCGGGAGAACTGTCAGTTAACTCAGTGCCGTTTCGCAAAAATGGCCAGGTCATGAAGGAGGGTAAACCTTCCAGAGCTAAAGTGGTTAAAGCAGAATTAAATTCTCTCAATGAACAATAACCATTTTAATCATTATGCAGCTATATTAGTAAATAGAGAGGAATGTATATTATATTTCCTTTTTTTTCTTTCATCTGGGGGAGTTATTTCTTAGCTAAGCAAACCCTTCTGCTTGCATGCCTGAGCTAAGGGCAGATGGAATCCAAGAAGTAAATGTTACATGAACCCTCTGCATCTTGATTAATCAAGATGGTCATGAAATGCTAGGGGGGTGGCGGGGTTCAAAGTGATTTCTCAACAAATAAAGCAAGGAGACATTGATGGATGGATACATTTGCTTTGAATATTAAAAATGAATTAAATAGCATTTTCAGTTTGTGGTGCTCAGGTACAAGTAAGCTCTGCTTAAACTCTTCTTCCCTGTCCCCTTCTTCTAGTTGTAAAGTTCACTGATTTGCATCCTGTTCTGTAAAAATGTCAAGACGAATGCATGGTTTAACCTATAGCATCTGCCTGTTTCTTAAACTGATATTAAACACACAATGTTTTATTTACATTGTCCCTTCTATTTCTGTATGTGGATGATGGCACTGTAAGTACCTTTTTCCTAATCGATATATAGCTGTCACATGTCCTGGATTTTTCCCAGCTAACTGCAGGCAAACATAAGCAGGAGGAGCATCTAGTCCTTGGAATACGCAGTATAAATAAATAAATAATATCAATAAACTGTTTTCAGTTGGCATACAAATATATATTTGAAATACAATCTTTATTATTTTGTGGAAATAACATGGCGTGGGCGGGTTTCTGCCAGTCACAGGCTGTGTCATGCCCCTCCACCCTGTGTCATGGAATAAGAGGGAGGTGAAGCCTCAATCAATGTATATGTAATATCATTCCCCCATGTTTAGCTAGGTAGTGGGCATGAAGGAGGAGGGAGGGAGTGGGCTGTCATTAACCACTGAGTATACGCCCATATGTGTGACTCTATAGTCACATGGGCTGCTCAGATGTGATAGGGAGGAAATGCTCAGCTTAGAAACTCACTGAAAACTGAGCGTGTGCAGAGTTGCCACAACAGCTGCAAAATCCCTAGGGCATGAACAGTAGGTGGAGATAGAAAGCAGCAGGATCAACCAGGTTTTTTGCAGAACACAGAAAACTAATTTCATAGTGATTGGGTGAGTATGAACAGCATGTAATACATCATTCATTGATAGATTTCTATGATGTGGGTTTAGTGACACTTTAAAATTGGTATGTCTCATGCTCATAACAATAATTCACACAACTTTTTTTATGTGTTAAAACCTTTATATATAATCAAAGTCCTTTCTTCATACCATATAAAACCCATTCTCATAATTTGCTTCTTCTTCAGTTACTGTCTATTCTGAACTATTATTATTCTGCTTCACTTAACAGAAAGTCCAACGCTGTCTGTATAGCACTTAGTGATGAGCCGAACACCCCCGGGTTCGGTTCGCACCAGAACCCGCGAACGGACCGAAAGTTCGAACGAACATTAGAACCCTATTAAATACAATGGATGCGAACGTTCGAATTCTAAAGTGCTAATTATAACAACTATTATGCATGTTATTGTCATAAATAGGGTTTGGGAACCCGGGTTCTGCACCAGGGGACATGTATCAATGCAAAAAGAAGTTTTAAAAACGGTCGTTTTTCGGGAGCAGTCATTTTAATGATGCATAAAGTGAAAAAAAAAAAGTCAAATATTCCTTTAAATATCGTACCTGGGGGGTGTCTAAAGTATGCCTGTGAAGTGCCACGTGTTTCCCGTGTTTAGAACTGTCCCTGCACAAAATGACACTTCTAAAGGAAAAAAAAGCCATTTAAAACTGCTTGCGGCTTTAATGTAATGTCTGGTCCCGGTAATATGGATGAAATTCTTTAAGAAAAATGGCATAGCTACCCCATGACCCCCCCCCCTACCCCAGCCCATTACCAGCCCCTTTGGGTCTTGTATGGATATTAAGGGGAACCCCGCACATAAAATAAAAAAGGCCCTATATACTCTGAACAGCCGTATACAGGCGGTGCATACAAGACAGGGACTGTAGGTTTGTTCTTATGTAGAATCTGTTTGTAATTTTGAACAGGTACATTGTTGAAGTGTAGCTCCAGCCCAAAAATCTATTTTTAAACTTTTTGGGAAACATAGGTAAGGGTTATCACCCCTGTAACATTTGTTTTGCTGTCTGTGCCCCTGTTCAGAACATTTCACCTCACTTTCCGTCCCAATGACAACTGTTTTTGAAATGTGGTGTTTTTCTTGAAACAAGGATTGCTGATAAAGCATCAGTACAGATGAGACCCCTTTCTCCCATATTTATTCTTACAGGAGAGAATTTTCCTTTCTAGGGGTAGATTTCCTCTCACTTCCTGTTGTCTTCTTTCGTTTGCAAGTAGGAGTCGTTTGTAAGTTGGATGTTTGAAAGTAGGGACCTGCCGTATATACTCTGCAGAAATAGGCCCCTTAGTTGTTGGTGTTGGCACAACACTGTAAGCACTCAGTTACTCTTGGTTGGTGCTGGAACGCCCTGCTGTCAACTATTATATCAGGAATTTTAATTACATATAATTGTTGAACAGTGGTAGTAAAAATTGGGGCTTTGATGGTGGTGCTGGTGCCACAACACTGTAAGCCCTGACAGTTACTCTTGGTGGGTGCAGCAATGGGCCCTGCTGTGAATTATTAGATCAAGAATTGTAATTACATGCCCCTTTTGAACAGGGGCTGAAAAATTTGGCCTTTCGTGGTGGTGGTGGTGGTGGCGTTGCCACAAGACTGTAAGCCCTCAGAGTTACTCTTGGTGGGTGCAGCAATGGACCCTGCTGTGAATTATTAGATCAAGAATTGTAATTGCATGCCCCTGTTGAACAGGGGCTGAAAAATTGGGCCTTAGGCACTGGTGGCACAACACTACAACCCCTCACAGATACTGTACTTGGAGCACAGCAATGAGCCCTGTTGCAAAGTATTGCTTCAAAAATTGTAATGACACGCCCCTGTTAAACAGGGGCTGAAAAATTGGGCCTTAGGCACTGGTGCCACAACACTCCAACCCCTCACAGATACTGTACTTGGAGCACAGCAATGAGCCCTATGGCAAATTATTGCTAAAAAAATTGTAATTACACGCCCCTGTAAAACAGGGGCTGAAAAATTGGGCCTTAGCCACTGGTGGCGGCACCCATAAACAAAAATGATCTTCCAAGCTATCATCATCAATCGTATCATTGAGGACTCGGAGGAGGAGGATAGCCAGTCAACATAACAGCACAGGCACTCAGCATCAGCATCAGTCTTGAAGGGATGTGACATGTTAAAATCAATTAGTCTGTTATATCAGCATCAGGTGTGTGGTAGCTGGTGGTGATCCAAGACTGGTTCATCTTGATGAAAGTCAGTCGATCAACCGAGTCGGTGGACAGGCGCACCCTGTGATCCGTGACAAATCCTCCAGCAGCACTGAATGTGCGTTCCGAAAGAACGCTGGATGCAGGACAGGCCAGTAGCTCAATTGCATACTGTGCAAGCTCTGGCCAGTGATCCATCCTCAAGACCCAGTAAGCCAGAGGATTTTCGGTGGGGAAGGTGTCCAAGTCTGACCTTGCCCCTAGATATTCCTGCACCATGTTTATCAGACGCTGGCGATGGTTGCTGGAACCGATCATACTTTGGGGCTGCGGACTAAAGAATTGTCTGAACGCATCGGTCAGACGGCCACCTTCCCCACCGCTCCTTCTTTGACTGGCCGAAGCCTCAGCAACTCGTTGTCCAGGACCAGGAGTTTGTAACCTCCCAGTCTCTGGGAACGCGTTGCACAGACCTTTCTGCAAGGCCTCCCGGAGTTGTCTCATCCTCTGCTCCCTCTGCGACGGTAACATAAGGTCCGCAACCTTACCCTTGTACCGTGGATCAAGGAGAGTGGCCAGCCAGTAATGGTCCCTCTCCTTGATCCGAAGAATACGAGGATCCTTCCGCAGACTTTGCAGGATCAGGGAGGCCATGCAGCGTAGGTTTGCTGAGGCATTCGCTCCGGAGTCCTCTGGGTCACTAAGGACGACATGATCCGCAGCCACCTCCTCCCAGCCACGTACAAGTCCACTGGTTTCTTGGGACTGTAAATCATCCCTAAAAGACTGCTGCTGATGATGCTGAGTGCCAGCCTCCACCTCCATGCTGACACAATCCTCCTCCTCCTCCTCCTCCTCTTCCTGTGCGATGGGTGGGACAGAAGGAACACTGTCTGGGTAAAGGGGGCCTTGAGAGGCAAGGAAGTCCTCCTCTTCCTGCCTCTGTTCTGCCTCAAGTGCCCTGTCCATTATTCCACGCAGCGTGTGCTCCAACAGGTGGACAAGAGGTACAGTGTCACTGATGCATGCACTGTCACTGCTCACCATCCTCGTGGCCTCCTCAAATGGTGCCAGGACAGTGCATGCATCCCTGATCATGCCCCACTGGCGTGGAGAAAAAAAACCAAGCTCCCCTGACCCTGTCCTGGTGCCGTAGTCGCACAGGTACTCATTGATGGCCCTCTGCTGCGTGTGCAGCCGCTGCAGCATGGCCAACGTTGAGTTCCACCTGGTGGGCATGTCACATATAAGGCGGTTCTTGGGCAGGTTCAACTCCTTTTGCAGCTCAGCCAGGCGAGCACTGGCATTATAAGATCTGCGGAAATGCACACAGACTTTCCTGGCCTGCCTCAGGACATCCTGTAAGCCCGGGTACCTGCCCAAGAACCGCTGCACCACCAGGTTAAGGACGTGAGCCACACAGGGCACATGGGTCAGTTGTCCCTGTCGGAGGGCGGAGAGGAGGTTGGTGCCATTGTCGCAAACCACCATTCCTGGCTTAAGCTGGCGTGGCGTCAACCACCTCTCGGCCTGGCCCTGCAGAGCAGACAGGACCTCTGCCCCAGTGTGGCTTCTGTCCCCCAAACACACCAGCGCAAGCACGGCATGGCATCTTTTTGCCTGCGTACTTGCGTAGCCCCGTGAACGGCTACGGAGCACCGCTGGTTCATAGGACAAACCACAGGAAGAGGCCATGGAGGAAGAAGAAGAGGAGGGGGTGGAGGAGAGAGGTGTGTCACAACCAGTAGTAGCATTTTGGAGGCGTGGCGGTGGGACAACCTCCAACACTACTGCACCTTGTCCTGCATCCTTCCCAGCTGCCAAAAGAGTGACCCAATGGGCCGTGAAAGAAAGGTAACGTCCCTGTCCATGCCTGCTGGACCATGAGTCAGCGGTAATATGCACCTTACCGCTGACCGCCCTGTCCAGCGAGGCCAAGACATTGCCTTCCACATGCCGGTAGAGAGCCGGAATAGCCTTCCGTGAGAAAAAGTGGCGTTTGGGAACCTGCCACTGAGGAACCGCACATTGCACAAACTCACGGAAGGGGGCCGAGTCTACCAACTGAAAAGGCAGCAGTTGAAGCGCTAGCAATTTAGCCAAGCTAGCATTCAACCGCTGGGCATGTGGATGGCTGGGAGTGAACTTCTTTCGACGGTCCAGCAGCTGGGGCAGGGAAATTTGCCTGCTAGAATCGGACGTCGGTGTACTGCTAGCAGAGTGGCCGCAAGTACTTGGCTGTGACACACCTAATTCTACACCTTCATTCCTCTCAGTGCATGTTTCAGAGAGGACTGAAGTTATAGTGGGGTTGGAGATCCCAGCTGATGCGGTGCAAGGAGAGGTCCGCATTGTTCTTTGGTGTGGGTCTTTCAGGTAGGCTTGCCAACGAGCTGCATGGCAGGTCAACATATGTCTGGTCAGGCATGTGGTACCCAAGCGGCTGATGTTTTGGCCACGCGATATACGCTTGAGACATATGTTGCAAACAGCAGCTGTGCGATCTGATGCACTAGCCTCAAAAAAGGCCCACACCAAAGAACTTTTTGAATGACGGGCAGAGGCAGCGCCCTGCACAGGCGGAGCTCTGCGGTGTGATTCCGTCGGTGTACTGCCCTTACGCTGGCCACCAAAGGGCATCCTGCCTCGTTGGAGATGTGCCTCCTCCTCATCCTCCTCCTCCTCCTCTCTCCTATTAGGCACCCACGTGGAGTCAGTGACCTCATCATCACCTCCCTCCTCATCACTGGAGCCAATCTGGCAGTATGCTGCAGCTGCTGGAACATGACTGCCAGATTGGTGTCCTTCTTGAGCATCCCCTCTGTCTGCTCTCACGCTACTGCCTTCCTCTAGCTGGGTTTCATCATCAGACCCTTCGAAACGCTGGGCATCCTCCTGGAGCATGTACCCAACACTGTGCTGAAACAGTTCGGGGGACTCCTCAGGAGGAGGACATGGTGGGTCTAGGGAAGGAGTGACTGATGATGAGTCTGACATTGATACCAGGGAAGAGGACGCTTTGGCAGCTGCTTTTCCAGTACCCTGAGCCTGGGTGAGAGAGGATGAGGAGGAGGAGGAGGGCTTGGTCATCCACTCTACCAAGTCTTCGGCATGATGTGGCTCAACATGTCCAGCTGCCGAAAAGAAGGACAAGCGTGTCCCATGGCCATGTGCTGATGACAATGCAACGCGTCCACGACCAGCACTGTTGCCCCCAGACACAGAGCCTGCTTGCCCTCTTTTATTGCCTCCTGACTGTCTGCCTCTCCTTGTTTGCCTTCCAGACATTCTAATAGATGGCCTGCAGGGAGATGGGAAAAAAGCAATAAGGGCTACCTTCAGGTGTCCTTCTCTGTCCCTTGAAACAAGGACTTTGACAGTGAAAGAAACTGACACACTCTCCCTACCTACAGTTTTCTGTCCCTAGAAAAAATGTTTTTTTTAAGCACAATTTAGCACAAGGAGAATTCACTCACTGTCCTTCCAGGTCCCTGGAAACAAGGACTTTGACAGTGAAAGAAACTGACACACTCTCCCTACCTACAGTTTTCTGTCCCTAGAAAAAATGTTTTTTTTAAGCACAATTTAGCACAAGGAGAATTCACTCACTGTCCTTCCAGGTCCCTGGAAACAAGGACTTTGACAGTGAAAGAAACTGACACACTCTCCCTACCTACAGTTTTCTGTCCCTAGAAAAAATGTTTTTTTTAAGCACAATTTAGCACAAGGAGAATTCACTCACTGTCCTTCCAGGTCCCTGGAAACAAGGACTTTGACAGTGAAAGAAACTGACACACTCTCCCTACCTACAGTTTTCTGTCCCTAGAAAAAATGTTTTTTTTAAGCACAATTTAGCACAAGGAGAATTCACTCACTGTCCTTCCAGGTCCCTGGAAACAAGGACTTTGACAGTGAAAGAAACTGACACACTCTCCCTACCTACAGTTTTCTGTCCCTAGAAAAAATGTTTTTTTTAAGCACAATTTAGCACAAGGAGAATTCACTCACTGTCCTTCCAGGTCCCTGGAAACAAGGACTTTGACAGTGAAAGAAACTGACACACTCTCCCTACCTACAGTTTTCTGTCCCTAGAAAAAATGTTTTTTTTAAGCACAATTTAGCACAAGGAGAATTCACTCACTGTCCTTCCAGGTCCCTGGAAACAAGGACTTTGACAGTGAAAGAAACTGACACACTCTCCCTACCTACAGTTTTCTGTCCCTAGAAAAAATGTTTTTTTTAAGCACAATTTAGCACAAGGAGAATTCACTCACTGTCCTTCCAGGTCCCTGGAAACAAGGACTTTGACAGTGAAAGAAACTGACACACTCTCCCTACCTACAGTTTTCTGTCCCTAGAAAAAATGTTTTTTTTAAGCACAATTTAGCACAAGGAGAATTCACTCACTGTCCTTCCAGGTCCCTGGAAACAAGGACTTTGACAGTGAAAGAAACTGACACACTCTCCCTACCTACAGTTTTCTGTCCCTAGAAAAAATGTTTTTTTTAAGCACAATTTAGCACAAGGAGAATTCACTCACTGTCCTTCCAGGTCCCTGGAAACAAGGACTTTGACAGTGAAAGAAACTGACACACTCTCCCTACCTACAGTTTTCTGTCCCTAGAAAAAATGTTTTTTTTAAGCACAATTTAGCACAAGGAGAATTCACTCACTGTCCTTCCAGGTCCCTGGAAACAAGGACTTTGACAGTGAAAGAAACTGACACACTCTCCCTACCTACAGTTTTCTGTCCCTAGAAAAAATGTTTTTTTTAAGCACAATTTAGCACAAGGAGAATTCACTCACTGTCCTTCCAGGTCCCTGGAAACAAGGACTTTGACAGTGAAAGAAACTGACACACTCTCCCTACCTACAGTTTTCTGTCCCTAGAAAAAATGTTTTTTTTTAAGCACAATTTAGCACAAGGAGAATTCACTCACTGTCCTTCCAGGTCCCTGGAAACAAGGACTTTGACAGTGAAAGAAACTGACACACTCTCCCTACCTACAGTTTTCTGTCCCTAGAAAAAATGTTTTTTTTTAAGCACAATTTAGCACAAGGAGAATTCACTCACTGTCCTTCCAGGTCCCTGGAAACAAGGACTTTGACAGTGAAAGAAACTGACACACTCTCCCTACCTACAGTTTTCTGTCCCTAGAAAAAATGTTTTTTTTAAGCACAATATAGCACAAGCACAAAACACACTGACACTCTCCCTACCTATCCTTCTCTTTCCCTAAACTAAAGGAATCCAGGTTAAGCAAGAAAGAAATAAAAGTCACTGTCCCTGCCTATGCTGCTCTATCCCTGCTCCGGAACACACTACACTAGGCCGCCGTGCTGGCGGCCTTTTATAGTGTGGGGCGTGTACTAAACACCCTCAGCAATAATTGGCCACAGGCATCCTGCCTGTGGCCAATCATTGCTCTCCTCGCTGCCGGCGCTGTGATTGGCCAAGCATGCGGGGTCACAGTGCATGCTTGGCCAATCACAGCGCCTGGATGACACTGCGATGGCGTAGTGCATTGTGGGCCGTTCGCGTCACTCGAATTTGGCGCGAACGGCCAAAATCGTTCGATCTTCGTCGAACGATCGAACAGCCGATGTTCGAGTCGAACGTATGTTCGACTCGAACACGAAGCTCATCCCTAATAGCACTCAGTGTCACCTTACAGTGAGGATCGCTCTATTATTTTGTCCCTTTCTAATAAATGTTAGTCATGTACATTGCATCATGACAAGACATTACAACACAATACACCTGCAACAAGATCTTTTTGTAACTTTGACATGTAGATAGGCATGAGTGTTTGTATCCTACATGCGCACCTGGCCTGTCAGTTGTTGAGCTCTGCTTATCATTACTGTGACAGTAGAGAACATTTCCCACCCAAACAGCTGACTTATGTTAGATAGAGCTGACCCAAAGATGTCTTTTGCAGTCATCCACATCCCACAGATAGCCTGGCTGTTATCAAAGGAAGATGAAATTGCAATTACACATCTAATTATGTTGGTACATTTAGGTTGCATGCTAATTTTAGCAATCCATGCATTAGTGTATACAATATTTTAACTACCCTGTATAGCGTAATAATATGACCTGCATAATAATAATAATAATAATAATATAAATAATAATAATGAAAATAATTATTAAATAATTGTGTAATATTATATAAATATTAGGCACTATGTTTACCAAATTAATTTTTTTACAAGCTATTTTATACATTGCCAAAAGAAAGCAATCCTAATGGCCCTTACACACGATCCGAATATCGTACGAAAAATGTCGTCCGAGGAAGAATCGTACGTTAATCGGATCGTTAGTACAGGGCTTCCGTGAGCCGATCATGGCAGTTCATCCGATATTATTTTATCGGACATGCACGAAAATTTTCCTCGCACGATACCTAATCGTCCGATTTTCGTTTAGTCAGTACAGTTGCTGTCCGAAAATACAACAAAAATACATTACAACACATGACATCACTTACGATTTTTTTTTCTGTCGTACGAGAATTTTCGTGACTTTAGTAACCTATTCAATTTCTAGTCGCGACTATTAAACGAAAAAAGTCAGACGATCCGTCGTCCGATTTTCGGAAAGTGGGTACGTGGAATAAGGCTCTTATAGTTGTTGTTAAGGTATGTTGTTCATGTATACGATATTGTGGATTTTACTGCCAGCTCAAACAAATAAGCACTAATCACCTGCATAGTGCTTGCTGTAACCTTTCTGACACTACAGTGTCCATCAATAGGCAGTTTGCCAATGTAAAAAAAAATATATAAATACAAATGCAGCTGACAAATGTATGCAAAGTGCAAAGCCCCACTGTTCTGGGAATGCTCATTTCAATTTGCCTGCAATAATTATTGTGCACATAAGTAACTCAGGATTAATTGATTTTAAACACACAGGTTTGGATCAAGTAATTGCTACATTTGACAAGAGTATTCTGTACATGATTAATCAATCGACATGCAGTATACATCTAATGAACCCTCCATCTACCATCTACTGCTCTGCCCGCTGAAAACATAATTAGAGCAAATCACAGACTAAACATATGCTGCATAGCACAGGATAGAATGAAAAGCTGATGATTTCCGCCTTCATATTTAGTAATTTATTTTTAAGTAAAATACCCTGTCATTTCCATACTCACTCTAGCAAATATTTGGATGTGTGTGTTACTGATGTTTCTATAAATGTTATGTATGTATTACAGAATGTAATCCACTCCTAACTACAGCCCCTGAAGCATGGATGGTAGTCCTGGGAAGTAAAGGATGCTTTCTGAAGGCTGCCACCAATAACAATGCCTCTTTCTGCTATTTGTCCTCTAATTATTGGTGATTTTCCCTATAACATTGGATTGTTTTATGAAGGGTAATTCGAGGGAAGTAAATATTATTTTGCAGTGTTTGATGCACAACTCAAAGTAGCCAATGAATGAATCACACTAGATTATATTGAGTACATGAACATATTTGCTAATGCCAAAGCAGCAACAATATTTTTATACTGGCACCACTGGCAGCTTTATGCAGCTGGTATTTGGGGTTGGGTGGGGGGTTGAATCAGACTTTAGAATAAAGTAGACTGCATTTAAAGTGGAACTTAACTGTATCTGAGCACCACAAACAACAACGCTATTTAATTCATTTTTAATATTCAAAGTAAACTTGCCCATCCATCCATGTCTCCATACCTAATTTCATTGAGAAATCACTTTGAAATACACCCCCCTAGCATTCCTAAATGTGGCCATCTTGAGTAGGGACAAATAATTCATGTGGCATTTACTTCCTGAAATCCATCTGCCCTTAGGTCAGGCATACAGAAAGGGCAGTGTGTTTAGCTGAGAAAGCCCCTCTTCCCCTTCTCCAGGTGGAAAAAAATGCCCATGAAGACTCATTGGATGTATGGCATCATTTTGGCCTAGGCCAGAAACCAGTAAGAAACTGGACACATGTAAAAAAAAAAAATATATATATATATATATATATATATATATATATATATATATATATATGCCTTCCTCTCTATTTACTAAGGCTTGCAGCATAAGGATCAAAAATAGTTAATGGTGACTAGACATGTGCACACTGAAATATTTTGTTTCGGAATTTCGTTTTCGTACGAAAAATAAATTTATTTAGTTACTCCCGAAATTTGTTTTTATTTATTTAGTTTTTCGTTAAAAAATGCATTCGTCCGAAAATCCAAATAATTAAGGTCGGATCTGTCATTGTAGGCTTATGGTGTCTGTCGAATATTCTAAGAATATTCGACGGAGCAGCGAAACTGTATGACGCCGCAATCGTACATTTCCGGTCAAATGTTCCGCCTACAAGCTATAGTAGAATTCTAATGTTGTACGACTAGTAATAATTATATTTATTAATTATTATTACTAGTCAACCAACATTAGAATTCTTCTATAGCCTATGGGCCGAGCATTTCACCATAAATGTCCGCTCGCTGCGATCGTATGTTTTTAGCTACTTTGTCAAATCTTCATGTCTCTATAATGTTGAATCTTTTGTCTCTATGTCAAATCTTTTGTCTCTATATCGAATCTTTTCTCTCTATGTAGAATAATCTTGGACTAATAGAGTTAAGGTTAGGCACATTAGACCACAGGTTCGATAGACACAGATTGTTATTGTCAGCGTCATGTCGAATCTCCTATCTATATCGAACTGCCGTTGCAACAAAAATGAAAATAAAGCCTTTGTTTATGTCGGATCTTTCAGTTTTTGGATTCTGCGCTTTCGTTATCGTTTGTTAAAACGATAACGAAAATACCTGAAATTCGGACGAAAATGAATGCACATGTCTAATGTTGACTGAGAGAATACAGTTCCACTTTAACTTTAACTTACTTAAAACTTAAAAATGTATTCACTGATGTCAGCAACACTAACTTTCACTAAGCAGACATGGTCATGCACAGTATGCTGACTTCCATCATCCAATCATGTGCAATCAAAGCACCCTTTTTGTATTTTCTTTTCTTATGATTGAGAATTCTTTGAAAAGTAAATTTTCACTACATTCACTAAGCTAAGCAAAAATTTGCAAAGTGAACATGATCTACTTCTTTAGCAAATCTACCCCACAGTCTCTGTCTAAAGCACATTAAGGACATTTGTGCAATCTGGGGTTGATTTACTAAAGGCAACTCGACTGTGCACTCTGCAGGTACAATTGCTACGGAGCTTAGTGAATGAGGTAAAGCTTCACTTTGCAAAGAATACCCAATCACATGCAAGGAAAATTAAAAAAAAAAACATTTTTGCTTGCACATGATTGGATGGTAGAATTCAGCAGAGCTTCTGCTCATTTACCAATCTCTGGAGAAACTACTCTTGCAGAGTGCAAGTGCACTTTGCAAAGTGCACGATCAACTTGCCTTTAGCAAATCAATCCATCTGTCTGTATTTAAAATACAAATCAGAGACTGAAGCAAAACATTATATTTATCATAGGACTCCAAATGCACTGTCTTCTTCAGGTCTTATTTTCCTAAATAGTGGGAAATGAACCCTGACTGGTTTCTGTGTATGTAGCTCCCCTGTCACACCAGTTTCAGTAAATCAGCCCTTTAACATTAGCATAGTGCATTCCAGGGAACACTCCAACTGATTGATTTATCTCATCTGACTTTGCACTTAAATTTCCCCACTGTATTAAAAATATATTGACTGAGGCTTAGCAACCCTATAATAAATCACACTAGGCTATAAATATCCCCAGGCAAATGCCAGAGTTGCCAGTTGAATAGAAATCAACATTAATCCTTAAATGATTTATCAGAATTAATTAGGACAATAACGTGTCCCTAAACTGTTCCAAAAATAAGAACATACTTCCAAGTATTAGGGCCAAACATACTCTGAGCCCTCCGCTCCAAATGTATTCATGTATCCTCCATATGTTTACATTTTAAACATGTGGGCCTCCTTGGACTATGGTCTCCAACAAAATTATTCCTATACTAATCAAACATTGGGTGTGCATCTCTTCTACTATAACATCAATTAAAATCACTACCCAACACATTTTTTTATTTTGCTTGACATCTAATTCATTACTGCAGCATAGTTTTATTTGTTGGAAAAACAGCTATTATAAAGGGGTACCTACATGAGTGCTGAGCAGCTGCAACATGCACCTGACTCAAAACGCTATTGTTTCTCAATATTCAATGTGGTATTCTAAAGAAAGCTGAAACAGCTGCCTCAGAGCATTAGTGTCTACCTGGGTTTACCAGAAGTATATCTTACAATGTGATATTACACCACTTCCTCTTTAGAACACAAAGCCTGAGCATTTTCTTGTTGATGTATAGGCCTCTTGGGGTTCTCTAATTGGATTGATGCCATAAATTCTGGGCAGGAGGTTTCAGACTTGGTTATAGACTCTGTAATTCAAACACATGCAGCACTCATGTTTTGAATCAAGCAGAATTAATGAGGTGTAAATGTAAAACTTATCACTTTAATGATTGTGTGTCCAAACACTAGTTGAATAAAAAGAAGTAAGGCTGGGAGTTTCGGAAACATAAAAGTGAACAGTAGCCAAGGGAATCATGTCTTTTGTTAATTTTGTGAGCGGAATAGCTAAACGATTGGGAATGAAATCTCTTCATGCAACAAAGGTAGAACTTGTTAGAGAGACACAGAACTGTCCCTGGTCACATACACTTCCTGACAGGTTCTGGGAAGAGTCAGTCTTTTATATTCACAGATACTTCCTATTGTGACTAAAAGAAATGATGAGGAAACCTGCACGATATGGGTAAGGAAGCCAAGAAACTCTGCATGATAACTACAATATGCTCATATTTAATGAGCAGGTATTGTCCCTTTATGTTATTATCATCATAAAAGTACCATTGCTGAACAATGACATATGATCCAAGTGTCACCAAGGGAGGTCCAATACAGTTAAAGTGGATGTAAACCCACTCTCATCCTTTCTAAACTACTGCCATAGTGCTGATCTATAAGGATATAGATGCCTCCTGCATGTATCCTTATCTGTCAAATGTCTCCCCTCTGTCTGTTATGAGACCCGAAAAACTGCAGATTCTGTGGGTGGATCTGTTGTCTGGAGTTCGGTGGGTGGAGTCGTGATGTCAGTAGACTCCCTGACCACCTCTACACTCCCCTTGTCAACATGCATTTTCTCTTGTGTATTCCTTCTGCTATGATCACTAACATCCAGTCAAAATCCAGAAAAGTAACCACATGACTTCAGAAAAGGAGTGGGGGTGGGAATTAAAAAATAATGCCTGTCTAAAGCTAGTGCACGAGATATGTAAATAACCTGTCACTCAAAGCAAGAGGGCGGAACGGACAAAGATAACTCTGTTTGTCCATTTTATCTCACTGAACAATAAAAGAGGATTTCTCAGAGCTGGATTAACTCTTTGTGGCAAGACCTGGCACAAATGTTAGGAAATCTTATACTCTACATTGTGACAGCAAAAAAAAAAAAGAAAATCGGGTTTACATCCACTTTAAAGATAATGTAGATAGCTATGGAATAAAAAAACGAAAAAAACTAAAAAAAACTAAGAGAATTACTGCTGCTTTTTATGATAGCCCATGGACATGATTGCTAATGGCCCATGATTTCAAGGGACATTCTCAGGTGTGGATGTGTCTCCAAACTTTTAATACTGAACTCTTTGAAAAAGAAAGAACATGCGATATATGAATATCTCTGTTAGTCTTGCCATAAGCTTCCATTTGATATATGTTGGATATCCTTGCCTACATATATGATGCTCAAATAATGTAGTACGGGGACAAGGACTGTCATCTTCTGATACTTGTAGGTGAAGCCACCAAGAACAAGTGAGTTATCTCCACATCTGGTGGAGCTGCCCAAAAATCCAACAGTTTTGGCACCTATTTTTCCAAGTATATGACAAACTGCAATCAACAAATGTAAAAGGCAAACCAGAAGTAGATTATTGGTACTCCCGGGATCTCTGCAACCCATAAGGAGATAAACATATTTCCCTTACTTTCTTTATGTAATCATTACTGAACTGTAGACACATCCCATAACTATATAGTATAAACACTGTACTCTGCTGTAGTTCAGTATTAGAAATATTCCTCCTCATGCTGAAGCTTTGAGCTGTTTCTAACAGCAATCAGTGCTTGTATGGTGTATGTGAGAACATTCCTATCCACACCACAGAAAGAGCTGGGATATGCTGCTTTGTATTAGCATGTGGCACAAGTAAATGTCAGCATGAGAAAAAACAAAAAAGTGCAGCGCTAACTTACTAATCAATAACACAATAATGGTGAAACCTGCTAATGTATGGAAATCTCAATAAACTTCAATATCAGTGCGGTCTCATCTGTGCCCATAAGCGGTCCCATCTGTGACCATAAGTGTGGTCCCATCTGTGCCCATATGTGCAGTCTCATCAGAGCCCATATGTGCAGTCTCATCAGAGCCCATATGTGCAGTCTCATCAGAGCCCATTTGTGCGGTCTCATCAGAGCCCATTTGTGCGGTCTCATATGTTTAGTCTCATCAGAGCCCATATGTGCGGTCTCATATGTGCCCATATGTGCAGTCTCATCTGTGCCCATGTGTGCGGTCTCATCTGTGCCCATATGTGCGATCTTATCTGTGCCCATAAGTGCGGTCCTATCTATGCCCATATGTGCAGAGCGGGGATCATTACGAGACACCGGCCGGGTAACAGAGCGACCGTGACAGATCTTGTATCTTAAACACTGATCACCGTAACGTCCCGCCTCCTAGGCCAGAATTGTGATTGACAGCACACTGGTCCAATGCTGGCCCAGGAGGCGGGATGTACAACGATCAGTGTTTCAAATACAAGATCTGTCACAGCCCGAGATCTCCACTCTGTCACCCGGCTGATGTTTAGTAACGATCCCCACTCTACAATGAAAGATGACAGGCAGGTGGGTGGTGGCGGCAGATTGGGGGTGGTGCTGGCAGGGAGCAGAGGAGGAGGGAGGAGGAGAGGAAACCACCTCAATGGGCGGTACAGACTGGGGGCTGTGAGACCCCCTTGCCCACTACAGTATGTGGGGACAGAAGTACAAGTCCCTGCTTGCTGTGGAGAACTACAAGTGGGCAGTGACAAGACCGCTGGCTTGGAGTGCAGGAGGAATAGCAGCCAGCGGTCTTACAAGCTGTATATCACCAGGCAGTAAAAGTTTTTCTTCAAAATCAGCAGGCTATTGCAGAGGAACTACAGAACTCAGAAGAACATGGACGGTATAGTCAGTGAAGGTCGCAGATCAGCAATAAGGACATGGAAAAAAGTTTTTTCCCAGAGTTCTGCTTTAAACATGTGCTGGGAACTAGACTTGTGCACAACGGAAAAATTAGTTTCGTTTCGGTTCGTTTCTTGTGCACAACGGAAAAATTTGTTTAGTTTCGGTTTATTTCTTTTTGGTCCTGTTGATTCGTAATCGTTCGTAATTTTGCTAGACGGGATTTTTTGTGTTCGGACAGAATAGTTGATTCTGGACACAACTCCTACTTTCGTAACTTTTTTTGGGTTTGTTGATTCGTAATTTTCCGTGTCTCTCTCACAACGACGCTGCCTATTATGCCTAATGTGCTTCAAATGGATTTGTACTTTTCTAAATACATAGCGGTTATTTGTAACGATTCGAAATCTCGTATTTTACTTTCGTTTTTTACATGCGGCTATAGCCTCCGCCCCTGTACACCATTTTGAGAGGGAGTTCAGCACAGTGAGGGAGAAGCAGAGAGCAGAGCAGAGTGTTATTGTTCTTCGAATGGATTCGTACATTCGCAACTTTTTTCATAACGAATTATGCCGAAGACATTCGGGCATTCGCTATTTGGGATATAATTTATTTCGGATTCGGTTTTATTCGTAATTGCTTTGTGCGGAAATTCGAATGCTTCCGAATGTCCGAAAGTTGCTAAATTCGGACGAATTTTGATTTGTTACGAAACAAATTGCACAAGCCTACTGGGAACTTGTAGTAAGATGAAGAAAAACTTCAAACAAGGGCAATAGCTCTGTCGAGGCAGCTCCCACTCAGCAAGGCCTCCCTCAAAGAACACCCAACGATAGCCCAAACCATAGAAATACAGAATTGAGAATCAGATCAAAAATTGATAAAATTATAAAAAATCATTTTAATTGTTGATAAAAAGTCATATAAAAGAATCCAACTGCTGTCAAATTGTTCCTCCATAGGGAACATGTTATCCTTTGTTGAGGGTTGATGAAGGGGGAGTGATGTTGGCCCCAACAAATGTTGGATTTTTTTATGACTTTTGTATTAATGTTAAAAATTGGACTCCTATCCTATTTTGGTCTAATGGTCCTTTTTGTTTCTCTATATTTACTGCCCTAACACCCTAACCCCTCCTCCTCCGTTTCTATTTTCCTTCTCTAATCCCCTCCTTTTTGACAGAGAGGTGCCTAGCCCATTAGAAATTAAGACTTTGTGAAAGTCATCATTTGCATACAATATATGGGGGTCTCCAGCATTAAAAGGTATATACAGACATTGTAAAGATAACATTGTAAGATATGTTTAATACAGCTACACTTCTTGCTTACTTGCTGCAAGAAATCTGATTACACATTTCCTTTAAAAATAACCAAAGGTGTATTAATACTGAGATGAAAAGTGATCTTTAAGCACACCGAATACAGAAAATAATATTCATTTCAGCCCACTTGAGATAATATTAGAGTTGCATATGTCTGGAGACAGGAGAGGAATGTATTGGAAAGCCTGCTGTTTTACACATCTATTCACCAATAAATTGAGTAGTTCTACCCAACAATTTTTGCTGACAAAATGTCATATTAAACTCTTCTGAACAAGCACTTTCCTTTCCAAGATGTTATTATACCAGCTTTCCCAGGTTGTGTTATTTTTATGTTATTGTCTGTCATCTAGTATATTCCATGGTATGAGTTAACTCATTCTAAGTAGACTTTATGATTTAAGTTGTTTTTGTTAACCTGTGATAATACATATGCAGTTACCATTTCAGTAAGAAGCTTGTAATAATTTTAGATGAAAAGTGCATTCATGCAAGACAGTAGGGGTTCTTGGCAATTCTTTATTTACTGTTCTTTTGAAAGATTCTATTTTCCTCAGAAACAAGCATCTACTTTTTACTTTAGTTCTCGGTATAAATGTATATATGTTCAAAAATAAAGATACTTTTTTTTACATGTTATATTCCCTTACTATTTATGTACTAGTTATTATATAAAAAAAGACAAGTGATACTACTATGCTTTGGCCAATATCCCGTTGAACATATATGGACAGAGACACTAAGATTTGGTGGAATTGAACAAACAACATCCCCACAAATTAGGTAGTATGATCAAAGTAGAACTTTGAGAGTCACCCTGGAAGCTGTGCCTAAAAAAAGCAGACAGAGGACTAATCACCAACAGGGCCGGGTTCCCCACAAGGCCACCATGGCCAGGCCTCGGGTCAGCAGTGGATGCAGGGGCGGCGCCGCAGCACCCCCCCTCTGCTTCTTTCGCTGCAGAGGAGGGGGGCAGGCTTTGGTGAGCAGAGACCTCCTTTACACCAGAGTCCACAGCATGCCCCTTAAATCAAGTTTCCCAGAACACCCCTTACATCACATTCCCCCTTAAGTCAGGGTTCACGTTTACATCAAAGTCCACAGAGCTCCCCCTTACAGTGTAAGTGGAAATTCTGTGTGGACTCTGATGTAAGGGGGGCTCTGTGCAGACTCTGATGCAGGGGGGGCTCTGTGCAGACTCTGATGCAGGGGGGCTCTGTGCAGACTCTGATGCAAGGGGGGCTCTGTGCAGACTCTGATGCAAGGGGGCACTGTACAGACTCTGATGCAAGGGGGGCTCTGTACAGACTCTGATGTAAGGGGGGGCTCTGTGCAGACTCTGATGTAAGGGGGGGCTCTGTGCAGACTCTGATGTAAGGGGGGGCTCTGTGCAGACTCTGATGTAAGGGGGGGCTCTGTGCAGACTCTGATGTAAGGGGGGGCTCTGCGCAGACCCTGATGTAAGGGGGGGCTCTGTGCAGACTCTGATGTAAGGGGGGGCTCTGTGCAGAATCTGATGTAAGGGGGGCCTCTGTGCGGACTCTGATGTAAGGGGGGCCTCTGTGCGGACTCTGATGTTAGGGGGCCCTCTGTGCGGAATCTGATGTAAGGGGGGGCCTCTGTGTGGACTCTTATGTAAGGGGGGCCTCTGTGCGGACTCTGATGTCAGGGGGGGCTCTGTGCAGACTCTGATGCGGGGGGGGCTCTGTGCAGACTCTGATGCAGGGGGGGCTCTGTGCAGACTCTGATGCAGGGGGGGTCTGTGCAGACTCTGATGCAAGGGGGCTCTGTGCAGACTCTGATGCAAGGGGGGCTCTGTACAGACTCTGATGCAAGGGGGGGGGCTCTGTGCAGACTCTGATGTAAAGGGGACCTCTGTGCAGACTCTGATGCTTACATAATAATGTACATAACATAAAACATAATGTACCAAAAGATGCCAGTCAGGGGCTCTGGAGGGCCACATTGTCCTCCCCCCACCCTTGTGATCATGAAAAATCTTAGACTGTTTTCCACAATCCAACACTTTTCCACGCTCTATGGGCCACTTGACTGGACTTGCCCCCCCAGGCCTAAGAGGCTGCCACGGGAGGTGAGATGTCACTAGGACTTTCGGCAGAACCCCCCCCCCCACTTCTCAATCCGCGGCATTGAAGGACCCGGCCTTGGGGCGGCAAAGGGAGTAAATCCGGGCCTATGGGCTCCCGAAAGGTGAACTTTGCCTATACTTTGTTGTGCATTGTTGAAAAATTCTGATATAAAAAGGCACCTCTAAGAGTGTCGGCCGTTGAAAAACTAGAATCCAGTAAAGCGTGTACTGCTCACCTTACTGAATGGTCAGGATCACATATACTATGTACCATGGCAACCAAGCTTTTATTGTCTCTGGTGTAGTGGAAATCCTCAATATATCAATCCGTAAATTCACCTTTTGCATGAACATGTATTTTATCTGGAATGATAGCTGGGCACTGGAAATCCAGTGCGAAAAACCCTTCAAATTGTAAATGTCCTTGGGGTTCAGTTGCTCAAAAGACCAAATAGAAACTCCAAGATAAATAAAGAATGTTTAATAGTACTTTTCAGGAGCATCACAATAAGAAAGTGAAAACAAAACTTAAGTACGAAGACCGACCCACTTCATTAAATCTCTCTCTCTCTCTCTCTCTCTCTCTCTCTCTCCATATTTATTAATATTTAATAAAAAAGAAACAGAAGACTTAGGTACATTTTAAAACTTTAAGAGTTAAAAGAAAAACCAGAGCCCCAAACCCAGGAGAAAGGCTTCAACATACAGGTATATCACCTAGCCTGGCTGTGCCACCCATCTGGAGGAAATAAACTGTGGGCGGGGGGGGGGGGGGGCAAGCGTTTAAAGACATTTTTAGCAAAGGTTTTTGTTACTTCAAGATCCTCCAAAACTTTCCTAAAAAGTCATGGTTTATTTTTAGGTGAATTAAGACAACAGAAAACATGATCACTAAAAACAAAATGACCTTAACAAAAAAATCCAGGATTATGTGGATATGAATACATAAATTAAACAAACACTGATTAAATATTACTCTGGGTTTTCAAAAACAGAGTGTTTCTATACACTATTCCATATTCGATAATAATAATTCTTACAGAATTAAGTTACACTGCTTCAGTTCATTCCCAACATTGTTGGTCAGGATAGATTCCAAAGATTATGTTGCATGGTGAACATGTGGATTAATAGAATGAATACAATAATGGATTAAATAAAACTATTGAAAGGTTCACTTAGAGCCCATTTTCACTGAGCTAGGATTCATTATAAATATATTTAGACTTTGAATAGCTTCTTCTACACTTAATTCATTATGCAGTTTTTTTTTCACATGTAGTTCCCCTCAAGATAAGCTGTTAGGTACAGTAAGTTTAGTTATTAGCTTGTCACAACACGATAGATTATATCATAATAGAGACCCCAGCTTGGTAAAAGTATGTGGGATAGATAAAATAAAAGGACACTGGAGGGGAATTAATATGACACGAGCTGTATCCCAAAATGAAACCCGCTGGATACATGAACTGGGTAGTTTGTGTCCAGCAGGCCTGAATATAGACATTGATATTACCTGCTTTATTTCCAATTTTTAATTAGTTTAGAACCAATGTTGTAAGGAATAGATCACCATGGAGTCCATTTTCCCATAGGGGAGGTTCACACATAATCTACAGACATACAAGCATAGCATATTAACACACTTATTTTATTTTGTTTTTTATTTATTTTTTCTTTAATTTAATTCTATTTATTTTCATTTACATCTTTATTTTCTTTTTATTTTAATTTTATTTTATTTTGTATTTCATTTCAATTTATTTGTATTTATTTTATAAATTTTTCCATAAATTTTTAGTTTATTTGTCTAGTTTATTCTCACGTTTATTTTTAATTTAATTTCCTTTACTTGATTTATTTTATTCACTTCACAGATCTTTTCTAATCAATTTATTTTAACACAACACATTTTCTTTACCAAAACAATATAGTTCACATAATAGACTAATTTAAGATCACATAAGCACATGAAGTATGTAGTTAGTCAGATTGGAAACAAGATGTCCAGACTAAGGCCGTCTGTAATGAAAACATTGACATAGGTGGGGATAACATTTAACAAATGGCATATCCATCCAGTGGGATGCACTCCCTGGTGCTCTACTCTGAATTTAGTGAACGATCGGAGGGGGAGGAGTGCAATTTGTCATGACGAGCCTATTAAAGAGACTGGAATGCAAGGGATCCTCCTGCTTTTGATAACGTCACACTTTAGGACGCAACGCGTCAAGCTGATTCTCCGACACGTCACTACCGGCCCGGAGAGTGGAACGCGGGCGATGTTGTAAACAACGACCACATCATCCACACGAGCAAGGCTGATTCTTTATTGATGGTGATGTCCAGTTCTGTCATATTGACAGTTTTAACAATAATTTTATGAGTTTACTATCTATGCTGCTGTTTTCAAATAAACCATCTGAGGATTTTCTTTTTCTATATACCACGCATTGCACATTTTTTGTCCCTGGAGCCCCAAAGCCATCAATGGAGGCAAGCCATCACAGAGGGAATAACCAGAGGATATCGCATTCGGATTGGTTCCCACTAATGACCAACAAACACAGTAGACTCCTCTTCCTATAAGGCAAAGGAGTCCAACATATCTGGTGAGTGCACATCATTACACTACTCCTAAGAGGTGGATGCATTGACACCGAAGGGACACGAAGCACAACAGCACTTTCTCACAAGGAAAATACTCTGTTTTGCACAGTTATCACTATATGCACTTTAAATTCTCACTGCAAAGATTATTGAATTGATTAATTAATTATTCAGTCTTGACTTTGGTTCACACAGTTATCTATGAATGCATTTTAAATGTTAATTCCACCGCTGTATATTTATTAAAAGTCACCAATAGATATAGATATCAATACAATACAAACAAGTTATAGTCACAAACACAGATTATTACATTGGGTTTCAGAACACTATTTAGGTGGAGCAGGTGCTGTATACCATTCATTAAGTTTAGTTATTGGCTCCAACATAGTAAGTTGAGTGGTTGTTTCCAGTTAGGCTGTTAGGAAAATTTCGTTTTTGGCTCCACTGTAGTGAGTGGAGTGGTTGATTGTTTGGTCTGCTCAGGACTTCTAGGCTGCAAGTTTGATTGCTAGGGAAGGAGATTCAAATGATCGGCTGAATATTTATCATGCCTTGGTCAATCCCTGGAAGGGAGCATTCAGAAGGTGGTAATAAATGAGCAGGAGCCCTGGGCAGATTGTTCTTTCCTTGTCAAGGAGGGGGCCAGAACTCCAGGGTGTAAAGGGGCTTGTGATTGGCTGGTAATGAAGCCAAGAGCACAGGTCCCTGCCCCACTTCTTCTGGCTATCAGGACAACAACCCTCCATCCTGCCTTATATCTAAAGGAAGGAATGATCACACAAAAAGTTGTGATTTTTGCACTTTACTGATGGTATTTTAAGATGGCATTCTAGTCACATTACATGGGCATGCTATCTGAGATCACTTGACATTTTGTCAATCACATATAGTGGACAATCTGCAGAAGTCATCTATGAAAGCAGCACACATATATTAATACATTTTAGTAAGCCATCTTCCATCTTCCCTATTCAGTCTCTCTTCCCCTGGGGTGATCAGTACTCACTCAGAGAGTTCCTGTTTGCCTTAGGCTGTCTGTGTCTGTAGGAGCTCACTGCGCCTTTCTGAGACTGGATCACTGCAGTCACCTTTTGGTCATCTCTGACTTGGGTACACTTCTCCCAGGTCCCAGGGGATAGCCTCATTCCAGAGAACACTTGGCCTGGCCTAAAAGACCTTTTGCAATCCGCTCTAGCCTTCTCCACTACAAGAGTCAGGATGTCTACAACCAGTTCTTTAAACCGATTTTACAGGGTTCAGGTCTACCTCTTCCTGTTCTCCAGGCCGATCCAGGGCCTCCACTAGCTGACTACATCTGCCTGATGGTGGGGTATCTGTCTCACATAAACCAACTACCAGGGCTCCTTCCAACCTGGCTTATATGTGAGCACTGACTAACCCATTACATCACTACAAGAGGGCTCTAGCTAAAAGGGACCTATCACCTGATGACACTATTCCCTGTTGAGGCTCAACATTTGCTATGCAAAGGGGCCAACATTTGCTATGTTATGGGGCCAAGTAGGAAAGCTAAAAAGGGGATACCCGTTGAAGGACACCAGAGTTGTTTCAGAGTCCAGGTCTGGATGAGGACTTTGCAAGGAAACTGGGCTGCAGATGGTCCCTAGACAACTGTGAGTAACGGTCTTACTGAGGACCCCTTTGAGTGTGAACGCTACACATACATCAATAAATCAGTTTTTTATTTTTTAATAGACAACACCATTTTCATTTTATAGCAACATTACACTGATATACATTGGTATTGTATTGTATCTTATCATACAATTTGATTATATTAGTACTATCATATATTTCCAAAATAATTACCCTTTCTTACATTTCATTATTATCACTACATTACACATTTAAAATATTAGTTTTTTTTTTAAATAATATATTGTTAGTTACTTTTTTTGTATTAATTAATAATAATATAGGGATTTGATTTTCGTTGTGTACATTTTATATGATTGAATGAATACATTTTTTGGTCTCATGGTAATTGCAGCAGTGTGCATAAACACATTGCTGCTAATTATTTTCAGAATTGATTTTGATTATATTGGTCACAACTTAATAGACAGTAGATATTTACTTCTTGCTGCTGCTATATTGTATCTATTTACCTGCAAGTGATTCTCTGTATCTTTTATAAATGCTTCATCTTAATTGTGATTGACATCCTAGTATGTATGTACCAGGAATTTTGAGTGGGTTCCCTGCAGCTGTGTTAGTACACATCACTGCTTAGTATCAGACACATTAATTTGAGAGCAGATTTGCTGTGCTCTGGACCAGGATGTACCTGGGTTGGCTTGTTGTGGGGGGGAAAAGTGCAGGTGAGTTGTTTATGTGTCCTCTGTGCTTTGTATTCCACCAAGATGGGCTAGTTATGCCCCATGGTGTGTGCCAGTCCCTCTGGTTATCACATCACTCTTTCCTATTACTTTTTCCTTTTGCAGTTCAGAGTGCAGGTGGTATGTAATAATGGAATTGTACCTTCTGGCTTTGGCTCAGCACCTGCTCCCAGTTCCCTGTGTCTATCGTAATAAATACTTTGTATACTTAAAAAAAATGTTTTATATGTATATATTTTAGAGCTATTGAATTAATGTTCATCTGTTTTAATACCACTATTCTATTAATGATCCTGTCAAGGATCATGTGAAAGGCTGGATTTATTAAGTGTGTGCTGAGTCTTTGTAAACAAGGTACTTTGGTAATGTCCAGTAAAATATTCCCATTGTATACATTACTGGAAATGGCTTTGTATTAGGTGGGTGCTATAGCAACTGCTGGCTGGTAACCGGTATTAACACAAGATTAGGCATGTGAATCTTTGAAACAGCATCCAAAAGTTTACTCAAGTCATCTCTTTACAGAATTGTGACATTTAAAACCATGCAGGACCCATTCATCAGGCATGTGACAAGTGCAGAATAGACATGTGCACTGCGGAAAAATTTGTTCATTTTCGTTTCATTAGTTTTGGTTTTTTTTGTTGTGTTTTTTTTTTTGGGTCATTCGTTATGATAGCAATTTGAAAATGTGTAAATTAGAAAATTAGAAAATCAGAAAATAAGAAAGAAAAAACAAAAATTCTAAAGAATAACTAACTAATAACAACAACTAACTATTAAATTATAGGTATTGGAATTTCCTTTCAAATTTGGCTGTTAGTGAACGTAACAAATACAAATTTATCTGAAGTTATGAATTATACAAAATAAAGAATGCCGCATCTAAACAAATGGAACTGAACAAATTATTAATAAATAATAACAAGTTTTTATTATTATTATTTTTATTTATTATTATTAATTTGTTACGTTCCATTCGTTTATATACGGCATTCGTCATTTCGGATAATTCGTAACTTCAGATAAATTCGCATTCGTTACGTTCACTAACACACAAATTTGAAAATAAATTCCAATACCTATAATTTAATAGTTAGTAATAGTTAAGTTATTATTAGTTAGTTATTATTTCAGATTTTCAAATTTTCGTATTTTCGAATTTACGAATTTACAAATTTTCGAATATTCTAGTTTACCAATATTCGGAAAAATTCGCTAAATAGGCTTTTGTTAATTCGGATATTTCCGAATGAACCAATTTGTTGTAATTTGTTAAAAAATTTATTCGAAACAAAATGAATTGCACATGTCTAGTGCAGAATGCAGAGCAGGATAGTAACACAGTTAACACAGTTAACACAGTTAATATACACACATTGTGGCCTGTCTGCCTAAAAAAAGAAATTAAAATTGGTTCTTATGAGTCTTATCTCGGAGCAGGTAACCAGATGACAACCCTATTTCTATTTCAGTTTTGCAACTCCCTGAAACACTCCAGTATATGAACATCCACAGGGAAGTAAATCTACATCATTATACTGCTGATTCATTGTCCTGTGGGCATGAAGGCAACATCTAGGGTACTAGGAAATAGTGGAACCATGTTCCTAGCTATGTGTTGCCAATGGCACCCAATGCTCTTAGTCAAACTTGTGAGAGCAGGGAGAGATGACAGAAGACCTGGATCGATGTAGGACTCATGTAAGCAGTAGCGAATGGTAGGTTCTTCTTTTTGGGGGGCGGCAAACAAAAACCACCACCCGGCGGCGCTGCACTGACAGCAAACCCCCTGGCAGTGCAGCGCTGACAGCACCCCCTCCCTCCGCCACCAGGGGCGGCTGATGGTGCAGCACTAACAGAAAACCCCACCCCCCCTCCCACCGCCACCAGGGGTGGCTGACGGTGCGGCACTGAGAGTAAACCTCACCCACCCTTTGGGCAGTCTGGCACTTACCCGTTCGTGTTGCAGGCTGTGGTGTCCTCTCCGGGAGTGCGGGCATCGGTGGCTCCAGTGTTTGCTCCTTAAGCTTCCTTCCTGGCTTCCTCCACCATGTGTTTCCTCTTCCACCAAAGTGCTAGGCATCCAATAGGATCGTCTGATGCTTTGGCCAATTGAGAAACAGGTCTCACAACCTGCCTCCTGATTAGCAGGGAGGAACTTGAGTTTGAAAATAGGGAAAATTAATTTGCTATCGTCACACAATTGGGTGGGATCAGGGCGCAGTGCTCTACGCCCACCTTTTTTTTAAGCCTATTAGAGCCACTGGCTCTAATCACATGCTTCAAACCCCCCCCATTGGAATCCATAGTCCGACGCCCTGATGTAGATCAGGGGGTCAGACACATGGATGGGGGGGCGGCACCCATGCGCCCTCTATGGAGGGACCACCACTGCATGTAAGTATTTAGGGTATAGTGGGGGATTAAATGCATTAAGGTAAAAAAAACTTGACTTTAGAACCATCAGACACCTAATGAGAGTCTGAAACGTTTCTCCTATACACTATATAAAGAACCCACTTAATAAATATTGCAATAGAAAACACCTATTTCAAGACTTTCTAGTAAAAAAAAATGCACCTAAAAGATCCCTAACATTAAATTAAATAAATGAAATATTCATGGATGAGGTGTAAATAACTTATTTTTGGTGCTATTGCCTTGAAAAAATCCATAATCCCTAGCTTTACATGACCTCCTTACCATGGGCGTCCGCTCCATAGGGCAAGGGGGGTCAATTGACCCCCCTGGAGACACACTATATTTATATGGACATGGAGTGAAGCGGAACTATCCTCAAGCTATTTCACATTGCCAGCTGGCCACGTTATCGGCAAAGCGCCGCTAGTTTTAGCTGCGCTTTACCATCGTTTTTAGTGGCGCTATTCGGCCGCTAGAGGGGGGGGGGTTAAAAAAAATAGAAATTGCTAATCAGACAATGGCAGCTTGATCCTTCTATTAAGCTTTTGCATCAGGTTTCTCAAACCTTTGCATGCCTGCGCTTTATGTCATAATGACTAAGCCCCTCCCCTTCATGACATTGTCAAAAAGGGGCCGAGCATGGATGACCTTAAAATGATGCCCCCCCCCCTGAAAAAAGTTCAGCGGACGCCCATGCTCCTTACCCCTTTTTTTTCTCCCGCACAGAATGGTTAGTGAGATTTTGGAAAAAGTTGTCTGTGATAGGCATCATACCTGTGCTTTTAGAGTATATGCTTTGTATAAGCATTCTGTATTGTAGGCTTTGTATAAGCATTATGTATTGTAGGCTTTGGAAAAGTTTTGAATGAGGCTTTGTACAAAAATAAAAAAAATAATCGTATTATTCTCTGCTGTATTTGTCAAATATTTACTATGGCCTTTAGGAGAACCTCAAATTTTAAAATCCATAAAATGAATTGTAGAACTGTGAAACATACACAAAAAGGAAAGCAGGCAATCATTTGCTGAGTCATTTCGAATACTATGCTTGCCATCACCGATCATTATTGGCTTAACACCTAATGCACTTATTAATCTACAACACATTTGCACAGTTCAGTTTCCTAACTTGATTAGCCTATTTGTAGCTCAGCTAAGACAAAATTAATTTTCTCTGTGACCAGCCATAACATTTGTATACCAAGTTAAACTTGAACACAACCAAATAAAATGTAGTACCTAAATTCAAAGTACTGGCAAAAAATTTTTTATTTATTCTGTCTGTATATCACTATAAAAAAAAAAAACATTGTAAAAAAGATTTTCATTTAACATTCTGTTTTTTTATGTATCTATTTATTTATTTATTGCTTCACCCAAATTTTAGAAAAATTTAAATTTAGATTCCCAATACAGCTGATGGAAAATGATTGGTAGGGATGAGAGACATTGTGATGTACTTCATCACTTTTGGAAGTCTCCAATCCATCACCTTCCCAAACTTAAATGTCTATGTGTGTGATTTTTAAAGTCATGCTCACTTCAAAAGGTGAAACAACTCAGATAGGTCTGCCAAAAAGGTGCCCAATACAATTTTATTTGTCAATCACGTATGATTAATAATGGTTTTAGATCAAGAGAAGTGCTGACTTTATCATTTAAACATAACCCCCAACACCATTAACATTACTTTAACATATATCCATAACATTGCTATCTGTCAAGTCAACAACAGAATTTAACATTTTAACATAATACAAGAACCCAGCACAACTGTGTAAGGTAATATTTAAAGTGGGAGTAAACTCCTATGTATAATTTTTACCTATAGGTTCTGTAAATATCTCCTAAACGTGCACCGTTTAGGAGATATTTACTGTGCATGCAGCCGGTGACATCACTGGCGCATGCGCTCTGAAGGAACGGCCACCCGAGCTGTAAACGGCGGCTCCCGCATGCATGCATGGAAGTGACGTCATCGCGGCTAGAGCCACTCACACAGCTGGAGTTCATGAACCTGGAAGGAAGAACGGGTGAAGATGGAAGTGCCTTCAGCCGTGACAGAGTGTCGCTGAAGGGGCTTTGTTTTAATGTAAGTTTCACATAATGTGCTAGTATGCGATGCTAGCACATTATGACATTGCCTTGCAGGTTGCAAAAAAAACACAGCGGTTTACTACCGCATTAAGCTATTGTATGAAATTGTGTAAGGCAATGTTTACAAAAAGAGCACACCATAAAGCATAACGTAAGGAGGCTAACATGGTAATAATAAGGTCTAGGAGGACCCCTAAAACTGAGTAGCAAATGCCATGGTCCCCTTATTCTGTTACATTTAGCCAGTCTGTGACACATTATTATTATTATTATTATTATTATTAGTACAACATATAATACAGAATTTATATAGCGCCAACAGCTTGTGCAGCGCTTTACAATTCAAATCTTTTGCCTGTAGGATCATCTTATTCCTGGGCCACAAACTTCCTGAATTTCGTTACAACAGATAATATTTAAATTGAATATACATTTAAAGTGTTACTAAACCCACAACAGTAAAATCAGTCTGTATATTCAGTAAAGCATGCTTGTTATACTCACTGTGGAACCTAAGGGGTTAATCCTCTGCATTGTCTACAAAGGCTGTTTGATCCTGTCTTCTCTGATCCCCCCATTATTCCACTGTCCCCAAACCATCTCCTGATAAGACAGAGCCTTTGGAGTCACTCTGCACATGCTCAGTTTGGTGTGTATTGCTAGAGAGTTGTTTTTTTTTTTTTTCTTGGGATGGTGCACAGGGCCAATCAGACACAGGGTCAGGGGTCCTGCAGCCTCATAGGACAGGCAGAGTAGAATGAAAACTCATCCTACAAGCTTTAATCAGACATTGATAAAAGTCACAAGACTGCTATATACTGCTGATGAGAAAAGGTATTTAGCAGTTTATATTTACTAAAATAATTGTATTTCCAAATTCTGTGTACTGTGGGAGATCAGATATAGCTCAGACCATACGCTGCACACTGTATCAAATTGGTCTGCATGGCTGTCGTCTTAGAAGGAAGCCTCTTCTAAAGATGATGCACAAGAAAGCTCACAAACAGTTTTCTAAAGACGAGCAGACTAAGGACATGGATTACTGGAACCGTGTCCTGTGGTCTGATGAGATCAAGATAAACATATTTGATTCAGATGGTGTCAAGCGTGTGTGGCGGCAACCAGATGAGGAGTACAAAGACAAGTGTGTCTTGCCTACAGTTAAGCATGGTGGTGGGAGTGTCATGGTCTGGGGCTGCATGAGTACTGCCAGCACTGGGGAGCTACAATTCATTGAGGGAACCATGAATGCCAACATGTACTGTGACATACTGAAGCAGAGCATGATCCCCTCCCTTCAGAGACTGGGCCGCAGGTCAGTATTCCAATATGATAACGACCCCAAACACACCTCCAATATGGCCACTGCCTTGCTAAAAAAGCTGAGGATAAAGGTGATGGCCAAGCATGTCTCCAGACCTAAACCCTATTGAGCATCTGTGGGGCATCCTCAAATGGAAGGTGGGGGAGCGCAAGGTCTCTAACATCCACCAGCTCCGTGATGTCATCATGGCGGAGTGGAAGAGGACTCCAGTGGCAACCTGTGAAGCTCTGGTGAACTCCATGCCCAAGAGGGTTAAGGCAGTGCTGGAAAATAATGGTGGCCACACAAAATATTGACACTCTGGGCCCAAGTTTGACATTTAATTTTTGTTGTCGCCAGCGGTTTTAGACATTAAGATTGTGTGTTTAGTTATTTTGAGGGGACAGCAAATTTACACTGTTATACAAGCTGTACACTCACTACTTTACATTGTAGCAAAGTGTCATTTCTTCAGTGTTGTCACATGAAAAGATATAATAAAATATTTACAAAAATGGGAGGGGTGTACTCACTTTTGTGAGATATTGTGTGTGTATATATATATATATATATATATATATATATATATATATATATATATATATATATATATATCATTCACATAAACACATACATACAAGCACAATAAATGGTCCTTATATAACACATAAAGAAACATTATGTACTATGAATGTTTATCTGAAATGACACAACATTCCAGTTGAGATGTACTGTATATTAAACCATTTTCAAATAATTCTGCCAGTTACATAAGTTACTTAAGCATTTATAAGCCTTCACTTTCAACACCGTGAAGCTACAAAGGTGCTTTTGAAGCAATTAAGTACTTGCCAGGTGCCTTTACATGTGTATTTCTTACATTTTAGAGTGTCTTGCTTATACACTGTAATAGTGCGCTTTCATTATTATAAAGATTGTGAGATGGTGTATATATATATATATATATATATATAGTAGTATATTACTTTTGTACTACCTTTACAAAAAAAAAAACAGTACTTTGTTATAAGTACCTTGATCCCTTTTGTTTTCTGTTGGGTTATTGTCTCTTTCCTTTTGTAACATATTTCTTCTGTTAATATTTTGTTTGCACTGTTTTGCCTTTTCTTCTATTAAACAGTATTTTTAAATTGTTAAAATTATTTCTAATTCACTAAGCCAGAATTTAATTTAAAAAAATCCAGTCTCTTTGAAGAGTATTACTATATTGTAAATTTCTAAAATATTCCTTCCTGTCTGACATAACAGTGTATATTACAGACATTTCTTAAAGGTCATAATTATTATTGCAGATATTGTAAGATTGGCAGCTTGGTGTGTAACAGGTTAAATGCATAATTAACTAAACCCGATCACTTCCATTCTGTTGGCACCTAGATTGTTGTCCCGCCAGCAGGGTGAGGCTGAGAGTGCTATCATCACAGTATGAGTTTACCCCACTTCCTCATGTACTGGTGGCAGTGCAGTGGGATTTGACACAGTCCCACAGCCCCACACAATTGTCACAGCTAACACTAGTTCAAAAATACCTGCAAGGTTAAAATTTCAGATCAAAAGGCTGTCCAAACTAAAGGTTAAACCTTAAAATGAATACAAGCTGACCTGCTAACTACTTAAACTTTTCATGCAGGCATTGCTGTACTGTAATTCAGTATTCTGGTGATCTTGGAACACATCTGCTGGTGATGTAGGAACTCACACACACACTGAAAGCTTGATTTATTTATGTTTCTTTTGACCAACCTTCCTTTGGGGTCTTACTGTGATTGATGACTGAGGAAGTAGATATAGGATTTAACCATTCATGACCTTCTTCCCTCCTCCTGACTCTGTGTAGAACTCTTATGCCGCGTACACACGATCGGAAATTCCGACAACAAAACCGTGGATTTTTTTCCGACAGAATGTTGGCTCAAACTTGTGTTGCGTACACACGGTCACACAAATCTTGTCGGAAATTCCGACCGTCAAGAATGCGGTAAGAAGTACGATGAGCCGAGATCAATGTAGTTCAATAGGCAGTTCGGCTCTTCTGCTTGATTCTGAGCATGCATGTTTTTTTGTGCGTCGGAATTGCATACAGACGATCGGAATTTCCGCCAAGAACTTTTCTTGTCGGAAAATTTGAGAACCAGCGCTCAAATTTTTGTGGTCGGAAACTCCGACAGCAAATGTCCGATGGAGCCTACACACGGTCGGAATATTCGACAAAAAGCTCACATCGGACATTTGTTGTAGGAATTTCCGATCAAGTGTACACAACATTAGTGCTTTTTCTGCAAGGGATTACAATTACATTTAGTAAACTTCAGGATTCTTACATAGCTGCTGTGTTAACTGGGTACTATTAGGTGCTCACTTATAGTGTTTTTAGTCTGGAATTGCATTTTAATTACCGTTTGTTCTCTTCTCTGTACATGCTGATGAACTATGCAAAACATAGTCACCGTACATGTGGTTGACACACAAGCCCATGAAGGTTCTGTGACTTGTAAATTAACAAACAGAACTCCTAAGTAGGCCAACTTTAATGAAATACACTGTGCAATGCTAATGATTCCAAAGCATACCACCAAAGGCATTTAATGAAATTAAACTATATACCAGTCAGACTTTGGAGTATGGAGGAAAATCAGCCCACCTGAAGAGAACACAATGTAACATGTTATCTGAAAAATAGGAACTGATGCAGACTATCTCCAGAAATACTGTATCACTCCACCATGTTAACATACTGTATAAGTACTTTTCCATTAGCACCTTCTATATAAGGTCTACTGAAATGGATCCTTAGTAGGATATCCTTTACTGTACTGGCAGTGCTGTGGAGAGGTGCAGGTTGAGTTTGGCCTATAGTGCTCCACTACTCAAGTGTCTCACAACTAAGATTTACATTTATTTAAATTGTTTTGGGGGAAAAAAGTGTCCTCTAAATTGTATATTGGAAACATTGGCACTGAACCAAGACCAAAAATTCTAGAACCTACAGTACTTTTGAAGGCACTAGACAGACATCAACTGTGGGCAAATCTAAGTGTGACTCTTTTTTTAAAATATACAGGGGAGCAGTAATATTTCTGGGGACCTTCCTCTTACCCAATTATATATTGGCTTTATCTTCTAGCACAGTGGCTTAGTGATTAGCACATATGCATTGCAGTACTGGAGCCCTTGGTATGAATCTCACCCAGGACACTATCTGCATGGAGTCTGCATTATCTCCATGTGTTTCGTGGGTTTCTTCCCAAACTCCAAGAAGATGCTGGTAGGTTAAAGTGTAGCTAAAGGAAAAACATTTTTTTTTAGCTTTGGACAGTGTGGAGAGGGTTTACAACACATATTAGGTTTGTATTGCTGTCTGTGTCCCTATTAGGGTGATTCGTCCTCTCTATTAGTCTTGTTTACCATTATCACTGAAAGTAAAAGTAAAAGAAAGAAAATCCCAAATTTTGGGTTGTCCCCAAAATAGAAAGGAAATCTTCCAATAGGGAAACTCGTTCTTGGTGACCTAGAACCCCCCCCCCCTCCAACACACAAACATTTAAGTGCAAAAAAACTAAAGCTTGTATCTATAGTTGTACTTTAAACTGGCCCTAGTATGTGTGTACAAATTGGGTGTGAACATGTGCTATCATATTGCATGTTGGTCCTATGTCCCAGAAATTAGGGAAGGTTGAAGCGAGACCTGGCAACCTACCTATAAAATTCACTAAGAATATTATATGGAAAAGGTTATCAATAGTATCAGACATAATGCCCAGAGAGCAGGCCCATAGAATTGACAAGAGTTGGATATAAATGTAAGGATACATACATACATCTCCACTGATCAAAGATAGTGTTGGTTTTAAGCAGCACCCCCACTTTTACAGTTTGTGATATATTTTCTAGCAATCTTTTTATGTCTTCAATTGTTTGTTTCTTTCACATTGTCATTAATAAATGTTTCTAATATCTGCTTCCTGTTGGCTCAGTAATTTATAGTTTGATTATAGTAGACGTTTCCTGTTAGATACAATGGTGTTGATTATCTAAAGGAAAATACACTGTTCACAAGGGAAATTTCACTTTGCAAAGGGATTTTCCCCTGTGTTTAGTGTTGCTTTTTTTTTTCTTGCGTATGATTGGCCATTATTTGCAAAGTGAGATTTTACCACATTCACCAAGCTCTGTGGAAAATTCCCTTTAAAAATGTAACTTACCTTGCAAAGTGAACAGCCTATTTGCCTTAAGTAAATCAACCCCAATGTGTAAAGGGTTTTATTATAGACAAAAAGGAGGTGAAGAGAAGGGGTGGAACACAGCTTGGCTGTGATAGTCATGGTCCATTTGCATTAATATAGTGATTCTGCTTTTAAAACACTGAAGCAATTTTCATAGAAATTTTGTGTGCAGGCACTATAAGGTACATGAATTTTTGTGGTTCACCATTCATAGCAAGTCCACATTTTATAGTGAATTTGTGCCCAAACTATGTACATTAGTACATATTAGTACAAGTATTTACATTTGCATTTATATTTACTAAACATTTGCTTAACAAGTAGTATTTTTTTTTTAAAATAAGGCTTCATTTACCTCTGTAGCTATAGGAATTGTCTAGAAAAGTATCTTTAAAATTCACAATGGAGCCATTGTATCAGCTCTATATCTGATATAGCATATGTAGGTATTCCTCTGCTAAAGAGGATTATTTGATGTTTATTAACCACTCAAGGACCGCCTCATGCCGATATACGTCGGCAGAATGGCACAGCTGGGCACCTCAACGTACAGGTACGTTGCCCTTTAAGAGCCCAGCCGTGGGTCGCGCGTGCGCAGCCAGCGGCGCGCTCGCAACCCGGTCCTGAGTTCTTTGACCGCGGGACCGTCGCCGCCAGTGTCCCGCGATCAGGTCACAGAGCTGAAGAACGGGGAGAGGTGAGTGTAAACAAACCTTTCCCCATTCTTTTCCGTGGCATGTCAGTGATCGTCTGTTCCCTGTCATCGGAACAGATGATCAGTGATGTGTAACGTGTAGCCACTCCCCCCTACAGTAAGAATCACTTCCTAGGGAACACTTAACCCCTACAGCGCCACCTAGAGGTTAAACCCTTCACTGCCAGTGTCATTTTCACAGTAACCAGTGCATTTTTATAGCACTGATCGCTGTAAAAATGACAATGGCCCCAAAATGGTGTCAAAATAGTCCGATGTGTCCGCCATAATGTCGCAGTCACGATAAAAATCGCTGATCGCCGCCATAACTAGTAAAAATTAATTATTATTAAAAATGCCATAAAACAGTCCCCTATTTTGTAGAAGTTATAACTTTTGCGCAAACCAATCAATAAATGCCTATTGCGATTTTTTTTACCAAAAATATGTAGAAGAATACGTATCGGACTAAACTGTGAAAAAATATATTTTTTATATTTTTTTGGGGGATATTTATAATAGCAAAAAGTTATAAATATTGCATTTTTTTCAAAACTGTCGCTCTATTTTTGTTTATAGCGCAAAAAATAAAAACCGCAGAGGTGATCAAATACCACCAAAAGAAAGCTCTATTTGTGGGAAAAAAAGAACGCCAATTTTGTTTGGGAGCCACGTCGTACAACCGCGCAATTGTCAGTTAAAGCAACGCAGTGCCGAATCGCAAAAAGTGGCCTGGTCCTTTAGCTGCATAATTGTCCGGGGCATAAGTGGTTAAAGAAAAACTATTGACTGCTGACCAGTTCACTACTACAGTGTCTCAGAAGTTTAAATTTAAACTTAAGTTTAAGTTTAAATTCCCATACAGATTCTGTATTACATCAATATAAATTGCCGCGTGAGGAAATTTTGGGTAAGGAGCAAATACACAGTTCCTTGTATTAGAGGTTAGGTTGTTTGAGTCAGCCTCTACTTGTATGTCAGAGAGTCCAGAAATAAGGTTTCCCCACAGTGGTTTGTTTCTCAGGCCTTCTGATGAGACCATAATGATGGTGTGATACGCTAGAAACCAAATTAGAGTTATTTCTTGAGTGTACATTATGACATAGATAGAGCAGATGGGTGGAAGCAGGAATTCTGACTTCATGAATCTCCAACAAAACAAAATGCTAGCACAAGACTAAATTTGCTATCAAGCAACCAGAGCTGAAGTATCACATTTGGGTGCTGCTGGCCTTTAATTCTGCAATCTGCCATGTTTGTTCTTGCAGTAACTGTTCTCACATCAATAAAAGCTGCTTGCCTGTCTACATCCACCCAATCACTTCCACATCAAGGGGCAACAGCTATTATTTTTTAACATGTGCTTGAATAGAGTGTCAGAGCAGTTACAAGAAGTCTCAGGTAGCAATCAAGAGATATATGACCCACAGTTCACCCACAAGTTAGTCTGTCATTCACAATCCAGTTGAAATATAGACTTTCTTTAAACACGGCTCATGACATTGCCCAAGTGAGTTGCTTTAATTTCTGGCAAAGTCACTTAAGTCAATAGTAAATATAAGGTCAAACGTTTAATACTGTAAATTCTAAAATGTGTTTTTGAGTTCCTTAAAAAAAAAAAAAAACTCCTGTCCTTCACCCAGTAAAACTTTATTGCTATGTACAGACACCTGCTTCACTTGAACTTAAAAAATAACTGATGAGGGTATTAATAGAGATAGCTTTGAATTTCTAAAGTAATAGCGATGGATTGTGGCAATATGTATTTTTAGTCAACTATGACTGGTAAGTTAAATAATAACAGCTGTTATACAAGTGACAATGTCTACAATCTATTTTTCAAAAATGTATAAAAAAACTATTACCAATTCCTAACTAACTAACAAAGAAAGCGAATGGGCCGTAGGTGGTATGCAGACATGCATGAATGATAAGCTGTTGATACATATGTGCTGCTGTATAGAATTATGTAACTAAAGTGATTTTCTTTTTAGTTTTCTATTTATTTAGGTTTACTCTCTCGCTGGAGCCTAAGGAAAAGGTCCTGAAGAAGTTTTATGTGAAACATGTCGACCTTGTATACTATGTAATGTGGTAATGTGTGGAAATCTTAATTCCTTTAGTTCTTGCAGTGAAAACAACAAAACATTAAAATGTATACACTTTTATTATTAATAAAATTATATAAACATTTTAATGGTTTCTTTTTTTTACTATTGGAGTCCTAATCAATCTGATTTACATTATTTGGTATTTAGTTAAAGATTTGGGAATGATGCATTCCATAGTGTAATCTCAATTGATTATCTATTTTAACACACCACCTATATACCTTTGTAGTATAAATTCATATTACCAATTCCTCCTTGCTTCTGCTCTGGAGATGAAGACTCTTTTTATATAGACTACTTTTTTTTTTACATTTGTTATTTGAAGGTTTCTCATAGGGGGTATTGCTGTCAACCCACTACCATCAATGTATTTAAAAATGTAATTCTGCATTCATTATCCTTCAGTGTTTTCCAATCATCTGGGGTGCATTCAGTGTAAGCTGAATGATAATGCTACACGATGACAAATTTATTTGTGCGTTAGACCACCCGAAATTGTTTAGTTACAGATAGAGTGGGCTGTGAGGCCTTGAATTTTTATGGGTCTTAGAAGCTCCATCAATGAAATCTCTCTGCCGTAGTTGTCAACACTGTTCCTGTCTGCCTGGAAGTTTTGCATAGTACCACACATGTTTGTATGTTCCAAAATCTCCTGTGACCCACGATAAATGCTTAGTGGCTACCGCTCAGGCTAACAAGACCCGATGCATTGGATGCCGCTGACTAGTGAGGGTGCAGGCTGGGGAAAGTTGTACCCTGTGTATGTATGGAGCCCCTTCAATCTTAGGTTCAGACTGTACATGGGGTCTAAGCTACTGTTCAAGTCCAAATTAGGCCCCGCTGTTCCTGCTGTATTCTTTACATTTATTTAATTTTATAGATAATGCAAAACAAAGTGCTAAAAGAAGCAAATATGAGCAAGAACAGCTATACCTTCTAATGTTATTATAAAGGGGTTCCCATTCTATTATATAAACAGGAAGAGATAGCAGGGCCGCCCCACACCTCGCTCAGCCTGAGTGGTTAGCAGGTAAAAGCAGCCTCAACTTAAATCATCAACCCCATGCCACCAACATGTTTTACCCCGCCCCTGATTTTCATGATAAAGCCCTGGGGGGAATAAAACATGTTGGGGTCATGGCTTGGATGAATCGAGCTGAGGCTGCTTTTACCTGCTAACCACCTGGGCTGAGTGAGGTGTGGGGCGACCAGGCTATCTCTTCCTGTTTCTATAATAGAATGGGAACCCTTTTATAACAGCATTAGAAGGTTTAGCTGTTCTTGCTCATATTTGCTTCTTTTAGCACTTTGTTTTTCATTATCTATAAAATAAAATAAAAAATACAGCAGGAACAGCTGGGCCTAATTTGGACTTAAACAGTAGCTTAGATCCCATGTACAGCCTGAATCTAAGATTCAAGGGGCTCCATACATACACAGGGTACAACTTTTCAAAGTACCACAAGATGATTGCCCTTCAGTCCAGTTACATTAGAAATTTTTAGGTTTTAAGAAATGATTTACAGTCACCTATCATATTTAAAACTATTCCTGTTAAACTTGAATAAATGTTTGGTAATATATCAGCTTAAAGGAGCACTAAACCTTTTTTTTTTTTTGCTTAAAAATAACAAACATGTTATACTTACCTCCACTGTGCAGCTCGTTTTGCACACAGTGGCCCCGATCCTGGTCTTCTGGGGTCCCTCGGCGGCTGTCTTGGCTCCTCCCCGCAAGGACTCCACACCTTAATGCGAGTGAGCTCGCATGGTGTGGAGTGATTGCGGGCGCGCTCCCGTGATACAGCGGCGGCCATAGCCGCCGACTGTATCACTCGGCCCCGCCCCCCGGCGTGCCGCGTCATTGGATGTGATTGACAGCAGCGCCAGCCAATGGCTGCGCTGCTTTCAATCTATCCAGTGTAGCCAATCGGCGGCCAGGCAGAAAAACGAAGAGGATGACGGGGACGAGCATGGGACTTTCGAGGGGCCAGGTAAGAAAAACGGGGGCTCGGGGGGGGGCGGTATTGTCGAATGTTTTTTCACCTTAATGCATAGGATGCATTAAGGTGAAAAAACATGTAACTTTACTACTCCTTTAAGTAATAAGTATGCCTTTGCTCCAACCTCATCTTCCTTGCTCAGGAAGATTGCGTCAGTGCTCTAGACGATTTTACTGATAGTGACAAAGGGGACCATGGTTGAGTAATGTGCATCAGCACAACCATCAGGACCTGGAAGACAGTGGAGATCACTCTAGTAGTGATGCCTACTAGAGTGATTTTCCACTTCTACAGCGGTTCCTCAGATATGGCATATACATACTTACATTGGTTCAAGCAGGACCAATATAACTATTCAAAAAATCCATACCTAGAATTCAGCTTTAATACAATACTGTATAAAACTACTGGGGTCGAGATATGCAAACCATGGTGAATATGAAAAAGTGTAGCGCTTATTTATGTAAAAAGTCAGTTACCAACACATATCAAATGTTGCAAACATGCATATATATGAAATCTTAATTTCAGTGACACCAAGTGACTGAGCGTGATCCGTGAAAAAAAAAATATGTAACAAATAAATCAGAACGAAGCAGTCCTCTATTGTGACCACAAACAAATGACAGTCCAAAAGTGTAGAAAAAACTGCAAGGTTGAAATGAGGAGTCCCACATGGATATGACCCTCTCTGTGAAAGGATAGAAACACCACCACCGATATAAGGAGGAGGCTTACCAGATGGTGTTGACTTGGTGAGGTGTATACCACCCAAGTCAAAACAGGCTTATATAATCAGTCAGCAAGATGTATCCAGCTGGTCCTGAATCCGCATATAAGTCGGAACCGCAAATTCCTGTAAACACCAGGAAGTGTAAATACATGTAGTCTTGTTGGAGCCAGAGGTCCATAAATATCTCCTTTATCCCCCTGGACGTCCCATCATTAGTGGGATAGATTCCGTCACCTCTAAAATTGGTAGGTACATTGATTTCTTTTTGCAACCATCTGTACGCAAAACTCCATCCTACTTTAAAGACACAAAGGATGTGATTAAACGCCTGCCTGCTATCACCTTTAAAGGTGATTTGATTATAGCCAGAGCGGATGTGGCATCCTTATATACCTGCATTCCTCATCAGAGAGGAATGGAGGCTGCTAAGGATTATCTAAATAGGGATGTCACTCTCGCTAAACCTCAGGTGGATTTTATAGTTGATTTGTTGGCGTTTGCCACCCAACATAATTATTTTTGGTTTGATGGTCGCTTTTATTTGCAGCATAAGGGAGTTGCGATGGGAGCAAAGTTTGCTCCCAGTTTAGCAAACCTTTTCATGGCCAAGTGGAAGGAGGATGTCGTCTATGCCCTGGAACACCCGCAGTTAATTATGTGGGCCAGGTACATAGACGACATCCTCCTCCTTTGGGCTGGCACCCCTGAATCTCTTGAAGATTTCTTCTCAGAGCTCAATGAGAATGACAGAGGGATTTCACTTACATAAGAATTTAGCCAGTCTAAAATCCATTTTTTGGATCTTGAAATAGAAAGGTTTGAGTATCAATTCAAGTTCAGTAAGTATTTCAAACCTACGGATAGGAACGGATACATACCCACAGACAGTTGCCATCATAAGTCCTGGCTAAACTTCGTTCCCAAAAGCCAATTCCTGCGACTTCGCAGGAATTGTACTGATACAGAAACTTTCAGGATACAAGCTGACATTCTGAGAGGCCCGTTTATTGAAAAGGGATATGACAATTGAGATGTTGAGAATGAGATGACTAAGGTTCTGAATATCGACTGATCTCTATTGTTAGCAGATAGACCTCAAAGAGAAAGGGAAGACAATTTTAGATGGTCTTTTCTTACAGCCCTTTTCTACCCAACACAAGCAAATCAAGGCTATTTTTGAACAACATTGGGGTATCTTGAGGAATGATCCAATCCTCTGTACACTTTTACCAGAAAGACCTAAAGTGATATACCGAGGAGTGCCCTCACTTAAAAGTAAAATTGCACCAACCATCATTAATCCTCCGATTAGGCCAACATTTTTTCATAACTGGACAGGCTACCACCCCTGTAAGAAATGCCTTGTATGCCAGTATAACAGCTGTGGGAGAAAGGCCAGCAAAGAATTTAGGTCCACAGCGACTAACCAGGTCTATCCAATCAAACCATTTTGTACATGCGCAACTATTAATGTTGTGTATTTACTGACATGACCATGTGGTAAACAATATGTTGGGCGGAACATTAGGTCATTCACGATCAGGGTAACCGAACATATCAACTTAATCAAGTTTGGGAGTGTCACACGGTCCCTCTGCATTATCGGCAAAACCATGCCCGTGACCCAACAGGGACCCAATTCTTGATTATTGACCGTTATGTTGCTCCATGGAGGGGTGGGGCCAACACTAGAGGAGTTTCCAGACTCTAAACTTTCTGGATTTTCCGAGTTACAGACTCACCACCCACAGGGGTTAAATGTGGAGTGGGATATTAACGCTTTTATTAATAGATCTTGACTCTAAGGATGATTTTTCATAAATTTATGTAGTAATTTACAATTTTATCCTTTTTATATCTTTTTTAATAAAAATGTTTTAATAATTTTAATACTCATTTATAACAGCAATTTGTATCCATCAACTATCTAGTCGCCATTCAAATGGCTAGTTTTGACGGTTGAATTTATGTCGGTTCTGGAACATTAACCAATATTAGCTTTCTAGATTGTTAGGGATGACCCCAGTTTGATTTGGCATGCCAAAGCGGGGATTTGAACTCACGGCCTACCGGTGACACATCAGGCGCTTTGCCCATTGCGCCACCACTGGAGGTGTTTCTTAGGGCTCATAAAAAACAGGGCCATATCAGACATAGTGAGGCTTGGGGATCTTTTCCAATGTTCCTGTGCAGAGCGGAAGTGATGTCATCCAGCCTCGTCTTCATAGAAAGGCTTGGATGGCGCTTCCTGTTCTATATGGCTGATATAGAATTTCTGGCCATGTCTATACTGCTTATTTATTTATTGATCTAACACAATCTAATAAATATTTGTTGGCAGTACTATACTATATTATGGGAAGATTTTTGGAGATCAAATGGGACGTTTTAAATAGTGGCCGCCACTTCCTGTCCACCAACAGGAAGTGATGTAATTTCCAGGGTCACTCCAGCTGGGGTCCTTCCATCTTTAAATAGCGGTGTTGTTGTGGGGGTCCACACCCCAGATGATGACTATTTAGTTGAAACGCATCAGGTGGACCCATTCACACACATCGCTCTTGCACTTTGTGATATGTCTATGATGTTCTTCCAAATGTTAGTGTTTATTTTTTAATCTTTTTTAATAAATACTACCTTGTACGGTATCACACTATGTGAGTTTTTTTCCCATTACGCATGTTATGTGGTTACCGTATCTCTGGCTCCAACAAGACTACATGTATTTACACTTCCTGGTGTTTACGGGAATTTGCGGTGCCGACTGATATGCGGATTCAGGACCAGCTGGATACATCTTGCTGACTGATTATATAAGCCTGTTTTGACTTGGGTGGTATACACCTCACCAAGTCAACACCATCTGGTAAGTCTCCTCCTTATATCGGTGGTGGTGTCTCTATCCTTTCACAGAGAGGGTCATATCCATGTGGGACTCCTCATTTCAACCTTGCAGTTTTTTCTACACTTTTGGACTGTTATTTGTGTGTGGTCACAATAGAGGACTTCTTCGTTCTGATATATTTGTTACATTTTTTTTCTTTTTCACGGATCACACTCAGTCACTTGGTGTCACTGAAATGAAGATTTCATATATATGCATGTTTTCAACATTTAATATGTGTTGGTAACCGACTTTTTTACAAAAATAAGCGCTACACTTTTTCATATTCACCAGTTTTTGCTTTGTCTCAGCTGTGTTGGCAGCAAATTTTTGTGTTATATTGCACAGCGCAGTATATCCCATATATAATTTTTTGCACAATATGCAAACCATGCACCCAAAATTATTGCTTTAGATAACTAGGCAAAGAGGGTGATGTCACCACTTTGAGAGGGTGTACTGCCTGCATAAAACAATCATCAGAATAATGATTTATATTGTGGTGGGGTGGAGGAGCTCTGGACCTCTGGTCCTGGTTTGGTGTATCCTAATGATGTAAATAATTGGACAGGCAGCTCTATAATTTAGAGAGGCCTCAAATTGTTTCTAGTTAAAATATAGAATAAGGGTTTGTTCACACAAGCTTTGGCATGGAGTGTTTGACAGGTAGTGAGGAGACGTTGTGTTATCTCCTCACTGCTTGCACCTCCACCTAGAGCGCAAAAGACGCTTGCAAGATGGCCCCATTCACTTGGAGTCACAGAGGGTATAATTCCTGCTGCGTCTACGAAACAAAGCATTGTGGTCATGACATTTGTACACCCACACCTCTGCCTCTGCAGTTAAAAGGAGTAGTGGTTGTGGAACAGTAAAAGCACAGCCTAACCGCAAGCCTTAAGAGTAAAGTATGAGTGCCAGTCCACTGTTGTGTGCCCAGATTAATATTATTTGATGCATACATTTTTACTGAATGCATAAACAACAAAATTAATCTTTCTTTACTCAGCACAGTGATGTCTTTTGTAGCTGCTTTTATTGTGTTTTCCTAATACAGGGTTTTTTAAAGCAAGTGTAAGATCAAGCTAGATTATTCTAAACTGCAACTCCAATATATTACTGATGGTTGATTGATAGGATATATATCTAAAGTAAATACAAGCCATATCCTTTTTCCTATTTAGATGCAGCTTTTAACATATATGGATAACACAAAAAAAAAATCTGCATTGTTATCTAGTCTTGTATTGACAATGGCTACTATGACACATAAAGCTAAAAATACTGAAAGCTGAAGGAAAGATTAAATTTTTTCTCCTTGCTGTCACATCAAAGCTATTTCTGCAAAGGTTGGTGACCTGCTAGGCTGCCTATCTTTCTGCCTTCACTGTTTTCAATCCCTTCATTTCTTCAAAAGACAGCTTTGAAAATCTAAAGAAAAGAGGAAAACACAGTATTCCACAAACTGCATAGGTATAGCAGATGGCATTATTTTCTCGTGTGTATTATTTTGGTATATAGTACATAGATAAAACAGTACATTTCTAGGTTTTAATGCTCTGATATATCTAGGAACAATTCTTGATACAGATGTACCAATGTTGGGCATCATACAGGTCTGTAATGTTAATACAGAGGCTTTACGAATCCCATGTGATGAGGTCATAGCTGCAAATACACTATATTACCAAATGTATTGGGATGCTCACCTTTACACACACATAAACTTTAATGGCATCCCAGTCTTAGCCCCGTAGGGTTCAATATTGAGTTGACCCACCCTTTGCAGCTATAACAGCTTCTCCTCTTCTGGGAAGGCTGTCCACAAGGTTTAGAAGTGTGGCTAAGGTAATGTTTGACCATTCTTCCAGAAGCGCATTTGTAAGGCACTGAACAGTCAGGCACTGATGTGGACGAGCAGGCCTGACTCACAGTCTATACTCGAATTCATCCCAATGGTGTTCTATCGGGTTGAAGTGCAGGCCAGTCAAGTTCCTCCACCCAAAACTCGCTCACTCGCTCACAGCATACCAAGACATTTTGGACAATTTCATGCTCCCAATTTTATGGGAACAGTTTAGGATGGCCCCTTCTGGTTCCAACATGACTGCGCACCAGTGCACAAAGCAAGGTCCATAAAGACATGGATGAGCGAGTTTGGGGTGGAGGAAGTTGACTGGCCTGCACAGAGTCCTGGCCTCAACTCGATAGAACATCTTTGGAATAAATTAGGAGCGGAGACTGCGAGCCAGGCCTTCTCGTCCACATCAGTGCCTGACCTCACAAATGTGCTTCTGGAAGAATAGTCAAATATCCCATAGACATACTCCTAAACTTTGTGGATAGCCTTCCCAGAAGAGTTGTTACAGCTTATAGCTAAGACTTGGATGCCATTAACGTTTATGTGCGTGTACTTTTGGCAATATAGTATATAATTAGGTCCCCCTTTACTTTGTCTCTGTAAAAAACACTAAAGGGTCAGTCTACATGTTCTGTTTCAAATTTTGCTTTGTGCAAAAGACATACCCTCCTGAGGCCCAGTCTACAGTATATGGACAGTTTTGCCACTTGCTTAACAAGATTCACAGACAATGCCAACTCACCAAGGCATTCAGAATAGAATCCAGTGTAGCTTATTCTAGACTGGCACATACAAAGGATGTTTTCTAGATTTTTTAACATGTAGAAGACATTTCAATCTAAAAGCCTCTTGACTCTCTGAAAGCCCTTCTCTCTCAGTGAGGGTAAAATTGCAACTAACTACTAGGACATACAGAGGTTGGAAGTGTCTAACCAAGGCTGTAATGATTACAACACAAACATAAGTGGGTAAACTGGAATATACCACATGCGATAACAACAAATTATAAATCAAGCTGCGTGTAATAATATTTTAGTTCTAGGTGAAGGTGAATAAAGGGAGTCAGGACCTGGATTCCTATATGTTTTGGATACTCTTACAGTGAGCTCTTCCTGTAATAAATCCCAACTCACCCACCTGAGACTTTTGAGTGTCTAGCACCTTGTTACATTCTACCTAACGTGAAACAAATGAAAATTCAATCAGGGTGAGTGGGAACTTTTTATAATGGCCACATCACGTATGCAGACCTGACAAGTCACAGACATATACCTCAAAAAAACACAGCCCCTGAAACACATACAAAATATCAGGTGGTGTACCACTCCAATATCAACTGGAAGCTAAAATGATCCATCTTCAGCAAACTTTAAACGCTGCTATTGATACCATGTTATTTGCTTGAGGCCAATTCCAGTTTAGACATTTTTAGTGAAATTACTATATTCGGCAATCAAGGCTGTTATCACGAAAACTCAAATCTCTATCAGAGTATAAAAGATAACACATCAAATCCAATGCTGTCACTATCCTCACGCCCAGCTCTAGGCAAAATCTTTTTACAATTTCTCCCACCCATCTCTCTCTAATGCATCATACCAGGTGTTTCTATTTTTTTACCCTGTGAAGCAACTTATACTCACCTCAGTCCCGCCAACCAGGTTCTTCGCTGATGCCATTTCCATCTGTAAAGGCTGCTAATCCAGAAGCACAAATTAACCCTTGCTGTTTAATCTTCAACTCCTCTCGAACCAATTTTAGTATTTTCTGAATCTTGAGAGAATCACTTCAGAGGACAGCCAATGATAAATGTACACATGACTTAGGCAATTACAAGGACACCCGAAAGGATGACCCCAGCAGGAAGTAAATAGAGAGGAGAAGGACTGGGCAAAGGATGATCATGTGAAAACAACTTAAAGAAAAGTTCCACCCAAAAATGTAACTTTCGCTTTTTGGAATCCTCCCCTCCTCCGGTGTCACATTTGCCACCTTTCAGGGGGGAGGAGGGAGCAGATACCTGTGTAATACAGGTATTTGCTCCCACTTCCGAGTATAGATCACCTCGATGATCGAGGTGACCTACGCTACGTCCGGCGCCTATTCTGTCCCCCCCTCTCTTCTGGGAGACACACAGGTCCCAGAAGACAGCAGGGACCTGTGGGATAGCGGAGTGACTTGCGAATGTGCAAGGCTTCACTTCCTGATTTCCTTACCGAAGATGGTGGCGGCAGCACCCGAGAGCCGAGCGACAGATCGGCTTCGGGTGCCGACATCGCGGGCGCCCTGGACAGGTAAGTGTCTTAATATTAAAAGTCAGCAGCTGCAGTATTTGTAGCTGCTGACTTTTTTTTTTTTTTTTCGGCGGAACACCGCTTTAAGAAAAATAAAAAAGTGCATTTAGAAAGTTTTTTTTTTACATTTCAGCACAGAAATCAGTGAGAGGGGGGGGGGGGGGGGGGAGAAAGGACAATATTTTTATCTAGGAGTAGGACTTTAAGCCTGACACTTTTCAATTTTCCCTTTTCTTAGTTTTGATGCTACAGACTTTGACAAATAAGATTGTTTTGTAGTTGATGTTTAGGCAAAGAAAGAAAAATATGTGCCTAAGACTAATTAGACAGATCTGCAACGTATGTTTGGCTGCGTTATGCACATTTGGAGGAAGCAAGAAGCGCAGATTGGGTACGGCAGATTTTAGCAATGTATGTCATTATGCTGCATATCTGTGATCATCAATCTCATATTCTGCCTGTAAGATCTACAGTAGGCTTGGTTGGTACTCAACACACATAACAAATTAGTATAATCTGTCTTTCCCTTAAATGGCAACTTGCTGTAAGACCCAATTTCATAATTTTAATTGTATGTGATGACTAATTTACCCTGTCTTTTTCTGTGGTGCAGTAATATATAAATGTAGCTATCAAGCCAGGCACAAGCTGCAGGAAGCTTTATCTTTAGAGGAGAAAAATAACTGCAATGATAAAACCAAATAGCGATTTTAAAGGATTTCTGTGTTTTTGCACATTTTAGTAGTTATTAGAGGTGTATAGGGGTTTATGTATCTGTTCTTTCAAATAAAAATATATATAATTTTTTGTTTTTGAATACAAAGCTTAGAAATGAAACAATATTCCTTTAATATTTTGACCTGTAGAAGGAAATTAACCCTGTCTATGTCATTTCCATATTTAGGTTGACAAAATACATGTCCAACATTTAAACGTAAGAAATACAGTGAATAAAACAAAGATCCATAGACAGGCAAATAAACCTTTAAAAAAAATCAAGGTCTCATTTTCTCTAACACGTGAAATATATTTTTTCTTGTAAATATGATTAGCCATTTACAGTAGATTGTGTGCATTTAACATCCAGTCCAATTTTAAAATAACCTACTGAGTTGGCTACAACCATATGGACAATTTATATAATATTACAAGGTTATCAAATCTCCCACTTCTCAAGGCAGTTAAGTTCTTCCATGTCCATTATTAACCACTTGGTGTCTGCGCTATAGCCCAAAGACAGCTACAGCATGGGCTTAAAATGCTGGGAGGGTGTACATGGATGTCCTCCCCTGCTTACTCTGCCCACGCGCCCCCTGCGTAAGGCCTTGGGACTCAGATGATCACAGATTGGAGAAAAGGGCCAATTACGGCCCTTTACCACTTGATCAGCTGTCAATTATGGCCCTTTACCACTTCATCAGCTGTCAGCCAATGACAGCTGATAACATGATGTAAACAGAAGCCTTTTCCCCCCCTCAAACTGACAGCGTGATGAGAAAATAAATTAAGCCCATTACCGGCTTCTGTAAAATGGACATTGGTCCCACACTATGCACACCAGTGCAGGTAAACAGTACCCACCAGTGCTCCTAACCAGTGCCCACCAGTGCCACCTACCAGTACCCATCAGTACTGTTAACCAGTGCCAACCAGTGCCATCTACCAGTGCCCACCAGTGTCACCTATCAGTGCCCATCAGTGCTGTCTATCAGTGCCATCTACCAGTGCCATCTATCAGTGCCTATCAGTGTACATTAGTGCCAACTATCAGTGCCACCTCTTATTGCCCTTCATTGCCCCCTATCAGTGCCACCTACCAGTGCCACCTTTCAGTGTCCATCAGTGCCACCTATCAGTGCCTCCTCATCAGTGCCTCCTGATCAGTGCCCACCAGTGCCACCTATCAGTGCCCATCAGTGCTGCCATGAATGAAGGAGAAAAATTACCTTTTTTCAAAATTTTATAACAAACTATAAAAATAGTTGTTTTTTTTTTCAAACTTTTTAGACTTTTTTTGTTTGTTTAGCAAAAACAAAAACAAACCAAGTGGTGATTAAATACTCTACCACCAAAGGAAAGCTCTATTTGTGTGAAAAAATATATAAAAATGTTGTATGGGTACAGTGTAGCATGACCGCGCAATTGTGATTCAAAGTGTGACAGTGCTGAAAGCTGAAAATTGGCCTGGGCAGGAAAGGGGTATATGTGCCTAGTAAGCAAGTGGTAAATATATTTCCACTTTCTGCACTTATCCTAGTTCTACAAAGTCTTTTTGTAAACTGGTATCCAAAACTAAACAATATATTGAACATAAGATGGCCAAGATTATGTCTCTCTAGTTAGTGTAAGCTCTTTTAATACAAGCAAACTAGGTTGCTCTAGAAGCATGTTTTAGTATCTATGGTCAAAATTTTAAATCATATATTTATTTTCACATTGTATTTCAAATATTTATAGCCTACTCCTATTACTGTGATTGATCTTGAAAAGTTTGTAAAATGACTTTGGGAAGATCCCCACACATTTACCTACTTGAATTCTGTGACATATATTCTCTATGCCCTGTGAGTAGGCACTGCTGTGTCACACATTTTACAGACTCTGCCTTCTGAACTACAAGTGCTGAAAGGAGGCGTTTCAGGAGGTGAAGTCAATACAGGGATCACTGCTTGCAGGTAGGGTACTGTGGCATATGTAGTCCTTAGAAATTCTAAGTAAACAGCAGAAAAAAAGTTGTAAAGCATGTTGGGAAACCAGGAAGTTGTGGAAAGAGATGACCAGCAGTCAAACAGAACTCACAAGAATAAAGGAGATTTTCCAAGTAAGCTTATATTGGATTGTCAAATATAACTATTGTTTGTATTGTTGTTACAATGCCTCTGTTATTTGTTTTAAAAATGAAAGTGTATTCTGTGACCATACATCCCCTTTAAGTGCAAAAGTTTACATTGATCAAATGAAAATCTTTGTCCTGTAGTTGACTAATCAAACAATGAATACAGGTTAACTAAAAAGTGTTTTATATATAAACCTTATGCCAATACATAGCTTTGTGTAATCTATTAACCGGTTCCCGACTGGCTCTCGTCTATTTATGGAGGGCAGAATGGCTCCCCTGCATGAAACCCCATACAAGGTTTCCTTTAAGAACCGCCAGAGGGCGTGCCCGTGCACCCGCAGCACGGCAGGGGACCCTATGTGCGTGGCCGGCGGTCGCATGCATGAGCGCCAGCACAGGGATTTGTGTGTGTAAACACACAAATCCCTGTGCTGTTAGAGGAGAGGAGACATGTAGTTTGTTCCTAGTAAGTAGGAACAGCGATATGTCTCCTCTCCTAATCAGTCCAATCCCCATATTGTTAGAACACACTGAGGGAACACACATTTATCCTTGATCGCCCCCTAGTGTTAACCCCTTCCCTACCAGTGACATTTACACAATAATCAGTGCATTTTTATAGCACTGATCACTGTATAAATGTCAATGGTCCCAAAAATGTGTGTCAAAAATGTCCGATCTGTCCGTCACAATACCGCAAAAAATGGCAGATCACCGCCATTACTAGTAAAAATAATAATAATAATAAAAATGCCATAAATCTTTCCCATAGTTTGTAGACTCTATAACTTTTGCGCAGACCAATCAATATACGCTTATTGCAATTTTTTTACCAAAAATATGTAGAAGAATATATATTGTCCTAAACTGATGAAGAAATTTGTTTGTATTGCTATTACAATGCCTCTGTTATTTGTGTATTCTGTGACCATACATCCCTTTTAAGTGCATAAGTTTACATTGATCAAACAAAACGAAAACCTTTGTCCTGTAGTTGACTAATCAAACAATGAATACAGGTCAGCTTAAAAATATTTATATATAAACCTTATGCTAATACATAGCTTTGTGTAATCTATTAACACAGAAATGGTTCTCTTAATGTAAAACTTTATATAATTGATAAACAAGTTAAAAAGTAACACTACCCACACTGAACCTTGGGGTATACCACTAACAACCTCAGACCATTCAGAGTATGAATCATTAATCACTGCTCTCAGAATCTGGTCTTTTAGCCAATTTTCTTTCATTTACATATTACTATCTGTGGGGAATTGTGTCAAACGTTTTAGCAAATTCCAAATATTCTAAATTTAAAGCTGCTCCTTGTCTAAGTTTTTTATAGCCATGATATGCTAAACACTATTAGGCAACACTGAATTAAACATATTCACTTCCTTTAAATAGGGAAAGAGGTATGTTACTATCTTTGTAAGACATTTTACTTCTTACAATTAGGAGAAAAAGAGCAAGTGCATGCATATAATCCCTTGTACAATTCAAAGCCTTCAGGGATGTGGCTACCACCAGCATGGACATTTTTTGTTGAACAAAGACAAGCAGCAAGCAGCTACTCAACAGCTTAAATAATTCACTGATATGGATAGATAAGATGTCAACTAGAGTCCTCTACACACCAGAAGTGGTGCCCACACAAAGTCTCAGATGGCAGTAAAACTGTTGAGGGGCGGGGGTTAGGGACAGCAGAGAAACCCCAGAAGCTTACACGGGAACATGCAAATCCTGGCAGCAATTAGAGCATGTAATACATCTTTAACAAGGGACAAAAGAGAAAGGGAACGTTTTTATAGGCCTCATCTTCATGACCTGCAGACATAAGGGAGAGGGTTACAGATACAGAAAAAGACTTACCTCTCTGGAAGATGTCTCCTTCCTTATTCCCTCCAGAGTGTCAACAACTAAGAAGAAAGTTGATTTTTGTAAAAAAAAAAAGAAGAAAGCCGACGATATTGACAGCAATCAGCAACAGAAAAACATCTGTATTTTTGGAGTCCCAGAAAAATCTGAGGGAGAGTATCCTAAGGGTACAGTCACACCAGGTGCATTGGGACTACATTGGTTGGCAAGAAACAGCTTTTATTACTCCTGATTAGGGATGAGCCCGATGTTCGAGTCAAACGTACAGTAGGTGCCGCCGATATTGTGTCAATCTCGCCGGTTCTAGCGGCAATATTGACACCCTATGAGCTCCGTTGCTGTCTCGTCATCGGGAAAGGAAAAATGTTCCTTTCACGATGAGCGACACGCATTGCCGATAGACGGAGATCCGACGTGGATTCCCGCCAATACCAGGCACTGCGTTTGGTATGAATCCTAAACGGGTACTCCACGCCAATTTTTAAAGAAAAAAACGGCGTGGGTTCCCCCTCCAGGAGCATACCAGGCCCTTGGGTCTGGTCTGGATTTGAATGGGAAACCCTACGCCGAAAAAACGGTGTGGGGGTCCCCCTCAAAATCCAAACCAGACCCTTATCCGAGCACGCAACCTGGCAGGCCGCAGGGGAAGAGGGGGGGACGAGAGCGCCCCCCCTCCCTCCTGAACCATACCAGGCCGCATGCCCTCAACATGGGGGGTTTGGTGCTCTGGGGCAGGGGGCGACCTGCGGCCCCCCCACCCACCCCAGAGCACCCTGTCCCCATGTTGATGAGGACAGGGCCTCTGCCCGACAACCCTGGCCGTTGGTTGTCGGGGGTCTGCGGGCGGGGGGCTTATCAGAATCCGGGAGCCCCCTTTAATAAGGGGGCCCCCAGATCCCGGCCCCCCCACCCTATGTGAATGAGTATGGGGTACATCGTACCCCTACCCATTCACCTGGTGGAAAAAATGTCAATAAAAACACAACACAGCTTTTTTAAGTATTTTATTGCACAGCTCCGGGGGTCTCTTCCGTCTTCGGGGGTCTCCGGTGTCGTCGCCGCGCTCTCCGGTTCTTTCTTCCTTCTGCCAGGCCACAATATCTTCTTGCAGCTCTTTTGCTAGCGAGGCCCGGTCTTCTCCGTCGCCTTCTTCCCTCCGGTTCTTTCTTTATTTCTTCTGCCGGGCCTCCGCTATCTTCTTGCAGCTCTTTTGCTAGCGGAGGCCCGGTCTTCCCCGTCGTCTCGTCCAGCTCTCTGTTGTCCTTCTGCCGTCCCCTCCACTATCTTCTTGCAGCTCTTTTGCTAGTGGAAGGGCCGGTCTTCCCGTCGTCGCCGTCGGCGTCTTTTTCCCTCTTCTCCTCCTCGATGTTGACTCGTCGCTTCCTCTCGCAGTAATGCTAAATCTTCGGTCCGCAGAGATTTATATAGGCTTCTCATGACGTCACAGTCACATGTTCCCATGACGTCACAGTCACATGCTCCGGGGCCACCCGGAGCATGTGACTGTGACGTCATGAGAAGCCTATATAAATCTCTGCGGACCGAAGATTTAGCATTACTGCGAGAGGAAGCGACCAGACCCAAGGGCCTGGTATGCTCCTGGAGGGGGAACCCACGCCGGTTTGTTTTTTAAAAATTGGCGTAGAGTTCCCACTCAGGATTCATACCAAATGCAGTGCCTGGTATTGGCGGGAATCCACGTCCGATCCCCGCTCAATACAGTGCCGCGTCTCCTCGCTATTGCAGCGAGCGCGACATGTGTCGCCACCCTGTCACCGAGATGTCGGCACCCCTGTCACCGAGAATCTCCGCGATAGGATCGCGATGAATATACAATGTCGGCGGCACCTACTGTAAGTTCGACTCGAACATCGGGTGTTTGCGTGTCCGCTGAATAGCAAAGATTATGCAGTGTTTGCGGCAAATTCGAAAGCCAAGGAACACCTTTTAAAAGTCTATGGGAGATACACATGAAAAATCAAAAGTGCTCATTTTAAAGGCTTATATGCATGGTATTGTCATAAAAAGTGTTTGGGGACCCGGGTCCTGTCCCAGGGGACATGTATCAATGCAAAAAGAAGTTTTAAAAACTGTTGTTTTTTCGGGAGCAGTAATTTTAATAATGCTTAAAGTGAAACAATAAAAATGAAATATTCCTTTAAATATCGTGCCTTGGGGGTGTCTATAGAAGGTGTCTATAGGGGGGCATCTATAGATGTCCTCCCATGTTGAGGGCATGTGGCCTGGCATGGTTCAGGAGGGGGGCGCTCTCTCGTCCCCCCTCTTTTCCTGCGGCCTGTCAGGTTGCTTGCTCAGATAAGGGTCTGGTATGGATTTTTATAGGGACCCCTACGCCATTTTTTTTTTGCCGCAGGATTCCCCTTAAAATCCATACCAGACCTGAAGGGCCTGGTTGGAATTTTAGTACAACAGGTACTTTTCTGTATGTGTTAAAGTTTACATATATGCAGTCATTGCAGATAAGTGCTGCATATGATTTTTTTGGGCACAAACATACACTATATTTACCAAAAGTATTGGGGCACCTGATTTTACATGCACATGAACATTACTGGCATCCCAGTCTTAGTCTGGAGGGTTCAATATCGAGTTGGCCCTCCCTTTGCAGTTATAACAGCTTTGACTCTTCTGGGAAGGCTGTCCACAAGGTTTAGGAGTGTGTCTATGGGAATGTTTGACCATTCTTCCAGAAGCGCATTTGTGAGGACAGGCAATGATGTGGACGAGAAGGCCTGGCTCGCAGTCTTCACTCTAATTCATCCCAAAGGTGTTCGATCAGGTTGAGATCAGGACTCTGTGCAGGCCAGCCAAGTTCCTTCACCCCAAACTCGCTCATCTATGTCTTTATGGACCATGCTTTGTGCACTGGGCCAAATCATTTGGTTGAGGGGCGATTATGGTGTTGTTTTTCAGGGGCTGGAAAATCTTAAGGTGTCAGCATACCAAGAATTTTTTGTCAATTTTATGCTCCCAACTTTTTTTTAACAGTTTGGGGATGGCCCCTTTCTGTTCCAACATAACTGCGCACCAGTGCACAAACAAGGTCCATAAAGACATGGATGAGCGAGTTTGGGGTGTAGGAACTTGACTGGTCTGCACCTCAACCTGATAAAACACTTTTGGAATGAAATAGAGCGGAGACTGCAAGCCAGGCCTTCTCGTCCACATCAGTGCCTGATCTCACAAATGCACTTCTGAAAGAATGGTCAAACATTCCCATAGACACACTCCTAAACCTTGTGGACAGCCTTCCCAGAGGAGTTGAAGCTGTTCTAGCTGCAAAGGGTGGGCTACCTCAATATTGAACCCTACAGACTTATGCCTCGTACACACCATCGGAAAACCAAAAACAGGCTCGGTCACTTTTCCTCTGTACACACTGCCGGTTTTCCTGACAGGAAAACTGCCAGGAGAGCTTTGGTCAGGAAAACCGTCCGTGTGTATGCTCTCTCGCAGTGTTCCCCATAGGAAGACTGCGAGGAAAAAAACGCTGCGGGAAAAAATAGGACAAGTTTTTTTTCACCGCAGTTTTCCTGTCGGGAAAACTGCTATGTAGCATACACATGGCCGGTTTTCCCGGCCAAAAGAAAACATGGCAGTTTTCCCGAAGGGAAAACCGATGGTGTGTACGAGGCATAAGACTGGGATGCCATTAAAGGTCATGTGCGTGTAAAGGTAGGTGTCCCAATACTTTTGGTAATATAGTGTACTTTAACACCTACAGTAAATGCCTCTGATCTTAAATAACCATTCATAATTCCCTGTGCAGAGTGAATATTAGTATCCCTGGCTCATACTAATGATTGGGATTCAATTAGCATGGTTCCTTTTTATGTGTTTACCATGACAGCCATTTATGGTGATCACATGGGTTTCTTTATAAACAGACGCACAGTAACAGTTGAAGCTGGCAGACTATAGCTGTCACCGTGAAATACAGAGAGTGTAAAAAATATATGAACTAGAAGTTTTAAAAAAGCGATTAGAAACCTGTTCAACATTTTATGCTCATTTGTCAGCTTATAATAGCAAATACTTATTAAAACAGCGTGTCAAATAAAGCAACTTGTTTAGGCAGACAAAAAGTCAAGTTAACGGATTTATAATGTAATTCCATAATTTAGTAAATACAACAAATCAATGATCTCTGGTCATGAAGGGGTTGAAGTTTGATCTGTAGCCGCATAGAGAATTATAGGTGTATGAATGGTTGTGCTATGACAACATTTTCAAACTTCTTCTACAAATGGTTGTATCTCGTAAAACCTAAAATATCTCAGGTTATGATTATAGGGTAAAACTTCTAAAAGTAGGCTAACATTTACTAAGTGCTCCTTATCTTTAAATTTGATTGGCTGCAACGAGCAATGGCTTTATTTTTGCTCCATTTTTCAGTGTTTTGTGTTTTGTATATCAGCTCCAAAAAGGGAAATTTTTGTGTCAACTCATACATTCATATGATTTGTTTTTCAGTAATAGTTTAGCGTCACTTTATCACAAATCTGCCAGAACGCAAATTTTGTTTCCATATCATGTGACATTGCACTACTGCTCGCAGAATAGCCCTTTAACATGCCCTTCTATCTGTTTGGATTGATAATACTGCAAGGAAACTGTTTCTAAATCTAGCACACCTACAGTATGTATAATGCAATGCGCTATCAGGGAAGAAGCCCCAGCGCAAGGTAAATAGACCAGGGTTAGAGAGCACGCTTGAAGATACAATTTTATTGCTTATCATTACTTTAACAACACAATACAAGACATGGCTTATTTGATGCACTATAGTTTCAGCACGTTTTATGATACTGGCTGTTGTTATGGAATACTGAATTCATTCTCAAATGCCATTCTTCATGGTTGAGTTGGCAGCCCATTCTAAGAAAATCCACAAAAGCAAAGATAAAGAGGAATCAGAAAAAAATACATCAGCATTTCTGCAGAATAGAAAAAATAAAATGTATTTAACAATACAGAAATATATAGCTGAACAAGTATGGCAGAAATACAAACTGAACATTAATGCATTCGGACACAGCGGGCCTGAATCACTAAAGACTGATAAGTACATGTTTTACTTTCGATTGCATCTTAAAGTGTATTAATAGCCAATACTTTAAAGGGTTTTATTGCGATCTATGCCTCCTCTTGGGATAGCCATGCTATTTGACCATTGTCACTGTAGCACTACCCCCGCAGGAGCTGCAGGTTTTGTTTTGGGTCTTACCGTTACCTCACTGTTCCACCGTGTCCGTCATAGGGGTCCCATTGAAGAGTTGTTCACAGATGTCAGCACCAACACACAGTCTCTTTTTTCCAATGGTTTTATTTAACAAAGTCAGTTAGAGGGATGGAGGGTTAAGGGAGATTCAGGTACCTTGTATTTGCGGATCACGGGTACTTCTCTTTATCCAGAGGACACACAATTTCCACACTGGATCTAGCAACCACCAGATAGGCCTCTCTCACTGACCTAGCAGCCGGTGTGGTGCTCGGTCAAAAGTCTCTGCCACAGACTTGAAGAATACACATAGTCTCTGCACAATCCTCTGCCACAGGATTGTATGATCCAGAACTTTTGCAAAGTCTAAGTAAAGTCACCCCAGTTTCTTTCAGCCAATCCGGCAACACTGTGAGGTAGATGGGCCGGGATGTGTCCTCCAATTGAGTCTCCAATTGTTCGGCTTCTTCCCGCAGGCAAGACAGCATGGGACCATCCCTGGACCAGTAGGCCCCAGAAACTCCTGAGCCTACTATCAGTAACGAGGCCTCGGGCCAGCAGGCCCCGAGACAGGAAACTGCTATGGCATACCTTAGGCTAGGAGGGCCATCAGGTCAGAGAGAGACCCGGAAAATGGTGTCTGTCCCTTAAGTACCCTCTCCCAGAATGCACAGTGGGGGGACCACTCCCACTGGGCTGCTTCTGGGTAAAAGGCACCCAATACACCCAGCCTGCTGCATTTCCAACCTTGACCTGATGTGACAGCGACACCTACAGTCAAGTGGGAAATGCGAAACACAGCTGGACTGGAACAGAGACCACAATTTAACACGATCATTCTGAGTTAAACTACAGCTCAGACAAACTTAAATTTACAACTAATGCCTACCCAATAGGAGCAGGGCGCTACATCACCATGACAGAAAATTACAAATTTGAAATTTTGAGTTGCCATTGGAACAGAAGGTGAGCAAAAACCTTTCAAGAAATATTTAAATTTCCTTGACTTTGTAGAGATTTCCTCTTACTACTTTTTGCATCTAGGCAACAGTCTGGGCTACGCATACACTTTCATTTTCATAATAATTGTCATTCTTAACCTATTTTTTGCATAATCATGCATATAACATTAGCAATGTTGCATTCTAGTTTAGTGTTAATGTGAGGAGAATGCAAGCATATAGGAGACAATATAAGAAACAATATGGAGCTTACTGCCTAAGATATCAGCAGATACAGATTATCTTAACATTTTGCACATGCAATTCTGTACAGGGCACTCAGGGATTGGATAAAGAAAAAGCAATGTATTGATGGCTGCTATCTGCCTTTTATTATGTGATAAGGGAAGAAGGTATGCATGTTCTCTACTACCGGATGGTCAAGAAATTAGAGTTGCTAGCCAAAGTTTTGACCCACCAAGTAATTTCAACCTAGAACTTCAGTCTTGTTGCCTGGTATGCCCAATAGCTAGATGGCCGAAAATATGCAGCCACTGCCATGTTTGTATTGCTCCACAAACCCTTCTGCATTAGATTAGCTCATTGAGGAAGGAGGAAAGTCCACCCTCCCAAATCACCCATACCTGATACTAAACAGCACCAAGGCCAGGAGGAAGTTCTAACATCAAGTCCGTTTAGTTACAACCCCCTCCCTGATGAATAGGAAAATGATCTGAAGGACTATGTCACCTATTTAAAAAGGATCATTGATGAAATCAAAAACTATGATACAATAATTTGAATACCAATAACCCCCATCTACCTCATACTGACATTCGCTTGGACACTGGGACATACATGATTCACTCTTTTTTTGGGAACCCTATGAATGTGCTTCCCTAAGGCTTAGAGTGTATCGAAACCCAAAACGATTTTTGGATACAATTAGGAATTGTTAGGTTCCTTGGAAGACCTGCCCTTACAGTAGTAGCTTAGTATCCAGTTCTACATCAATCAACGGTCAGGCGAATGAACCTGTCTTATGTAATATCCTTAAAGGATAAGTTCACCTTTTGAAACCTGTTACACATTACACCTATATTTAGGATATAACATGTAACATACTCCAGGTCTACGCCCACACTGGGGGCCTTCATTCAGAGCAGTCTATGAATGAATGAACTACAAGTCCCATCTACCACTGCAGCAGATAGCTTGTAGTTCTCAAAGCACTGCAAGGGACTGAAGACTAGCACCCTTGTAGTTCATTGACAGTTCCTCCAGATTTGTAACAGTCTGCACACATGGTACAGGCATGCAAACAGGAAGCAGTGTCTGCAGGAGCCTTATGCTGCACTCACGATCTACTGATCCTGGATGCAATGATCTGCTGGCTCATAAAAATAAAGTGCACATTTATTTTCCTGCAAAAACATATGCATTTATTTATTTTTTCTTAAAAGTGAACTTAGCCTTAAAGCATACCAAGTTACAACTTGCCCTACAGCAGAAAATCCGACTGTGTGTATGCTCCATCGGATATTTCCGACAACAAAAATTTGAGAGCTGGTTCTCAAATTTTCCGACAACAAAAGTTGTTGTCGGAAATTCCGACCGTGTGTATACAATTTAATGCACAAACATTCTACGCATGCTCGGAATCAATTTGACGCATGCTCAGAATCATTGAACTTAATTTTTCTCAGCTCGTCGTAGTGTTGTATGTCGCCGCGTTCTTGACGTTCGCAATTTATGTGACCGTGTGTATGCAAGACAAGTTTGAGCGAACATCCATCGGAAAAAAATCCACGGTTTTGTTGTCGGAATGTCCGATCGTGTGTACGCGGCATAAGTGTGTATCATTACCATAACTTTTTTAGTGGTTTGAACTCTAAAAATGGGAGGATGCTTGCAGTTATGGTAGTAGGACAAAGCATATATTGTAGTATTTAGGGAATATAATTTAAATTATGAGATTATGATTTCTTCCTGGAGTTTTTTTTTTATTTTAAACGTCATAACGAACCTAATGTAAATACACATCTATTGATAACTGCATTTGAAGGTTAGCTGTGGGTTATTGAAGAAGCAGCCATGCAAGCTCTGTGATTACTTACATAGGTAGGCGTTAAATAAGACTCAATTGCCCAATTACTTTACAGTTTATTTCTAAATGCCTTGAGATGTCTACCTGCTGGGTCTTGAATATTGTTTAGTTATATCTGAATGGAAATATTTCTGTGAGCATAATTAGCATGACCCTTTGTTTTCTTTAATTTGCACTCAAAACAGCAATTCATTGTATTGTGTTGCTGCTTTCACAGCTGAAGGTAATACACAAATGAATTATGATTTAGAGTATTTATAATTAAGAAAGTACTTAAGGCATAGCTGTATACTGTATTTATCATAAAACTGTTGTATGTAAATGAAATTCAGATGAAACTGCTTTGCGTTTCAAGAGCCACCATCTTATCATGGCCTCATAGTCCCCTGGCTTACAACCAGAGACTGGTTAACTGGTTAATTACTTCACATTTTAATTGGGCCTCTCATATAATGAGAAGTCATTAGGGATACAAAAACAAGAAAAAATAAGGAACATGTAATGGATTTTTCACAAATATTCTGCATACATTTTTTATTATTTTGGGAACATTCAGTGATGCACTGCCTGAAGCTGCACACTCTGGAAGTTCAAGGCAGAGTAAGTACCGTATATACTCGAGTATAAGCCGACCCGAGTATATGCCGAGGTACCTAATGTTGCCACAAAAAACTGGGAAAACTTACTGACTCGCGTATAAGCCGAGGGTCAACAATGCCTCACTGTTCCCATCCTTACTGTTCCCATCCTTACTGTTCCTATCCTTACTGTTCCCATCCTTACTGTTCCTATCCTCACTGATCCTATCCTCACTGTTCCTATACTCACTGTTCCCTATCCTCACTGTTCCCTATCCTCACTGTTCCTATCCTCACTGTTTAAATTTTACATTGTAAATAGTACCTGAAAAAAAGTTGAGGCTGCGGCGTCCATCGTTCAAATCCCGCGGTCTCTTCCTGGTCCCTTCCGTGATAGGCGATTCTCAGCAGACACTCTCCGCCTATCACGAACGTTCTCTCATCCTCAGTTTCCCAGCAGACACTGTGTTGGGTGTTCCGCCAATCACAGACGTCTGCTGGGAAACTGAGGATGAGAGAACGTTCGTGATAGGCGGAGAGTGTCTGCTGAGAATCGCCTATCACGGAAGGGACCAGGAAGAGACCGCGGGATTTGAACGATGGACGCCGCAGCCTCAACTTTTTTTCAGGTACTATTTACAATGTAAAATTTCGCTGACTCGAGTATAAGCAGAGGGGGGGGGACTTTCAGCCCAAAAAAAGGGCTGAAAATCTCGGCTTATACTCGAGTATATACGGTATATGGCTACAGTGTCCACTCATGATGCCTCTGGTTCCATTCACAAAAAGCACAGAACAGCACGCTCTTACATAACGGATTAGTCTTTAGAACGTTTTTTGAAGACAGGTCTACACTGACCCTTTACCTCACACTAGTGCGGTTAGTGATAATTCTTTGGATCCATTGCATGCACAGTCTCTGACTCTAGCTTTTGTCCTTGGTCATTAATGCAAGGCTGTATTGTGACTGGTTCAATAGCCCCAAAGGTGGAACCAGCAACGTCCTGATCATCCCTGGACAACCCAACTATGCATGGAGTGATGAACTGTAAACCTTTTTTGTTCATCAAAAATCAAGTATCTATGGTTTCTGCATTGTGGTAAAAAAAGTTTGTATTTCTGTCAATCAATTAAAGGGGTTGTAAAGGTTTGTTTTTTATTTTCTAAATAGTTTCCTTTAAGCTAGTGCATTGTTGGTTCACTTACCTTTTCCTTAGATTTTCCTTCTAAATATTTTTTTTCTTTGTTTTCTTTGTCTGAATTTCTCACTTCCTGTTCCTCCTCAGTAAGCTGTTCAGTAAGCTGTTCTGGCTGACTCCACACCACTCGGATGATGGCGTGAAGTTTAGTGAGGAGAAACAGGAAGTGAGAAATTCAAACAAAGAAAAAAAACATTTAGAAGGTAAATCAAAGGAAAAGGCAAGTGAACCAACAATGCACTAGCTTAAAGGAACCTATTTAGAAAATAAAAAACGAACCTTTACAACCCCTTTAAGCAGAACCATGTTCTTGTTTACATTTTTTGGTTAACCCATTGATTACAAGTTTAAGTATAAAGCTAAATTGTTTATAAACTGCGTCTATAAAACCACACTGATTTCCAGTTGAGTTTGGCCAATGTGTGCACATTTAAGCACCCTCAGTGAAGCCACATTAATCTATACAGAATGTTTGAGCCTCATATGCTTACATTATATTTTTATTGTTTGTTTCCTTATTAGCTTTTAAAGGGTGAAAATAAGTTCCCAGAATTATTTTTTGGCAGCTTAGTTCTTAACAAATGAGTGTTAGATTATGGTAGAACAAACATTTAAAATACATCATTAGCAACTTTTATTCACAAGGACAATTTTTTTATGGTTACCATTGCAAGTTGAAATGAATATTTCAAGTATGTTCATTAAAATAAAAGTTCATGTAGTAGCGAAATGATAGTTTACAGATAAAGATTTTTAAAAAGTCAATAAACCTTGTCAGATGGGGGTCTTTAATACAGATGAAGTAGGACTGCCAGGGTTTGGACAACACTTGAACATGTGAATACCATACACAACAGAAGATGTATTATAGCCATGAGAATTGCAATGACTTTAGGGCTGTCCAGGGATAGGCTTTTCTTTATGTGGATAGGCTCTTTCTTCGGTTTAGACAGAGGAGTCTCCTAAATGGGTGCTGAAATGTCTACAATCAGACCATAACAGCACAGTTCTTAAAAAAATTCTTTCAGGATGACAATAACTTTATGGGATGAAATGTAACAATGATTACTGTGTTGTGATCCATACACAAAAGAATAGAGGAGCAAAGAATCAAAGGAACCACCCTACAGCCACAAACATATGCAGGAAAAGTAACTAAGAAAAGCGCAAACTTTCTTTGAACCTGATTTTATAGCAAAATTTGTGGTTTCACATTTGTTACATTTTACAGAAATTGTCTTCTAATATTGTCTTTCAGCTCTGCAAAAATAATTAAGCAGGTAGCTTTAAACACACCAGATATACTGCACTTATCGTTTAGATCTGTACAGGCATTCTCTGTCGCTTTAACACATTGTCCATGCTTGTTAGGACAATGGACAAGGACAGAATTACGTTTGACTATCTGAAAAAAAAAAAAAAAACTGAGTGGATCTAAATACAGATATTTAAATACATACTTCTACTTTCTATTCATCACTTTTTATTAAATCAAGGAATTGCTAGAGACCAAAAGTAGGGGAATGAATAGAAAATGTATGCTCCGAATTATTCTCCAGCCCAAATATAGCAGGAAACGTATAAATCTGCTGGACCTCTAGAGGTTCTGGCAGAATACCAAGTGTTAGTGCATCTTCTGGTGTAACCAGATATAATAAAACTACACAGAAAATACCAGATTCCTACCTAAACATGAACAACACTTTCTATATAATTTGATGAAAACACACATGGAGAGGGAAAACTGTCTTAATACAAAATGGCAGGAAAAGAAGTGCTTGGACAGACCAGGTACAGTTGAACATATCTTCAAAGCAAAGCAGGTACTTGGGCAAAATGTTGTAGCAATAGGAGTGAAGAGGGCTGGAGCTAATTAGCCATCCAGCATCCGGCATCAGTTGGTGACCAATCAACAAGTCTGTGGGCTAATGAGAGACACCCACTGGTAAAGTACTGAAACTGTGCCATTCTAGTCCAGTCACCACAATGCCACCAGCAGGTACCCTAGCTAATATGCATATTTCCAACATGTCCCTTCCTCCTCCACCTTGCGCACTTAAATTTTGCTCACTTAAGGAGGTTTCTGATTATTTTGTTTTTACTAAATCTTCAAAATCTCACAAAGGCACTGAAGACATGTAACTAACCTTTTTGGTACAGAAATGTTTTGCTTTCTTTCCACTTGCTAGGAGATTAATGGTAAAAGTGTGTGGAATTGTAAATATACTGAATAAAATGTGTGAACATTAGGATTTCATCTCTTCTATATTCCTTATGTCCTCAGCTTCCCCTCCCATTACGGTTTGCGATTTTCAAGGTCAATCCTGCTGTTGTCTACAGTTTGTGATTTTCTGGTACAGTCCAAGTTTAAAACATGTTCCTAAATTACCGGGAAAACTATTCCTGGTTTGTAATAAAGCTTAAAGCTATTAAAGCTTAACTGCAAGCACAAAAACTTTCATTAAAATAAATTTAATAGCCAAAAAGGATACACATCCACTTTGTGTGCACCTAATGCCTTTTTATTGACTTTTAAAAGTAATGGAAATGCCATCACTGTGCTGTACATAGCCTATGCAGAGAGCAGAGACCACCCACTACAGGCTTTCTGTAGTGTAACTGGTCTAGGATCTGACCCTCCCTATAGGAGAAGGATGGATACAAGGCCAGTCACCCTGCAGAAGGATAGAGAGATCAGTAGCGGCTGGTCTTTATTACAGGAAGCTACTACACAAGGTCAAAGTTGCATGCTGTATTGCAGACCAGCTCTGTAAAAAAAATACACAAAGCATCCCATGATTCAAGTAAGAATACATGTGCCTCTTGTACTGACAATATTTGCTTATCCAGGCGGTCAGCTTTAAACATCAGTATGCTTTGATTATACTAAAGCTAATGTTTCAGGATGTAAAACAGAAGTGTAAGTTTACAGTATGTTAAAGTGGCATAAAACCTAAAAACATACATTTAATTTATTACAGCTTAGAAATTTGTATATGCGGTGGCTGCATTAATTTTTTTTTTTTTCCTTTATTTTCACCAGGTAAGCTGGCCAGTAAGTCTGTTATTTTTAAACTTCTTTCAACAGACCAAACTGTGAAGCAAAAGTGTCAGTTATTTAAATTCCTTTTCTCAAAGAAAAACTGTTGCTGCTCCTTTACGCTAGGTTCACACCTTAGCACTTTTGTGGCCTGCATTTATGCGGGCACAGCAGCCCATTCAAATGAATAGGCTGCTGTGCCTGCATTTCAGCACAAAAAAAGGTGCATGCACATTTTCAAAAATATGGCTGCAGTGAAATTGCACAGTCTTTTTGACCATGTGATTTCCCTGCGGCTCCCGCAAACACAATGCATGCTGAGATGCGTGGGAGTGCCATTCAGAATGAATGGCAGCCCAGCGCGTCTCCTGAGACCAGCGTGATTTGGCTGCGGGTGGTTGCGGGTGCAGGAACAGATGCGATTCCTGCAGGCACACCCATAGGTGTGAACCTTTTCATAAAAGTGTTACTTGAATTCAGCTTTAATTTGCTAGTCAAGTGCATCTAAATCTGCTAGTGCATCTAACACTACACTTTTGCCAGTTTGACAATGCTGCTGTCCAAGGGTGGCTCAGTTGCTCCTTCATTCAGAGTGGAGACACCCTCAGTCCCTTTTCCCACATGCGGACTGTTTGTTTCATCAGTTCAGTCATATTTTTTTCAAACAAAAACATATGAAGTTTACATCAGTTTGTCATCAGTTTTTCATCCATTTTTACATCAGTTTTTTATATCCTCTAGCTAGAGTCCTTAACTAATTGAGTCCTGGAGCCATTTTTCCATGCAAAAACTGATCGTTTTTGTCCGCTTACATCCGTTTTTCGGCTGATCTATTTTTTTAATGGAAGAAAAATAGGGCTTTGATCCGTTCCAAAAAACGGATGTTGACGGAAGCTGATGTAAATGGAAGTAAATGGATGATCATTCATTTACATCTGTTTTTCCATAGAGATGCATCGATGTCCGTTTTTCATCCGTCAACGGATGAATGAAAAAACAGACAAATGGTCCGCATGCATGAATGGGCCTAAGATAGGAAGTGTGTAACTGGCAGGATCACCAGGTGAAAAAAAGGAAAAAAAAAAGCCTAAAAAACAAAAAACAAATGCACCCACCATATTTAATAATTGGTAAGCTGCAATTTCTAATATATTTTTTTTTGGGGGGGGGGGTTTAATACCGCTTTAACTCCATAATTGTAATACACGTTGTAATAAAAGAAAATATTACATTCCAAAAGATGAGTACATTCAGTTTTTTATTTCAGAACATCCGTAAAGATAAAATTGGATAATTTGCATCTGTTTAACAAAATATTACCAAACATTTCCCTAAAGCATAACCAGTGAGTGTTAGGCTGCTTTCACACTGGAGTGGGCGGGTGTTGACGGTAAAACGCCACTAGTTTTAGCGTCACTTTACCATCATTTTAGCGGTGCTATTCGGCTGCTGGGGGGGGGGGGGCGCTTTTAACCCCCGGCCGATGAAGGGGTTAAATGCGCCTATGTAGCACCACTGCCGAAGCGCTTTGCAGGCGCTTCGGCCTGCGGTGCCCATTCATTTCAATGGGCAGGAGCGGTGTATACACTGCTCCTTCACCGCTTCAAAGATGCTGCTTGCAGGACTTTTTTTAACGTCCTGCAAGCGCATCACCCCAGTGTGAAAGCACTCGGGCTTTCACACTGAGACTTTAGGGAAGCTGTTTTTCAGGTGTTTTTCAGGCGCTTTTGAGCTAAAAATAGCGCCTAAAAAATGACCCAGTGTGAAAGGGGTCTTACGTGTTAGTGCCATATTAAAATGATACACTCTATATGGTAGGGTCGCAGCTTCTCCACTCTGAACAGTGTTCAAGACACTATTGGGGCAGTCTTTTTCTATGCATGCTCCATCAACAAGCTTGTCAGACAAAGCTGGTTAGCAGATCTTATATAGATCAAACAGTCATGTTATTAATAAAAAATTTCAAGAAGTAAAACTTGGTTTACTCCCATGGTGCTGACAGCTTCTGTTACATGTCTCATGCTAAGGGTATGGATCATAGAGGATAAGGGCAAAAACACCAATGTCCCCAACAAACACCAAAGTGCCATTTTTATTTATATATGATAGTTATAAGATGTACTTATGTATTGGTCCAGACATTGCAAATGAAACCCACAAATAAGTGGAGGAAATACAGTATGTCTGTCCTCAGATACAAATAGCTTACAATTATGTAAAACATCAAGTGTGACCACATGGTTCCACTGAAAACTGTAGATCAACCCTATGCATAATGCTATATACCCTTACCTATTTTCATAGTTTCACCTTTAAAACTGGATTTTTTTCACATATATTGTAATACGTGTCCAAGCTGGCCAACGGCATTAGTGTAAAAGGTGTATAGCAGTGTGCAAAGGGTAATTCAGAATTTTCAGTGGCAATACATAACTGGATTAAAAAAAGAAAATAATATACAGTGCCTTGAAAAAGTATTCATACCCCTTGCAATTGTTTACATTTCGTCATGTTGCAACCAAAAACGTAAATTTAAGTGGAAGGAAAATGATAAATGGTTTTCAAAATGTTTTACAAATAAATATCTGAAAAGTGTGGTGTGCATTTGTATTCAGCCCCCTTTACTCTGATACCCCTAACTAAAATCTAGTGGAACCAATTGCCTTCAGAATTCACCTAATTAGTAAATAGAGTCCACCTGTGTGCAATTTATTCTCAGTCTAAATACAGCTGTTCTTTGAAGCCCTCAGAGGTTTGTTAGAGAACTTTAGTGAACAAACAGCACCATAAAGGCCAAGGAGCACATCAGACAGATCAGGGATAAAGTTGTGGAGAAGTTTAAAGCAGGTGTAGCAGGTATATGCTTTCTATTTTTTTTAATCTGGTGGGGAAACTGTGATGTATGGTTCCCTGGGGCCCACTAGGTGGTACTGTTGCTTTGGGCCCGGGGTTAAGCCATCGTTGCGGTGGAGGGGGTATAAAGGGGGCGGCCATTTTTGGTGGGGGGAGTCGAGTCCCGGGCACCTTCAGCCTGAGGGCGGTGGTTCGTGTCGGTCCCCTAGGCGGGCCTAGGCCTAGAGGACGTTCGGAGGTCGTGTTCCATCCCAGGCACTTTTAGCCTGGGGTGAGGTACTCGGAATGGAGGTCTGGAGCTCAGTGCCCAACACTGAGTTCTGCGAGGGAAGGAGATCCTAGGGAACCCCGGGAGTGGGTACCCGAATCCGGAAGGCGTAATGGACCAGTGGGAGATACTTGCTTGAAGACCCGGTGCAGCATATTGCCAGTGACAGGTGAGCCTCCTATCGGAGACCACCTGGAAGGAAATTCCCCCCTCGCTCGGAGACCGCAGCCCACTTTCAGGAAGGAAAGTGGAGAGTTCATTGTGTCTGGGCCTACTCGCATCCACACCCCCTTTTCTGTTCTATTCTGTTCTCCAAGGGAGTCTAACTGATTGTGTTCATTCAGGAAGAATAAAGGAGTGTTGGACTTTAATGGTGTGGGGCTCATTTTCTGGCAGACATTGTTCAAGGTAACTCTCATTGGAGGTTCCAGGTGCAGAACACTGACCCGAAGGTAAAACAAGAACTTTGCTTCCACCACACAAACATCTGCGGTGAGGGCTTGGCGTGGTGACCCCGCTCTCTCTCCTCTAAAGTACCCCTAGACAAGAGACAGACGAGCTGATAGAAGAGAGGGGAGAGAGGAGGCCGCTACACAGGGTAAGGTTTTAAAAAAAATATCCCAAGCTTTGAACAGCACCAGCTCCAGTGGCAACCTGTGAAGCTCTGGTGAACTCCATGTCCAAGAGGGTTAAGGCAGTGCCAGAAAATAATGGTGGCCACATAAAATATTGACATTTGGGGCCCGATTTGGACATTTATATATATATATCACTCACAGAAACACACACATACAAGCGCAATAAATAGTCCTTATATAACACATAAAGAAACATTATGCACTATGAATGTTTATCTGAAATGACACAACATTCCAGTCCTGAAAAAAATGTACTGTATATTAAACCATTTATAAATAATTCTGCCAGTTACATAAGTTACTTAAGCATTTATAAGCATTAGCTTTTAACAACGTAAATCTACAGAGGTGCTTTTGAAGCAATTAAGTACTTGCCAGGTGCCTTTACATGTGTATTTCTTACATTTTATAGTGTCTTTCTTATACACTGTAATAGTGTGATTTCATTATTATAAAGATTGCAGGATAAAAGAGCACTTGTAGTCTAAGGTAGTGTTATTTATTGCATACCACAGAGAAATATACAGCACAATATAAAAATAATGAAATCACTTATCATATTTTCCTTTTCTTGAATTCCATCTGCTCCCAATACAGTGCCTTGTTCATTTGCTCAGCTGGTGTTCACTCTGCAGTGTTCTCACATTAATTTAGAGACTGCTGGGAAGGAAAAGTAGCAGTGGTGGAGGAGGACTGGAAGGGCCAATAAAATATGGATCTTATTTTTTTATCTCATTTTTATATTGGTCTAAAGAGGAAAAAGGAAATAAATTGTACTTTCATTCAATGAGTGAGGTATAACACACTTGCATTGTTATGAAAGTTTAACGCCTTGTCAAATGATAACCTTTGTTTCAATCTTCTTACATTGTTAAAAGATGGAAGAATCCGAATCAGAAGAGTCAATTAAAATAAGATTAAAAACCTAAAGTTGGCACCAATATTATGTAAAGTAAAAGTATATTTCTCTTTAATTAGTCTACTTTCTACAGTACCCACTAGGATACATGTACACTCAGCACTGAGCCCATGTGCATCAAATCCTGTTTTTTTAAGACACCCGGGAGGACCTGTCGCCCTTGAGGCTGGGTTCACACTATTGCCAATTGGATACAGGCTTCCCCGCATCCAATTGGTATGTCAGGAGATTGTGACTGGCTCTTAATGGAGCCGGTTCACACAGCTCTGGGATGGATGCGGAGGGGTTTGCAAAGAGTCCTGTGCGTCTTCTGGTCCATTTCAGGTCCAAATTCAGCCAAAAATTTGGACAGAAATCGGACCTGACATGGTGAACAGGGACACACTGGACAACTGCTGTGAGCCGTTCCGCACAACAGTGTGAACTCAAACTCTATAACAGTTCAAAATATGCAGCAGCTAGACACGGCTGGACGCTGTAGTGGTACTCGGGGATATTCCCCTCAAAGTATATGGCCCTAAACGCAACCCTAAACTTAGTAAAGCATCAAGTGGTGTCCAGCTGCTCAAAATGTCACCCTATTATAGATTTTGACAAACTCTTGGCAGAGGGGCTGGGTGCTTCACCTGTGCCTCCCAAACATCCAAACACACTGGGATTTGACACACATGGGCCAAATGCCCAGTGTGCATGAGCTATCAGTGAGTTAAGGGCATTTCACATAGACACTGCCACTTTGGCTAAAGTGGGAAAAGTGACTTATTATGGAAGCATAAAAAAATAAGCATAAAAAAGGTCTGTAGGAGCAGGGGGATGGGTGCAGTAACAATGGAGCTGTTATATCATCATGTTCCCATTAAAATCTGGATTAAAATAGTGTTCAAACCCAAATACAAAAATGTAATATGTCACAGCTTACCAACCCTCAGATGTGGTGACTATGTTTGTTTTTCTTTTTAGGCTTTTTTTCACCTGTTTATCCTGCCTATAAGTGTTTGATGGAGTTAGGCTTTCATTTGTTAGCCACCTATGTAAAGTCCATCCAAATCTACTAGCATACCTAATTCTACCCTCACCACAGGTTGCTCAATTTTGATGCCCAAGGGTAGATACATTGTTCCTCCACAGATACAAACAATGGGAGGCAGAAAGTTATTACCTCTCAAAAAACAATACAAACTGCTAAAAAATACTTTTTTTTATTATATAACAACTATCAGTATAAAAATTAAGATCACAAATACAGTATAAAAACACAGATTTTTGCATTCTAATAGCGTTTTGCCAACCCATAAGCACTGGTAAATGTATTCAAACATAATATAGTATTCCAAAGCCAGAACACCACGGCTCAGTTCAGGCCTACAATGGCAAGATGTCAAGAATGTTGGCTATGGTTATAGCCATGACATGCTTTGCTTATTGATTCCTCAGGAGTGAGAATCTGTAATAGTATTGCTATCAAAGGGTGCTGTCTGTCAGATGCCGGCATGGGGGAGTCCATGAAATCCCAAACAGTGGAAGTCACCAGTGGAACGAGGTGGAACCAGCAGCACAACACACAAGCATTCATTTTGTAATGGTGCTCGTGCCAAAGATATTTTAAAGCGGAGGTTTACCAGAATTTTTTTTTTTTAAATACTGCAGCTGCTGACTTTTAAAAAAAGGACACTTACCTGTCCAGGTCGCTACCGATCGGCTCTTGGCTTCCCCCGCCGCCATCCTTGGTGAGGGAATCGGGAAGTGAAGATATGCGGCTTCACTGCCCGGTTCCCTATGGCGCATGCGCGAGCCGCGCTGCGTCGTCCTCACTGGTCCCCGTTGTGTTCTGGGAGCCGAGTGTTTCCCAGAACACAACGGGGGGGGGGGGGTGTGATGCAAAGGGGCGGGACTCCCGGAAGTGGTGCAAATACCTGTTTTATGCAGGTATCTGCACCCCCTCCCCCCTGAAAGGTGCCAAATGTGACACCGGAGGGGGGGAGGGTTCCGAAAAGCACAGGTTCACTTTTGGGTGAACCTCCGCTTTAAAGATAATTGTCAGACATGTTTAATGCAGTGTTTAGATGGTAAAAGCAGATCAGTAAACCTAGTTACTGTCCACTATTGTGCCAACTGTAGTGAAAAAAATAAATCTTGTTTTCCTCATGGTGTGTTGTCACCCAGTTGGATTGGCCCTGAATACAGTGGAGAAGTCATTGTAGCCACCCTAGGATAGGAAGTGTTACTGACTGGATCACCAGATGGAAAAAAAAAAAAAAAGGAAAAAGCTGAAAAAGCCACAAGCTCTTAGGACTAAGCTGCAGTATATATTGCAATATATTTTTTTGGTTTTGTTTTGTTTTTGGGGTTAGATACCTTTTAATTTTTTTTACAGCTATCTATAATCTCCCAAAAAGTGTACACACGATAGAATTTCCGCTGAAAAAGGTCTGATAGAATTTTTTCATCGGATATTCCGATTCTGACCGTGTGTGGGCCCCATCAGACTTTTTTCCATCGGAGTTTAGAAATAGAACATGTTTTATTTTAAATTCCAATCGTCTGTGTGGAACTCCAGTGGAGAAAAAAAACACACATGCTCAGAATAAAGTCGACACATGCTCGGAAGCATTGAACTTAATTTTTTTCAGCTCGTCATAGTGTTGTATGTCACCGCGTTCTTGAAGATCGGAATTTGGTCTGACAGTGTGTATGCAAGACAGCTTGAACGGAATTCCAAAAGAAAATTCCATCGGATTTTATCCCATCGGAAATTCCGATCGTGTGTACAGGGCATAAATGTAATTGTGGATTTATCACTGGTTCATAGTAGGCACTTATTGACACAAGCACAAAGAGGAATCATAATCATTTAGTTTTTCTAGGAAATCCCTTTAAACACAGCTGACTACTGTATAATTCATAGGCACTGATAGTCACCAGAAGAAAGACCTCAAATGACATTATGCCCTTGTAGCTGCAAGTGTAAATAAAAGCTGACAGATTGACCCAGCACTTCTATGACCAATGGCAATAATCTGGAACAAATAGAAGCAGGTATGAAGGGTTCTCTTTCTCATGTATCATGTCAGAATTCTGCAAGCAATTCTTTTTTTTATTATCAGCTTTCCTTTGAAAGCTAACTCAATAGATGCTCATCTTTCTCCCTTGTGTCTGGCTTATTATTCAGGTCATCTTTAATGCATTTGGTTTGGCATCGTGCTTTGGTACATGTTGTTCTTAGCACATCTTGTAGGTGTTTTTGCACCTGTACATATACTCTGATTTTAGACCATTTTCTGACAGTTATGTTTTTTTTTCCCCTGCAGTGTGACTATAGCTTGCAAGCACTTCACAAGCTCTTAAAAGCAAGAAGGATTTTAAATGCTTCATTGCAAATTTCTCCTTTTGTTAAGAGTAAAGAGCTGCAAAAAGCCAAGGCTAAGTTGACATTTGCATTGCTGAAAAGTGCAAATGGACTCTACCCGTCACATTTTAACACCACTTTTGCATTAAATAATGCAGTAGCAAGTGTAGAGGGAAAACAGCACACAGCTTCTTAGTGTGAGATGTTTCCAGAGGGAAAAGAAAGGTTGTCGTTGTCAAAACGAAAAATTAGCTTGGTGCCCCAGGTGCAGAACTGAGTTTTAAAGCAACATCCCATCTTCATTAAATGTTATTATTACCGTGTGTATAATGTTATGTGTTGGATATTAGGGGGTATCATATTTTATTCATATTTTATTATTGCTTATACTCTCCACTTCAACATACAGGAAAACACTTGTCTGGCTTTTACATAGAAGAGAGGATGCAGAGCGTTAAAGTGAAATGGCAGCCAGATAAAAAAAATTAAGCGGCCCACTCGCCCATGCTCCTTGTCGGTTCCAGTGTGCGATACCCTCCCTCCCTTCCCTTTTTCAAGGCACTTCTCAGCATATCCTTCTCCATAATTACCCTTTACTTATCTTGGGTATGCCCCCTTTTCTTGGCATACCGACCAGACCACCAAGGCACACTTCAGGTCTATTTATGTTGGAAGCCTAATTCCATATCTTTCTAAGTCATAGGGCCACGACTATATATATATATATATATATATATATATATATATATATATATATATATACACACACAAAAATGTGGACATTGAAGTGCTGCATCACTGCTAAGAGGTCCAGAAACAATTATTTCAATAAAAGTCAGTGTGATAATCCAAAAAGTAACCAACACATTTCAGGGGTCCAAGAGCATCCACTTCATCAGGGCTTGATTGACAACAATGTTAATAGACTAGAAGTGAACTGACCAGCCAGTGGACAACCAAATTGACCTGTCTAACAGTATGCGTTAAAAACGGGGGTTTAGTCTGCACACATTTGCAAATACATGTGCAAGCTACAGGCCCGCCAAGGCACCCTGGTATCTGTAGTCCTATCACTAGCTTATGAGTTACTCTACAATGGAAGCACATGCATTCTGATGGATAGATGGAGAGCAGAAGGACTGAAGGGAGCCCACCCCTTTTTAAAAAGGTACAGGGGCACACTGAGTACCCAGTACATAGCACAATGGCTGCAAAGGTGTCAGTGTGTTACCTGACCAATATAACAATGATACAAAAAAGGAAGCCACTGCCCCACCTATAACTGGCCATTGCAGCAAGCAGCATTGGAAGGCAACATATGTTAGAAAAGAGCCAAGGATAAATCCAAGGGAAACTCCAAGCTCACTTACCGACCAGCCCGCAGACAACCAAATTGACCTGTCTAACAGTATGCATGTATTTGCAAATGTATGCAGACTAAACCCCTGTTTTTAATGCATACTGTTAGACAGGTCAATTTGGTTGTCCGCGGGCTCGTCTGTAAGTGAGCTTGGAGTTTCCCTTGAATTCTCTTGTACATTTAAGAAGGAGTGGGCTCCCTTCAGTCTGTCTGCCGTCCATCTATCCATCAGAATGCATGTGCTTCCATTGTGGAGTCACTCATAAGCTAGTGATAGGACTACAGATTCCAGGGTGCCTTGGTGGGGCCTGTATCTTACGCATTTATTTGCAAATGTGTGCAGACTATACCACTGTTTTTAATGCATACTGTTAGACAGGTCAATTTGGTTGTCCGCAGGCTGGTCGGTAAGTGATCTTGGTTTTTCCCTTGGTCTTATCCTTGGCTTTTTTTCTAACATATGTTGCCTTCCAATGCTGCTTGCTGCAATGGCCAGTTATAGGTGGGGCCCGTGGGGGCAATGGCTTCCTTTTTTGTAGAAGTGAACTGGACCTCAAATGCTATTTTTTTCCCAGTTTGATTGCAAACGCAGGCCTTGTCAGCAGCTGTTTTGGTCCCTGGCTTATATTGGAATGAAATTGTGTCTGGACCTCTTAGCAGTGCCGTGGCACTTCAATTTCCATTTTTGTTACATTACAATACAAGCCAAGAAGACAGTGGAGATACTCTGGGGATGTAGAAGCTGCATGCCCAGGAACCAGATCATCACATCACATTGCATCAACAGCAATACCAGTGACATACCCTTACAGGTCCAGCGCTGTTTTTCTACTCTCTTCAATCATTTTATTGCTGACTGTATCCATACTAGTGAGCTTTCCCCTTACTTTATACCATGTCACCAGGACAGTCAACAGGCACCCAGACAGCAGTAATACAATTTCATGGGGAAGATTGAAAACTTCAAGATTTTTCCCTCTACCTTCCTGCCTTTATGAGTGTGACTGGGACCAAGAGTGACGGAAGTATCTGAAGTTCCACTTTAGGCATATTAGCTGCTAAAGATGGTTTAAATAGCTTAGCTTTACATCAATTTAGATGCCCATTTATAGAGCCTGCTTTTGATCCACAGCCAAACAAAATTTGCCCAATCAATGACCTAAATGCTGCAATTTACAATTACCATGCTGACTGGTTGTTATTCTAGGACAATTAAATCAGTTGTACTCCATTAATGTGACAGGATATGGGTACAGATAGAAGGATAGCTAACAGAGTACAAATGCCATTATCAAATTTATCTTATGACTGTACACTGCAGATCACAGGGCCAGGCCACAAACAGTACAATTACAGCAGTATTATCTGCTAACCAGTTGATGCTGGCAATCAAGACAACTTGCCAAGCTCTAGCTTTGTTCATGTTTTGATGCGCTTTGCACTTCAGTTTCATCTTGTGTGTTTAGTATATGATTATTTGACTGGGGATGCAAGACCCTAGACAATTGTGAGGAGGTGGTTTTTGCTAAGTGACAGCTTAAAGCTTCACTAATGGAGGTACACTGGTTAGCAACTCGTACTAGAGAGTGCATGCATGCATGCTGGCAAATTGCAAAGTATTAGCAGCCTGTCAAGATCATTTTTACACTTTGCGATCTTTGGTGTAATGTACCTGAAAAATAACCAGCGGTAAAAAAAACGCAAAAAGGTGAGGATGACACCAATGACATTGGGTTGATTTCAGTTTTCACACTGTTTTTTTTATCAGATAACACTCACACATTTTTTTGTCCTGACAATAGTGTTGATTTATTAAAGCAGTAAAGAATGTGCAGATTAGGCAATAAATTGAAGGTGTGTTTACTTGGAAAATATGTGTTTATTACAATATCTCACAAAAGTGAGTACACCCCTTAAATTTTTGTAAATATTTTATTATATCTTTTCATGCGACAACACTGAAGAAATTACACTTTGTTACAATGTAACGTAGTGAGTGTACAGCTTGTATAACAGTGTAAATTTGCTGTCCCCTCAAAATAACTCAACATAAAGCCATTAATGTCTAAACCGCTGGCAACAAAAGTGAGTACACCCCTAAGTGAAAATGTCCAAATTGGGCCAAAAGTGTCAATATTTTGTGTGGCCGCCATTATTTTCCAGCATTGCCTTAACCTTCTCGGGCATGAAGCTCACTAGAACTTCACAGGTTGTCACTGGAGTCCTCTTCCACTCCTCCATGATGACATCACAGAGCTGCTGGATGTTAGAGACCTTGGGTTCCTCCACCTTCCATTTGAGAATGCCCCACAGATGCTCTCGTTATCATGTTGGAATACTGCCCTGCGGCCCAGACAGTGAGGGGATCATGCTCTGCTTCAGTATGTCACAGTACATGTTGGCATTCATGGTTCCCTCAATGAACTGTAGCTCCCCAGTGCCTGCAGCACTCATGCAGGCCCAGACCATGACTCTCACCACCATGCTTGACTGCAGGCAAGACACACTTGTCTTTGTACTCCTCACCTGGTTGCCGCCACACATGCTTGACACCATCTGAACCAAATTCGTTTATCTTGGTCTAATCAGACCACAACTTTTTGCAGGCTTTCTTGTGCATCATCTTTAGAAGAGGTTTCCTTCTGGGACGACAGCCATGCAGACCAATTTGATGCCGTGTGCGGCGCATGGTTTGAGCAGGCTGAACCCCCCCCCCATCCCTTCAACCTCTGCAGAAATGTTGGCAGAACTCATACGTCTATTTCCCAAAGACAACCTCTGGATATGATGCTGAGCACATGGACTAAACTTCTTTGGTTGACCATGGCGAGGCCTGTTCTGAGTGGAACCTGTCCTGTTAAATCACTGTATGGCTTTGGCCACCGTGCTGCCGCTAAGTTTCAGGGTCTTGGCAATTTTCTTATAGCCTAGACCATCTTTATGTAGAGCAACAATTCTTTTTTTCAGATCCTCAGAGAGTTCTTTACCATGAGGTGCAATGTTAAACTTACAGTGATCAGTTTGAGAGAGAGAGAGAGAAAGTGATAACAGCAAATTTAACACGTCTGCTCCCCATTCACACCTGAGAACTTGTAACACTAATGACACCGGGGAGGGAAAATGGCAAATTGGGCCCAATTTGGACATTTACACTTAGGGGTGTATGCACTTTTGTTGACAGTGGTTTAGACATTAATGGCTGTGTGTTGAGTTACTTTGAGGGGACAGCAAATTTACACTGTTATACAAGCTGTACACTCACTACTTTACATTGTAGCAAAGTGTAATTTCTTCAGTATTGTCACATGAAAAGATATAACAAAATAGTTACAAAAATGTGAGGGGTGTACTTACTTTTGTGAGATACTGTATATCTTTGCCATATACTTACACTTCAATTCCTTTGGCCTGTATAGAGGGATAAAAGAAATGTAGGGAAAAAGCAACAAAAATACATGTAAAATGATCCTTACAAACCAATTCACTTTGCCTGGTTCTTCAAAATGATTTTCACAGACGCATCTGAAACAAAATCTTGTGCACTTTACCTTAAGGCCCCTTTCACACGGGATGGATCCGTGAGTATCCGCCCCCTGAACCTCTGCTTGCTCAGCCGGGATCGCTCCGCTGATCCCCGCTGAGCCGGCGGATGACAGGGCGGTCCCCGCACACTGTGCAGGGACCGCCCTGTCAGATCTCCGCTCTCCCCTATGGGGGGATCGGATGAACACGGACCGTCTGTCCGTGTTCATCCGATCCGCTCTGCAGACGGATAGAAAAATAGGATTTTCCTCCGTCTGCAGAATCGGGGGATAGCGGACACGGAGGAGAGTGGGTGTCAGCGGATGTTCATCTGCTGACACCCGCGATCTCATAGGGACCAATGTATGTCCTTTTTCATCCGTAAACGGATGGATGAAAAAGCGGACATACCGTCCGCTAGTGTGAAAGGGGCCTTAGATATTTCCATACATGTAATGAGACTGCCTCTGTTATGTTATTCCTTTTAATTATCCAGTAACTTACTCTGACCCAAGATAAATTCTTAGGGCCCCTGTTCAGGCTAAGAAGGTCTAATAAGTTGGATGCCGCTGACTAGTGAGGGTGCAGGCTGGGGAGAGGTTTGTCCATAGATAGTTTTCAGTTTTTTTAAATAATTACAGTGCCATCATCAATATACAGAACCCAAAGGTGCAATATAAATGAAACAGTGTGTGTTTAGTATCACTTTAAAGCAAATCTATCATGCATAAAACATAAATATATAAAAGGAAAACAGATGTCTGGTATAAAGTGCAGGCACCTCGACATGCACTGTTATCGATGGGCAAAGCTTTGACACCTCCTGGTTATGTTCATGCTTGCCCACTCACTTCCTCTACCACAAATTCCTATCGGCCAGTTAGACCGCCATTTATAGTGATGGACCAGTTTGAATGTGTTAGAGGCAGGAGACAGCAGACAAGCTTCGAAAATGTCAGGAATTTTCCCATCATAACAGCCAACCTATCAAGAATAATGACCACGCTTTGAGGCTGCTGAGCTATGTTTCTCTAGGTGGCTTTATGTGAAACCAGTTCTTTTCCATATGACAGAATGCCTTAAAAGCTGGGTTTATAATTATTTGGAATAATATTTTGCTTGACATGAAAAAAAAAAAAAAATATAGCATTTTATATACTGCATAAAATAGTAGTCAGTCTACCAAATATGATAAGATATCTCCCACCTAACCTGGCAGAGAAAAAAAAAAAAAAAACACAAGAAAATTGTATTAGGAAAATGTTGCTGAGAACTCTGTCAGTGCTGCACGGAATGTGTCTTCATTAGCATACATTTCCTGGACTCTGCAGTCCTATGGTCATTGCAGGCTTCATTTATCATCATTATGATACACACTGGGTAATCCCTACTGACTTCTACTATTTCATTTATTTACTGTTTCGACTATATGTCCATGTGGGAGGGAATCCATCTTACAGCGTAAGTCTATGTACATAGGGGAACATATTACTCTCTCAAGGAGCGACATTGATGCCCTATACTCAGTTCAGCATAGAGGATGTGTCACTATTAGATTACAGCTGTGTGCATATACAAAGGAGGACATAATGATCAAAAATCAGAGACATATGATTGATGGATATATAGAATATAAACCTGATAAACATTTCTCCTGAGATCTACGCTAGCAGGAAAGAAAGAGAATTGAAATTCAAATATGTGACCAGACCTGATAGGGATATGATGAGAAAATTATGTTTTTGTGCTATCCCATGGTAGCATTGAGGAGTGCATGACAGAGGAGTCTATATGAAGACAGCAATCAACACACTTACAGTATCATTTGAATGTCACTGTCTTTAGCCCTGCAAGGATCTCTATTGCCTACAGACTAAATTAAAGTTGGATGACACATTCAAGTTTTTCCATTTACTATGCTACATATCATTGTAGATGGTGTAGCACTATGAATGGTTATTTGAATTTGTCTTCATGAAATTCTAACCTAAATGATGAAAATACCACTATAATCAAAAGCAAGTCGATAAAAGGGTTTGTCATATGTCCAAATGACAACACTAATGCAAAAAGCTGTTATTTGTATCTTTTTTTAAAATCAGATCTTTTTTAAATTAAAATTTTCATTCTAAACAGCTACCTTAGTAACACTTTACACACAACAATCTAAAGAAGGTAATCAGACATACAGGGGTTCATTTACTAAAGGCAAATAGACTGTGCACTTTGCAAAGTACAGTTTCTCCAGAGCTTAGTAAATGAGTTAAAGCTTTATGTTGTAAAAAATACCCAATCACGTTAAAGGAAAATGAAAAAAAAAAAACCTGCATTTTTGCTTGCAAATGATTGAATGATTGAGTCAACAGAGCTTCTGCTCATTTACTAAGCTCTGGAGCAGTCACACTTGCAGAGTCTATTTGCCTTTAGTAAATCAACCACATAACGACAGTTCAAGTATTCCAAACAAAGTCATTAGCAGCTTCCATAAGCATACGGACACCCGTAATCAGCAGGCATTAGCTCGTTTGGTAGCAAGGTAGAAAACACTGCAATATAGGACAATTACCGTATTTATCGGCGTATAACACGCACCCTAACTTTAAGAGGGAGGTTTCGGGAAAAAAACTTAAAACAGCCCCCTGCGTATAACACGCAGGCACAGTTTACCCTCTATTTTCAGGGTAAAAAAAGTGAGTGTTATACGCCAATAAATACAGTAAATCTATTGGTTATATTTTTCAAATAAAGAGTGTACACTGTATGAACATGAACATGTATTCGTGTATATCTAATAATCTAAACCTAACAACATATGGCTTGTAGTACAATGAGACCTCTTCAAGAAAATAATATCAAGACTTTAAGTGCGCATATTGGCTCTACACTCAAAGGGACAGTAGCCTGTCTGAGATCAGGTGGAATAGGGCCAGACCAGGCACTGCCAGCCAAGGGTTCCATAGTCTATCAAATCTTCAGGTACAGTTCTTATGCTGGTATATGAGCTTGTTAACTTGTTTTTTACACTCTGCAGTCGTTGGAGGGTTACAGGACATCCATTTTTGGGCAAATAAATTCCATGTGATGTGAATCAGTCTGATGATAGAATCTGCCACCCCATCAGGTGCCAAAAAGTAAACAAAAATGTTGAGACGATACAATTTAGGATCTAGGGATAAAGTACCAGGTACCAAGGTGGCACATGTTTGATTCTGCATTCCAGTTTCGGCAAGGCTGGTTAATAAAGGGAGTTAGGGCAACCCATGATACAGATTGGAGGTTTTAATTATTGACTTTTGCATCTTTGAAAAGTGATTTCACTATCATACCTGGAATTTTTTCAAGCAGACTTTTAGACAAAGCACATGAACTTGTACATAATATGAGTTAGATTACCTCTAAAGCCAAACCATATTTTATTATTTTGGGCAAAAAACAAATAGTTTAGATTCCTCTCAGTTTCATGTGTGATCTGTGTCACTTTGAATCCTCTAGACCAGGGGTCTCCAAACTTCCTAAACAAAGGGCCGGTTTAATGTCCTTCAGACTTTAGGGGGGCCGGACTGTGGCCATCCAGTGTACAAAATGTCCCAGCATCAGTGGGAGTAAGCAAACCCCCTTCATTGGTGTCAATGGGCCCTTTGTTGGTACCATTGGGAGGAATTGTGCGCCATAATTGGTGTCAATGAGCCCTTTTGTTGGTGCCATTGGGAGGAATTGTGCCCCATTGTGGGTGTCATTGGGCCCCACGGTTGGTGTCATTGGGAGGAATTGTGCCCTTCATTGTTGTCAGTGAATAAAATGGTACCCCAAGGGTCAGTTAAGAGCAAGCAAAGGGCCACATCAGGCCCCCGGGCCGCAGTTTGGAGACCACTGCTCTAGACCCAACAGATGTTCAGACTCTTCAATGTAGGGTAAATCCCATCTTAGACCATATTACACTAACAAGTGTCCCCATTGGAAGATTTCCCCCCCATTCCTTTTCTAGAGAAAAATCTAAATTTTGGATTTTCCCTCACTTCATTCCTGGTAGCAGCAGTTATTCAAGACAAAGAGCAAAAAAAAAAAACGACCAATCTATCCAAAGCAACAACAAAATAAAAAAATGTATATGACCAGGCCTAAGAGTAATATGATGACTACTCTAAAGCCCTGTACACACGATCGGATTTCCTATGGTTTTTAAACCGATGGATTTTTCCATCGGAAAACCGATGAAGCTGACTTCCATCAGTCTTGCCTACACACCATCAGTCAAAAAAACGATCGTCCCAAGCGCCGTGATGTAAAACACTCCAACGAGCCAAGAAAAATGAAGTTCTATGCTTCTGAGCATGCGTCGACTTGATTCTGAGCATGCGTGGGTTTTTTATCCGATGGAGTTCCCCACAGACGATAGTAATTTGCTATCGTTTTTTTTTCCATCGGATAAATTTAAAACATGTTCTATTTTTAAACACAGATGGAAAAAAGACTGATGGGGCCCATACACGATCGGTTTGTCCGATGAAAAAAGTTAATCGGACTGTTTTCATTGGTAAAACCTATCGTGTGTACACGGCATAAGACTGGATTTAAACTATGTGATACATTACTGCATGCACATAATGTGTGTTATGTCACATGTTAACCTGTGTTGCAGCAAGGCAGCCTATACATTTTGAAGATTGGAACTTGTACATTCACCATTTTTTTTCCCAGTGCACCACAACATATACATGGTTCACATCTATGCTCCATGGTGTGTTAAAACACTGTTCTGTTGTGGTGCTTTGCATTGGGAATGTGTGTTGAGGCACTGCTGGTAACACATCATAAAACTGTCACATGCTACTGCAATGCAAGGTACAGATCTTGCCTATACAGTAGGTCAATGCTATACAAATGTTCGTTCCATTTTCCAGATTTACTGCCCATTTTCTGATGTTCGTAGTGATACCTCAAATGTGTGGGGCGATCGCACAATAATAATGTCATCACTTCCGGGTTACCATAGCCAAGAGCTGATAAAAGCTGATCAGGGGTTTCTTTGGCTCTTCCACCAGCTGGCAGACATGCCGGCTGGTTGCTTGGGTCTCCCTTTGGGAAGGAATAGCCTGAGAAAGCTGCAAATGCGGCAGGAGGGGGAAGATATCCCCTCCTGTTGCTTGTAAAAGCAATCCAGCGGCTGGTAAGCCATTAGGATTGCTTTTACAAGAGAGCTGACCACCGGCTCTAAAAAAACGTACCGGGTAGATGCTGTAGGCATCATCCCAGTCTAACCAATTGAAGTCCAGCAACGTATGGTCACTGGTCGTCAAGTATATATATATATATATATATATATATATATATATATATATAATTATATACACTTGCATAAAGGATGAGGAATATATTATATTATTACTCGTCCATTCTGCTAAGACAAAAAAATACACAAGTTGTATAGCTATCTAGCTACTATAAATCTTACTTTAATTATGCAATAAAACAGAATGCTCATTGTTAATTATGTCAAATTTCTGAATTTCGTAAATGGTGGAAATCAATATACAAATACCACAGATATAAAACATTTCCTTTTTTAATAACTCTAACTTTAATAAGATTATTATGCAGAAAACACTGAATTCACAAAACGCAGTTTAACTCAATTAAATAGGTATAATAAATGAAATGTAATTACATTTCAGAAATTGCCTGAGGAAAAAGTATGCTCATGTACCACCAGTTATCTGTACATTTTATGAATGTCAATTATACAGATATATACATATATAAGAAGATAGACTAACAGAATTGTAATTAGCTACGTTTCATTCATAATTTGTGCAGGAAATTAAAATATGTCGGCCCACAATAAGTTTATAAATATATAAATCACTTGTTTGAAGGTATGCTATTGTATCTTGCATCAATCCCTCAGTAGCAGATTCTTTAAAGTGGAGTTCCACCCAAAAATGGAACTTCCGCTTTTCCAGTTCCTCCCCCCCTCCGGTGTCACATTTGGCACCTTTCAGGGGGGGGGGAAGGGAGGAGCACATACCTGTCTCATACATGTATGGCCCCTCCTCTGTCCCCCCGCTGTCTTCTGGGAGACACACAGGTCCCAGAAGACAGCAGGGACCAGTGAGGACGTGCAGAGTGACCCGCACACGCGCAGTAGGGAACCAGGCTGTAAAGATGCCGGCGCCTGCACCCGGGAGCCGAGGGAAAGATCGGCTCTGGGTGAGGACATTGCGTGCTCCCTGGACAGGTGAGTGTCCTAATATTAAAAGTCAGCAGCTGCAGTATTTGTAGCTGCTATTTGTAGCTCCTACAGATACCCAATTGAATTGAGATCTGGAGAACTTGGAGCCAAGTCAACACATCAAACTTGTTTTGTTCCTCACACCATTCTTAAACCATTTTTTCAGTGTGGTTTGGTGAATTATCCTACTGAAACAAGCCACTGCCATCAGGGAATACCGTTTCCATAAAGGGTTGTATTTGGTCAGCAACAATGTTTAGATAGGTGGTACATGTCAAGTAACATCCACATGAATGGTACAACCTAAGCTTTTCCAGCAGAATATTTCCCAAAGCATCACACTGCCTCTGTCAGCTTGCCTTCTTAACATACTGAATTCCTGGTGCAATCTCTTCCTCAGTAAGTGACACACAAGCACCTGGCCATCCACATAATGTAAAAAAAAAAGTGATTCATCAGACTATGACACCTTCTTCCATTGCTCTGGGTTCCAGTTCTGATGCTCATGTGCCCATTGTAGGCAATTTTAGCTGTGGACATGGGTCAGCATAGACACACTGGGGCTGATTTACGAACCGTTTGCGCCTTGAGTTGCGGCGCACGCCGAGGCGCACCGGCCATTTTGGTATTTACGAAATGTTTGCGCCCGTAACGCAGCACTATTCCCCATTTACTAAAGTGTTCTCGGCGCACGGGAGGAGGCTCTCAGTGCGCCGCTAAGGACCTGGCACACGGCATCTTCAAATCAAGATTAAAACAAGCTGGAAGTGCCAATATTATGGGGTGATGTGGGGTGATTTGAGGAAGCATAGTAACAACTGCCCAAGTAACAATATAAATGGGATTGCTCAAAAGGAGCAAACAGAAGAATCAAACTTTACAGGCAACACAAACAATGGAATAAGAAAAAAGAAACACTTTAATAACATAGAAAATATTATACAATGTTCAGAATAAAAAAACATACAGAATGAAAAACAGTATGGATGGGTCCCTTGTACATCTACGTCACGTTTCGTCGTGAAGCTTCGTCAGGATGGACAGATAACAAGAGAGTATAGAAATGGGACAAATCTCACTCTCTCGCAGCAATCCACCTGTTGGAGACCTCATAATAGTGGGAAGTTCCGTAAATAATATAATCGAAGACATGTACCCAGGTGAGAGCTCTGCAGCTCCGTAGTAGATAAACTGAGGTGCCTAAGCAGGAGTGTCTGGCCAAAAATCAGGGGTATCCAATCGCACAAGCAAATAGGGCTCTGCACCACTGCATCAGATTTATCCAAGTAGGTGTAGGTAGCGGGGGTAAAGCGTCCAATAAGAAAGAGGGAACCATATAGTGTTCAACCCAAGTCAATAGAGGCACTTCAAATTGCCAGGCAACCGAACGAATACATCCATGTACAACAATATATACAAGGGTCCAAGTATGGCCAGTGGACGTGTGCGGTATAACCCCCAGGAGACAGTGTACAGCGTGAGGCGATTCGGCACTGCGTCAATTTAACAGACAATTGCGCGGTCGTGCGACGTGGCTCCCAAACAAAATTTACGTCCTTTTTTTCCCACAAATAGAGCTTTCTTTTGGTGGCATTTGATCACCTCTGCGGTTTTAATTTTTTGCGCTATAAACAAAAAAAGAGCGACAATTTTGAAAAAAAATCAATATTTTTTACTTTTTGCTATAATAAATATTTATATATATTTTTTCCACAGTTTAGTCCGATACGTATTCTTCTACATATTTTTGTTTTTTTTGGTAAAAAAAAACATTTTGGGACCATTGTCATTTTTACAGCGATCAGTGCTGATTACTGTATAAATGACACTGGCAGTGAAGGGGTTAACCACTAGGTGGCGCCGCAGGGGTTAAGTGTTTCCTAGGGGGTGATTCTTACTGTTAGGGGGCGTGGCTACACGTGACACATCACTGATGACCATTCCCGATTACAGGGAACGGTCATCAGTGACAGTGTCACTAGGCAGAATAGGGGAATGCCTTGTTTACAAAGGCATTCCCCTGTTCTGCTCTTGCCAACCGCAATCGCTGGCCGCCCAGGAACATGGAGTTCCCAGGACCCGCAGCCACATTCGCTGGGCGGCATATTTAAAGGGACGTACCTGTATGCCCATGCCATTCTGCCAACGTACATCGGCGTGCGGCAGTCGGCAAGTGGTTAAGGATATTTGTACACACGTCATATTAGCATGTTATGTTGTTAACATGTTACATGTACCTTGTTAAAATTATGTAAAAAGACTCTCGCTACTCTAGCTCTTACTAAAAGGGCATTTAACCCCCTCAAATGCATATTTTAAAAGGGAACTCTACACTCCAATGCTCTTGTCTCCCCCTTCTAATGCATATGTTTTATTTGGTTTCGTTTTTGCTTTTAAAAGGGAACTCTACACTCCACACACCTATGCTCTTGTCTCCCCCTTCTAATACATATGTTTTATTTGGTTTAGTTTTTACTTTTAAAGGGGAACTCTTCACTCCACACTCCAATGCTCTTGTCTCCCCCTTCTAATGCATATGTTATCTTTGGGGCTAGTTTTTGCTATTAAAGGGGAACTCTACACTCCACTCCATTCTCTAAAGGCTGTGAGCTGCCTTTACCAATCCAAACCACTCTTGGGGTGCCTGAGCCCCTTCTGCCCCCAAGCATCCACCCCCTTTCATTAGCTGGCTTGCTGTGTTTGGCTAGGGGTTTGTTAGTGCGTGGGAAGGGGGTGTTTTTTTTAATTGGGGGTTCTCATTTTACGCCTTTCCAGACCCAAATGGCCTTGTATGTATTGGGGGGGGGGCAGGCTTTTTCTTTTTTGGAGTTAAAATCTTGCAGCTGCAATGTCGATTTGTAAGTTTGCTCTAAAGCCGTACATCTTTGAAGCAGCATTTTGAATACATGCTACATATGCATCACTTTACAGGCAGAGTAACCCCCCCCCCCCAGTGCAGGAAAAATGCAGCATGTTCTACTTTATTTTTTGGAAATGGAACGCACTGGAACTGCAAGCAATGGCATGCCATTGAAAAAAATATAACCTACTTTCCATGCGTTTTTGAGGCATAAAAAAAACGCACTGGACTTCATGTGGTGTGAACTGGCCCCTACGCAATTTGGCATATTTAAAGGCACTTCTCCTTGTTTCGTTTTTGGGGTTCTCCAAATTGATGACATTGATATATGTCCCTTAGGGTGGGACCTGGGCCCTATACTCATTTTAAGGCCGATAACTAGAAGATAAGGCAGCCAAGTGGGGACTAGCAAAATTAACAAGTTAGTTCCCATAGACTGCAATTGTATTTGTTGTCTAACTTTTGCCCATGTTAGGCTCTTTGTTTTCCCCCCTGGACCGGGGGGTGTTTGTCCCATCTCTAATTTAGTAGCATGCTGGATGATGTGCTTAATTTTGGACAGGGGGTGGCTTATTTTGTGCTAGCTGCATTTGGGTTGGTCTGGGCATGCTCAGGGACTTTGCTTTTTTGGGTGTTTTTTGTGTGTGAACAGCACTAGGATGTTTATGGGCATGCTCATAGAGCGTGTTTTTTGGGTTAGTAATTTAAGGACATCCTTAACAGGTGTACCCACTTTGAAGTTCGGTCTCTAAATTGGGTGAACTTGCGTTTTGTGTGTTTCATGGACTGTGCATGTGTTTTCAATTGCCTCATTAGCACACAAACCCTATGTTATATAAAGCTTACAGATAGCATTCTCTACCTTGCCCTGAAAAGAGGCGAGATTGTGTGTGCGTGTGGCCGGCCGGCAAGAGAGTACATTTTGCTCTCCTTATCGAGTTTGTAACACATGTATTTTCGCTTTGTATTTTGTTTGTTATGTCTTTGCAAAACAGATGTTTTTTTTTTACTTTGGTTTATTTATTTTTTTAGGGTGGGGGATATTTTCCCCTGAAATATTTTTGATGTTGTTAATGTGTGTCGTTTGTTCACTTTGATTTAATTGTCTGTGCTGCATTATTTTGCAAAATCTTTCTCAAGATGTTGTGACTAATGTTTAGAATTAACATACATTTTTTTTTGATTTCCTTGCTTTTTTTCCAAGTCCTGTTTTGTTGACCAATAAAATTTGAGGGAAATTTTGATGTTTGCTTTTTGTATTCCATGCAACAAATTTCACAGTTGCAGCTTAACTAGGCTGATTGGCATGTCAAAACAAAACAGGTGTGATTTGTCTAAAAGTTACTTTCCTGGTGCCTTGATGGTAGCATATGCATGGATTGTGTGCTGCTATGGATAGTCGCCAGGAAAGGAAAAATACAGAGCGGTAAGTATTCAATTTTCCTTTTTACTGCAGTGGTTCTCAGCCTCAGTGCTCAAGTACCCCCAGCAGTACATGTTTTGTGAATTTATCTTATCAAGAATTGCTGTCCAAAATACCAAGCCATTGACTGTGATTTAAAGCACATGTGCAAGATGAAGGAAAACCTGCAAACATGGCCTGTTGTAGGTACTTGAGAAGCACCGATTTAGAGCACTGAGCTAAAATCTAGATCAAGGCAATACTATTCTAAATGTGGGCATTTGAGGGAAACTAAGTGAGTGTTAGAACCCCTGCTTGTTTTTTTAGGTTGGGCTTTGTGTCCTTTTTAGTAAAATTGGCTTCACTTCCTGTCTCACAGCCAAACAGGAAGTGAAGGTAAAACCCTACTAATGTCTTTTCTTGGGGACACACAGATCAATCTAACTAGTGTCCCTATTAAGAAAATTGCACTCTAGCACTTTGTTGTGTACACCCCAAATCATTAGATAGTTTGAGATTTAGTAAAGGAAAATCCACTTTGCAGTACAAGTGTAGTTGCTGAAAATCTGAGGAGAAGCACTTGTGATTTTAACATCCAATCATGTAGAAGCAAAGATGGTGTTTAATTAACTTTCATGTCCCCCACGGATATCCAGCAAGTGCACTTGTAGTGCAAAGTGGATTTGCCTTTAGTAAATAAACCCCAAAGCCCAAGATACCTAATAATTTGGGGTGTACCCAGCAAAATGCTGGAGTGCACTTTACATAATGGGGAAACTATTTAGATTGACCTGTGTGTCCCCACCCAAGGAAAGACATTTCACTAGAAATATTTGTTAGTCCAGTCCTGGAAATCTGCATCTGCTTTACTATTAATTTCCATAAAAAGTGAGTTCCTGCAGCTAGATGCGCCAAATGTATGTAGATGCGCGACCGCTGTGTATATGGGATGCGCAACTGCTCTGTGCGCACAGGTATGCGCATATGTGTCTCGCGAAAAGCGGTGGCCAGCACACAGGAATAATAACATCACGCCCCTACAGGAAGTTGCTTGTACTGCTGCTAAGTTCTGAGGAAGAGATGATCCTTATTTGCTAATTAAGAAATTATTATTTTTTTAACATGGGGTGGTGTTTGTGTGGGTCCCTAACACACATTCATAAATATTAGGGCCAATTTAGACAGGATCCGATTTACAGCATGTTTTTAGATTGTGGGAGGAAACCCATGCAGGCACAGGGAGAAAATGCACTCTCCAGGCAGATGGTGTCACGGCCGGGATTGTGAACCGGTGACCCCCTTTTGCTGCTAGGTGAAAGTGCTAACCACTACACCACTGTGCTGCACAAATATGTATCTAGAGATGTAGGTTCTTGTGTCCACTTGTGAAAATACAAGTGGGTCATGGCACATCTACATTCCAAATTTGGCACTTAAGATGGTCATGCACTATGCAATTTGATTGCCCAATCTCTGTACAACTCGAGCTTTCGGCAAAATAGGTATTAGGAATACGCACTTGAACAATTAATTCAAAGTTTTGGAAATCCAACAGGCTCTTGCCTAATCTAATTTTTGTAATTTTTTTAAGATTGCAGTGTATGGTCACCTTTAAAGATCAAGATCTGAAAATATTAATTTATTGGGTTTAGAAACACTTTTCTGTTCTTTGTAATGTATTGAAAGATTTGTGTGAAAATAGAAAATAAAACATTTCAAAGATATATTAGAAGTAATAGGAATGAGATTAGCATCATAAGGGTTAAGTGAGAACACCTACTAATTGCCCAACAAGACACATCCAATGAGATGGGCGTGCGCTATTATCAATGAGAAAACAGCTGTTACCCTGACAACAGTTGCCGTTTCCATATTTATTATTGCGTTGCGCATCTGCGTGCGCCAGTTCGCACACTCAATCACTAATTTATCCGGCGCACCAATTAAGGTATGAACCAGCGCAGCACAGTGTTCTTAGTAAATCAGCCTGACTGTATTTTACTGTTGTAAATTTTAGTAACACTTTAAGGTAAAAAAACGTTTTGACTTTAAAAGCACTTTAAATGTTCATGTCTTATAAAAGGTGAGATCAAAGATAAGTTTATACACTTGTTAACTCTAAAAAAACATTTAATAAAATAAACAAATCACATTATAGCTTCCCTTTATTACAGGTAAGATATTGACTGAATCTATTTACCTTTGCCGCCTATATGAAATGATATGTCAGTAGAGGGATGATTTGGCAACCTCTGAATACTGCTGCATTTTAACCCCAAAGACGCATTCTGATGCACACTAGTTTCTTAGCAGGTGGTATAGTATAACATGTTCCTACTTCTATAGAGACCAAAGCTATAGAGGTTACAATATCTGTGACAGAATCTACATATATTATACAGCATCACTGAGCATGAATAAATCTTGTAAGTACAAACTGCTGCAGATGAAAGTACGGTGCGTGGAAGCATGAAAAGCAACACGAGTCTTTACAATTTTCCTGTCATATGGGAAATCATACTGTTAAATTACAGATGTCCACAATCTGAATAGATATATAAAAGAACACTTTAACAAGCGTACTGATCAAAGTTGTGAGAGGGCGGGAGCAAATTTACATACACATTTTAAGTTTTTTCAAACAGGTCTTTGTTGAAAGCCATATCATTGTTCTGTCAAGGGGCTGTAAATATGCATGTGCTCAAACCTCATTTATAGCTTCAAAACGATTGGTTCAAGGTAAGCATTAACTCCATTATTTCCAAAGGAAACCTCTATCTAGTTTTCACTTCTTACACTAACATGCACGTATCCTTTAATAACAGAATTCTAACATTTTACTGCTGATCTTTAACTACAACTACCATGTATGAATTAATTAATGTCCATAGTCTGAGCATAGGTGCACTGTGAGTTTCACTGCTTTGATAGTAAAAAAGTAAATGGACTTTAGCATTGGGTACACTTAAACTTTTTTCAGGTTGGCTTATTGTACTTTTGGCCAAGGCACAACACTGGGAAAAAAATACTTTGCACATAAAAAATAACTGAAGGAAAAAAACATGGAATGGTTTCATTTACTAACAGTGGCCCATCGGCACTTCTTTAAGTGCTTGTGCTAGGATCTAGGAAATTCCAGTTCAGCACCATGGTACAGTTCTCCCTTTTAACCTAAGCAATACTTTGATAAGCTTTATCTTATTTGGAAGGGTCAATCAGGCAACTGCCATCTCTTGGCTTGTGTCTTTTTATTTTCTTAGCAAGAAACACTTTTATTCACATTAGTACTGTAGTTTCATTTTGAGTTTTTCTATCCTTTATTATTACCTGGTGAGCCAGCCAGTAAAGAACGCATTTGCTGTAAAGTATCTATGCAAGGACAGTGTTGTCACCCTTCGAAATTCTAAACACACTTCACCCTTTCCTCATCTTCATTAACCACTTAAGGACCTTGCCTGTTTTTCAAATTTGGTGTTTACAAGTTTAAAACATTTTTTTTTTTTTTGCTAGAAAATTACTTAGAACCCCCAAACATTATATATTGTTTTTTTTCTAACATACTAGAGAATATATAAGTGGTCATTGCAATACTTTTTGTCACATCGTATTTGCGCAGCGGTCTTACAAGCGCACTTTGTTTGGAAAAAAATCACTTTTTTAAAATAAAAAATAAGACAACAGTAAAGTTAGCCCAATTTTTTTTTTATATTGTGAAAGATAATGTTACGCCGAGTAAATTGATACCCAACATGTCACACTTCAAAACTGCGCCCGCTCGTGGAATGGTGTCAAACTTTTACCCTTAAAAATCTCCATGGATGACGTTTAAAAAATTCTACAGGTTGCATCTTTTGAGATACAGAGGAGGTCTAGGGCTAGAATTATTGCTCTCGCTCTAACGATTGCGGGGATACCTCACATGTGTGGTTTGAACACCGTTTTCATATGCGGGCGCTACTCACATATGCGTTCGCTTCTGCGCGCGAGCTTGTCGGGATGGGGCGCTTTAAAAAAATTTTTTTTTGTTTTCTTATTTATTTTACTGGATTCTATTTATTTTTACACTGTTTTAAAAAAAAATAATAAAATGGATCACTTTTATTCCTATTACAAGGAATGTAAACATCCCTTGTAATAGAAAAAAGCATGACAGGTCCTCTAAAATATGAGATCTGGGGTCAAAAAGACCTCAGATCTCATATTTACACTAAAATGCAATAAAAAAAAAAATGTCATTTGAAAAAATGACAAAAAAAAAATGTCCCTTTAAGACGTATGGGCGGAGCTGACGTTTTGACGTCAGCTCCGCCCTGCTATGGTATGGAGACGGGTGGGGGCCATCTTGCCCTCACTCTTATCCATACCACAGAGGGAGAAGGACCCGATCGCCTCCGCCGCTACCGACGGCTCCGGTAAGCGGCGGAGGGCGCGGGAGAGCGGCGGGAGGGGGGGCCTCTCCCGCCGCCGATAACGGTGATCTCGCGGTGAATCCGCCACGGAGACCACCATTATCGTAAACACGACCGCTCACTGAAGAGATGGATATCTCGGTTGTGGCAGCAGCTGCTGCCGTTACCGAGATATCCCTCTTCAAAAAAATGACGTATATATACAGTGCACGGTCGTCAAGTGGTTAAATTAGGTTGATTAGGGTTGTAGTTCACAGATATTAGCTTGAAAAACTAAAAACAATGGAGGGAATTAATAAACATAAAAATGGAAATGTTGCCCCTTTGTTAATTAAGAGTAATTAGTTCTCTATTCTTTTTTGTCTATGACAGGCAACAGTATAGAGAACAGGAGAGCTTGAGTTGCATGCCTCGTAACTGTGCCCATCCCTGCTCCCACTCAGCTCAGAGCTTGAGGAAGGAGAAGAGTTGTCAAATGTGCAGGCTCTGCTTGTGTAGTGTAATCACTGCATGGACAGAGAGAGAGATATGATGTGGTATGATATGGTTTTCCAGCATGCTCATTCCACAGAAGCCGGCCGACATACACACAAGCCAAATGTTGGCTGCTTTTTTTTGAACCGACAAATGTCTACCGACATTCGGCCTGAGTGTATGTCAGGGCTAGGGATGAGCTTTGCGTTCGCGTCGAACACACGTTCGACTCGAACATCGGCCGTTCGATCGTTCGTCGTAGAACGAACTTTATGGTCCGTTCGTGCTAAATTTGTGTTGCGCGACACGGCCCATAATTCACTGCGGCATCGCAGTGCATTGCTGGCTGATGATTGGCCAAGCATGCACTATGACCCGCATGCTTGGCCAATCACAGCGCGGAAAAAACGGAGAGCCGTAATTGGCCAAAGCCAGGGTGGCTTTGGCCAATTATGGCTCAGGGGGTTTAGTACATGCCCCACACTATATAAGGCCGCCTGGAAGTCAGCCTTGTGTATTACCGCGGTTCCCCATTGCTTTCAATGGGAAGGAGCGGTGTAGGAGCGGTAAACACACCGCTCCTCTCACCGCTCCAAAGATGCGGCTAACAGGACTTTTTTTCACGTCCTGTTAGCGCACCGCACCGCTTCAGTGTGAAAGCCCTCGGGCTTTCACATTGGAGAGACAGCAGCCGCTGTTTAGGCTCGGTTTGCAGGCGCTATTTTTAGCACAATAGCGCCTGAAAACGACCCCAGTGTTAAAGGGTCCTTAGTGTACTACTGTGTCCTTTGCATAGCGATCACCTAAAGCTCACCTGGATACAGTTATTCTCTATACTGTGACAGGCAGGCCGGTGATTGTGCTAGCTGCAGACAGTCAGTGTTTCACTTGGTGTACTACTGTGTGCTTTGCATAGCATTCACCTAAAGCCTAAATTTTTGATGCAATACTTTGCAACAGGGCTCATTGCTGCGCTCTAAGTACACTATCTGTGAGGGGTTGCAGTGTTGTGGCACCAGCACCAGTGCCTAAGGCCCAATTTTTCAGCCCCTTTTCAACAGGGGTATGCAATTACAATTCTTGATCTAATATTTCACAGCAGGGCCCATTTCTGCACCCACCAAGAGCAACTGTCAGGGCTTACAGTGTTGTGGCACCAGCACCACCACCAAAGGCCCAATTTTTCCTACCACTGTTCAACAGTGGCATGTAAATACAATTCCTGATATAATAGTTGACAGCAGGGCGTTCCAGCGCCCACCAAGAGTAACTGTGAGGGCTTAAAGTGTTGTGGCAACACCAACACCTAAGGGCCAAATTTCTGCAGACTATATATGGCAGGCCCCTACTTTCAAACATCCAACTTACAAACGACTCCTACTTGCAAATGGAAGGAGACAACAGGAAGTGAGAGGAAATCTACCCCTAGGAAGGCAAATTCTCTCCTGTAAGAGTTAATATGTGAAAAAGGTGTCTCCTCTCCACTGATGCTTTATCACCAATCCTTGTTTCAATAAAAAAAAACAAATTTTCCAAAAACATTTGTCATTGGGATGGAAAGTGAGGTGAAATGTTCACAGACAGCAAAACAAATGTTACAGGGGTGATAACACTTCCCTATGTTCTCCAAAAAGCTTAAAAATAATTTTTTTGGCTAGAGCTACACTTAAAAAATGTACCTGTTCCAAATTACAAACAGATTGTACTTGAGAACAAACCTACAGTCCGTGTCTTTTTTGCACCGCCTGTATATTGCTGTTCAGAGTATATAGGGCCTTTTTTTATTTTGGGTGCGGGGTTCCCGTTAATATCCATACAAGACCCAAAGGGGCTGGTAATGGGCTGGGGTAGGGGTGGGTGATGGGGTAGCCATGCCATTTTTCTCAATGATTTTCTTCCATATTGCCGGGACCAGACATTACATTAAAGCCGCAAGCAGTTTTAAATGGCTTTTTTTCCTTTAGAAATGTCATTTTGTGCAGGGACAGTTCTAAACGAGGGAAACACATGCCACTTCACAGGCATACTTTAGACACCCCCCAGGTACGATATTGAAAGGAATATTTCACTTTTTTCTTTCACTTTATGCATCATTAAAATGACTGCTCCCGAAAAAATTACCGTTTTAAAAGATTATTTTTACATTGATACATGTCCCCTCGGGCAGGACCCGGGTCCCCAAACCCTTTTCAGGACAATAACATGCATATTAGGCATTATAATTAGCACTTTAGATTTCGAACGTTTGCGTCCATTGTATTTAATAGGGTTCTAAAGTTCGTGCGAACGTTCGATCCGTTCAAAGGTTCTGGTGCAAACCGAACGGGGTGGTGTTCGGCTCATCCCTAGTCAGGGCATGAACTGATTGGCTCCTTGTTCTCCTCCTTTTCACACCACAGTTCTGCTGTATCTGGACTAAACGCTGATACAGGCTAAATTCAGATTTTTACACTGCTTGCATTAAAAACACTTTTACTGTATGTTTCATTTAACACACTCATGAGTGCATTGTGTAGAGTCTGTGTAATGCCTTGTCACAATGCATGACACTTCATCTGTTTCCGTTTTTTAATTTATTTTTATTAAGGAAATGTCACTCAATGCAATGCTCAGTGGTGCAGTGACGTGAAAAGTTGTGCTGTGTAAAAAAGTGCAGACATTCTGTATTTTTATGCAAAAAACACCCCTGCACATGGTGAGAATAGGGCACAATTGTTTTCTCTGTGTCCTTGCATTGGGCCCGTGTTGATATACTGTATGTAGATCAGTACAGATTAACAGACAAAGTGTGAACAAGACCTTAATAAGTTGTTAGTAATGATTACAGAGCTACATTATTTTGTGTCTTCAATTTCTGCCTAGAATTCTCACATTTCCCAGTTCTCAAAATTGGGAATCGTGGTGAAACGTCCAGAATTTTGGCCACCTTTTAGTAACGCAAAAACTCTTAATTTCATTCATTATGTCAAGTTGAAGCAGGGTTCCACCCTAAAGTGGAACTTCCGCTCATCGGATTCCTCTCCCCCTCCAGTGCCACAATTGGCACCTTTGGGGGGGAGGAGGGGGGACAGGATACCTGTCTTTGACAGGTATCCTTTCCCACTTCCGGGAGTCCGGGCTTTGGCCCGTGACATCACCGTGGGGCTCCCTCCTCCTCCCCTGGCTGCCGGGCCAATAGGAGAGAGGAGCAGGGCCTCGCGCATGCACAGTAGGGTTCCCGGCGTGAAGCCGAAAGGCTACACTGCCGGGTTCCCTTCCCTGCAATGGCGGCGGCAGCACCCGACAGCTGATGGAAACATCAACTGCGGTGCCGACATCACTGGACTCCAGGACAGGTGAGTGTCCTATTATTAAAAGCCAGCAGCTGCAGTATGTGTAGCTGCTGACTTTTAATAATTTTTTTTGCCCAGAACACCGCTTTAATATGGACAGGTGGCCCCTTTAGAGACACTGGTGCCTCAAGATTTCCAATATGAGGTTAAAATCCACTTTTTAGTTCTTTGTTCTCCAATCGTACTGTTAATGCTATCCTATTAATGTTGGAGAAAAACTGATGTATATGTTGCATATTTTTATTTTGTTAATCATTCAGCATTACATTAATTTTCATTACTATTCCCTACAGCTATTCAAAAATGCATAGGAGCAGGAACGCCTTACAGTTCATTACATTTGAATCAATGTTAAATTTGGGATAGTTAATAGTTATTTAATGCAAATTAATTAGCTATTTTCCTCCAACATAATCCAATATTATATTCCAGAAACTGATTAACTTTTTTTTTTTTTTTTAATGCTATGACTAAAGTGTCGACTGCCAAGTTTAATTAAATCCCTGCTATTAAAATCTGGCACCTATTGTGACATTTTTATTTTTTTTCAGAAAAAACTAGAATGCTCTAATTACAGAACAGAATCATACTGAAAGGGTAATGCTGGGGAAGGCTGCACTACAAATATGCATTTTCACCCACAGAGCCTGCCTGACTTTAGTGGCATTTTGAATTATTACCAGACATCAGAGAATGGAATTAAAAAGCAAATCTATTATTATAGTTTTTAGGAATGATCTAAGATGGTCAAATCTGGTTAACATCCAGAATGACAATGATCCTGAAAACCAAGAACATATTGAATAAGGCAGAAGGAAGATCAAGTATACCATGCAAAATACATAAAAATTATATTTCACAATTAATCAGTTAAAAGCTTTGGAGACAATTAAACATGATTGTAATTTGTTTCTACGAAAAAGACATTGCTTGGTTTATAAATGAGCCTGAGAATCAATGCTGGTAAGGAGACAGTATATGCCTGAATTATTTAGGCTTGATGAATGTCCAGGTAGCCCAGTTAAAACTACAATTGCTCAAGCAGTTAACAAGAGGGAAAGGGCAATTGGTAAAAACCAGTACATGTCCGTCACTTGACATGGAATCAAGCACTTGTAGGCAGTTGGTGTCCCATGGGCTGGGCCATATTCCATACAGACAATGCAGTAGGGATGGCTTCTCTCTGCCTATTGCAATCCTTATCAGTGTAAATTAAAGGGGTGGGGGCAAAGCTGCTATATAGGACACCAACCTGCTAGTACATCTAACTTTCTCCTCCCCCAGACTGACAATGCTGCTGTCCAGTGGTGCCCCTATGCTCCTTCATCCAGAGTAGGGGCACTCTAATACTGTAAGTGTATTATTGTCCAGATCACCAGGTGAAAACAGAGGGAAGCCATGTAAGTTGTGCTGCTAATGTTTTGGCTTGAAAACTTTCTGGCTCAAGACAAAAATTGGAGCTATGGAATTCTAAGGTAGAATAGGTTGGTGTCCTATATAGCAGCTTTGACACAAATTGTCTGCATGCTTGCTGTATGCTTGTTCCTAGTTAGTGACCCATTAATATGGAAACATGACACAGCCATAAAAGGAAGATTCAAATTAGTAATGAAAGTCTACATGTTTCTCTCAATGCATATGGATTTTCTCTGTGGTATTTATTACAATACACTGGTGCTTACGAAGTATGGAGGCTGCCTTTGTGATCTCCCCATCTGAAAGTACTATTTACTTTGTCTTTGAATAGAGTATGGATGGAAGGGGCTTTATTTGCTGTCTGGTCGGTTCCCCTTCATTTTTGTCCCAGGAAGACAGCAGGAAACTAAGAAAACGTCCATATAGTAAAGAGAAATTCCAACTTTCACAGTCACCCAAAATTATGTCTCCGATGAACAATTTCCTCTCAAATTTTTGGTGACACATCATTTTTTGGGGATTTCTCCTCACTTTTTTATGAAGACAACTGTAGTGTGGATGAAACTACAGAAGCTGCAAGGATGTACATGACTTGTTTGCATGAAATTACCATCATGCTAACAGGTGCAGATGCCTTGCAGATAAGGTATTTACCAAAAAGGTGTAGGGGAAAAAAAAGATATTTGTATTTTCCAGAGATTCATTCATCATCAACACACCCACAAATTATTTCAAGCATATCTCCATAAAAAACATTTGTTTTTATTTTGGCTTTGGAAATAGAAGGAAAATTACAGCTTCACCATACATGAAGTGCAGGAAAATCGACAAAACATTACCAAACAGAAAAGGTTTTGACTGGGCAAGGCATATACTTTAAATGATCTTCAGCATGATATTTAATGTATTTGTAAATTCTTTAAAAATAAAAGCACAATTATCAGTTTCTTGTTATCCCCTTCAGAGCACCAGTCAAACAGACAGAGGGAGGGACAGCATCGGAAGCCAAGCAAGTTCTAATGCATGCACATGTCTTGCTTGGGAACATGCTTGAGTATGGTAGCATGGATGTACCCAGTCATCTCCAATTCCACTGCAAGGCCATCACCACCTCACCCATGAGATTAGCTATAAATTACCAGACCACACTTAATGTGGAGTTAAATGGCCATAACAGCCTTTTATTACAATTTCACAAGAATATAAAAAAAGTGTATAACTTTAAATCAAGAAGCAAGAATGGGCTTAAGTGTGCAGGTTTTTGAGGACTCTAATAACACCAGATCCCTGTTTCTGCAAAGCCCCAATGTATTAGACCCCAAGCTGCCACACACCATCCCGAGGACAATCTCCAAACTACCCACAGAAACCTCAGTATCCAGAATTCCCTAGTTCACTAACAGTTAACTATAACTAAATCAAGGATACTATACCAAACACAGGTCCACCATCATTACTAACCAGTACCAATCTGACCACATTTAAGCAACTTGGGTGTTAAGTTCTCTCTCCATCCTTAAGCTACCAACTGTACCTGACCACTCTCTGCCCCTTCAGACACTTGCTGAAGCACCTTCTAACCTTGAACCCCTGACCAGTAAGGTAAACGTTCTATTTTTTATGTATAACTTTGTCTTTGATTCCCTGTCTCCCCTATTCACCCTATCATGTATGCTTTCTACTTGTGTATTTATTTATTTTACCTGGGCTTAACTGATAGGAAAGCAGGGCAAGAAAAACTGATAACATTTCAGTGTGGTGCTGCAATCATCTGATTGTGGCCAGGGAGGCGACACCAGTGAATTCTTATGCCGCGTACACACAACCATTTTTCTCGTCGGGAAAACTGTCATTTTTTCACTTGGACGAGAAAAACGGCCGTGTGTAGGCTCTCCAGCAGTTTTCCCGACGAGAAAACCGCAGAGAATCACGACGAGAAAAATTAGAACATGCACTCATTTTTCTCGTCGCGAATCGTGGCATTTTTTTCCTCTGCAGTTTTCCCATAGGGAAACACTGCTAGGGAGCCTACACACGGCTGGTTTTCTTGACCAAGAGAAAACATGTCGTGAAAAACGGCCGTGTTTAGACTGGGAAAAGGGGACCAAGCCAGTCCTCGTTTTTCCCGTCGGGTTTCACGGCAGTGTTTTCACCGCCGAGAAACTCGGTCGTGTGTACGCGGCATGAGTGTCTTACAGAAAAAGTGGTGTCAAGCTCTTTTTTTAAACATTCTTTATTTTTTATTTTTTTATAGTGTTTACAGTGAAAGATAACAAAAATGATACTGCTCATTTACATCACAGAGAGTTCAATTGAGAAATATCTTGTACACATGAATGCTGAAAGCTATGGTGACAATACTCGATCTTGCATGAAGGTAGGTTAAGCATGTTAGAGATAAGTAAACATTAGACTAGAAACACAAAATAGTGTTACATGTAGGGATGAAAGATCCAATGTACTCGATTTTGCAAATCCTGAAGTGGTACAGAGAAAAAAATGTTCAAAGACTGTCTGGTTGAGCATTAGTGTACAAGAAGGAAAAAGCAGGAAAACAAAAAAAAGGAAAGGGAGGGATAGGGAGAGAGAGAGGGGAATAAAAATAAAAAATAATTACAATGCGTCACCTCAAAAATATCTATCTTTGTGTTCCACAATATTGTCCAGAGAATGAATACCCTCCGCTTTGGATGTCTTGTGTATCAGGTAGAAGAGATAATTATCTGGTATTCTAATCAAAGGGGGATGAGCCAGAGAGACCGTGAGGGAGGAATTAGAACTGGTAAGAGAGGGGAAAGGGTAGGAATATGGAAATTGATGGGGAATGAGAGAGGAAATTAGGTACTAAGATTTCAAGAAAATAGGGACATTTCTTTTCAAAATTAATCAAGGGTAATGTATTAACCTAAGTTTAATCCAGTCATCTAATGGCTTTATGGCAGTACTCTTTTAGCAGAGGTGTATGAATCACAAAAGTAGTTGGACCGAATTAAAACCATTTCAGTAGACAGTTGTATGTATTTTAAGCTGTGCATTTAGCTGTTTGCCTAGAGTTTATTTTTAAGATATTCTTACATCTTGAGTTTCTTGCAGGTATCACAAACCAGCATTTGTGTGGTATAGATTAGCTCACTGCTCTTACAACAATACATGCTGATATGTACAATCTACTTCAAACTGCAAGACAGCAAAACATGTTAATTTGTACCTGTAAAGAATTCATTGATCCGCTAAAAGATTCTATAGCCTATGACAAATCAAGCATTCAGCTGAAATTGAAGCCACATCCACCTTCATCTGCATCATTAGAGATACCACAGTTCACTGCATGAATGATGGCTAAATCAGCTCCTTATATAAGCTCAACTCGACACTGCCATTCACTTACTAACCTGACAATAAGAAAAGGAATCTCCCCAATACACATATAATCTTATCCTAAGCACCACATCAAAAGTATCATGTTTTGAGGGTACTGTGCTTGTGATTATCACATCTAAATCATTTTTAAAGCTTCTTGGATTTTAGCCTAAAGTGTTCCCCCCAAAGCGGCTATAAAAAGTCATTTAATCTTGCCCTTTAAAAATGCTCCCAGTTTCCACCTATTGACCAAACCTATTGCATTTTTCATTGTGAAGTGTTTCCTTTATCATTCTTGGAATTTCATGTCCTGAAGACCTCCAGGGTTATGGATCACTAAAGTTAATGTTTCCAAAATGTCAGGGTTCCGCAGCCAGATTGATAACTTGTTTTCTCCATGTCTGAACACAGCCATGAACAGAGCAGGCTGCAAGCAAAGGAGCCCAAGAATCATTTGTTTCAGAGACACGCTTTGCCCTTAGACGGACATGGTTTTTAACACAAAGGAACAGGTTGGGTCTTCAATGTGTGCTTTTGTTTCCCATTTCTTTGTTGAAGAGTGGCAGCAATATAAGAAAATGACAGTGATTATTAAGCTACTGACACAGATTTTGAAAATACACCATTCAAGCAAATAAAAAGCAGGTATGTTGTTGGCTAAATCTATTAACATGTTCAGTTCAATCATAGCTTTTAAAGCAACTGTTTTCTAATAAATATAAATGACTATAGAAGGAACAGGCCAGGATGTGCCCAGACTTTATAAACACAGATATTAGATTTGGGCGGGCAAGTCAGCTACAGTGTTCAAAGAGGGCTCTTATAAGAATCAGTTGCGTGTACCATGGTGACATAAATGTTCTGTTTGAAGTCTAAAATATAAGTTTCAAAAGCCACGACTGAAAAAAACCTGTTCTATTATCAATCCCTACAATGACTTCTAATGTAATCTCTAGATAATGCATTTGTTCTGTGATAGTCTTTGACTGACTGAACACAAATGCAGCATTGCACGATCAATTAAAGGACGTACTTGGAAACACGCATCTGTCTGTCAACCACAAGGGCAGTCAATTGGGAGTAGCTTAAAGAGATTAATCACAGGTGTCAGAAACCAGTGAGTGGTGGTTTCTATTTGCAGTAAAAATTACAATTTGGACTTTAATACTATTTGGCTTTATGTCTGTTAATTGTATTGGAGTCACAATATATAAACTTCCCTTGACTGGGTGTGCAGTGCACAGGTCTTTCTGAATGTAACAACCATAGGTGCCTTACGCCTGCACAAGTTTTAAATCTAGCTGATAACTTAAGAAAAGAAAAAAGGTTGCGTGGAATTTTCACAACGCCTAGTATTTATTTTCATTAAAAAAAGTCTCCACAAGGTTAGTCCAATACTATCTGTAAAATTCAAGATGAAGATACCACACTTGCAAATACCTTTTTTTAAAGGAAAAGTCCAGGCGGACACTAAAATGGCAACATCCATAGACATCCACGATCTAACACTAATTTATCTAATCCTGTAAAGAAGAAATCAGTATACAGTTAAACCTTGGATTGCGAGTAATGTGGTTTGCAATACGAGCTGTTTTTTTTAAAATCCTGGCTCGATTTGCGAGCGTCGTCTCGCAAGACTAACCAGATTCAAGCCTCTGGGGTGTGCAGTATCGCATGTGGCCAGAGCTGGGGGGGGCGCCGAGACACCCGGAGATGCTCGGAGACCACTCAGAGACACTCGGACACTTTCAGTTCCCGAGTGTCTCCGAGCGTCTGAGTGGTCTCTGAGTTCTCGGGTGCCCCCACCTCTGGCTACATGTGGTACTGCATACACTAGCAGTTACACTGGAACAAATTATCTGAGTTTCCATTGATTCCTATGGGGAAACTCGCTTTGATTGACGAGTGCGTTAGATTACAAGCTACAAGCATGCTTCTGGAACAGTTTATGCTCGTAATCCAAGGTACTACTGTACATACCTTTTCTAAAGCCGATCCGACCCGATCCCACGCTGAGCTGTCAGCTGCGGCTTTGCTGTGGAGGCGGGGGCAGAGGACACAGCCAACAACGGAAGCCCCATAGTAAGTCTATGGGTGACGTAACTCTCATATCATTTCACAGCTGTTGTCGGCTGTGTCTTCTGCAGAGCTTCCGCCACTGAAGACAGGACTGGATCGGCTTCAGAAAAGGTATGTATACTGATTTCTTCTTTACAGAGTTAGATAGGATAGTGTTAGATCATGGATGTCTGTAGAGGTAGCGATTTTAGTGTTAGGCTGGAATTCTCCTTTAATAATCTCTCACCTTGTTAGAAATAATCCCCATTTATTTAAACAAAGTGTACATTGTAGATTGTCATGTGATCTACACATTACCTGTTAACCTTGGGGTTAGATCAGGGATATGCAATTAGCAGACCAGCTGTTGCAGAACTACAAGTCTCATGGGGCATAGCAAAACTCTGACAGCCACAAGCATGACACCCAGAGGCAGAGGCATGATGGGACTTGTAGTTTTGCAGCAGCTGGAGGTCCGCTAATTGCATATCCCTGGGTTAGATGGATTATGGAAAAACAGGACTTCACAGTTTCCCACCCCTTAACTTTTATATATGTTTTAAAGTGGGATAACAATTACTTCCACATCCTATGTATACTTTGCCTTATTTGAAATGAATTTTAACATGTTATTGCTAGCAGTGTAGGAATTTTGAAACATTTATTCATATTTATATTAATCATATTGTTATTAAGGCTAATGAGGCCTATAGAGAATGTGTAGAGCCCCCTATTTTATTATCTCTGGAGCGTTTATTTTGTTCCAGGTTTGGAGAGCAACAGAGTGAGACCATGTAAAACTAACTGTACAGATTGTTGCACAGAGTATAACATTATGGCTGCCACTCTACTCTAATTTTTTCTTTATTAGGTCATTAACCACTTCAATACAGGGCACTTTCACCCGCTTCCTGTCCAGGCAAATTTTTAGCTTTCAGCGCTGTCACATTTTGAATGACAATTGCGTGGTCATGCAACACTGTACCCATATGACATTTTTATCATTTTTTTTTTCGAACAAAAAGAGCTTTCTTTTGGTGGTATTTAATCACCACTGTTTTTTTAAATTTTTTGCTAAATAAACGAAAAAAGACCGAAAATGTTTATTATAAAATTCTGCAAATAAATAGTATGTTTTCATAAATTTAGGCCAAAATGCATTCTGCTACATTTGGTTTGTGAAAATTACCCAAATCAGTGTTTCTTTTTTTGGTCTGCATTAAAGTTATAGAGTCCACAAACTATGGTTTATACTGTATGTAGTGGGTATACACTTTTCTCTCTATTTAAAACTGGCAGAGACACCAGCAGTGTGCAGTTCCTTGCGGTCCAGCAGGTGGCGCTGTCACCCTGGGCTGGGGTTGAACCATTGCTGTGTGCCGTGCCTCCTTTTTGTCCTCCCTCGGCAGCGGTATGGTGGGGCGGGGAACCCGCCGTGCTTGCTGGGAGAGGGTATAAAGGGGGCCGGCCATCTTTGTCACGGGGTCAAATCCCAGGCACCTTCAGCCTGAGGGCGGTGGTTCGTGTCGGTCCTCTAGGCGGCCTAGGCCTAGAGGACGTCCGGAGGTCGTGTTCCATCCCAGGCACCTTCAGCCTGGGGTGAGGTACTCGGATGGAGGTCTGGAGCTCAGTGCCCAACACTGAGTTCCGCGAGGGAAGGAGGTCCTAGGGAACCCAGGGATTGGGTACCCGAATCCGTAAGGCATAATGGACCGAGGGGAGATACTCACTTGAAGACCCGGTGCAGCAGATTGCCAGTGACAGGTAAGCCTCCCATCGGAGACCGCCTGGAAGGAAATCCCCCTCGCTCGGAGACCTTAGCCCACTTTCATGGAGGAAAGTGGAGAGTTCATTGTGTCTGGGCCTACTCGCATCCACACCTCCTTGTTTGTTCTGTTCTTTGAGGGAGTCTAACTGATTGTGCTGTTCACTCGAGAAAAATAAAGGAGTGTTGGACTTTAATGGTGTGGGGCTCTTTTCTGGTGGACATTGTTCAAGGTAACTCCAGGTGCACAACACTGACCTGAAGGTAGAGAAGGAACTTTGCTTACACCGCACGGACACATGTGGTGAAGGCTTGGCGTGGTGACCCCGCTCTCTCCCCTTTAAGGTACCCCTAGACAAGAGAAAGACGAGCTGATGCAAAGAGGGGAGTGAGGAGGCTGCTACATGTATATCAGAAAATTGATCAATTCTGATGTACTGACGGCCTAATTTCCTGAGGCCTAAAAATGTCACGACATGACCCGTTTTTGGAAAGTAGACAATCAAAGATATTCAGTAAGAGGCCTGGCAAGATTTTTAGAGTTGTAATTTTTTGTCATAATTTTTTTGGAAAATAAAGAAATTAAATAAAAAAGTCACTTTTTTCTTCTTTTTTTAGGGACTGGTGACAGTTTTTTTTTTCTTTTATTAGATTTTTTTTTTTTTAAATAAAACTTTTTTTTAGACCCTGTGACCAGAGCAATACAGTGTTACCATAGTAACACTGTATTACTCAGGGGAAGTGATCATCAGGATTTTTATTTTTATTTTTACACAGTATGATTGCTTATACCAGTGAATTTCACTGGTAAAAAAAAATATTTTTACTGAATGAAATGATTGATTCAGTATGTATTGTTGTCATTGGCCACATTTGATCACATGGTATAGATGGGCTGTGATTGGCCCTGTCTGTACCATGTGATTACTGTGACCAAACACAGCTTCAACACAATTGCATACAATGAATGGCATGAAAGGAAGCCATTCATTGATTACAATTGTCATATGATCTGATGTGATTAGTCACTTCGATCACATGGTACCTGCCAGTACAGTCATCAGTTGTGTCCAGATGCAAGTTTCGGGAGGACATCATATGACGTCCATCCGAAACGAGGAAAATTCTGCTCGGCTGTCATTTTACAATAGGCCATGCAGGAAGTGGTTAATGTATGTCAGTACAATACATTCTGTATATCTTTACTAGTACTATAATCCCTTTTGATTCTAATAATTAATATACAAAATAATGAAAACCACATGATACATTTTAACAGTGGGAACAAAGACATTCAAACTACACCATGTTGTACATAAAAGTGCTCTGGGCTAGGATTACAATTTTGGATACATACTTTTTACATCTGAACATACAGACACACAAGCAAACACATACACACCAAAAAAAAAAAAAATCTATATATTTTTATTTTGTGTTATTTTAATTATCCTGTAATCGTGTGGAATATATAATAAACACAGATTTAATCTTTTTATGCAAGTATCAAAGTAAATTTCATCTGTAAATGCTTCACACCCTTAAAGGTAAGAGGCACTAAAATAACATTTACCAGGGTGTGACTGGTAGAACGAAAACAAAAATCATGCCCTTTAGCCAGAGATAAGCAAATCATTTGGATTTATCTGGTGAATATTAAAGCTTGAAAAAACATTTTATAGCTGGAGTTCCTCTTTACCAAGAACCCATCTCAAACATTACTAATTGTTGGTTCTCCAAATAGCTGCAAAATAAATGTTTATGAGCTATAAACTGAGAAAACAGTGTAGAAGACCATTGTTGTAAAATCCATTTCCATCATTAAAAGGTCAGAAAAACCTTTTCCACTAGCGGAGTCATGAATGATAATTGAAACCGAATTTGCTTTACAAAACAAAATCCCTTGAGCAGATGTCAGCAATTTCCATTTATTAACAGATTTCTATCAATCATATGCAAATATTAATCCAATCTAAGACCTTTCTGAGTATCATGGCACCTGGGCATTCATACAATGTCAGGTACTCTGGGGATAGAAAAAAATCATTTAAAAGGAGCATGCCTGGAGATACACTCTGGACCTGCATTGGTTGCAGGGCTACATTTCTCATGTTGCTCAGCTTGAAGGTCAAATGTGTAAAGGAAGTGAAGGAAAGTAGCATAAATATGAATATATATTTTTATTTGACAAGTCAAATCATAAAAACATACATTTCAAGATTTTCAAAGTCTTTTTTTTTTCATAGAGCCATTTCAATGGAGCACAGAATAGAAGCTACCTAATTATGACTATTATAAAACTTCAAGCAAGCAGCTAAATATACAGCTATGTGTGTGTATAACCTTATAACCTAAGATGGGGTTATTCTGTTTAAAGTGGTTGTAAACCCTTTACAACTACTTTGTGCTACAGGTAAGCCTAAACCTGCACGGTTTAGGAGATTACCCCTGTTCCCTGCATTTGCGGCGGTATTCGGCCACTAGCGGTGTGGTTTTACCCCCACTAGCGGCCGAAAAAGGGTTAATACCACTGGCAATGCGCCTCTGCAGAGGCGCATTGCCGGCGGTATAGCCGCGGTGTTCCATTGCTTTCAATGGGCAGGAGCGGTGGAGGAGCGGTAAACACACCGCTCCTTCACAGTTCCAAAGATGCGGCTAGCAGGACATTTGGAGCAGTCCTGCTAGCGCACTGCTCCAGTGTGAAAGCCCCGAGGGCTTTCACACTGGAGAAGCAGCAGCCGCTGTTTCAGGTCGGTTTGCAGGCGCTATTTTTAGCGCAATAGCGCCTACAAACCACCCCAGTGTGAAAGGGGTCTTAAAACAAGGTAATATAAAAGTAATGCACTAATTTGCAGAAGAAATCACCTTGGTTGGTGTGTAACATCACTGTCCAAGATAAAAAAAACTTTTTTCATGGGATTCTATATAATAAGGAAACATCTTATCTGGGCACTTATATTACAGGTATGGGATTCTCACCCCATAACCCCATGTAGGGTTCATAGTGAGATCCACATTGGTTACTCAATAGCTTATGCTTCTTTGGAGCTGTGCCGTCTGGATGGAGGACAGTGGTTCTGCTGCTGGACAATAACCCCTTCCTGTTGTTCGTATACATATACAGTATGTGTCAGCCCTAAGTGGGCCTTATTCCATGCTGCCACATATATGCCTTGCTGTCTTGTGTCGAGTGTGCGCTCAGTAGCGCCCCCAGCACTGTCACAGGCATGCCACTGACAGCTCCTGGTCACAGATTGAGGATTGCAAGCTATCAGGATGAGCTTCTGATCACTGTGACAGCAAATCACAGGACCAGGAAGGCCATGAAGACAAAAAGCACACTATTGTTTTTGGACACTACTACATAGGATAATTTATTTTGAGTTTTTTTTTTGGTGTTGGGTCATGGTAATGGCAAGAAATATAGAGCTAAGGTTTAAAAACACATTTTTTTACAGTTTTGGGCCAGTTTTCCATATTTTGATAATGAAACTATTTAGAAGAGATCTATTAACATTTACCACCAAATGAGGGCCATATTTGTCCTTAATTACTTGCTTACTGGGCACTTAAACCCCCTTTCTGCCCAGGCCAATTTTCAGCTTTCAGCGCGGTCACGATTTAAATGACAATTGCGCGATCGTGCGACGTGGCTCCCCAACAAAATTGACGTCCTTTTCCCCCCACAAATAGAGCTTTCTTTTGGTGGTATTTGATCACCTCTGCGGTTTTTATTTTTTGCGCTATTAACAAAAAAAGAGCGACGATTTTGAAAAAAACACAATATTTTTTATTTTTTGCTATAATAAATATCCCATTTTTTTTAAAAAAAAAAAATATTTTTTTCCTTAGTTTAGTCCGATACGTATTCTTCTACACATTTTTGGTAAAAAAATCGCAATAAGCGTTTATTGATTGGTTTGCGCAAAAGTTATAGCGTCTACAAAATAGGGCATAGTTTTATTGCATTTTTATTAATATTTTTTTTTACTAGTAATGGCGGCGATCAGCGATTTTTATTGTGACTGCGACATTATGGCGGACACATCGGACACTTTTGGCCCCATTTTGGGACCATTGTCATTGATACAGCGATCAGTGCTATAAAAATGCACTGGTTACTGTAAAAATGACACTGGCAGGGAAGGGGTTAACACTAGGGGGCGAGGAAGGGGTTAAATGTGTGCCCTGGGAGTGATTACTACTGTGTGGGGGGAGGGGACTGACTGGGGGAGGTGACCGATCTGTGTCCCTATGTACAAGGGACACAGCATCGGTCTCCTCTCCCTGACAGGACGTGGATCTCTGTGTTTACACACAGAGATCCACGTCCCTGCTCTGTGTACATGCCGATCGCGGGTACCTGGCGGACATCGCGGCCGCCAGGCACGCGCATCGGCATCTCAGTGATGCGCCGGGCGCGCGTGCGCGCGTGCCGCTGGCGGCGCTTGCACGCCCCCCAGTGGCCGAAATAGCCGAGGACGTCTATTGACGTCCTCCCGGATTTTTAGATCCACATTGAGGCCGTCAATAGTCTATGGCCCGGATCTAAAGAGGTTAAAAAACAAGGCACAGTTTTACTAACACATGCCAAAGTTGCTGGGTTCAGGCAATAATGAGTTAACTGAACTGTAAAGCAAACAGTTCAGTTTCTTCTTTTCAAACCCTGGCACAACAGAGCTGTCCTGATTTTCCACTGTTCTCACATAAAGTTACAATATAAAATGTATATATATATATATATATATATATATATATATATATATATATATATATACATATATTTATCAATAAAACTTTTCCTGAAAAATTCACAAGGCTAAAATTTTGAATGGAATATGTTATAAACGTTTGTGTCCTCCAGAACAGACTGTCCTAGCATCAGGAAATGCAGGTTACATCACAGGCCTGCCATCTGCTGCTTCTGCCTCCAAGTCAAAACCTAATTCCGTCTCTATGGCTGCTCTACACTCTAACCTGATTCCATTTTGCATATATTTAATTAGAGAGGCTGTAATTTAATTTCATATTGTGTTTGACCTGAAATACGAGCTTCATTTAATTACTCCTTTCACTTGCCTGGATGTCATGGCTCAAGTCGATGTTAGCTGATCAGTAAAGATGTCACACGAGGGCCAAGAATTATACTTTGTAAATGGAATATTACATACCGTGGAGAAACGGATTCTGATATTTAGCCACGTTAATTCTATTCTTGTTGTACAGCCTGGATGAGAGTTACAGGTGCTATCTGCATGCCTAAATTTGTCAGTGCTTTCAACCTGCAGGAATTCATTATTATTTAATGGATGAATATGTTCAGTGCATGCTAACTGTATTGCAGATGAATTTCTGCTTTTTATAAGGTTGCCCTTACTCAAGTGTGAAGATTAGCAATAGTTATGCCTGTATTCTTCCACCTATGTTCTTCATTTCTTCAGGGCACATGGCTCTTTATTGAAGATCAGCACATGAGCAGCTTAAACATGCATCATACAGTATTTGCTTCACCAATGTGCATATCATTTAAAGCAGAGATGAACGGAAATCTACAGATAGCAAGATATAGCTTTCAAGAAGGTTAGTTGACCAGACTTCATCATGCGCAAGGTGGAGGACAAAGCAAAAACCAAGGCTCCTTTATGAGAGCAATTTTTTGCCTACCTCCCCATCCTCCCTTCAACTAGGTAGACAGATGAAATGAAAATGAAATTAAAGAAGCATTCTGCATGTCTCGATGCTTATCAGTTGGGTAGGATATAATTTTCTAGTTGACCAATACCAACTGAATATTAAAAATCAATAACTTGGTTAGGTCATTATGAAGAATGTCTCTCATTTCAAACAATGTTCAAAAAAGGCACTGTCGCAATGAAAATGCTATCTAGGGTATTTCTATTTAATAAAATTATAGGCTATCACTGCTAATAATCTCAGTAGGTCCAGCAGGAAAGCAAGAAAATGAATCTTTGAGGTAGAGAAAAAAATATGGATAAATCAAAGATTAATAATTTCAGTAGTTAAATATGCTTTTCAATTGAAAAATTTAAAATTTCAACAACTATTCCATATTTATATTTAAGGAATGAACATTACAACAAAATCATTGTTGTAAAATAAAGAATGCAGCCAAAATCATTCCTACATATTAGTGATCAGACCCTAAAATCTGGAGGGGCTATAGTCCTGAAGATGTCAAATTTTCCCAATTTTAACGTCACTATAAATGCACAGAAATCAGCACCTGAAGATTCTTCAGTAACTGAGACTCCCTAAATTGTTAATTTTGTGGTACTCCACTGTGATTCCTCCCACCAACCCATATGTGACTCACTACAAGACACAGTAGTGGTTTAGGGGTCAGCAAGATAAACAATTGAGCATAGCAGGGTACCCAAAGATTGACAATCAAGAATGTGCTTGGTACTGATCCTGATGCTACAGGTGCAATTTTTTCTAAATTCCAGCAGCATTCAGTACCACAGGTAGCCAGATAGGCATTTATTATCTTTATTACAGGGATCAGCTTTGTTGCCAGCTTTAAACATAATGTAAATGTAACATAAGTAAAAAAAAATGTAGATAAAACAGCTAATGACTCAGACTTCAAAGCTACACAAGTGGGTACTGGCAGCATAACACTGGAAATTGCTCTTTTCTGCTGCCACATGCTATGATGTCACAAGTTGATGATTTAAATCCATACTCATGCTGCACATTATAGAAGGGCTCACAGCTTACTATTGCAGTTTAAGCCGTAACAATCTTCGCCCATCAGTGGAGTCTGCGGGCTTTTCATAAACACTTGCCATAACACCCTTCATGTTTTGGCAGCAGATGCCAGCTTTAAGTGCTAATCAAAAATATGAACAGCATGTTCAGGTCACTGAAATGAATATTACTTCCATGTGGTCTTCCAAATCATTGACTGTCAGCAGCTGGTACGATAAAATGTGAGCACTCTGGACCATGGGTGTTGTTCAAGAATTTTTGGAGGCTAAAGTAAGAAATTTACTTTCATTACATAAAAATAAAAAAGAAAGTTTTGTTTCAGATAAAATGAAACTTTCTGCAATGCAATAAAACATCTCAATGGATAACAAATATAAATTGTGTCATGAATATTTTGATATTGTATATATATATATATATATACACACCGTATCTTACAAAAGTGAGTACACCGCTCACATTTTTGTAAATATTTTATTACATCTTTTCATGTGACAACACTGAAGAAATGACACTTTGCTATAATGTAAAGTAGTGAGTGTACAGCTTGTATAAAAGTGTAAATTTGCTGTTCCCTCAAAATAACTCACACACAGCCATTAATGTCTAAACCGCTGGCAACAAAAGTGAGTACACCCCTAAGTGAAAATGTCAAAATTGGACCCAATTAGCCAATTTCCCTCCCCAACTTCATGTGACTTGTCAGGTCTCAGATGTGAATGGGGAGCGGGTGTGTTAAATTTGGTGTTATTGCTCTCACTCATACTGGTCACTGGAATTTCAACATGGCACCTCATGTCAAAGAACTCTCTGAGGATCTGAAAATTAATTGTTGCTCTACATAAAGATGGCCTAGGCTATAAGAAGATTGCCAAGACCCTGAAACTGAGCTGCAGCATGGTGGCCAAGATCATACAGCGAGTTTAACAGGAGAGGTTCCACTCAGAACAGGCCTCGCCTTGGTCGACCAAGGGAGCTGAGTGCATGTGCTCAGCGCCATATCCAGAGGTTGTCTTTGGGAAACAGACATACGAGTGCTGCCAGCATTGCTGCAGAGGTTGAAGGGATGGGGGGGGGGACAGCCTGTCGGTGCTCAGACCATACGCCGCACACTGCATCAAATTGGTCTGCATGGCTGTCGTCACAGAAGGAAGCCTCTTCGAAAAATTATGCACAAAAAAAGCCTGCAAACAATTTGCTGAAGACAAGCAGACTAGGGACATGGATTATTGGAACCATGTCCTGTGGTCTGATGAGTCCAAGATAAACTTATTTGATTCAGATGGTGTCAAGCGTGTATAGCGGCAACCAGGTGAGGAGTACAAAAACAAGAGTATCTTGCCTACAGTCAAGCATGGTGGTGGGAGTGTCATGGTCTGGGGCTGCATGAGTGCTGCAGGCACTGGGGAGCTACAGTTCATTGAGGGAACCATGAATGCCAACATGTACTGTGACATACTGAAGCAGGTGTGGTGGATAAAGCATGGTGGATAAATGAAACAAACATAGTTAGAGAGTTGAAACTTCTCCAAGACAAGTCACTTGGTCAGTACACATAGATGAAGAAAGTTCCAAAAGGGGGCAGGGTGCCATTTAAAAAAACCTGAGGGATTTCAGTGCCTTCTGTTATTTTCCATGCTAGAAATATAGGAGAAGTTAGGGCTGGTGGAAATTCAGGGTTGGAGAAGAAAGGCACCACCAGACCCGGCCTAGAGGATAATAATCATTGTTTAGGAATGTCATCTCTTATCTGTAGAGTATTAGACAGACATGGGAGTAAGTCACACATGTGCAAGTCACAAGCAAGTCTCAAGTCTTAACCTTCAAGTCTCAAGCAAGTCCCAAGTTACTGTGACGAAAAGCAAGCAAGTCAAGTTGAGTCCCTGCTAGAAGTCAAGCAAGTCAAGTCAAGTCATTTATTTTGGTCAAGTCACACAAATCAAGTCAAAATACTGATCTACCCCATACTGTATAAAAATAATAGGAGGGATAACAATAAATAATCTTGGTTATGTGCCCATGCCTTACTGTGCCTCACTGTGCCCATGCTTCACTGTGCCCATGCTTCACTGTGTCCATGCTTCACTGAGCCCATGCTTCACTGTGTCCATGCTTCACTGTGCCCATGCTTCACTGTGTCCATGCTTCACTGTGCCCATGCTTCACTGTGCCCGTGTCTCACTGTGCCTGTGCCTCACTGTGCCCGTGTCTCACTGTGCCCGTGTCTCACTGTGCCTGTGCTTCACTGTGCCCAATGCCTCACTGTGCCTGTGTCTCACTGTGCCCGTGTCTCACTGTGCCCATGCTTCACTGTGCCCAATGCCTCACTGTGCCCGTGTCTCACTGTGCCCAATGCCTCACTGTGCCCAATGCCTCACTGTGCCCGTGTCTCACTGTGCTTGTGTCTCACTCTGCCCGTGTCTCACTGTGCCCATGCTTCACTGTGCCCGTCAGCCATGTACCTGATCGGCGGCATCCCGGCAGCCATTCCAGTATTCAAAAGCCGCGCCTCCTCCTCGTCTGTGATAGGCGGAACACTCAATTTCCCAGCATTCAGTGTTCCGCCTATCACGGACATCCGCTCATCCTCATAACACAGACGAGGATAAGAGGATTCCGTGATAGGCTGAACACTGCCTGTTGTGAAATTGAGTGTTTCGCCTATCACAGACGAGGAGGCGCGGCTATTGAACACTGCAATGACCGCCGTCTGTCTGCATGACACGCTGATCAGGTAGGCAGATGGCGGCTTGCGGTTAGTGTTAGTGGTGCCAAGTCATTGCAAGTCATATAGCCCAAGTCAAAGTCATTAGTGACAAGTCAAAGTCAAGTCGAGTCATTTATTGAATTCTGTCAAGCAAGTCGCAAGTCCTTAAACAGGTGACTCAAGTCTGACTTGAGTCAAGTCATGTGACTCAAGTCCCCCACCTCTGGTATTAGATACTGTAAGAGGTACGCTATCTGAAGTAGGTCCCAACTCTAGGGCATCCCAGGGTACCGATTTCGGTTATAAGGAAAGGACATCCTCATGCACAGAGATCAAAAGTTTGTTCTGTTTATTGTGAAACCAATCCACTATTCTAGTGATTGTAGCCACTGAGTGCTTTTATACTGTAGATAAATAAGGAAGGTCAAGCTCACCATTCATTTTAGGGTTGCC